>JABWPP010000049.1:48435411-49035411 GCA_016920855.1 Puya raimondii
CCCCCCCCCCCCCCCCCCCCCCCCCCCCCCCCCCCCCCCCCCCCCCCCCCCCCCCCCCCCCCCCCCCCCCCCCCCCCCCCCCCCCCCCCCCCCCCCCCCCCCCCCCCCCCCCCCCCCCCCCCCCCCCCCCCCCCCCCCCCCCCCCCCCCCCCCCCCCCCCCCCCCCCCCCCCCCCCCCCCCCCCCCCCCCCCCCCCCCCCCCCCCCCCCCCCCCCCCCCCCCCCCCCCCCCCCCCCCCCCCCCCCCCCCCCCCCCCCCCCCCCCCCCCCCCCCCCCCCCCCCCCCCCCCCCCCCCCCCCCCCCCCCCCCCCCCCCCCCCCCCCCCCCCCCCCCCCCCCCCCCCCCCCCCCCCCCCCCCCCCCCCCCCCCCCCCCCCCCCCCCCCCCCCCCCCCCCCCCCCCCCCCCCCCCCCCCCCCCCCCCCCCCCCCCCCCCCCCCCCCCCCCCCCCCCCCCCCCCCCCCCCCCCCCCCCCCCCCCCCCCCCCCCCCCCCCCCCCCCCCCCCCCCCCCCCCCCCCCCCCCCCCCCCCCCCCCCCCCCCCCCCCCCCCCCCCCCCCCCCCCCCCCCCCCCCCCCCCCCCCCCCCCCCCCCCCCCCCCCCCCCCCCCCCCCCCCCCCCCCCCCCCCCCCCCCCCCCCCCCCCCCCCCCCCCCCCCCCCCCCCCCCCCCCCCCCCCCCCCCCCCCCCCCCCCCCCCCCCCCCCCCCCCCCCCCCCCCCCCCCCCCCCCCCCCCCCCCCCCCCCCCCCCCCCCCCCCCCCCCCCCCCCCCCCCCCCCCCCCCCCCCCCCCCCCCCCCCCCCCCCCCCCCCCCCCCCCCCCCCCCCCCCCCCCCCCCCCCCCCCCCCCCCCCCCCCCCCCCCCCCCCCCCCCCCCCCCCCCCCCCCCCCCCCCCCCCCCCCCCCCCCCCCCCCCCCCCCCCCCCCCCCCCCCCCCCCCCCCCCCCCCCCCCCCCCCCCCCCCCCCCCCCCCCCCCCCCCCCCCCCCCCCCCCCCCCCCCCCCCCCCCCCCCCCCCCCCCCCCCCCCCCCCCCCCCCCCCCCCCCCCCCCCCCCCCCCCCCCCCCCCCCCCCCCCCCCCCCCCCCCCCCCCCCCCCCCCCCCCCCCCCCCCCCCCCCCCCCCCCCCCCCCCCCCCCCCCCCCCCCCCCCCCCCCCCCCCCCCCCCCCCCCCCCCCCCCCCCCCCCCCCCCCCCCCCCCCCCCCCCCCCCCCCCCCCCCCCCCCCCCCCCCCCCCCCCCCCCCCCCCCCCCCCCCCCCCCCCCCCCCCCCCCCCCCCCCCCCCCCCCCCCCCCCCCCCCCCCCCCCCCCCCCCCCCCCCCCCCCCCCCCCCCCCCCCCCCCCCCCCCCCCCCCCCCCCCCCCCCCCCCCCCCCCCCCCCCCCCCCCCCCCCCCCCCCCCCCCCCCCCCCCCCCCCCCCCCCCCCCCCCCCCCCCCCCCCCCCCCCCCCCCCCCCCCCCCCCCCCCCCCCCCCCCCCCCCCCCCCCCCCCCCCCCCCCCCCCCCCCCCCCCCCCCCCCCCCCCCCCCCCCCCCCCCCCCCCCCCCCCCCCCCCCCCCCCCCCCCCCCCCCCCCCCCCCCCCCCCCCCCCCCCCCCCCCCCCCCCCCCCCCCCCCCCCCCCCCCCCCCCCCCCCCCCCCCCCCCCCCCCCCCCCCCCCCCCCCCCCCCCCCCCCCCCCCCCCCCCCCCCCCCCCCCCCCCCCCCCCCCCCCCCCCCCCCCCCCCCCCCCCCCCCCCCCCCCCCCCCCCCCCCCCCCCCCCCCCCCCCCCCCCCCCCCCCCCCCCCCCCCCCCCCCCCCCCCCCCCCCCCCCCCCCCCCCCCCCCCCCCCCCCCCCCCCCCCCCCCCCCCCCCCCCCCCCCCCCCCCCCCCCCCCCCCCCCCCCCCCCCCCCCCCCCCCCCCCCCCCCCCCCCCCCCCCCCCCCCCCCCCCCCCCCCCCCCCCCCCCCCCCCCCCCCCCCCCCCCCCCCCCCCCCCCCCCCCCCCCCCCCCCCCCCCCCCCCCCCCCCCCCCCCCCCCCCCCCCCCCCCCCCCCCCCCCCCCCCCCCCCCCCCCCCCCCCCCCCCCCCCCCCCCCCCCCCCCCCCCCCCCCCCCCCCCCCCCCCCCCCCCCCCCCCCCCCCCCCCCCCCCCCCCCCCCCCCCCCCCCCCCCCCCCCCCCCCCCCCCCCCCCCCCCCCCCCCCCCCCCCCCCCCCCCCCCCCCCCCCCCCCCCCCCCCCCCCCCCCCCCCCCCCCCCCCCCCCCCCCCCCCCCCCCCCCCCCCCCCCCCCCCCCCCCCCCCCCCCCCCCCCCCCCCCCCCCCCCCCCCCCTTTAAACCTCATTTCAAAGGATTAAATCCAAGGTTTGAACCCAAAACGTGAGGTACTAACCTTAATCACGAAATCCCCAAGCTCCTTCTTGCACCAAGAAGCTTCTTTTCTCCTTTGGAAGCTTTTTTCAAGATCAATCCACCCTTTTCTCCAAGTTTTGGAGAAATCTCTAGAGAGAGAAAGTGGAGAAGATGAAGAGGAGAAGTGGAGAAGAAGATGACTGAGAAAGGGGGGGTGTTCCCTGCCTTTCAAACACCTCCACGAGTGTGAAAAGACCAAAATGCCCCTCTCCACACTTAACACTCTCAACCAGCCAAAACTGGGCATTGTATACCGGTATGCGCATATGCATACCGGTATACCTCAGAAATCCCGCAGAATCCCGAGAGCTGGATTTACTGTTTCGGCCATCGCGTACCGGTATCCTCTTTCACATACCGGTATACAGCGACATTCCGGTATTTCCTGGAGAATTCCGCAAAACTCGAGAGCTGGGTTTTCGGTTCAACCACGGCATTCCGGTATTCCTTATGCACATACCGGTACTATTCACTTCAGTACCGGTATGGAGATCCACATACCGGAATCCAGTGCAGACTTCACAAGTTTAGCAGTTTTAACTTTTCGAAGTCCGTTTTCGCGCCTCGCTTGCGCCGAAAACTCTTCACACAAGTCCCAAACTTGGCCGAAGCCTCACATATAGCCTCTCATGCCATTTTTCCACCGGAACTCTACAATTTGCAGAAGTTTGGTACGATGCACTGAAATTCAGTGTACTACATAATCTGTAACGTTTTGGGTTATAGCATAATCCGGACTCGCCAATAGACCCACCGCTACATACACAGGAAATCCCATGTACACAAAGAGAAACAGAACTAGAAAATAATCATAGAGTCTACTACTAGCATATATCAGAACTGAAATAAAACTGCTAAAAGCTAAAATATAGTCCACTATACATTCATGCACACATCCAAAATAGTACAATAATACATCTCCACCAAGTACAAAGCGACCTCACATAACTGAAGGTAAATATATAACCATCAGTCCACTAGTCGATCCGATATGTACAATGAATTACTATCCCAAAAATCAGCTACAACGGGTGCTCCTCTAACTCAACCAGCACGAAAAGATAAGGAACTAATTCGCGATTTCCTTATCTCGATCAGAAGCAGCGACAGGAGTGGAAAGCTCTGCAAAAAAAAGTCAACAATAGAGGGCGTGAGAACTGCTATAAACAAGTAGTCCTCAATGGGTACCGTCACCGACGACGACGACCTACCCACTAGGCCCCTAAATGTGAAAGGCAAAGAACTAGATAACAGTAGAGCAGAAAGTAGTAAAAGCTGGAAAAGAATCTACAGCTACTATACCTTTATACTACTAATGCTCAAAATGAAACTCCAAAATGTAAATAAATGCATTAAACTAGCTATCGGGTACTCGCTATCCAAACCCAATCCAAATGACCGCCTCCAACCGGTCAAGCCTACGCCAACCTACTACAACGGCACTACCCATGGGGATGGCCGGTCAAATATAAGTCGCCCAAAAGTGTTGTTGCAATAATAACACATAAAAGCCTCACTCCAGAGTGATACTCGGGGGAGCTATCCTACCAAGTAAAAAGGCGTACTCTTTCAAGCTCAAACCCGGCTTATACAGGCTGTAATCGATGCAAAATGATCAATCAGATCATAAAACTGTAATCCACGTGCCCCACGCACAATCTAGTATAAAATTCAGTGATCGGGGACCACCGTCAACCTAGATGGCATCCTAGTATACGACTCAGTCAACTGACTGCTGTAAAAATTCTCGGCCCCCCAGCACGGGTGTAAAGTCATTCTACACTAATCCAATTGCTCATAAGCCTCTAACCAGGGTGAAAAAAAGGTAAAAATAGCTAACGATGCTAAATATTAATGACGGAGTGTCGGGGAGGAATAGTGCAGATTTTATACATGTATATAGTCCAATTTAAGTATATAACATTCTTTACATGTAGGTTTGAGGAGCTCTAATATAGAAAATCAGCATCTCACATTCATTCTAGTGATACTAGGTTAGACCATTCAAATAGAATAAACAATCAGCATGCATGCAGAAATTGGCTAAACATAATGAGTGTTTCGTCGTTTTCGGTAAATTAAACCCACCTCGTATGCTAATCGAACACGGCAAGGAATTGATCACAGATACACCTCTTCTCAGCCTCAAATCCAGTAGAAATCCAATGAAAAAGACCTCACAAATTCAGCAGGGAAAGAGCTAATCTAGTCCAATAGCAAAATTTCATCAATGCTGGAATTTAATACAAAAATCTAAATTTTGACTAAAATATAGATCATTCATCTTGCACCAACTAGAAATGAAAATCTTGAAGCTTTTCTGCTCCAAAACTAATGGGAAAATCTAAGAAATCTTAGCTCCAAACCAGAGAATTGCTGGAAAAAAAAGGATTAAAAAATCCATCAAAAGTTCAATTCGGATCCAAAAACTCCATTTGACCAATAATCTCAGCTTAATAACCTATAATCTAGGTAGAAGTAGCTTTGAATCCACTGAGAGTGAAGGAAAAACCACCAATAATCCAGCAATATCACTGCTAGAACGAGTCGGATTAAGAAATCAAAGAAAATTCCCAAAACTCCGAAAATCAACTCAACTATCACTTTTACTCCAACTTAAAGCTATTAACCTAGAATTAAAATGTAGGAATTTGCTCCACAACCTCTCCTCTAACACTCCACAAAATCACGAATCAAATTACCATGATAATTGGGAGTCTCAACAATCCACACATCGAATGCTGCTGGTGGTGGTGTTGTTCTTGCTGCTGTTGCACCCGCAGGGAGCAAAGGAAGGAAGTTTGGAGGAATTGGAGTGGTAATCGCTATAGAAATGAAGTTCACAGTGAAGGGAGATGGAAAAGAGTCAATGGGGAATGTCCAAAGTCTATATAGAGGAGTAGGTAAGGTACAATGAGCCCAAAGAATAATAGAACATAAGCCTAAAATCCTGGATTTCGGGCGCCCCAAACCCACTTTTGAGAGTCTGAATCAGCTCGAAATGCAGCTGGATCCAAAATTGGGCTCACTACAAGAGGATTCAGAATCCTATCTTGCACCCGTATCCAAACCTACCACCTGCCACGTGTCGCAGAAGACCGTTACACTCGAGTGACAATCAGGGCGCCTGAATAAGGGCCCAAAATGACTTCATTAGTAGAGACATCTCTGCACCGAGGATCTGGGGGCCCAATTCCACTTTCTGGGCACCCGAAATTGCCAAAACTCTAATTTTGACTGGTTTTAATTCTCCGAGTCTGTTTTCGCATCCATTTCACGCCAAAATGACTCCTACTGGTCTCAATACTCTATAGATATGTCGACCAACTGCTGCTACTGTAGTCATTCCGATAGCTAACCCTTCGGGACACCACAAGGCTAGCGAGATGAGTCTCGCATCGCCTGATACTTGTGAGTGTGCCTGCGCCTGACGAGGATGGTAGGGCTTAAAGGGGGGGAGAATGTGACACCTCAAAATTTGGAATAGTCCTATATACAAGGTATAATAGAACTAAACCTCTTAACCTAGCTATAGCATTTTGGGTGGTAGTTAGACCCAAGAGATTAAGAGAGTTAAACGTGCTAGGGCTAGAGTAGTCCTAGGATTGTTGACCCCTTGAGAGGTAGGGTGTCACATTAGTTTCGAAAGTACTGTTTTCAGCACCAAGACAATATAAGACCCAATAATCAGCACTGAAGATTAATTCCACTTGAAAAATAATTAGAATGGGGTCCCGAACATCAATAAGCTTATCCGAGAGGGTCCGATAAAATAATTCGGCCAAAAAGGCCCATTTTTGATTTATCGTTATCGGCTTCGTTAACAGAAAGTGTACGAGATACAGGCTCTGCCCAAACATATCCCAAACTCTTCATTTGAAGTGTCCCGACATTGAAAAAGTGCTTGTGCACTCACACAGCCAGCAAGATGCAAACACAAGCTTCCGAAGTCCCAAATAATGCCGATTACGACTACGGGATAGCACGCGCACAAGAACCGATTTCGGTAGATTTCAGCTTTGTAAAACACAACCATTGGAGCATTGGTCTCGATCTCTGGTTAGCAAGAGACTAAACCCAAAATTTCTGCTAGATCATATAAGGATCAGCCATCCGAAGCCTCGAAAAACAACGAAAGTAACATTGGTACAGCTCATGCACATGATTCAGCCTGAGGAGCATCGACTGTTCAAAAGGCAATCATACTAGCCCCAAAACACTCTCTAGGCCAGCGACTATTGAGCCAAGAGTTCGCATAAGATCCAACATGGATCAGGTCCCCGTTTTCCCATCGATGAACCCAATGACTCAAGATAATGATAATTGCAACAATTACTAAATATCGACAAAAAAGATGTGATTTAGGATGTTATCGAGGTTTCTTGTGTCTAGGAAACCAATCTATATACTAGATCGATGACCAGGTGTTGATTGTTGTGCTCAAGTTCTGGAAAGTCTGCAAAGAACTCTGATTTCATGTCGCACTGAAAGTCCCCGAGGCCGGTTTAAGAAAGCTTTTGTATAATAATATATTGTTTTGGAAATCAGAGTTGCAGAAAAACATACCTAAATTTTCTATTTGAAAAAGCCTGGCCCACATGACGCACAAACCCGCTACAAATACAAGTTCCTCGGTCCACACAAACAGAGTCTCCCCTGTATTTGTACGGCGTACTATTTTTATACATCAACATACATGATCACAACTCACAACCCACATTCACGAAATTCACAAGCAATCAATGCGATCCATTTCCATACAACTAACCATTCTTAGGAATGATGCATGCCTCTAAGCACTCCTTAGGCGTTGGATGATGTGATGCATAATACAACAATCATCCTATTTAAAAGTGCTCCCCACCCGGAAGCTTTGTTTTTAAACTCTAATAAGCATTAATCGAAAACCATTAAAAAACCTTTAGAAAATTGTTTCCCACACGGAAACTCAATTCTTTGAAAACTGACTACCACGACGGGGAGAAAACCAGATAACATGATTCCATAAGTCGAAATACCAAGGATCCAGAAAACTCCAAGTTCATACATGTGAGAATTTGAATTTTTAAATTTTTTGTGAAATTTGAATTATGTGTTCCTCTCCCCTTTTGCTGTGTATTTGATCCGTATTTGTATGTATATACCTGTATAGGTATATATATATAGTGTATTTTAGGGTTTTTATTGTTTTAAGTTTTTGTTGCGGAGAGAGAACGGCTTAACGGTGCAATCCGGAGTCCGTTTCTGACGATCCAAAATGGTAGATTCGATGTCTCGGCAGTGCTGAACGCGATGGCGTGATCCGTTTTGACATGCGACGGACAGATCGAGAGATATTGCATGTTCTTTGCTGAGAGGTCGAAATGTACATTTTGCTGTTTCGCGATCTGGACCCTGCGGGAGATTGTTTGTGGAGGGGTGTCTGGGCATTTTGTTCCTGCTGTGAGGGACTGGGGGCTAATTTCTTGTGTTTGAAGGGTGTTTGTGCAATTGTACACATGTGTATATGTGTTGTGTGTGTGAGTGGAGAGAGAGAGAGATTTGTGCTTCTCTTCTCCCTTAGCTCTCCCCCAGCAGAGTGCCATCCTCTCCCCAGCTCCTCTGCCATCTTCCCGAGCGCCGCCGGCCGCCGCCGACCACCCCTGGCCGGCGCAAACCCCGGCCAACCACCCTCTCTCCCTTTTCTTCTTCTTCTTCTTCTTCTCCTTCCCGGCAGTGTGCACCCTGGGTGAACCCACGCCTGAGCTTCCCCGGAGGTGGCACGACTGCCGGTGACCTGCCCCGCCGCCGGGAGCCGCCGCTGTGCGCCGCCGAGCTGCTGCAGCTGCTGCTAGGGCAGCTGCGGGCAGGGAGTTGGTGACCTGAGTAGCCGCTGCCTCCCGCCGCCTCGAAAGGTGCGCGCCGCCACCTTCTGGACCTCCGGCGCCGTCGCCTTCCTCCCCGGAGCGCCGCCGCAGCCGCCGCGGGCTCAGCCTGGGCAGCTAGGGCAGCCGCGGCCGAGCACCCTCCGCCGCTGCCGCCGGGTTTTATTATCGTGGTCACCGGCATCCTGATGTCCGGCGACCCCCTCTTGCCGGTGCTCGCGTCGCCGTCGGCCGCCGTCGTCGTCCGTTGCCGCGCCGCCGTGCCCTAGCCAACCCGAGAGTTGGCACTCTCCCCGCGCCGCTTCCTGCCATCGGCTGAGGTGAGCACCCTCTTCCTCACCACCCCCGCATCCAACCCTGGCCGCCGCGGGCCGTGCATGTTGGCCGGCAGCCGGCCGGAGCTTGCTGCTCCGGCCAGGGTCTTCTTTTGCTTTGTTTTGGCCGTATGCTTGTGTTTGAGCTTTCTGTTGCCTTCCGAAGCTCGGGAAGGTGAGCACGATGATCGCGGCGATGCGCTGATCATCATGCTCACCTTAGTTTCCTGTTTGGGCGAGCTGTTTCGCTGTTCGGCCTTTGTCGAGCAATTTCATCGCATGTACTCACTATTTTTATGGGTTTTTTGTGCTTGCGACTTGTCCTGTCGCAGTGGGGCTGTGAGCACGGCCTCCGTTACGTCGTTACCTATCCGCTGGTGCTTGCGGAAGGTCGTGCGGACAAACGGATTGCTCGAACGGACTTAATTATGCTTACTTTTTGTGTAAATGTTGCTTGTTTTGGGACTTTGGTGATTGTGGCAACGTTGCGACGCTGCGGGCAGCAAGGGCATGATCCTTGAGGCCCTATGGACTGGTTGTCCAACCCCTTCGCCCTTCGCAGAGATTCGGGTTTATTTCCGGTGCGTTTTTCGATGAAATAGTCGGCGAAACGCGTGTTTTTAGTCGTGCGATTCACTTGCTGGTTTCGCGAGTGACTTGGCTTCGTCATCTAGCCTTGTTGGCTGTTCCTCATCGCTGTCCCAAAGTTCTGAGGACAGCGGATGAGTGACGGAGGGTTCCGGTGCCAAATCGGCACTTTTCGGGAACCCGGGAAGCCGTTTCGGGTGCGTTTGTGTTCGTGGCACCCCGAGCTTGTGCTCGCTGTCCCGCCACCTTGTTTTGGTGTGTTTGGGGACAGTGGAGGACCTGGTTTGGCTGTTGGTATCCCTGTGGAGCTTAGTGTGGTTTTGGGATCGTCCCGGTGGATTTTCTAGACGATCCGTCGATTTCGGGATGTGAGCGCTATGTGTTTAGTGTCGCCTTGGTGGACCTTGACCCTGTGAGTCTTTCATAGGTCCTGTCATGGTTCCCGAGAGCCGTCGGTGTTAGGCTCTATCGTTTCGACAGGGGGGTACTTCGATCCGGAGTCGGTTCAGTGGACTACGGTGATACCTTTCTATCCCTTCTCTTGCATTTCAGTTATTAGTTCACTTGACTCCCGTTGACTCTACTTATGTGTGTTTGGATAGTAGAGTAGTTGTGGTTTGCATGATTATTGAGACGACCCAGTTGGTCGGTTGTGATCGCCTGTTGTTCCGAGCGATCCTCGTTGTGGTTTATCAGTTGCTTCACGGTTCGTTGCCGTTCTGTGGATTGAGCATTCGCATCGATCGTCACAGCTCTTCTAGCACTTCACGTACACTAGCGGTCTGATCCACCGCCTGGGGGTGTTCTTTTTCGAAAAAGGGTCGTGTATTTGACCAACCCGTGAGCCTTGATGCAGTGCGTCCAGAAGGTTTATGTGCCGAGAGATGAGCAGGTTGTGACAGTGCTAGGGATACGTCCCGGTGGCTATGGATTGGGTATACTTTGTGGTTATCTCCATTGATGCATATACTAGTTGCTTACAGTAGCATAGTTGTTCAGTTGTATGTCAGCCTCATACTTACTTGTGCTACTGTTTACCTTATCTATCTTTTGTTGACCCTCGTGCTGGTGTGTACACCTCGCCTTCGTCGGCTTGCGGTACCCACTGGGAGGGGAGACATGTTTACATGTTCTCACCCCCCGCCCTCGTTGTTGTTTCAGGTGAGCAGGGTGGTGAGAGTCAAGACGCGGCGAGGCACGCCTAGTTAGTGGTACTAGAGGTCCCGACCTGTGAGGCTTCCCTCTCCAGATTTGGTTATCACCCTTATCCTTTATCAGTTAGTTATGGATGTGGTTCAGTTACACTGTGGTTGTTTTGTCTAGCATGTTATGATTTTGGTACAGTTATATTTTGGATGTTCTGTTCTGCATGCTTAGATCTTGTGGATTCAATTTAGCATTCATGTGTGGATTGCATGCTTAGATCTTGTGGATTTAGTTTAGCATTCATATGTGGATTACATGCTTAGACTTTTTGGATGTCGATGCTTTTAGATCTTTCATTATGGCCTTATATCGCATATCTTGGATATCTACCCCTCGTGGTAGCGTTTTCAAATAAAGGTTTTCGTGTGGGAAACAGTTTTCAAATGGATTTCCGATCGATCGACTTTTGGGATTTCAAAGAGAGTTCTCGTGTGGGGAACGGTTTTCAAATGAGTCTTGAATGTTTGAGATTAGGGTTTCAAAATAAAGCTTCTGGGTAAGGAGCAGTTTTCTAGAATGATCTGTTGTTTGTGCATCGCATCATCCTTCGCCTAAGGACTTGCTTAGATTCATACAGGTTTAAGGACTGTTAGCTGTATGAATCTCATTATGTTGTTGTGGTTTTGTGATGAATGAACGGTGGTTGTGATCCTGTTGTATGTTGTGTACGCCGTGGAAATACAGGGGAGGCTCTGTCCGTGTGTACAGTGGACCCTATATTTGTGGCGGGTCTGTACGTGGCGCGGGCTAGGCTTTCAAAAAAAAAAAAAAAAATGGCACGTATTTTCGCTTCTAAAACTAGCCCGGGGCGTGACAATACATAATCAAAAGCCCAAATTTATACAAGTCCAAGATTATTATTCATGCAATAATAATTCGAACATCTAACTGCACCATTCATTTATTTAAACTAATAAATACAGTAAAGGGGAATAAACCAGGTAGGGACCGCTAATGCGATCTAGCTAGGACGTCCCCCGTCGCACCGTGATCTGCCTCCTCGCCCGTGCCACCTGGGGAAGAAGGGTGTGAGAAACCACAATGAGGTTTTTCAGTGGGTACGACAAAGCTACGAAGGCAATCCGTAATCACTGAAAAACAAAGGAGGTAGAATAAATCGATACAAGTGCCATGATATGAAAGAGAACTACAGTAGCTATGATAAAAGGTATGATAAAGAGCAAGTAATAAAAGACGCTACTGTAAATAAAGTACTATGCAGTATATACCTCAAGGGTAAGTAATCCAAATCAAACCCAATCTGGTGCCTGCCATATTGGTCTGTCGACCTCAGGCGTTGCCTGCCACTATCCTACACCGACCTGATCCATGCGCCCAACTGGACGACCCATCCGGATAAGTACACCCCAGGTCGGTGGCCAAACTGACCTGGTGTCAATGAATACACCCAAGTGCTGTGATGAAGTCATGCGATATGCTCAATACAAACTCAGCATAAACCGATGCCTTGGCCGAAGCCAGATGCTAGGGTGTATAGACGCCAAATCCTAATCAACCTGATCGAAACACACAACGAAAGAGTTGCTGTGTTGCCTGGACCTAAAGGTCCGCAAATAGTCAAATGTGTGCAAGCCTGCTCTACATGTCTACGATCAACTATCACTATGCAAGTAAAGAAAGCACAGATATGTGAATAGTAAACAAAAGCAATGCCGACATGTAGAGACGAAAGTAACTGATGTAGAAAAGTAAAAGATAGGAGATAGTGATGATACGATCTCACCGACTATCAGCTCGAAGCACCCACCTGTACTACTGTGAACTCAAGGTGTAGAATGCACGGAATTGTCCGCCGGACCTATGAAAGATCCACTAAGTCAAGTTCTACCCATACATGACTCCCAAACAAACCAAGCAAACGATTACAAAAACTGATTTCCCAAAACACGCCGGAACTTTCGGAACTTACTAGAACACCTTCGGAACCCACAAACTGCTCCAAAACTTCTCGATTCTCTCCCTAAGCTATCTTCTGACCCCAAATGCACCAAAACAGGTGTTCGGGCAGCAACCATCCCAAATAAATATTGAGGGATCGATTAAGCGAGAATCTGTCAGAACGGGTTTCCGAAATCGCCAATTTTGGCTCCGAAACCCTCCGCCGCTAACCTGTCATCTCCGGGTTTCAGAGATGGTAGTAGCAACTAGCCAACAAGGCTTGGTGGAGTATCTGGGATGTCCACATTGCCAGAATGTGGAAACTCAAACCCGAACCGCGTCCGATCGGCGGATTTCCACCAATCGACGTCGCGGAACTTCATTTTAACTCCGCAACGGCTCCCGAATCTTTGACGATTAGTCAAGAGGTCGTTAACAGTGATTACACGCTGTCCGAGGCAGTGTGCAGGGTCCCCGTTGTGTAAAACACCCAAACTATCCATCTACAACCAATATAGTATTCAAATAATGCATAAAAGCGAGTTTTAGGCTCCTTACCATGATCCGTGTCGTAACGGACCCGACCAACCTGTCAATTTGATTTGTCTCAATGCTACAAGACTCGTGCTCACTGTCCGGAGTGCAACCGGTGACCAGGGAGTCCCGAAACAGCGAGAAACCTTCCGACTAAGTTGCTCGGGGAGCGGCCACGTCCGTCGCACACTTCGAGGCTTCTCTGACCGCAACGGAGGTGAACACGGGACTCCTCAGGGTCCCCAAGATGCCGTGCTCATGCTTCAAAGGCTCGACGAAGTCTCCGCTGGCCGGAACACCAAGCTCAGCCTAAGACCAATTCTTGGCCAAACCGACCAGAGCTAGGGCAGACGACGACCGACGGCACGCTTGGGCAAGCCTCGGCTAGGGGAAGGTGTCCACACCGAGGGGAGGCCGTCGGCACTTGTTTTCGGTGGTCGAGATGTTGCGGCGGCACGGCGGCGGCGTTGAGGACCAAAGAGGACCTGCGGCTAAGGCACCCCAAACTCCGCAACGGCGGCTCGGGAAGGTCGGCGACGGTGCCGGTGGTCCTCCCGGGACATGCAGAGGTGGACCAAGGCGGCGCTGAGCGGTGGCGGCGGTCGGGTGTGGTCCCACGGCCGCACGAGTTCCCTGGCTTCCTTCTTGGTTGCAACTACTCCTAGCTCGCGGCGGCACCAGGGGCGGCTCGGGGAGGTAGCCGGAGTCTTAGAAGACGGCGGCGACGGCGCTGGGGCGACGGCGGCTCAGGGAAGGGAAACTCGGCTCCTCTCCAACAAAGGGAATAAAGAAAGAGAGAGAGAGAAAGAGAGAGAGGAGGGAGGAGAAGATATCTCCGGCGGCCGGCGCGGCGACTGCCGCGGCAGGAGCTCCTCAGGTAGACCGAGGATTAGAGGAGAGGATTAGGTTAGGGTTTGGGATTCATTAATCCCTAATTCCTCTATATACGTATATATATATATATATATATATATATATATATATATATATATATATATACTATTATTTCACGCAAAACGGAGCGCCGAAAGATTTTAAAAAGCAAAAATAGTAGGTATTAATTGACCAATCTATGATAAAGACAGTTTTTCTCGAAAACCGTGCGTCGAACATAAAATCCGTTATCGTCATTGACTTCGGCACAGTTGAACCATTGTAAACGAGCTATTGGATTGCCCAAAATAGAGTCCGATTCACGTCCGAAGCCATCCTCATGCCTTCGCTTCAATTCGAATACTATTCATTTAAGTGAATAGTAAAATTGCGTAACAACTTTATTTTAATTCGTTTTCCGCTGAAACTTGACGAGCGATTTTAAATTAAAATACACACGATAACATTATTAAAAGTGTCAAATTTACACAGGAAAAAATTGTGAGTTGCGGGGATCCCGAGGATCTATTTAGATACTATCAATCACCTAGAGGGGGGTGAATAGGTGTATAGGCCAAAAACACAAATCCCAATGCGATAAAGATATGCGGAAAATAAAATAGCACACCGAGTTTTACGTGAAAAAACTTCAACTAGGAGTAAAAAATCTACGGGACCAACACGCGATGATAATCCACTATGAATTAAAAGAATACAAGGTGATTACCGACTCCACGAACTCACACCTCTCTTTTACCTTCTATGGATCTCACGCACACCACCGGGTTGTCCATGCCCCACGTTCGAGTCCACGAATGCCACTCGAATCCACGAGCGCAAATGATTTGAATCCACGAATCGTCTTGATCACGTCGAATCCACGACGCCACTCCGTCCGAAGCAAGAACAATAAGGTTGGTGATGATTTATTGCTTAGAAGAACATTAAAGATCTGTTGGAATAATGTCTAAGCAATTCTCAAATTGATTCTAAAAGAAAATTAAGAATTAGGGCACCCAGAATCAATTTGAGAGAAGTTTGTTGTAGAAGATGAGTAAGACGGCTACCTACAAGCTTCTAGGATTTCTAAAAGATAATTTATGCTTAACCATATTTTAGAGACACCCACACATCTTATTTATAGGTTTGGAAGCAATTAGAATCAAAGTAGGATTGAAAAACTGATTTTTAAAAACTCATAATGGGTTCAAGGTCCGGACCTTACATCAGGGTTCGGACTTTGAAGTTTTCAGCGTTTCATAGTTCGGACCTTGACCGAGGGTCCGGACCCTCCCTGCGTGACGGCCAGGGAGGCGTACGGGTTCCGAACCTTGCACCAGGGTCCCAATCCTGAAGCCTAGAAAATTTCAGTTTTGAATATTTATCGATTTATACCTATTCTAATATCTTCCAAACATATGTATATGATCATAAATCATCATCAATATTATTTGAACTTACCGAGCATTGTGGATTCACGTTCTGAGTCTTCGAGTCTTCTAACTTTATCTTTTCTTTCTCGATTGTTCAAGACTCCGACTCACTTCACGAAATATGCCAATATAAAATCCATAACAATCTCCCCCTTTGGCAATTTCGTGATAAAACTCAAAATTACATAAAACACTCACAATGCTCAACTCTTCAAAAAGAAAATATTAAAATTCATTGCCATCACCAAAATAATAAACTTCTCGCGTGAAAGATCCAAACAATATCCAAAATTACAACTTTATAACTCCTAAACAAACTCTATGACTTAAACACACTCGGAGTCTTGAAGTCTTCAAAGACCTGCAAGTCTTGAAGTCTTCAAAGACCTGCAAAAGATTACTTTCTCCACGAACAAAGTTAATAAATATATCAAAATCTCTCCCCCTTTGTTAATGCGTCTAAGTTCAAATTCTCTCCATCTTTCTTTTTATAAAACTTTCAATATCATCACATCTCTCCCCCTTTTTGCCAAAAATTGCCAAAAGAAAAAGCACCAAAGAAAATAAAGAGAGTTTAAAGAGAAATCAAATAAAACACAAGTTCAAAAACTATTTCAATATTGAAACTACTTGTGAAAATATCAAATATGATGAATGCATTGTAAAGACAATGTTAGTGTATGAACATGATAAATTCACATAGACTCCTTTCAAACCTTGTTAATTGCATAAAAATTAAAAAATTTACTACAAAGTCATCACAATGTAGATAAAATATTATGAGGTTTCTTAATCCATATATACTCCAAAAATAAGTCATCAAAAATAATCTAGAGGCTCAAAAACTATCAACATATAACGGTTTATAAAAATGATATATGGAGATTCACCAAATGACATAAATTTGTCGCATAAACATTCAAATTTGAGACCAAGCAAGTAATGAACCGGGGATAGCTCTTTGAGCATCTTTTCACTATACCACCTTATAACACAGAATTTTTGTAAAAGATCTACACTTTTTCAACCTTTTCGATTATGCATTTTAATTTCCATTTGGTACCTTCACACACTTACCGGACGACCGGGGTGGTAGCTCTTTCCTACATGTGGTGGTAGTTTTCACATTCCCTTTAGAATGTAACTCTTTCCACATCTTTAAGCACTTGGAGTGTTTCTTCTTTTTTCTTTATATATATATAACTCCCCTTTAATTATGCAATCTCTTATTTGAAAGAAAGTTTGACAAGTTTTAGTCCATTAGCGAATGACTATTCATCAAATTCAACACACACAACCGAGATAGTTTAAATTCCAAGAGATTAAACATGATTACCAAATTTTGATGAATATAAGTGTTAAGAACTCCTATAATAAATTATCTTCATAAACAATGAAAATGAAGTAAAACTGATAATTGATATGAAATTAATTAGGAGTGAATGAAAGTGAATTAAGATGTTCATAGCATTCTTTAATGTTGTAATCATCCAATGAGCTTGAAATCAATAAGTAAGAAAAATCTAAAAATCGTAACAATGAAAGCACCAAAAATGTGTAATGGAATGATTAAGCGAGATATGCAATAATAACCGACCAAAGCACTACATAAAGTCAAAAACAAATTAAGGTTTAAGACAAGGAAAGATATCACCTTTCCGAACCCAAACGTGTCGGATGATTGGTTGTCTTATTTTGTTGACGTTCGGAAGCATTTGTTTTGACTTTTGATCAATCTTTGGTCTCTACTTTGCATTCGGCTTTGTAGGGATTTTTTGTTGTGGCTTCGACTTTGGATTGATCTTTACTCGACTTAGTTGATGTTTCTCTTGAATCCGTGAAGGTTGTCGAGTGTTGGAAGATGTCGATAGATGTTTAGAAGATGCCGATTGAGTCTTCTTATCTTTTCTAGGGCATGTCTTCTTGATGTGACCTTTATTTTCACATCTATGGCATACTTTCTCCTTCAAATTTGTTGAGACTTTGGGTAGTGAATTTTTAACTTTCTCAACATATGTTCTTTCATATCCAACACTAAATTTGTCCGTTTTACCCAATCCGAGCATGTCATCAAGCTTTTTCGATCTGGAGGAGAATTTTTGAATGTCGGATTTGAGTTGATGAACATATTTGGTCAAAACTTGGTTGGAATTGTGAATTTCCTTGTATTGTTGCTCAAGGAAGCCAATCTTCTCTTGATGTGACTTGACTGTTATTTTCGATTAGTCTAGCTTCTCTTGGAGGATTTTGTTGTTCTTCAATATCGACTCCCTTTCATCCTCAAGAGCTTTAATTGTGGTCTTCAATATTTTGTTCCCATCTTCTAGCTCAAGTAAGCGTTTCCTCAGCTTCTTATTGTGCTTAGCCATCTTCTTCGATTCAATTAGTAGTTGATTGTACGCCTCGGCTAAGTCATCATCGTCCGACTCTCCCTCACTTCTCACCATCGTCGCTCGACGTTGCATGAAAAACATGAGAAGAAATAGAGTCAGCAATAATAGATAATAAACATGAAGCTGAAGAAGGAGATGAAGTATGAGTAAATAAAGCAATAGCTTATTCTTTTTCCTCATCACTTGATATCGATTCATCAGAAGTAGAATCGTCCCAAGTTCTAGCTTGCAAAGTCTTCTTTTTGAATGATTTCTTAGTGAGACAGTCCGTTGAAATATGGCCGTAGCCTTTGCATTTATAGCATTGGATTTCTCCTTCAAAATCATCCTTTTCTTTAGAAGCTTTTGCAACTTTCTTGTCTTTTGAAGGTTTTGAACTTAAAGATCCTTTCGAAGAAGTTTTGGATGTAGATCTATTGGTTTTGTTCTTCCGAAATTTTCGACGAAATTTTTTCATAAGACGCACCAATTGCAGTTCAAAGTCGGCTAGAGAAATTTCGTTGTCGAAATCCGAGCTGCTGGCTTCCTCCTTGAAAGATTGGAGTGCAACACCTGTATTTTTAGAAGAAGACTTGGAAGATGATTGATTAGTGGGAAAAGTCATTTCATACGTTTGTAAAGCACCTACTAAATCTTCTATTTTCATCTCATCCGGATGTTTAACGGTCTTAATGGCCGCAACCTTCACCCTAAAGCGCTCTGGAAGAGTTCGAAGGATTTTTTTACAATTTTAGATTTCAGAATATTCTCTCCCAAATTAGCACATGTATTAATTATATCTTGAAGTCTAGTAAAATAATTGGTAAAAGATTCATGCTCCTCCATTCGAATAGAATCAAATTGGCTTGTAAGCATCTGGAGCTTTTGAACTTTTACTAGACTTGTACCCTCATGTGTAACTTGTAGGGTATCCCAAATCTCTTTAGCCGTTTCGCATGCCGAAACGCGTGAAAATTCGATTTGAGTTAAGGCATTGAACAAAACATTAATTTCTTTCCCATTGTAAGAAGATGCTTCGATCTCATCTTTCGACCACTTAGTCCGAAGTTTAGAAATAGTAGCATTATTAACCACTTCGGTTGGATGCTTCCAGCCGAATGCAACAGCTTGCCATACTCGCTCATCAATTGCGATGAGGAAAGCTCTCATCCGAACTTTCTAATAAGCATAATTTGTCCCATCAAAAAAAGGGGGCTTATTAATGTTACCTCCTTCACCCATAATGATAGATAAATCTAGATCCCGCTCTGATACCAATTGTGAGTTACGGAGATCCCGAGGATCTATCTAGATACTATCAATCACCTAGAGGGGGGTGAATAGGTGTATAGGCCAAAAACATAAATCTTAATGCGTAAAGATATGCGAAAAATGAATAGCACGCCAAGATTTACGTGAAAAAACTCCAACTAGGAGTAAAAAATCTACGGGACCAACACACGATGACAATCCACTATGAATTAAAAGAATATAAGGTGATTACCGACTCCACGGACTCACACCTCTCTTTTACCTTCTATGGATCTCACGCACACCACTGGGTTGTCCATGCCCCACGTTCAAGTCCACGGACGCCACTCGAATCCACGAGCGCCAACGATTCGAATCTATGAATCGTCTTGATCACGTCGAATCCACGACGCCACTCCGTCCGGAGCAAGAACAATAAGGTTGGTGATGATTTATTGCTTAGAAGAACATTAAAGATCTATGGGAATAATGTCTAAGCAATTCTCAAATTGATTCTAAAAAAAAAATTAAGAATTAGGGCACCCAGAATCAATTTGAGAGAAGCTTGTTGTAGATGAGTAAGACGGCTACCTACAAGCTTTTAGGGTTTCTAAAAGATAATCCATGCTTAACCACATTTTAGAGACACCCCCACATCTTATTTATAGGTTTGAAAGCAATTAGAATCAAAGTAGGATTGAAAAACTGATTTTAAAAAACTCATGACGGGTTCAGGGTCCGGACCTTACATCAGGGTCCGGACTCTGAAGTTTTTAGCGTTTCATAGTCCGGACCTTGACCCAGGTCCGGACCCTCCCTGCGTGACGGCCAGGGAGGCGTACGGGTTTTGGACCTTGCACCAGAGTCCGGATCCTGAAGCCTGGAAAACTTCAGTTTTGAATATTTATCGATTTATACCTATTCTAATGTCTTCCAAACATATGTATATGATTATAAATCATCATCAATATTGTTTAAACTTACCGAGCATTGTGAATTCACGTTTTGAGTCTTTGAGTATTCTAACTTCATCTTTTCTTTCTCAATTCTTCAAGACTCCGATTCACTTCACAAAATATGCCAATATAAAATCCGTAACAAAAATCTCAGTCCTCACACCTGCAGCTGAGATCTATTATAACTATGGTGAGCACATGTCAGAGTAGGTGTCGACGTGCTCACCAAAGAGGAGTCTATGCAATGCTAGATCGCCGGATCTAAGAGGGTCATCTTGGAGGGACTGCAGCCAAGCTACTAGAACAGTAGTGCAGGCGCGCGCTTCGCTCCAGCCGATGCCAGCAGTAGCGACAACAACGTCATAGGGGATGATGAAAGAAGAGCAAAGGTGCTGGTGCTCATCCTAGCGAGTCAAGAAAGGCTGCAGAAACACTCAGGAGCAGCTCAGATTTGATTGTGGTCGCAAACCTATGCTGCTTTGGTTCGGAGGGTGCAATAGATGTAGGGAGGATGTTTGCGCACCGGAGCACTGAGGCACGACTAGCGAAAGTTTGTGTTGTTGGTCTAGGAGGCAGCCGGAGTAGCAGAGGTTGCCGAAAAATTGGTTGGCGATGAGACGAGGCTGTTGAAGCTAGGTCAGAGATGAGTTCAAGAGAAGAAATAGGTGAGAGAGAGAAAGAACTTGGCCAGCAGCTTGAACCACAGTCGTACGCATGGCTAGGCCGATAGAAAAGATGGCTAGCGACGTGGTATGGCTAGCGCATGCATGGTGAGAGGAAGGGATCGAAACGAGAGGGAGGAAGGGTTCGCCTAGGGGAGGCAAACCGATTTTGAGAGTTAGGTTGGAGGCTCCATTGAGTCTGTCAACCTAGGGTTTTGGGTCATAGCAATTGTGTGACGATCCTCAGACTGGACCTCTTTTGCAACGGCTTCATTCAGATCCCCTTTCGATGATAAAATCGCGCAACGAGGTTTGTTGAGTTTCTGCTGCAGTCCCGCAGACTGCGTGCAAAAGGTCAAATTCAAGATGCCGCGGTTTCGCAATAGAAAATTCAATTCTAGCGAAGCTTGGTCCAGCTCAGTCGCCTCTGAGTGTAGATTTCACTAAATCCTTTTGCTTCTAAATTCCATAGAATATTTTGTGAGAAATTGTATTTTGAATGTGAAGTGGTTAGTTTTCTGTAGAAAACTACACGCATGTCTTGTTTTCAAAACTACGTAACTTTTCACCCAAAATTTATTTTTTGGGTGAAACTTGGTTTCAAAGATTTGCCTTTGAGTGTAATTTAACACTATTTTTTTTGAAAATTCTCAAAATTCAAATAAAATATCACTCTAAGCGCAACCTGCGCAGAAAATTTTAATTTGCACTTCTATTTAAATTCAAAATTTTCTCCCGGTGTTCACTCCAAATTCTTGCAAAATTCACACAAGTCTAATTTACCTTCAAATCAATCCAATGGTTCATATCAAATAAGACTCCACAATTATAAAGTCTTACAAATAAAAACCTTGGATTCTACATAAACATAATGTAGTTAGTGCTGCGTATGGTTAAAAATAGAGCGGTTATTATTACATGCATTTTATCTGATTGCATATATTAAAAATTATTGCAGCTATAAATAATTTTTGAATACGATTGAGAACTTATATTTATAAATTTTATGTGAGAATTCGAATTTTGAAAATTTTAATTTGAATTTTGAATTCTGTATTTCCTCCCTTTGCTGTGTTTTTGGTATCTGTATACGTATATATATATATATATATATATGTATAAGTGTGTATATATATATATGTATATGTATTATATTTAGGTTTTTGTTGTTTTATGTTTTTGGTTGCGGAGAGAGGATGGTTTGCGACGCGATTCGAAATCCGTTTCTGACAATCCAAAATGGTTAGATTCGATGTCTCAGCAGTGCTGAACGCGATGGCGCGATCCGTTTTGACATGCGACGGACGGATCGAGAGATATCGTGTGTTCTTCACTGAGAGGTCGAAATGCACATTTTATTGTTTCACGATCTGGACCCTGTATCACGCACCGTTTTGCGTGAGATCGAATGTGGAGGGGTGTTTGGGCATTTTGTTCCTGCTGTGAGGGACTTGGGGCTAAATTGTAGGGTTTGAGGGGCCTTTTTGCATTTTTACATGTGTGTATATGTGTGTTGTGTGTGTGTGAGTGGAGACAGAGAGAGATCTCATCTTATTCTCTTCTCCCTCAGCTCCCAGCACAGGGCCACCCCTTCCTCAGCTCCCCTGCCCTCTCCCCGAGCGCCGCCGGCCGCCGCCGACCTCCTCTGGCCGGCAGGAACTCCGGCGAACCTCTCCCTCTCCATTTTCTCTTCTTTTCCTTCTTCTTCTTCTTCTTCTCCTTCCCTGCAGTGTGCACCCAGGGTGAACCCACGCCTGAGCTCCCCCTGAGGTGGCACGACTGCAGGCGACCAGCCCCGCCGCCGGGAGCCGCCGCCGAGCTGCTGCCAGCTGCTGCTAGGGCAGCTGCGGGCCGAGGCTGCTGGACCCAAGCCGCCGCCGCCTCCCGCCGCCTTGGAGGGTGCGCGCCGCCACCCTCTGGACCTCCGGCGTCGTCGCCTCTCTCTCCGGCCGCCCCCGTGCCGCCAGAGCGCCGCCGCAGCCGCCGCGGGCTCAGCCTGGGCTGTTAAAGCAGCCGCGGCCGAGCGCCGTGCGCCGCCACCGCCGTCGGTTTTTATTGTCGCGGTCACCGGCCATCCGACGTCCGGCGGGCCCCTCTTGCCGGTGCTCGCCGTCTCGACCGCCGGCGCCGCCGTTCGTTGCCGCGCCGCCATGCCCTAGCCAACCCGAGAGACCTTCTTCTCCCCACGCCGCCGCCGCCGCTTCCTGCCGCCGGTTGAGGTGAGCATCCTCTTCCTCACCTCCCCCGCATCCAATCCTGGCCGCCACGCGCCGTGCATGTCGGCCGGCAACCGGCCGGAGCTAGTTGCTCCGGCCAGGGTGCTTTCGGCTTTGTTTTGGGCCGCATGCATGAGTTTTTGCTCTCTGTTGCCTCCCGAAGCTCGGGAAGGTGAGCACGATGATCGCGGTGACGCGCTGATCATCATGCTCACCTTAGTTTTCTGTTTGGGTGAGCCGTTTCGCTGTTCGGCCTTTATCGAACAATATTATCGCATGTTGACACTATTTTTATGGGTTTTCTGTGCTTGCGACTGGTCCTTTCGCAGTGGGGCTATGAGCACAGCCTCCGTTATGTTGTTACCTATCCGCTGGTGCTTGCGGAAGGTCGTGCGGACGAACGGAGTGCTCGAACGGCCTTATTTATGCTTAATGTTGTGTTTATGTTGCTTGTTTAGGGTTCTTTGTAATTGTGGCAGCATTGCGACGCTGCGGGCAGCAAGGTCATGACCCTTGAGGCCCTGTGGACTGGTTATCCAACCCCTTCACCCTTCGCGGAGATCCGAATTGATTTTCGGTGCGTTTTCCGATGAAATAATCGGCGAAACGCGTGTTTTTAGTCGTGCGACTCACTTGCTGGTTTCGCGAGTGACTTGGCTTCGTCATTTAGCCTCGTTGGCTGTTCCTCATCGCTGTCCCGAAGTTTCGAGGACAGCGGATGAGTGACGAAGGGTTCCGGTGTCAAATCGGCACTTTTCGGGAACCCGGGAAGCCGTTTCGGGTGCGTTTGTGTTCGTGGCACCCCGAGCTTGTGCTCGCTGTCCTGTCACCTTGTTTTGGTGTGTTTGGGGACAGCGGAGGACCTAGTTTGGTTGTTGGTACCCCTGTGGAGCTTAGTGTGGTTTCGGGATCGTCCCGGTGGATTTTCCGAACGATACGTCGGTTTCGGGATGTGAGCGCTATGTGTTTAGTGTCGACTAGGTGGACCTTGACCCTGTGAGTCTTTCGTAGGCGTGGTTCCCGAGAGCCGTCGGTGTTAGGCTCTAACGTTTCGACAGGTGGGTACTTCGATCCGGAGTCGGTTAAGTGGACTATGGTGATACCTTTCTATCCCTTCTCTTGCATTTCAGTTATTAGTTCACTTGACTCTCGTTGACTCTACTTATGTGTGCTTGGATAGTAGAGTAGTTGTGGTTTGCGTGATTATTGAGACGACCTCGTTGGTCGGTGTTGATCGCCTGTTGTTCCGAGCGATCCTCGTATATTGGCTTATCAGTTGCTTCACGGCTCGTTGCCGTTCTGTGGATTGAGCATTCGCATCGATCGTCACAGCTCTTCTAGCACTTCACGTACACCAGCGGTCTGATCCACCGCCTGGGGGAGTTCTTTTCCGAAAAAGGGTCGTGTGTTTGACCGACCCGTGAGCCTCGACGCAGTGCGTCCGGTAGGTTTTTGTGCCGAGAGATGAGCAGGTTGTGATAGTGCCAGGGATCCGTCCCGATGGCTATGGATTGGGTATATTTTGTGGTTATCTCCATTGATGCATATACTATTTGCTTACAGTAGCATAGTTGTTCAGTTGTATGTCAGCCTCATACTTACTTGTG
The DNA here is from genome assembly GCA_016920855.1 of Puya raimondii. Classification (NCBI taxonomy): domain Eukaryota; kingdom Viridiplantae; phylum Streptophyta; class Magnoliopsida; order Poales; family Bromeliaceae; genus Puya; species Puya raimondii. The sequence goes on from JABWPP010000049.1 coordinate 48,459,568, forward strand.
CTATTGTTTACCTTATCTATCTATTTGTTGACTCTCGTGCCGGTGTGTACACCTCGCCTTCGTCGGCTTGCGGTACCCACTGGGAGGGGAGACATGTTTACATGTTCTCACCCCCCGCCATCGTTGTTGTTTTTAGGTGAGCAGGGTGGTGAGAGTCGGGACGCAGCGAGGCACGCCTAGTTAGTGGTACTAGAGGTCCCGACCTGTGAGGCTTCCCTCTCCAGATTTGATTATCACCCTTATCCTTTATCAGTTAGTTATGGATGTGGTTCAGTTACACTGTGGTTGTTTTGTCTAGCATGTTATGGTTTTGGTACAGTTACATTTTAGATGTTCTGTCTTGCATGCTTAGATCTTGTGGATTTGGTTTAGCATTCATGTGTGGATTGCATGCTTAGATCTTGTGGATTTGGTTTAGTATTCATGTGTGGATTGCATGCTTAGACTTTTGGATGACCTCGCTGTTAGATCTTTCATTGTGGCTTTATATCGTATATCTTGGATTTCTACCCCTCGTGGTAGCGTTTCAAATAAAAGGTTTCGTGTGGGAAACAGTTTTCAAATGAATTTCCGATCGATCGACTTATGGGATTTCAAAAGAGAGTTCTCGTGTGGAGAACGGTTTTCAAAGGATCTTTAAACGTTTGTGATTAGGGTTTCAAAATAAAACTTCTGGGTAAGGAGCAGTTTTCTAGAATGATCTGTTGTTTGTGCATCACATCATCCTTCGCCTAAGGACTTGCTTAGATTCATACAAGTTTAAGGACTGTTAGCTGTATGAATCTTATTGTGTTGTTGTGGTTTTGTGATGAATGAATGGTGGTTGTGATCCTGTTGTATGTTGTGTACGCCGTGCAAATACAGGGGAGGCTCTGTCCGTGTGTACAGTGGACCATGTATTTGTGGCGGGTCTGTACGTGGCGCGGGCTAGGCCTTCAAAAAAAAATTGGCACGTATTTCCGCTTCTAAAACTAGCCCGGGGCGTGACAGATTAAGATGGTATCAGAGAGTAAAGGGTACAAATACTCATTCATTCATAAACTTGTAACTGAACCATTGGTTAGGCTGACCCATAGGAAGACCTAGGATGTATAGGTGCGCGAGTTCGAGGGGGTTTGTTTTCGGCTTGTGTTTTGTGGGAGTTGCCGACCCCTTTCTCTTGCGCAGGTTTCTGTGTTTTGCAGATGGCTTGTGGTCGTGGTAGACCTCCTCGTCCGGGTCGTGGTGGTAGGCATGCGCCTGCGGAGCCGTCTGCTGGTGTTTAGACTCGGGCTATTGCGGCTGGTTCGAGCGAGGAGCCGGCAGGAGGCGAGCAGCATGCTGTTGACCGTACCCTGCTGCTTGTGGTGAGGGGTCAGCTGACGGCCCTCTCCGGCATGTTCCGGCAGTTTTTGCAGCAGCAGGCTACGGCGACTGTCGCTCCAGCCCCTCCTCCTCCTTCGCTGAGTGCCCCGATGACTGCAGACCCTCCTGTGGCACCCACGCCGTCGTGGCCACGACCGCGACGACGACAGCGACTACGTCGGCTGTTCCGCGTGTGGACGCCGACCCCGAGATTGGGGGTGGTGGCCATGTCCGAGCGCGTTTGGCAGATTTTCCTAAGGTTCGATCCGCCCTTGTTCGCAGACTCGTGTTTTTTCTAGAAGTGGTGGTGGAGTACCAGACAGATGCCAAGTGGCAGGGTGTTTTCCCCTTTTGCGTAACCACTCGTTGGCAGGTGGTGGCCCTATCGGGCTAGGTGACGTCACTTGGTGGATCTGTGTTGTCGTTTGGGCTATTCTTGCCCTGGCCCCACTTTCTGTGTAGAGCACGAGGGCCACTGCGAGCATCTCTACGGAGATGGTACTTTGAGCGGTTTCGATCGCAACTTTAGTGTTACATTCTCTGTTTTGTTGGGTAGGGCGGTGAAGCCTACCCCTCTGACGTCTTGCTGGTAGAATCGTCAGTGTTGGTCTTTCGACCTTTAGCTAGTTCCTGCGTCAAACCGACGTGTACTAGACTGAGTGGACACTGTTTGGTGTCGGGTTTTTGTTGGTGCCTACATGGTTTGCGGCTATCCTAACGCCTAAATTGGTGTGTCTTGGGATTTCTGGTGGTATTTGTAGGCTTTCGTGTTGTCGCGAGATCTTCCAGGTTGTTGTTGGAGGTCTCACCGCGTTTGACGTTGGTTAGTCGACGCTGGAATTATTTTTTTTTCCTTCGCTTTGGTTCGTGTGGTTGGCGACCCTACGTCGCGTGTAGCCGTCGGTTTGTTGTTGGAAGCCAAAGACTCCTAGGGAGTTGGCTCAGGGCAGACCTTGTTTTGTGGGTCGGTTTGCTTTTTCCCGTTAATTCGGTGATTCTTCCGTGATTTTGGTCCAGCTTTTGAGTTGGTTGACCTGGTACCTTTGTGGTGTTGCCAACTAGTTGTGGGCGTTTGATCTTCGGATATTTCATTTTTCTTTTGATAAGTACGTTGGCTGCAGACAACGTAGTGTCAAAAGTTAGGACGGAATACCATATCCCTTTTGGGACTTTCAGGATTGGGTCGGTGCTTTCTCTTGCGAGACAATCTCTACGTCGTCTTGTGGGAAAGCTGTGTGGTGGTCATCCCTGATCACGTAGTGAGCCTTGAGCTGATTCTTGGGTGGTTTTGCGCAGTTGATTTGCTATCACTGCGGATGGTTTGACTCCGGTTGAGTATGGTTGCCTTTTAGCTCGGTAGCTGTGCCTTCACAGCTAAAAGGTTTTGTTTTGTGAGGTGATCTCGGTTTTTGCCAGGAGTTTTGGTGCCTTGGTGATCGGATGTCGGAAGCCTGGTTGTTGGCTCCGAGGTCTCTGTGCGTATGTTTGCGTACAAGGCTTTCATCGCGACTTTCGTGCGGTCTTGGTTTGATTGTGAGTTCGAGCTCGACGAGATGACGGTGAAGATCTAGTACCCACTACCGCGGATCGACGATCTCTTCGACCGGCTTTAGGGAGCCTCGGTATTCTCGAAGATTGTTTTGCAGCCAGGTTATCTTTAGCTGAAGATCAAGGCCGAGGACGTTGCGATGACGGCCTTCCGGACTCGTTACGGGCATTACGAGTTCACGGTTATGCCGTTCGGTTTGACGAACGCCCCGGCAGCTTTCATGGATTTGATGAACAGGGTTTTTCGGCAGTTCTTGGATCAATTTGTCGTGGTCTTCTTTGACGACATACTGATCTATTCGAGGAGTGACGTGGAGCTTGAGGATCACCTTCGGCGAGTCCTCCTGACGCTTCGAGAGCATAAGCTTTACGCTAAGCTCAAGAAGTGTGAGTTTTGGCTGCGAGAGGTTTCCTTCTTGGGTCACATCGTAACGCAGTTTGGTATTACGGTGGACCCAAGGAAGGTGGACTTTGTGGTGGATTGGCCTGTTCCGACTTCTGTGAAGGAGATCAGGAGCTTCCTCGGCTTAGCAGGTTATTATCGGCGATTTGTTGAGGGTTTCTCAAGGATCGCCGCCCCTTTGAGCAAGCTGACGAGGAAGGGCTAGAAGTTTCTGTGGACTCCCGCTTGTCAGATAAGCTTCCAGGAGCTGAAGGACAGTTTGACTCGTGCCCCTATCTTAGCATTGCCGCAGCCTGGTGAGGATTTTGGTGGTCTACTGCGATGCGTCTCGGGTAGGATTGGGGTGCGTGCTCTTGCAGCAGGAGAAGGTCATCGCGTATGATTCGCGCCAGTTGATGGACTACGAGAAGAACTATCCGGCGCACGATCTCGAGTTAGCAGCAGTGGTGTTCGCTCTCAAGCTTTGGAGACACCACCTGTACGGAGCGCATTGCGAGATGTTCATGGATCATCATAGCCTGAAGTACCTCTTCACCCAGAAGGAGCTGAACCTCAGACAGAGACGGTGGCTTGAGCTTTTGAAGGATTATGACATCTCCATCCAGTACCATCCGGGCAAGGCGAACGTCGTGGCGGACGCCTTTAGCCGGAAGCAGCCTTCGGCGGAGCTGTCTCTCATGATCACCGACTAGGAGCGATTGGTGGAGGAGTTTCGTCGACTAGAATTGGAGATTTTACCTTATGGAGCTACCGCACAGTTGTTGACTTTGGTGGTGCAGCCCACCTTGTCTGATCGAATTTTCGGTGGGCAGCTGATGGATCCGCACTTGCAGAGAGTGCGAACAGAGGCCGAGCAGGGCAGAGATGGTGACTTCACGTTTCACGCTGATGGTCCCTTCGCTTTCGAGGATGGAGGTGTGTGCCCAGTGATCCGGATTTGAGGCGAGAGTTTTTGGACTGAGGCACACCGGTCACCGTACACCGTTCATCTTGGAGGGACGAAGATGTACCGCGACCTGAAGCAGAGTTTCTGGTGGCCTGGCATGACGATGGATGTAGCTCAGCATGTGGCACAGTGACTGGTTTGTCAGCAGGTGAAGGCTGAGCATCAGCGACCAGAAGGAAAGCTTCAACCGTTGCCTGTACCTGTATGGAAGTGGGAGCAGATCACCATGGATTTCGTCACCGGGTTGCCTCGTTCTCAGCGAGGTCATGTTGCGATCTCGGTTTTTGTGGACCGACTGACGAAAGCAGCTCACTTCCTACCGGTACACACGACTTGGTCTCGGGATCGACTGGCGCAGCTCTACTTGGATGAGATCGTCAGGCTGCATGGAGTGCCAGTGTCGATCGTTTCTGATCGGGATTCTCGCTTCGTTTCTCAGTTCTGGAGGAGCTTGCAGCAGGCTCTGGGAACGAAGCTCTACTTCAGCTCAGCTTACCACCCTCAGAGTGATGGGCAGTCGGAGCGAGTCTTCCAGACTCTCGAGGATATGCTCCGGGCATGCGATTTGGACTATGGTGAGGGATGGTTCAAGTATCTTTCTCTGGTGGAGTTCGCCTACAACAGCAGCTTCCAGGCGAAGCTTCCAGGCGAGCATTGGGATAGCACCGTACGAGGCATTGTATGGATGTCGCTGTCGATCACCGATCTGTTGGGATGACGTGGATGAGCGTCGAGTGATCGGGCCTGACCTGTTGGAGGACGCAGAGGCCAGGATTCGCAGTGCGAGGCAGCGACTGCTGACTGTGCAGAGCCGGCAGAAAAGCTACGCGGACCAGCGACGACGTGACCTAGTGTTTCAGGTCGGTGAGCATGTGCTGCTCAGGGTGTCGCCGTCTCGAGGGATCAAGCGGTTCGGATTGCGGAGCAAGCTTAGTCCGCGTTTCGTGGGACCGTTCGAGATCCTTGAGCGTGTGAGTCCAGTGGCTTATTGGTTAGCTCTTCCTCCTAGTCGTGCTCGGGCGCACAACGTCTTCCTTGTGTCCATGCTTCGGAAGTGCATCCCCGACCCTTCTCACGTGATCAACCCGACGACGGTTCAGCTGAGGGAGGATCTCAGCTACGACGAGGCGCCTTTGAGGATTTTGGCTCGCGAGGTGAAGCAGTTGAGGAACCGGAGCTTTCTGTATGTGAGAGTGCAGTGGACGAGTCACGAGGAGCGTGAGACTACTTGGGAGCTGGAGTCTGCTTTGCGAGAGTGGTTCCCGCAATTGTTTGCGGATGGTGTGTGAGTAAGTTTCGGGGACGAAACTTCTTGTTTGGTGGGAGTGATGTGAGAATTCAAATTTTGAAAGTTTTAATTTAAATTTTGAATTCTGTATTTTCTCCCTTTGTTGTGTTTTTGGTATCCGTATACGTATATATATATATGTATAAGTGTATATATATATGTATATGTATTATATTTAGGTTTTTGTTGTTTTATGTTTTTGGTTGCGGAGAGAGGATGGTTTGTGACGCAATTCGAAGTCCGTTTCTGACAATCCAAAATGATAGATTCAATGTCTCGGCAGTGCTGAACGCGATGGCGTGATCTGTTTCGACATGCGACGGACGGATCGAGAGATATCGCATGTTCTTCGCTGAGAGGTCGAAATGCACATTTTATTGTTTCGCGATCTGGACCCTGTATCACGCACCGTTTTGCGTGAGATCGAATGTGGAGGGGTGTCTGGGCATTTTGTTCCTGCTGTGAGGGACTTGGGGCTAAATTGCAGGGTTTGAGGGGCCTTTTTGCATTTTTACATGTGTGTATATGTGTGTTGTGTGTGTGTGAGTGGAGAGAGAGAGAGATCTCATCTTATTCTCTTCTCCCTCAGCTCCCAGCACAGGGCCACCCCTTCCTCAGCTCCCCTGCCCTCTCCCCGAGCGCCGCCGGCCGCCGCCGACCTCCCCTGGCCGGCAGGAACTCCGGCGAACCTCTCCCTCTCCCTTTTCTCTTCTTTTCATTCTTCTTCTTCTTCTTCTCCTTCCCTGCAGTGTGCACCCAGGGTGAACCCACGCCTGAGCTCCCCCTGAGGTGGCACGACTGCCGGTGACCAGCCCCGCCGCCGGGAGCCGCCGCCGAGTGCCGCCGAGCTGCTGCCAGCTGCTAGGGCAGCTGCTGTTACGGATTTTGTATTGGAATATTTCGTGAGTTGTTGAGTCGGAGTCTTGAAGGTCGAGTGCTTCGTGAACTTGTTGAAGATTCCGAGACTTCAAGCATTGACAACCATCGACTCATGTTTGAATCACGACGTGAAGGTAAGTTTTATTGGTTATATGGTGATTCATAGTTAATTATGGTATTGGAATCATGTGTATGTTTAAAATCGGATTAAATGAGTTTTTAGGAACTTTTGATTCTTTGATAAAACTCTTTTATTGAAATTCCGGAGTCACATACCGGTATGCCTAATCTGATACCGGTATGCAAGTGAATTCCGGAATCCAATCTGGTGTTCCTCAAAACCGAAGTTGAAAAACTGTTTCCGGAATTGTATACCGGTATGTTCATTCTAGTACCGGTACTGATTTGTAGTATACCGGTACTGGAGTTGTAGTACCGGAATGCGTTTGCGTGAGAAACTGTTTCCGTCATCGCATTCCGGTATCTGCCTACGTATACCGGTATACAGTGCCAGATTTGGTAGGTTTTGATTTAATCCGAGTCTATTTGATTCCAACACCTATAAATGACCTATGGGGGTTTTCTCTAACCTTGGAACAACTCAGAATTCGTGAAAGAGAAACCCTAGAGGCTAGGATTTTCGTTCTAAACCTTTTTCCACAAAATAGCCTCCGTGATCAATTTGAGATAGTTGTAATTTCTATTTCATATGTCAAATTGATCTCCCTCTTGCTTAGAACTTTTTCTTCTGGTTCTTAATGAAATTCTAAGCAAGGAATCACCTGTAAACCTGAGTTCCTGTTCCAATTTGCGTCGTGGATTCGGCGTGTTCGAGGCATCGTGGATTCGGCGTGTTCGAGGCGATTCGTGGATTCGGATCGTGAAGGCTTCGTGGATTCGAGGCGTGGTGTCTGTGGATTCAGACGTGAGGCGTGGACGGCCGTGAGTGCGCGAGATCTGCTGAAGACGAAGGAGAGGTTAAGTCCGTGGAGTCGGTAATCACCTTGTAATCCTTTAATCTTAGTGGATTGTTTTTCGCGTGTTGGTCCCGTGGGTTTTTCTCCAAAGTGGAGTTTCCCACGTAAATCTCAGTGTGCTGTTTTTATTTTCCGCATTATTTTTATTGCATTGAGATTTGTGTCTTTAGTTGTTACACCTATTCACCCCCCTCTAGGTGATAGATATACTCTAGATAGATCCTAGGGCACCCCCTATCTTACAATTGGTATCAGAGCAGGATCTAGGCCTTATCTATCTTAATGGGTGAAGGAGGTAACATCTTTAGGCCACCATTTTTTGATGGAACTAATTATGCCTATTGGAAAGTCCGGATGAGAGCCTTCCTCATCGCAATTGATGAGCGTGTATGGCAAACCATTGAAGTCGGGTGGAAACATCCAACCGAAGTGGTTGATGACGTGACTATACTTAAGCCACGGAATAAGTGGTCGAAGGATGAAATTGAGTTATCGTCTTTTAATGGTAAGGGTATTAATGCGCTATTTAATGCCTTATCTCGAACCGAGTTTACACGTGTCTCAGCGTGTGAAACGGCTAAAGAAATTTGGGATACTCTTCGAGTTACACATGAGGGTACAAGTCTAGTAAAAATACAAAAGCTTCAAATGCTTACGAGTCAATTTGATTCGATACGCATGGAGGAGCATGAATCATTTATTGATTATTTTACTAGACTTCAAGATGTCATTAATACATGTGCTAACTTGGGAGAGAAAATCCCGGAATCTAAAGTCGTTAGAAAAATCCTTCGAACACTTCCGGAGCGTTTTAGGGCTAAAGTCGCGGCTATTGAAACGATCAATCATCCGGATGATATGAAAGTTGATGAATTAGTAGGCGCTTTACAAACTTATGAAATGACCTTTCCTACTAATCAATCTTCTTCCAAGTCTTTCTCTAAGAGTACAGGTGCTGCACTTAATACAACAAAGGAGGAAGACAAGGATACCGAATCCGACGATGAAGTTTCTCTTGAAAATTTCGAACGTCAAATGGCACTTCTTACTAAGAAGTTTCGTCGGAAGTTTAGGAAGAATCACAACATTCAAGCTTCATCCTCAAATCAAAAGCCTTCCTTTAACGGATCTTCTCATTCTAAATCTTCTAAAGAAAAGAAGCTTGGAAAGTCTTCTAAAGAAACGGATGAGTTTGTAGGTGAAATCCGATGCTACAAATGCCGAGGATATGGTCATATCGCCACAGTTTGTCCCTCGAAGAAATCCTATGATAAGAAGGCCTTACAAGCTAAAACTTGGGATGATTCTACCTCAAACGATTCGAGCTCTAATGAAGAAGAAAATAATGATAATATTGCTTTATGTTCACATGTTTCTTCTTCTCCCTCTATTTTTTGTTTATCATCTGTTATTGCTAACCCCTTTGCTTCTCCTTCTGTGCATGAAACGTCGAGCGAAAACGGCACTAGCGAGGGGGAGTCGGATGATGAAGATTTAGCCGATGCCTACAACCAACTTCTAATTGAATCGAAAAAATTGGCTAAGCTAAACAAGAAGCAACGGAGGCAGCTACTTGAGCTTGAAGGAGAAAACAATGAATTAAAAAATTCTACTAAAGCTCTTGCGGAGGAAAAGGATCAAATGCTAACAAGTAATAAAATCCTCCAAGAGAAGCTAGTTCAAGCGGAGGTATCGATCAAAGCGAATCAAGAAAAGGTTGGTTTTCTCGAACTACAATACAAGGAAATTTTTGCTTCCAACCAAGTTTTGACCAAACAAGTCTACCAACTTAAATCCGATATTCAAAAATTCTCCTCCGGATCAAAGAAACTTGATAACATGCTTGGACTTGGTCAAACGGATAAAATTGGAGTCGGATATGAAAGAACCCATGTTAAAAGGAGTGAAATTTCAGCATCTAAAATTCCATCCAAAGTAAAGGAGATAGTATGCCATCAATGTGGGATTCAAGGACACATTAAAAGGTTTTGTCCCAGAAGTGAAAAGAAAATGGCATCTTCAACAATCCGACAACTCCCGAGGACTCAAAAGAAAATTCAAACGGGTCAAAATGCGAAGATCAACCTAATGTCTAAGTCACAACAAAAGGAAAATTCTATGCGCAGACCAAGGGTTGCACAAAAGCCGAAGAGAGCGGAGCTTCATTCTAATAAACCAAGTCAACCGAGAATCCTACAAGTTTGGGTTCGGAAAGGTGATATCTTTCCTTGTCTTAAGCATTAATATATTTGAAATATTGCATTGATCCATATTTATTGCATATCTTATTTGATCATTGCTTTTCGTTACTTACTTTTGTTATTTTAATGCTTTAAGACTGTATTGACTTGTGTTTTCCTTTCTACATTAATCTGTGCCTTAGATGTTTGTTGATTCACATTCATTCACTCTCTTTTTAATCTCATGTTAATTATCGATTTTACTCCATCTTTATTATTTTTGGAAATACTATATTGTGAGATTTCATAATTCTATATTCATCAAATTTGGGTAATCATGTATAATCTCTAGAAGCTTAATCTGTCTCGGTTGTGTGTGTTGAATTTGATGGATAGTCATTCTCTTACAGACTCTAATTTGTCACATGTATTTTCAATTAAGAGATTGCTAAAATAAGGGAGAGTATTATGGTATAAATATTGCTTGTAAGATGTGGAAAGAGTTACATCATTTAAAGGAGTGTGAAAACTACCACCACATGGAGGAAAGAGCTACCACCCCGGTCGTCCGGTTAGTGTGTGCAGCTACCACATGAATTGATTGGCATATCCGAAAAAAAAAAAATATATGATTGCAAAAGCGTGCAATGGAAATATGTTTCATTATTTTTTTGGAGTCATAAGGTGATCCTCTTGCAAGTAAGATGCTCAAAGAGCCACCCCCTTGTGATTAAAGTTTATCTCACAATTTGAACGTTTGTGCGACAAATAATTGTCTTTTTGATGAATTTCTTAAGTCATCTTCATAAACTGGTTACATCTTGATAGATTTTAAGTCTACAGATTATTAGTGATGACTTGTTTTTGATTTATATATGATTAATAAAATTTTTACACTATTGTATTTGCATCATGATAATTTTGGATTAAAATGTTTAATTTTCGTGACATTATCAAGGGATGAATATTCTACATGTGAATTTTTCATGAAAAGGGCATACACTGTATTTTTCTCTCTGCATACCGGTATATGTAAAAGGAATACCGATATACCATGTTTTTCTATTTTTAAACCGAGAACTGTTTTTCGAAAAATTTACATTGCATACCGGTATACGGTATCGCATACCGGTATGCGCCTGCGGAATCTGCTTATATTCCGGTATTTTGTTTTTTCAAAACACATTGAAACGGTTTCAAAACTCTCTCTTTCTCTCTCTAAGAGCTCCCTGACGTGAATCTCCTCCAGATCTATGTTTTTCACCTTGGATTTGTAAGTTTATCTTCTTGCATTCTCGAAACCCTAGTTTTTATCTATTTTTACATGTTTTTGTTGGGTTGACGATGGATCTTCGTTTTTACTGATATTTCTTGAGGGTTTATGCTTGAAATGAGTTTAGATACATGCAAGCTTTGTTCTAATACACTTAGATCCGAGAATAACATGTTATTTCTCTTTGATCTTTGTTCTAAGGCATGTTTTGGGGCATTTTTAGGGTTTTTGCTAGAAAATTTTTGTTGATGAATGAAACCTCATGAAACTAGCATATGATGTTCTTGATGCATGTCTTGCTGATTATAACGCTCATTCGAAATTAAAAGACAATGTGATCTTGATCTTTATTTTTTTTGTGCTTTGTTGCATAGGAAAAATGGCATTTTCGGTTATTCTTGTGCTCGTGATGATGATGGCTGCCGGTGGTAGTCGTGGTCGTGGTCGCGGCAAGCAACATGTCACCAAGAGGACACGTGTCGAGGAGGACTCCTCGAGCACCGAGTCGGAGGGCTCCGAGTATGCTCCAGAAGAACAAATTGATCGCGGAAAGGGTAAAGCTCTTGAGGGTTCTACTCGTCGGGGAAGAGCTTCTTCTCCACCTCGTCGGAGCACCGGTGGTCCGGTTATTCGCGAACCGAGTGCAAAGGAACGTCGTACCAAACGGGGAGCAGATACTGGAGCTGTTTCCTCTACTCGGCAGATGGCTTATGCAAGCAAGGCTTGTCATGCGGAGCGTAATGTGAACTTCGGCGAGCTGTCACGTGAAGTTCCAGACTTCGCTCAACTACTTCAACGAGCTCCGATCGAACCAGTCGGTCGCCTTCCTGTTCGTGCCCCCTTTTGCGTGGAATTAATTCAGGAATTTTATCTGCGTGGGCATGTTACTTATGAAGACTCTGAAACCGGAAATTATCAGTTTGAGACCATGGTTCGAGATGTACGCGTGGTGGTCACTCCTTACACTGTTGGAGAGATTTTTGGTTTAAATGTGAGCACCACGGGTTTATCGTATACTCAAGGGCATATTCAACCGTCGTCACATTGGGAGATCATGACAGATGCCCTATGCAAACCGGGCACATATACAAACTGTTTGTTTGTGGAATCAAGAGAATTGAAGCCCGAATATCACATTCTTTCTTTGATCGTCTGCTACAACATTGTGCCGACAGTTGGCACAAAACGCATCCGGTGGGACCGTTTAGTGCTTCTCTTTTTACTTGGTCATCCGGAGTATGCAGTAGGACTCAACATCAACATCCCTTTTCTGATGTGGCAGCGTATGGCTACTGTTATTCATGCTTCTGGACGTCGTGAGCTTCTACCATTTCCTATTTTGATCACACGTATTTTGGAAGCACATGGAGTAGATACGTCTTGCAACAAGTTTGACTATGGCTTAGGACCTATTGATGGAGTTACCTTGGCTAAGTCGGTCAGCACTTTGAAGACGTTTCAACACGTTAAAGGCTACTCTACTACTACTCCTAGTACCGCGCCTCGTCCTGTTGAGCGTGGTGGGTCATCTAGCTCAGGGGGAGCTGCTACCGAGGTCTCTCTTCGTCATGAATTACGATCTTTCAAGAAGAGGGTTGAACAAGGCTTCAGAGCACTGGAGGACAGACTTAAGAATGTCGAGGATGGCGTGAAGAAGATTCTAGAGATTCTTAGTTGTCGTCATGATGACGTTGCTGGTGGTGCAGGTCCTAGTACTTCACATCCACCTGCTCCTTCCTCTTTTGATCAGCATCTTCCGGGCACTGAGGGTGAAGGAGACGACGATGATGATCATAGTGATGACGGAGAGTGACGTGGTCTATCTCTTATCTTGTTTTCACTTTTCCACTATTTCGTATTTGTCTTAGTTATCTGCTTGATATTTCCTCTCTATTTTTGGACTTGTTTCTCTGGACTAACTCTACTTGCTTAGTTATTGTTATTGTTATCTCTTTCTGTGTTTGATTGGCAATTTTTGACAAAAAGGGGGAGAGGATCATACTAAGGGAGAGAGAGTTATAGTGAACTATAGTTAGGGGGAGAGAACTATATTGAGGGGGAGAAACGAAAAGGGGGAAAGATGATATAACATTTTACTAACTTGACTTGCTTGTCTCTACCTGTGTGTGTGTCTGAAGTTGTTTTTGCAGGATTTTCTTTTAAGACTTCAAGACTCCAAGTCCTAAGTCATAGAGTTTGTCTTAGGAGGTTGAACCATTTGTAATTTTGGTTTTATGTTTTGGATCATACACGCGTGAAGTTCATTGTTGTGGTGATGGCAATGAATTTCTTTTATTTTGGTTCGGGTAGAACTTGTATTTTAGGTTTTGTCACGAAATTGCCAAAGGGGGAGATTGTTACGGATTTTGTATTGGCATATTTCGTGAGTTGTTGAGTCGGAGTCTTGAAGGTCGAGTGCTTCGTGAACTTGTTGAAGATTCCGAGACTTCAAGCATTGACAACCATCGACTCATGTTTGAATCACGACGTGAAGGTAAGTTTTATTGGTTATATGGTGATTCATAGTTAATTATGGTATTGGAATCATGTGTATGTTTAAAATCGGATTAAATGAGTTTTTAGGAACTTTTGATTCTTTGATAAAACTCTTTTATTGAAATTCCGGAGTCACATACCGGTATGCCTAATCTGATACCGGTATGCAAGTGAATTCCGGAATCCAATCTGGTGTTCCTCAAAACCGAAGTTGAAAAACTGTTTCCGGAATTGTATACCGGTATGTTCATTCTAGTACCGGTACTGATTTGTAGTATACCGGTACTGGAGTTGTAGTACCGGAATGCGTTTGCGTGAGAAACTATTTCCGTCATCGCATTCCGGTATCTGCCTACGTATACCGGTATACAGTGCCAGATTTGGTAGGTTTTGATTTAATCCGAGTCTATTTGATTCCAACACCTATAAATGACCTATGGGGGTTTTCTCTAACCTTGGAACAACTCAGAATTCGTGAAAGAGAAACCCTAGAGGCTAGGATTTTCGTTCTAAACCTTTTTCCACAAAATAGCCTCCGAGATCAATTTGAGATAGTTGTAATTTCTATTTCATATGTCAAATTGATCTCCCTCTTGCTTAGAACTTTTTCTTCTGGTTCTTAATGAAATTCTAAGCAAGGAATCACCTGTAAACCTGAGTTCCTGTTCCAATTTGCGTCGTGGATTCGGCGTGTTCGAGCATCGTGGATTCGGCGTGTTCGAGGCGATTCGTGGATTCGGATCGTGAAGGCTTCGTGGATTCGAGGCGTGGTGTCTGTGGATTCAGACGTGAGGCGTGGACGGCCGTGAGTGCGCGAGATCCGCTGAAGACGAAGGAGAGGTTAAGTCCGTGGAGTCGGTAATCACCTTGTAATCCTTTAATCTTAGTGGATTGTTTTTCGCGTGTTGGTCCCGTGGGTTTTTCTCCAAAGTGGAGTTTCCCACGTAAATCTCAGTGTGCTGTTTTTATTTTCCGCATTATTTTTATTGCATTGAGATTTGTGTCTTTAGTTGTTACACCTATTCACCCCCCTCTAGGTGATAGATATACTCTAGATAGATCCTAGGGCACCCCCTATCTTACAGCTGCAGGCCGAGGCTGCTGGACCCGAGCCGCCGCCGCCTCCCGCCGCCTTGGAGGGTGCGCGCCGCCACCCTCTGGACCTCCGGCATCGTCGCCTCCCTCCCCGGCCGCCCCCGTGCCGCCGGAGCGATGCCGCAGCCGCCGCGGGCTCAGCCTAGGCTGTTAGGGCAGCCGCGGCCAAGCGCCCTGCGCCGCCGCCGCCGCCGGTTTTTATTATCGCGGTCACCGGCCATTCGACGTCTGGCGGGCCCCTCTTGCCGGTGCTCGCCGTCCCGACCGCCGGCGCCGCCGTTCGTTGCCGCGCCGCCGTGCCCTAGCCAACCCGAGAGCTCTTCTTCTCCCCACGCCGCCGCCGCCGCTTCCTGCCGCCGGTTGAGGTGAGCATCCTCTTCCTCACCTCCCCAGCATCCAATCCTGGCTGCCACGCGTCGTGCATGTCGGCCGGCAGCCGGCCGGAGCTAGTTGCTCCGGCCCGGATGCTTTCGGTTTTGTTTTGGGCCACATGCATGAGTTTTTGCTCTCTGTTGCCTCCCGAAGCTCGGGAAGGTGAGCACGATGATCGCGGCGACGCGCTGATCATCATGCTCACCTTAGTTTCCTGTTTGGGTGAGCCGTTTCGCTGTTCGGCCTTTGTCGAGCAATATTATCGCATGTACTCGCTATTTTTATGGGTTTTCTGTGCTTGCAACTGGTTCTATCGCAGTGGGGCTGTGAGCACGGCTTCCATTACGTCGTTACCTATCCGCTGGTGCTTGCGGAAGGTCGTGCGGACGAACGGAGTGCTCGAACGGCCTTATTTATGCTTAATGTTGTGTTTATGTTGCTTGTTTAGGGTTCTTCGTAATTGTGGCAGCGGTAGTGGATGAGGCATCCACGTCGCAAGCAAGAAAGCTCATTGCTAGTGGTTGCATTGCCTACTTGGCGACGGTAGTGGATGACCGAAAGGAAGTGTTGGGACTTGAGGACATTCCTATAGTTCTAGTCGTACAAGCTGGGATCTCAACCGACCATTGATTGATACCACTAAAATCAATCACACACAATACATTGTGTCCACAGCTAGCCTCGTCCTTAAACCACTATGAATCTCATCGCATATCAGCGTCCTCAAATGAGTGTCGCATGCCCCCACAAGCATAAGACACAATGGACACATGAGTCTGCCAAAATCATGGTCTTACCCAGACCAGTTCCAATCTGCACGGCATTTGTTAATCCTAGGAACTCAAAGATATTAATGAAAGTAGCTAATTTGAATTAGTATGTTCATGGCACACACGAGCTTGTTCTCTTGAATTAATCGTCACTTTGATTTCCGAACTAGTCGAAAACCATAATTTATAGGATTGAAACCGTTTCCCACAGCGGAGAAGCCAGGCTATATTCTGGAATATGAGATTACCATCATTTACAGGGGATCATAAAACTTTAGACGTTCGATATCTTTTCGAAATCCCTACATCAAAACGCATGTCCCAATCGTCGTTCCACTGCACGAACATAACAGCCCCATCCGTCGACACTCTTTAAGGGATCTACATCTTCAGACATCACATGATTCTGTGCACTTTCTAGAGGATGCGACATTGGTAACCACTATGAATATTGAATCATGTGAATGTCCTTTATCTGATATGGTCCATGTCTAGAGGGAGTTAATCTATTTAAATACACGAATGTGGTACGACACATCTGGCATCTAGTACCAGCGCTGAAGCGATTTCAAGTCACGCAGGTGACCGGCCCATAACTCACCATCCGCGAGTGTTGGGGAAAGTCAGTGGACTCACAGAGTGGTCTACCTTATGCCCCCTAGCTACCCTAGGCGAGCCTTGCATTTTACGTCCTATATCACGTTCACCACAACCTAATCCCTGCAACCTGTCTACAATATGTGAATTTAGTATTCCCGATAGTCAAATTAATAGGGGTGAGACTTAGGTAAACATGATCTCCCACCAGAGATGTAAGGTAGCAAAGCCGACGTTGGTCGAAGTCAAAATTGACTATCGACCTAGAGCACAATAAACATGTTCTTTGAACCTAGGATAGTGGAAATACGGCGATCTGCGTAGCGACATTAAGTAAAATGAGCCGCCAAATATAACATGAAACAAAACTCATGCTTCGCATAGCACGCGTGTCTATCTTGCTCTAAAGTCAGTTAGTTATGGATGTGGTTCAGTTACACTGTGGTTGTTTTGTCTAGCATGTTATGATTTTGGTACAGTTATATTTTGGATGTTCTGTCTTGCATGCTTAGATCTTGTGGATTTGGTTTAGCATTCATGTGTGGATTGCATGCTTAGATCTTGTGGATTTGGTTTAGCATTCATGTGTGGATTGCATGCTTAGAATTTTGGATGACCTCGCTGTTAGATCTTTCATTGTGGCTTTATATCGCATATCTTGGATTTCTACCCCTCGTGGTAGCGTTTCAAATAAAAGGTTTTTGTGTGGGAAACAGTTTTCAAATGGATTTCCGATCGATCGACTTTTGGGATTTCAAAAGAGAGTTCTCGTGTGGAGAACGATTTTCAAAGGATCTTTAAACGTTTGAGATTAGGGTTTCAAAATAAAGCTTCTGGATAAGGAGCAGTTTTCTAGAATGATCTGTTGTTTGTGCATCGCATCATCCTTCGCCTAAGGACTTGCTTAGTTTCATACAGGTTTAAGGATTTTTAGCTGTATGAATCTTATTGTATTGTTGTGGTTTTGTGATGAATGAATGGTGGTTGTGATCCTATTGTATATTGTGTACGCCGTGCAAATACAGGGGAGGCTCTGTCCGTGTGTACAGTGGACCCTGTATTTGTGGCGGGTCTGTACGTGGCGCGGGCTAGGCTTTCAAAAAAAAAATGACACGTATTTCCGTTTCTAAAACTAGCCCGGGGCGTGACAGTTTTATCATTTTATTTATAAAATGGTGAGATTTTCTGTCACGCCCCGCCGGCCCTTTAACACCAACTAGGTGGAAAGAATAACCACACGGGCGCATGCCCCAGACCCGCCGAACGGATAGAGTCCTTTCTACCCGCCCAAGGCGTCACAACACAAGCTTATTCACGATGTTCCAACTAGGAACGGAGTACAAGAGTTGCACAAGGAAAGCATCAACATAAAGAAGTTTTACTTCTATTACATCATAAGGCACAATATACATGTCCAAATTTTTCTTTTCTTTCACTTTCATTCCATACATCATGTTCCAAAACTATGGAATATACAACATTCATACAAGAATGGAAATCCCCTAAGCTATCATAGTCCAAAATAGGGGTACAACTCTATGCATCACCAAAATGGAAGGGCCGCTATCTAAAGAGCCAAACCCTTGCCTCGCTCTGCCGCCTCACTCGCGGAAGGACCTGGAAAATGGGGGGTGAGAACTATAAACATAGTTCCCAGTGGGTAAGGCCACCCAAGAGAAAAGCTCGACCCACCAGGTCCAAAGAAACACCATATGCATAAGTTAGATCATATATAACTATGCAACAATTATTTACATACTTAGTAAATAAACATAAAGGATGCAACCAAATGAAATATAATTTATCATTCTCTCCTAGGTTCATCCTATGTCTCACATTAACTAAGTTCTTTTACTTGTCATTTACTTATGGTTTCGGAATCGCCGTCTCACCATATTAGTTCCAACATTTAAGGAGTGAAAGCGTCACCTCCAATTCGAGTAGCGAAATCGTCGCACACTCGGGATAGCAAAATCGTCGCACATCCCAATCATCACCGCCAACTCTTGGCATAGGTAGCGAAATCGTCGCATACCCGGGATAGCAAAATCGTCGCACATCCCAATCATCACCGCCAACTCATGGCATAGGTAGCGAAATCGTCGCATACCCGGGATAGCAAAATCGTCGCACATCCCAATCATCACCGCCAACTCATGGCATAGGTAGCGAAATCGTCGCATACCCGGGATAGCAAAATCATCGCACACCCCAATCATTCACATTACTTGCCAACCTAATTCTTATGATCTTAGGTTCAAGTCACTATGCATCACCTATGTTCAATAACACTAGGTTCAATACTCACATGTCCAACCTATGTTCAATGACACTAGGTTAAATACTCACATGTCCAACCTATGTTCAATAACACTAGGTTAAATACTCACATGTCCAACCTATGTTCAATAACACTAGGTTTAATCATACATGCAACCATGCAACAAGTACCTCTAATTGAGTTATACTTGAAATATACATCATGCAATAGGAGTTAATTATTCTATCTATCATGATTTTATCCCTTGCCAACATGCAACATTCTAGGGTTCTCAACACATACCATTTTATATTTAAATGGATAATTACCCTAGACATGAAAGTGACCTAATCACTTCGGTAAACACAAACCCACCTCAAGAGCTTTCAAATCCTTGTATTCTTCAAGCTCCTAAGTGTCCAAGCTTAGAGTTCTTGCTTCAACCCAAGCTTCTACAAGAAAACGGTTCGTTACTCGTTACGAACCCTAAAATCAACTCAATATATGAAATCAAGTACTCCAACATGATTTCCTAAGCCTCAATTGCAATTATCGAAGGTCCAAATATTTTTAGAACCTCACATTGCAAAAGCCCTCATTCTACCTAGGGTTTGCATGCATGCAAGCCAAACCCTAGATTTCATGGCCAAACACCCACCATTTGTGGTTTAGGTTGCCAAGGGTTTCCAAAAACCTCATTTCAAAGGATTAAATCCAAGGTTTGAACCCAAAACGTGAGGTACTAACCTTAATCACGAAATCCCCAAGCTTCTTCTTGCACCAAGAAGCTTCTTTTCTCCTTTGGAAGCCTTTTCCAAGATCAATCCACCACTTCTCCAAGCTTTTGGAGAAATCTCTAGAGAGAGAAAGTGAGAGGAGAGGGAGAGGAGTAGTGGGGAAGAAGAACTCTGAGAAAGGGGAGTGTTCCCAGCCTCTCAAATACCCCCACGTATGTGAAAAGACCAAAATGCCCCTCTCCACACACAACACAACACTCAGCCCACTCTGGGCATTGTATACCGGTATGCCCATTTGCATACCGGTATACGGGTGTTTATTCCGGTATACCTCAGGGATTCCGCAGAACCCGAGAGTTAGGTTCACTGTTTCGACCAACGTATACCGGTATACCATTTCACATACCGGTATACCCCGAAGAATTCCGCAAACCCGAGAGCTAGGTTTCTCGGTTTCAACACGGCATTCCGGTATACCATTTCACATACCGGTATACCAAGCTCCAATTCCGGTATTGGAGTTCACATACCGGAATCCAGTGCAGACTTCCCAAGTTCGCAGTTTTTTAACTTCTCGAAGTCCATTTTCGCGCCTCAATTGCGCCGAAAACACTTCGCACAGTCCCGAACTTGGCCAAAGCCTCACATATAGCTTCTCATGCCATTCTCTCACTAGAACTCTACAATTTGTAGAAGTTCAGTACGATGCACTGAAATTCAGTGTACTACATTTTCCCTTAGTATAGAAGAAAAAAAATTTCTATTTAAATGTGATTAGGTATATAACCTGATCTTGTCACGCCCCTTGTTACAGCGGAACCCAAATTCGCCAAATGATCCGCCGCATACATAGAAAGTCTTGTGTGCACGAAGCAAAGAAAGCATCTGCAAACAGTCCTAGAGGCTATAACTAACAGATATCAGAGTTGAAAGAAAGTTGCTAAAAATCCAAAATATGATACATTGTACATACATAATTCCAAAATAATATATCTCCTATATGTACATAAGTCATCTCACACTATGGAAATAAAAAATATAGCTATTTACAAAGATCTACTCTAAAAAAGCGGCCTCTATAGGGTGCTCCTCTAGCATGATCCACATAGGTAGGGAAGATCTAACTAGTGACTCCCTCACCTCGATATGACGCTGCAACAGGGGTGGAGGGCTCTGCAAGAAAAGTCAGCAACAGAGGGCGTGAGAACTACTAAAACGGAGTAGTCCTCAGTGAGTACCGTCACCAATTACGACGACCTACCCACTATATCTACTAGAGACAAAAGTAAAGAACTAGAACTACTCGTATAGCATGGAGTAGTAAAAGCTGGAAAGAAATTTACAGCTGCAATGTCTCTATCTATTAATGCTCATAATGAAAATAGCGGGGTGTATGAATATGCACCAATTAGTAACAAGTACTCACTAACTACCCAATCCAAATGACCGCCTCCTAGGGTCTGGTCAAGCTTGCGCCTACCTACTATCACGACACAACCCTCGAGGGTGGCCGGCTAATGTAGGTCATCCAAAAGGCCGCTGCAACATTAACGCAGTAATAGCCAAGCTCCAGAGCGGCACACGAGGGGAGCGACCCCACCGAGTAAGAAGTGTATTCTTTGTCGAGCTCTAATCCTATGCAGCCTGTAGCCAGTGCAAGTGATCAATTAGATTGTAAAACTATAATCCATATGCCCCAAGCACAATCCAGTGTAAAACAAGTGTTTCGAAACCATCATCGATCCAGACGGCATTTAAAAATCTAACTCAGTCTATTAACTGCTGTGAAAATCCTCTCGGCCCCTCAACACAGGCATAATATCA
This sequence comes from Puya raimondii, assembly GCA_016920855.1. NCBI lineage: Eukaryota > Viridiplantae > Streptophyta > Magnoliopsida > Poales > Bromeliaceae > Puya > Puya raimondii. The sequence continues at coordinate 48,480,557 of JABWPP010000049.1, forward strand.
TCCCACACTAATCTGCACACTCAGTATCCTCTAACTAGGGTGAAAAATAGGTCAAACAACTACTGAAGCTAACTACTACAAACGGAGCAATCAGAAAATAGAAATGTAGATTTTAGCATCTATTGGTTAAATTCAGCTTTGAGGATTTTTCTGCCACATGCTAGAGATGAAATCTAAGTAGTAATAAATAGTAGTAAGTAGGAATTATCATTACATCCTTGCTAAATTCAGATTTCAAGTGACCAAAACTTAAAGCATGCAACTATATAGACATAATGAAGAATTTGTTATTTTCGCTGATTTTTACCCATCTCGGAAGCTAATCCAATTACAGCAAAATGTCCACAGTTCGATGACCCTCCTCTCAACTCAAGAAAACAGTAAGGATTCCAAACATCTAGCAATTTCAGCCCAAAACCTGCTAGGACACTTTATGTCCGAAAAGTCACTAAAAATCTAATTTGGCTCAAATGTCAGAGTTTTATCAAATTTAATTCAACTAATCTTCAAGCTCAGCTAAGAATATGCTCTCAATCAGCTTTGTAGTAAAAATCAGTAAGGATCGTCCAATTGATCATCTAGAAGGATCAGATTCGAAAAAAGTTAATGAAATCCCATCAACATCCAAATTCAACTCAAAGGCTTAAAAACTGAAATTGAACCTTCACTAACCTGAAATTTGGTTGAAGAAACAAGTCCACAAGCCCTTCTTCCTGACTAGATCACCCACAGGAGCTCAATTTTGCAGCTAAAAATTTAGATAGGAGAATTAGATGAAGAAGTTAATGCCTATATAATTTGATTTCAGCTCACTTCTCCAAATTCTTCTATATTCAACCACATTAACCTGAAATTCCAGCTAGTAATAGGTGTAAATTGAGCTTCACCACTCCCCTTTTACTCTAAAAATTTTCAATTTCGAAATTGGAGCCTCGATAAGCTGCAACCTCTGCATGGTATTGCTGTTGGCAGCAATTGCTGCTGCTGGCTGTTGCAACTTCTGCTTCTTGTTGTTGTTGTAGGTTGCTGCTCTCCTTGCTACTGCTGCTGCTAGTATTTCTCTTCCTGCTGCTGATAGCAGAGTAGGAGAAGAACAAGAAGTTGTAGACTTCCTATAGCTGCAACCTTTACTGTTGTTGATGCCACTGCTGCCAGCTGCAGTTGCTGCTGATGTTTTGCTGGTGCTGTCCAGCTACTGCCGATGCAATTGCTACTACTGCTCCACTTGTTGCTGTCGTAGCCTGCAGGGATGGAGGAGAAGAAGAAGACTAGCACTCACTGCAAAGCTGTTGCCACTCCCTTATTGCCACTGTTGATGCTACTGATCTGCTGCTGCTGGTGGACTGCACTACTGCTGCTGCTGCTGGACTGCACTGCTGCTGCTGCTGGACTGCTGGCAGTAGTTGTTGATTTGCAGCAATGTGCATGGAAGATGGGCAGGAAGAGAGGGAGGAGAAGAGAAGGAGAAGAAGAAAAGGAAGAAAAAGGAAAAGAAGAAAGTTACTATTCAGCTATACACTACTAGCCAAAATCCTCCATTAGATGAGTTGATGAAAGGTTAAGTTGTACCCTTGGCGCCAATTAAACTTACTAACATGTTCCTGCTGAATATAAGTAGAGTTTGGGATCGTTTATGGCGTTAATTTCGCGTCAAAATAATTCCAATTCATCTCAACACTCTACAGGAGTGTCGACCAGTTGTCAAAACTGTAGTTATTCCGACAATTAAATTTTCAGAATACTATAAATCTTTTGTTAAAATTTACTAGCTCCACTTGTTTTGATTGGAACTGCAGCTAATTTGAGTTTAAGTTTTAACTACTATAGTTGAGCCTCCTTGTACAGTTTCAACTGCTACAGTTATATTTAATGCATCATGTCAAACATCGTATTTTGATCAATGTGCATTTACAATAGCAGTGCAGTTATAATTACATGCGCCAAGTAACCTCTTAATACATTTATTTAGCAATAAAAAACAAAAAAAGTCAAAATAAGTTCTCATGAACTTTTTGTGTAGATTTGAAGAAGATGTTTTCAGCCTAGAATTGTTACAAATTAAATAATAATAATAAAATAAAAAAATACAGAACTTATATGAATTAAAATAAAGAATTGTTACAAATTTTTGATTTTACTATCCAAACTTTCAATTTTTTTGATTTAAATCAGTCAATAGCACTATTACTTTAAAATTTAATCTAATTGCTAACTTTAATAAATCTATAGATGTACGAATTGCATGAAGTATATTAATTAAATCTGTAAAGATAAATAACGAATTCAAATTTTGTAGTCAAAATATCATTGACTCGGTCAAATCAATAAATTGAAAGGTTGTGTAGTAAAATTAAAATTTTAAAAGATTGGGTAGCCGACTAAAAATGACCGCCTATAGTTTAAATAAACTCTGTATATTTTTATCTAATAGTAAAAATATTTAAAAAATCCATCCACCATTATATTACATTCAGTTATATAAAAATTTTGATTGTAAAAAAAATATCTAAGAAATAACAACAGTAACCAACAATGTCATGTTTCCGTACATTTCAAGTTTTTCCTCTCTAGAAACACTTTCTGCTGCACGAGCCAGATCAATGGAAGAAACAAAACGAACCACGTGGATGTGAAATAAAGGATGACGGTTACCGCGCGAGTCTATGAGACGCCAAAATACACTAAATAAAATATTATTAATAAGACCAACAAGACAATTTAAAAAAAGAAAAAGAAAAGGCAAAAGAAAAAGACGTCATCGAAAGCCGCAGCCCGTTCGGTCGGTAAGCTGTTGCTTTTGCTTGCTCCAATATCCGTCCGTCTCTCTCTTTCTCGTTTCCTTTGCTTTCTTTCTCGGCGAGCATCTCTTGTATGGTCCCGATAGTAATAAACTATTCTCTTTGGGCTCCTCCGTTCCTTGTAATTGCATAGAGTAAGATTAAGTTGGGAAGAAGAGGAGAAAGCAGCATCTGAGGTTGTATTCAGAAACTTGGTACTTTCTCATCAATCGGAGCAGCAGCAGTAACTCTCTCTCTCCGATGGCTTTCCGTTCTCTCTTCTGCTGCCGAACGATTCTCGACCGGTATGTTCTTCTTCTTCTTCTGATGATGATGATGATGAGTTTCGGATTTGTTTGGTTCTACTGGTACTATTACTTTCGGCGGGACAGCATACAGAGCAATGATTTTTTTTTTTCAAAAAAAAAAAAAAAAATCTGCTATAGAAGAAAATGTATGTAGGGCGCAGTTCATTTGGCCTGAGAGAAAAAAAAAAGAATTGCCATGTATGATTTTGTTTTTCGTTGGGAGGGATTCGAGAAAGGGCAATACAGTAGAAGAAGAGATTGGTGTGGAAAATAGGAGATTTGTGGATCAAATTATTAAGAGGATTCTCTTTAATTTGTGTGTGTGTGTGCGCGTGTGCGCGCGCGCGTATGGTGTAGGAGTGAACATGGGAGGAAGAATGCAAGGAATTGGAGGGTGTTCTCGCTGAAGGAGCTGCATTCTGCTACCAACAGCTTCAATTATGACAACAAGCTCGGCGAAGGGGGGTTCGGCAGCGTCTACTGGGGCCAGCTCTGGGACGGTTCACAGGTATCCTTTAATATTCGGGCAGCATGATCATGGAACCTCCATTACTACTTTTCTATCTATAACTAGGGCTGGCAAATGAGCGAGCCGGCTCGTGTTCGACTCGCGTTTGGCTCGATATTCGGCTCGCTCGAGCTCGACTCGAAATTAAATAAGCCGAGCTTGAACAGAAAAAAAAGCTCGAAATTTATTTCAAACCGAGCTTGAGCATTACTGGGCTCGCTCGAATTAGTCTCGAAAAGCTTGAATATATATATAGTCTGGCTACTATATTATTGATAGTATCAAATGTTTGGTGTTATTGAGTTTTCCGCCGTTAGATCTACCATTTTGACCATTTACATCCGCTAGATCATACTATTCAACCAATTACTCACTCAATCCTAGAAAATCACTATCATCCTAACCGCACATCACTTCATCCAAGGACCGAAAATCTAATAGCATCAAGTGCTTGGTACTATTATCTAATAGCCTAATTAGGCTACTGTACTCTACTATACTATTAATAGTATGTAGCCTAATTAGGCTATTAGATAATAGTACCAAGCATTTGGTGCTATTAGATTTTCGGCCATCGGACGAAAAGATGTGCCGTTAGGATGATAGTGGTCACATAGGGTTGAGTAGGTGGTTGGTTGAATAGTATGATTTAACGGGTGGAAATGATCAAAAGGGTAGATCTAACGGCGAAAAATTCGATAGCACAAAGCGCTAGATACTATCGATAGCATAGTAGCTGGACTCTATATTAATTATATATAATAATATATATTATATATTTTAATCATATATGTATAGAGTTTAGGTTATTGGGTATATTTGCTGGCCCACAAAATCAAACCAACAAAATTCTACTCTAATTGCTCTCTCCCTTTCTCCTTCACTTGCTCGCAGAGTTGCTTTCCCTAATTTTTTTTAATATTATAATACCGTATTTCATGCATTCATTTTGTATGTTGAACTATTAGATATTTTTTGTATCAAATTTTAGATAATGTTTTATAAAAATTGAACTATAGATTGTATGATGTTAAGAATTTCAAGCGGCTCGTTTAGGGCTCGAGCTCGCTTGACTCGAAATTAGGCTCGCTCGAGCTCGGCTCGAATTAATTTCAAGCCGAGCTTGAGCCTAAATTTAGGCTCGAAATTAATTTCAAGCCAAGCTTGAGCTGAGGTAAGCTCGCTCGAGCTCGGCTCGTTTCCACCCCTATCTATAACTGCTGTTAATAGAGTACTCACCCTAACAAGGGGTTTGTCATCAAAAATTGGGAGACGCTATGAGGGGGTGATTCGATACTCGAGAGATGACAGAGGATTTTCTGTAATTGACTAAGGTTGAGGGATTGTCTGTTAATTTCTGAAACGTTTGGTGAATTCTCAACCTTTTTATTTTCTTTTGGGATAAGGCCTGTTCTGTAGACCACACCTTAATTAGGACCCATCCTTGTTTCGCTCATTCATTAGGACCCTAGAATTAAAGCAGAAACCCGCTCCAATTTTGCTCATTCCTGGCCTCGAATCACGACATTCCCTCCCATCAGATTCCACACAACTAGGTGCCAGACAAGTAAGCCAACTATGGTTGGTGGGACCCCCTCAACTATAACCCTTTTGGAATAGACTTCTAAATTTGATTTTGATTTTGATTTTTCTAGTCATCGACGCCTTTTCAAGTTTCATTTATTTTAATTTAAATTATTTTTATTATATAAATTAGAGATATTTTTATGATTGTGTTGTCAAATTTAATAGCCACATTCAAATAAAGATTTGAAAAAGACATGTCACACCCATTTGGCGGTTGTTGATAACTAAATAAAGCAACTAGTTTTAATGGAATGCCAATTTATCCTGCAGAAATAATTTAATCTTAAAAATAAAGTTTATGGGTCCAACTCAAACGGCACTATATTTGAGGTGATCTCCTCACATTTTTACCCATATGTTGTTTTTAGGGGCAATTCTTTTTATACCCCCTGAAAAGTTACATATTTCTTATTTACCTCGCTTAGAAGGCTAATATGAAAAATACTTTTCTTACATTCCAAGTTTTTTCAAATATACATATAGAGTTAGATTCCGTTAGTAAACTGTTAGAAACAGTCGTTACTTCTGTAAAATTATTACTTTGTGCATTCAAATATACCTTTCTACTGTCACCCACTTTTTTTATTTGTCCTAAAATTGTCAAATACTTTTCTTATTTACCCTCTAACGGTTATTTTTCAATTATCACCTTCTTTTCTAAGCTTATAAAAATACAACAATGACTAAAAAATAGGTTACCATGACTAGATCAACAATTCAACACAACTACGTGTAAATAAACACAACATCACAACTTTATATTTACATGTAAATCACTAATAGAATCTAATTTAGGGGTATATTTGAAAGAACTTGAAATATTGGAAGGGTACTTTTTCATATTAGCCTTCTAAGAGGGAGTATATAAAAAAGTCTAAAAATTTTCAGGAGTATATAAGTAATTACCCCTTAAAAGGAATAATAACCCATTAAGGAAATATGTTAGTTAGGGGGCAAAAGAGGCGTTTTGACTCTTTTTTAACTCTGGTAGAAATTTAATCCGGATTTAATCAGAGATGACATAATAGATACTAACAACGGTATTATTTTTGAATAATGAAGAAATATACGAGGGATATATTTGAAACAAAAAAAAGTACGAGTACAAAAGATATTTCAGAAGTTTTGAGAGGTATATAAGTGATTATCCTTAATGGCGCGTTTGGTTCGAGTTATGTAGCATTACTGATTACTTCGACATATTCACGTATCTAAGATTTCTAAATCAGATTACTACTGATGCTGCATTACCGCATTTGGTTTAATGCTGGATTACAATGTATATTGAATTACTATGTTCGGTTCAGTTTATAAACTTAGTAATCTTGATAGTAAATTGTAGTCTGTTCCAAATTTTCCCTTGTGGTCATACTTTTTTTTTTTTTACTAAACTATAACTTAATATAATTTGTACTTGAATTAATTCTATTAATAAACAATATAAATAAAAACCACACATAAAAAAATTATAAAGCAAAAAATTAATTTCAACCCATATAAAAATAAATAAGAAAAAAACCATACTACATAATCATATGATCATTCAAGAATAAATAAATTTCAATTTAGAAACTCATTTATAAGGGTTCGTGCGAATAGAAAAAAGGAAGAGAGGGAGAGAAGAGAGAGTGAGAGATAAAAATAACGTATTGAAAGGGTTTGGGGGGTTGAAGGGAAAAATTATAATTTTACGTAACATAGAGAGATAAAATAATGTATTAAAGGGGTTTAGGGGGTTGGAGGGGTAAAATTATAATTGTATATAACATGCAAAATTATTCGCCATCAATAATATGAGATACCTACCGGGCTCAGAAATATTTTCGAAGTAATCTTGCACTATTTGTAATGCTACATTACCGACCAGATTACAGACTGGGTGAACCAAATGAAATAATCCTGACATAATTGCCTGTAATTTTGGCACGATAATCAGAACCAAATGCGTCCGAAGGCGTGTTTGGTTCGAGTTATGTAGTAATACATGTTATTTCGACATAATCATGTATCTGAGATTTCTGAATTAGATTACTACTGATATTGCATTACCGCGTTTGATTTAATACAGTAATGTAATGCTGGATTACAATATATATAGAATTACTATGTGTGGTTCAGTTTATAAAATTCAGTAATCCTGATAGTAAAGTGTAGTCTATTACAAACTTGCACTATAACTTAATAATTTTTTTTACTAAACTATAACTTAATATTAATTCTATTAATAAGCAATATAAATAAAAAGACCACAGATGAAAAAAAAATAGATACAAAACTAAATCAAAAAATTAAAACGAAAAAAAAACAAGCTGAGGTTTTTATTTTTAAAACTGAAATACCGGCTGCAGAGAGGGTGGCTGTCACGCCCGGGCCCTAGCGGAAGCCCACCCAGCACGTGCACAGACCCGCCGTGTACACCAAGCACTCCCGGTGCACACAAGGCATCTACAACAATCAACTAAAAAAAAGTTATTTATACAATCCCTATGAGGTAATCAGAGCATGAAAACATAACACTAAGTAATATAACGAAAAGTTATAAGGATAAAATCATTCACAAGATATACAATAGGTTTCATACAAAAGGTACATCTTGGGCGTGTTTGGTTCGCCCTTTTTTCACTCTGGAATCAGAATCGGAATGGACGAATCCGTTTGTCGGTGTTTGGTATGCAGGATTCCCATTCCGATTCTAATTTCCGGGTGAATGGGAATCCCCCCAATTACCTCTTTTTCCAATCCGGCCTCCTAGGCCGGATTGGAGATTGAATCCGGGCGGAATGGATTTGTTTGGATTAAATTTAACTTTTTTAAGTTTATTTTTTAATTAAAACATAAATTTAAGTTTAAAAATTATATTTATAAATTTTAATTTTAATTTGAATTTAAATTAAAAATTTAAATTCAATCAAGCATTTGGAATTTAATTTATAAATTTGAATTTAAATTTAAATTTAATTTAAAATCTAAAGTTTTATTCAAATTTTATTTAACATTTAAATTAAATTTATGGATTCAAATTGAAATTTAAATTATAATTTTAAGTTTGAATTTGAATAAATCAAAATTTAGTTTTTATATTTTGAATTATCCGTTTATTTTCAAATTTTCATTTTTTAGAAAATATATTTAAATTTTGACATCATTTTAGAATTTTGACATAAATTTTTAATATTTAATTTTCAGTTTGAATTTAAACTAATATATTATAAAAATAAAATTGGTATATTAATTTGATTACGTTTCTGATATCTATCTGAACCAAACACCGACAATAGGAATGGTTTATTTCGATTTCGATTCCGATTCAGGTGGCGAACCAAACAGAATGAGGTAATGAATCATTCCGATTCCATTTCCAGCTTATTCTCATTCCGATTCCTATACCGATTCCGACTTCGAACCAAACACACCCCTTATGAATACAAGGGAGGGTTCTATACAAACATAAACTAGTACGCCTTTTATAACTAAAACCAAAAGAAAGGCGCCTCGAGTCCACCTCTAGCGACTCTCGCGGGCTCTAGCTAATCGCTAACCCCTTTCCTCGATCCCTAGCCTCTCCCGCTGTGGAAGGCTCTGTAACAAAAACAAATAAACAATGGGCGTGAGAACTATTAAACAATAGTTTCCAGTGGGTAAGACGCCGAGAAGTGCGAATTACACCACTAGGTCAACTGAGGCAATAATAGTAGATGGCTGGAATAAAAGCATGTATATAGCAACAGAAAGAACTAGTGATTATTACTATTATGCCTCAATGCTACTACACTAGATTAATAAGTGTATAATTCTACCATTACCATGAAGAGAAGTCAATATGCATGTAGTAACTACCATCATGAATGCAATTTAGTGTGCATGTAGTACTTACAAGGTTATCTAATTTCTCATGAATGCATCAACTAGTGATGATGTACCAAAATAGGTTTAACCAACTTTTAGCCAATCATCGGGGACCCACTCGTGGTAAAGTCTCGGCTTGTGCCAAGCCTAATGGTCCCGTGGTAGTCAACATTCTCACTCTAGGAATGAGCCTTCCCCACGGCGTCCTACTTTGGTGCCCAATCCCGCACGGCGATCAGTCGTCGCAAAGGCCATACTCCGAAGTGCCGGCTTGTAGGGAGCGACCCTCACAAGCATGTGCGAATGAGCATAAAGGCAAACAAGCGTGATCAAAAGCGTACGAGTCCTCATTCATCATGTCTAAAACATGGAATTCCCAATGACGACCAAGAGGTCGGTTACATGTCATAATGTCATATCTAGTCCAACTAGGTTTAAGTACAAGTTACTTTGTCTAATAACATGTCTTAAAACATGCAATGTACCATGCTCCCTTTTAACCATAGCAATTATCAAATGATGCCATTCAATTTCTACTCAATTAAGTAGCTCCACTAACCATGTAGTGACCATTACGATACAATCCAACTATAACATGCATAAATACTTGAACAGGAGAAAGATAGTTTAACATGCATGTCATTATGATGTATTCCTCTACTACATAGAGTAAGTAAATCTTCATACATGAGATGATTATGTCATGTGTTCAAAAATTCTACGATGTCATGAGTATTATGCTAAACTATTTATTGAGTCCTATAACAAGATAGGAGACATAGGGGGAGTTCACCCATTTCGGTGAGGTCAAACCCACCGGATAACCGTTGAAAGCTCGATCAATACTCAAACGAAGATGCCCCCTAGACTTCTTGTACCCTAAGAAAAATTCCCAAAGGGTTACAAGCTTCTAAAAACCTCACCGCGAAATTCACTAAAAATTCAAGTAAAAATAGGTGAAAATTATCTCAAATCAAAGAAAATTTGCTCAAAATCCAAATCAAAGCAATGGGGCTTTAAATCCAACCTACAAGACTGTTCTACACTCATCAATTCCATCTCAAAAGCTTCCAATAAGAAAGCCCTAAAATAAACCCTAGTTTTCATAAAAACTAGGTTTTCTTTCAAATCTCTTGCAAAACTCACAATAACTACTAACTTCAATTAGAGCTCCAAACCAAGCTATAAGATGCTAGGGTTGAAGTTTAATCCTCAAACAAGCCTCTTCCTTCAATCCCAAGCTCCTCTCCAAGGCCTAGAGGCAAGCTTCCATGAAGAAGATGAAGAGAAGGAGATCAAACCCAAGAATTAGAGGGTTGAGGAGAAGAAATCCAAGAGAGAGAGAGAGGGAAACTCACCTTCTCCTTCTCTCAAGCTTCAGCACAAAAGGGTAAATGAGAGGGGTGAGAGGGGTATATTACATGGTGTAACAATATCCCTAAAAGCCCCTCCAAAAGCCAAAATTATAAAACTGCACGAAACATTTAATGCACCATTGAGTACCGGTACACGGATTGGAGTACCATTTTTCGGGCAGTTCCGGTACCCGTGGTTCAGTCCCGCAAAATCCGAACGTTGGGTTTTCGGTTTCACAACTGCGTTCTGGTACCTCACGTTTCAGTACCGGTACTACTTAAATCAGTATCGGTACCTCAGCCGAGTTCCGCAAAACCCGAGAGCTGCGCAAACCTGCACTCTACTGAGTTACGGTACCTCATTCCTAGTACCGGTACTCAATACAAAACCTACAGCTTTTGCAGATTTTGGTCGCCGAAGTCCGTTTTCGCGCTTAAAAAGCCTTGAAAACTCTTCTAAGCTCTCGAAACTCCACCAAAACCTCCAGAATAGTATAAAACACCATTCTCTCACTAGAACTCCGCAATTTGCTAAAGTTTAGTGCACTACAGTGGCTTTGGCGGCGTGTCGGCGGAGAGGGTGGCAGCGGCGACGTTGGCGGTGACTTTGGCGGTGATGTCGGCGGCAAAGAGACCGCGGAGAGGGTGGCCACGGCAACCTCGGCGACAATGTTGGTGGCAGAGAGGCGGCTGAGGTGGAGGCGGCGGCCCGTACTTAGCCGAGATTGGTAGTGAGGAAGGGTTCGTGCGAGAATAGGAAGAGAGAGAAAGAGAGAGAGATAAAAATAATGTATTGAAAAGGTTTGGAAGGGTTGGAGGGATAAACTTGTAATTTTACATAACATGCAAGATTGCCCTCATCAGTAATACTAGATACCGACCCCCACTCGGTAATATTTTCGGAGTAATTTTGCACCATTTGTAATGCTACATTACCGTCCAGATTACAGACTTGATAAATCAAACGCAATAATACTGGCAAGTATGCTTATAATCTGGCAAGATAACCCGACCAAACGTGCTCTTAATGTAAAAAAGAAAAATATTATCTGTTTAATAAATAATTTGGAAGTATGCTTATCTTCTATTTAAAGTTACTTACAAATGCTGTAGTTGGAACCGCGGCCGAGTTGGGTGTAGTTTCAACTGTTGTATTTGGGCCTTCTGGTGTAATTTTAACTACGGTAGTTGTATTTAAATGCATCAAACCAAGTACCCAATTTAGATATGTATTTAGTTACAATTACAGTATAATTGCAACTACAAACAACCAAATAATCCCTTAAAATTTGTTGAAAGTTGGAGAAATCAAAAGAACAATGTTTTTGATCACAGAATATTGATTCGCGTTATGTAGTATTAATAATGGTTATCTCAATATAACTAGTAATCTAACATCTGTGATTCAGATTATTACTAATGCTGTATTACTCCAGTTGGTTCATTGCAGTAATGTGATGTTGGAATACTACATATGTTCAAATTTTAAATTCAAATTTAAGGTATGTATAATTGAATTTTAAATTCAGTTTCATTCAAATCCTAATTCAAATTATGAATTCATATTTCATTTTAAGTTTAGATTTTTTTAGTTCAAAGTTTATATTCAAATTCAAATTTTCGATTCCAATTTTCAAGTCAAATTTAAAATTTAAATTCAAGTTTTAAATTAAATTAGAATTTTAAACTAAAATTTTAAATTCAAATTTAAATTTGAATTCAAAATTCAAATTCGAATTAAAATTAGAATTCAAATTAAAAATTTATATTTTGAATTCGAACTTAAATATCTTAATTAAATGAGAAACGAAAATTTAAATTTATTTTAGATTTAAATTTGAGGCAATAGGGGGTGTCAGTAATCTTGTACTTATCACATGATGAAGTTGAAAAACTAATCCAGAAAAGGTAGTAAGTCTATATTTGTTGAGTGCCTAACATGTTGACGTTGTAACAGATTGCTACTTGAGTTTTGAATAGCCGACGGAGGGAGGCTTTTCTTAGATTTCTCCTTTCTTTTTTCGAGGGATGCTTCTTGCTGCAATTACGGAAGAGCATTGCATCTATTTTTGTGCAAGAACTAATAATTTTCACTTGGTGATGCTCAGAATACTTCTATGTTTGGGTAACCAGCATTTGCTGTAATAATGATTAAGCTCAACCTTGCAGAATGATCACTTCCTAAAAAAGAAACAAGTATTAGTCTGTCAAGTGTGCATGCTAAGCTCTTTATCATAACACTGTCGATTAAATACATGTTCCTGAAGTCTCATGTCAGCAGATCATTGACTACTCTATTGGATCGTTATGGCCTTCTAGAACAAATCGGATAACATCTGCCTATATTTGAGACATATGTTTGGGAAGTAGAAAAATAAATTATCATTTTCATCAGTATTATTCAGCTATTATATATAAAAATATGCTGGAAGGATGTACATGGTTCAATCAAAGCAGATAGACTTCCATTTTATGCCATTCCAGCTGATCAAGTTTTGCTTGAAAGACATGCTATGACTTTTTTGCAACCCCTTTTTCTGATCGTTTGTGTTATTATTTGGTTTAGATTTGTAGTTATCTAAATTTAAGTTAAATCCTAATCTAATTGGGATAAGATATAATTTAGATTTAATTTGGCATATATGGATTACGACTAAGAGATTAATTCTAATTGAATTAGAATTAGACTCTAGTTTGGAGACATGTATTATAAATACATGCTACGGCCAAATTAGCCGCGGCGACTCAAATTAATTAAGCTGTGCGCGCGTTGGAGAGAGCCAAGTCGCTCGTGTTGGTCCGGTCAAGGAGACGCTAATTATGCCGTGCTTAATTAGGATGCTTTGGTGATGTTGCGGCGGCTCATGGTGCGCATTGCAGGGAGCCGCATATTAATTAGAGGCATGCTCTAATTAATTAAGTGCGCAAGCAGGGTGAGAGCCGAGCCGAGATATTTTGTCCGGACGTGCTAAGAAGGTACCGTATGCAGTAACGCACGTCGATTATATATTTGGTTTTCGGATTCTTTGAGAGATCTTCTTTGTACTCCGCTTTCGATATTAATAAAGTATTTGCTCCGTCTTCGCCCGTGGACGTAGGCCGTTGGCCGAACCACGTAATTTCGGTGTGCTCTTTTCTTATCTTTTCTCTGTTTTGCATTAATTATTTTTCTGGATCTATTTTTCGTCGTTCCGAATTTCTAACAAACTGGTATCAGAGCCTTTCTATTCCCTTTGAGGATTAAGATGACGACGAAGTTCGAGATTCAGAAATTTGACAGGACCAACAGTTTCGCATTATGGCAAGTCAAGATGCGTGCTATATTAACACAGCAAGGATTGCAGAAGGCACTGTTGGGAAAAGAAAATATGTCCGATTCTTTGACGGCGGAGCAGAAGGAGGAGATTGATGACAAAGCTCTTACGGCAATACAATTATGTTTATCCGATGAGGTATTGCGCGAGGTCTTGGATGAAAAGACCGCTGCAGGGCTTTGGCTTAAATTGGAGTCTCTCTACATGACGAAATCTCTCACCAACAAATTATATTTGAAGCAACGTCTCTTCATGTTGCGCATGGCGGAAGGTATCTCTATTAAGTCGCATTTAGATGAAGTTAATTCTATTATTATGGATCTCCGCTCGATAGATATTAAAATCGATGAGGAGGATGAAGCCCTTTTATTATTATGTTCTTTACCGCCCTCTTATAAGAATTTTCGTGAGACCTTCTTATTTGGACGAGTTACTCTATGTCTCGATGATGTCAAGTCTTCTCTACTTTCAAAGGAGAGAATTGACATGCAGATAAGCAATGAGACAGGTGGAGTTTTAGGAGAAGGTTTAGTCGCTAGAGGGAGGTCTCGGGAGAAGGGTTACGGTAATAGAGGTACATCTAGATCAAAGTCAAAGTACAAGAATCTGATTTGCGGTTATTGTAAGAAGAAGGGTCACATAAAAGCTGATTGTTTTAAGTTGAAAAATAAAAAACAGCGGAAGAAAAACGGTGATAAGAATCAAGATCAGAAAAATACCAATACTAAGCCAGAAGCAAGTGTTGCAGCAGGAGAATCAGATGGTAATGATATCGTCTTTACAGTTACGGATAAGACACGCAGACAGGATGAGTGGCTTATGGACTCTGCATGTTCTTTCCATATCTGTACGCATAGAGATTGGTTCTCGACGTACATAGGGATGTCAATGGGTCGGGTTTGGGTCGGGTTTTAAAAAACCCGAACCCGAACCCGACCCCCAAATTTGAACCCGAACCCGGACCCGAACCCGGACCCGAACCCGACGGGTTTTAGAAATCCATACCCATACCCGACCCGACCAAATACCCGAAACCCGAACCCGAACCCGAACCCGAAACCCAAACCCGAAGTACTATATTTGAAAATATATTGTAGTAAAATCAAAATTTTTGAGCCTTTGAATGTACCATTGGATGAAAATCCAATGGATAGAAATCATTATGTATTTTATATATTAAATAAATTAATAAATAAAATATATATAATTTATCGGGTTCGGGTTCGGGTTCGGGTCGGGTACAAACAAATCCATACCTGTACCCATACCCGTCGGGTTTTTATTTTCTATACCCATACCCGAATCCATATCCATTTAGTTCGGGTAAACTCGACCCGTTCGGGTTCGGGTTCGGGTAATTTTTCGGGTACCCATGCCTATTGACATCCCTAGACGTACAAGCCTTTTGAAGGTGGAGATGTATTGATGGAAAATCACTCTAAGTGTACGGTTATTGGAATTGGCACTGTTCAGGTACGGATGTACGACGGAGTAGTGAGGACTATATCTGAGGTTCGGCATGTTCTGGATATGAGGAAAAATATGATCTCATTAGGTACACTTGATGCTAAAGGCTTTAAGTATTCTTCAGCTGATGGATTAATGAAGGTCACTAAAGGGAATCTTGTAGTGATGAAGGCCAAGTTGTCCCACATGTTATATGTTCTACAGGGTTCCACTGTGACAGGTTTAGCAACGGTGACTTCTTTCTCTATGTCAGATTTGGATAGCACTAAATTATAGCATATGCGGCTGGGCCATATGAGCGAGTATGGTATGATGAAGTTAAGCGAGAGAGGTTTACTTGGTAGTCAGAGTTTAGAAAAGTTGGATTTCTGCGAGCATTGTGTTTTTGGCAAACAAAAGAGAGTCAGCTTTAAGGCCGCAGTTCACCGGACAAATGGTACTTTTGACTATATTCATTCTGATCTTTGGCGACCCTCTCGTACTCCTACTCATGGTGGTGCTAGATATATGTTGACTTTTATTGATGACTATTCTCGTAAGGTGTGGGTATTCTTTCTGAAAAGTAAGGATGAGGTGTTCAATTATTTCAAGCAGTGGAAGGTTATGATTGAGAAGCAAACTGAAAGGAAGATCAAGAGATTAAGGACCGACAATGGTTTGGAATTCTGTTCGTCAGAATTTGAAAAATTCTGCAAGAAGGAAGGGATCGTTAGACATAAGACCGTTAGGCATACTCCACAGCAGAACGGAGTGGCCGAACGGATGAATAGAACTCTTTTAGAGAGAGCACGTTGCATGCTCTCTAATGCTGGCTTAGCGAAGAGTTTCTGGGCAGAGGCGATCTCTACGGCATGCTATCTGGTAAATCGATCTCCACATTCAGCACTTGATTGTAAAACTCCGGAGGAGGTATGGTCTGGTAGCCCTTCTGATTATTCTAATTTGCACATATTTGGTTGTCCTGCTTATGTTCATATAAATGAAAGCAAATTAGAACCTAGGGCCAAAAAGTGCATTTTCATTGGTTATGCATAGGGGGTTAAGGGATATAAATTGTGGTGTCCTGAATCATCTAAATTAATTATTAGTAGGGATGTCACATTTGATGAGTCTGCTATGTTATATCCTAATCGTGTTTCTTCTGATGAGACCCCGAGTGCTAGCAAGCAGGTGGAGGTAGAGACCGATGGTTTAGTTCAGTCGCAGGGTACTTCTCAGTCAGAGCAAGTTCAGTCGCCAGACACCTCAGTTAATGAAACCCCACAAGTTGAGAGGCAGAGCATTGCTACAGGCAGAGCGAGGAGACAGATCAAACCACCGCAGAGATATGGTTATGAAGATATGGTTGCTTATGCTCTTTCAGTGGCACAAGATACAGAAGATGAAGGCGAACCTTCCACATATAATCAAGCTATTTCTGGTGCCAGTTCTGCGGAGTGGTTGGTGGCGATGAATGAGAAAATGGAATCGCTCCATAAGAATCGCACATGGGAGTTGGTAATACCGCCTACAGGCAAGAAAATTGTTGGCTGCAAGTGGGTCTTCAAGAAAAAAGGACAGCATCCCCGGCGTGGAAGATACAAGGTATAAAGCTCGTTTAGTTGCTAAGGGCTACAGTCAGGTAGAAGATGTTGACTTTAATGATATTTTCTCACCCGTCGTGAAGCATACTTCTATTCGTGTTCTTTTATCATTAGTAGCCATGAATGACTTGTATCTTGAGCAGCTTGATGTTAAGACAGCTTTTCTCCATGGAGAACTTGAGGAGCAAATTTATATGAAACAGCCGAAGGAATTTATTGTTGAAGGGAAGGAGGACCATGTTTGCCTATTAAGAAAATCGCTTTATGGCTTGAAGCAGTCTCCTCGACAATGGTATAAGCGGTTTGACTCCTTTATGACAGGTCACGGATTTTCTAGAAGCAAGCATGACAGTTGCGTATGTTTCAGAAAACTTGGTAAGGGATCTTTCATATATTTG
This sequence comes from Puya raimondii, assembly GCA_016920855.1. Taxonomy (NCBI): domain Eukaryota; kingdom Viridiplantae; phylum Streptophyta; class Magnoliopsida; order Poales; family Bromeliaceae; genus Puya; species Puya raimondii. Next base: position 48,497,700 of record JABWPP010000049.1, read on the forward strand.
TTGCTCTATGTCGATGATATGTTGATTGCTTCCGACGACATAGTTGAGATTAATAAATTGAAGGCTTCACTTAAGGGTGAGTTTGAGATGAAAGATCTGGGTGCTGCTAAGAAAATTCTTGGTATGGAAATTAAGAGGGACAGAAATTCAGGACTACTGCATTTATCACAGGAGAAATATATAGAGAAGATTCTAAAGCGTTTCGGGATGACAGACGCAAAACCGGTGAGCACTCCTTTTGCGGCGCATTTCAAACTTTCGGCCGAATTATCACCACAGTCCGATGATGATCGGGAGTACATGTCACATGTTCCATATTCTAGTGCTGTCGGAACCATTATGTACGCCATGGTTTGCACACGGCCGGACATCTCCTACGCAGTGAGTATGGTTAGCAGATATATGACCAATCCTGGTAAGGCTCATTGGCAAGCTGTTAAGTGGATTATGAGATACTTACGAGGTACCGCTAGCACTTGTTTGGAGTTTGGGAGGTGTAAGGATGGTGTGATCGGATATGTTGATTCGGATTTTACAGGTGATTTGGATAGGAGGAGATCACTTTCAGGCTATGTATTCTCAGTTAGTGGATGTGCAGTTAGTTGGAAAGCTTCATTATAACCCATTGTTGCCTTGTCTACGACTGAGGCGGAATATATTGCTATGACAGAGGGTGTGAAGGAAGCTATGTGGCTAAGAGGCTTATTTGGAGAGCTTATTTCTTGTTGGGATCCGATGATTGTTTATTCAGATAGTCAAAGTGCAATTCATTTGTCTAAGGATCAAATGTTTCATGAGAGGACAAAGCACATCGATATAAAGTTTCACTTTGTTCGGGATGTGATTGGGAAGCGCACAGTGACTGTTAAGAAAATTGGTACTGAGGGATATGCTTACTAAGTCTCTTACTATTGCCAAGTTCAAGCATTGTTTGGACTTGGTGGCAGTTAGCAGCATTTGAGGCCCTATGGGACGTTTGGAGAAGACGGAGAACTATGGAGCGGTAAGGAGCATTGAGGCGAAATTAATTTCAGGTGAAGTTTTTTGTGGCGATCTCGACACAGCGGCTAAACTACAAATTAAACCAAGGTGGAGATTGTTATTATTTGGTTTAGATTTGTAGGTATCTAAATTTAAGTTAAATCCTAATCTAATTGGGATAAGATATAATTTAGATTTAATTTGGCATATATGGATTACGACTAGGAGATTAATTCTAATTGAATTAAAATTAGACTCTAGTTTGGAGACATGTATTATAAATACATGCTACGGCCAAATTAGCCACGGCGACTCAAATTAATTAAGCTGTGCGCGCGTTGGAGAGAGCCAAGTCGCTCGTGTTGGTCCGGTCAAGGAGACGCTAATTATGCCGTGCTTAATTAGGATGCTTTGGTGATGTTGCGGCGGCTCATGGTGCGCATTGCAGGGAGCCGCATATTAATTAGAGGCATGCTCTAATTAATTAAGTGCGCAAGCAGGGTGAGAGCCGAGCCGAGATATTTTGTCCGGACGTGCTAAGAAGGTGCCGTATGCGGTAACGCACGTCGATTTATATATTTGGTTTTCGGATTCTTTGAGAGATCATCTTTGTACTCCGCTTTCGATGTAGGCCGTTGGCCAAACCACGTAATTTCGGTGTGTTCTTTTCTTATCTTTTCTCTGTTCTGTATTAATTATTTTTCTAGATCTATTTTTCGTCGTTCCGAATTTCTAACAGTTTGCATTCTTAAGACAAATTTTATGCTGTATCAGAGTTCACATAAAGTGGGTCAATTCATTGTTCATTTCCTTTGGTTTTGTATGGCTACCTTTCCTCCATACTAGACGTGTCCTGTTTGATTTGGGTTTATTTTTCTTGTACTATCTTATCTAATGTTCTAAGTATCGAATTATAGTAATTCCTTACTTTAAAACATTTTTCAAGGTTGCGCTTTACATTTCTTGCTACTATTTCTATTTTGCAAATTTCATGTGTGTTCTATATAAATTAGGAGAATCACTCTTTATTTGACATGACTCTAACATTTTTTTTCATATCCCAACCTTCTTTAGGAAGGAAACTTGGACATTGAGCTTCTGCCAATCATCATCATAATCATCAGCTGTATCAATAATGACTTATGTCACGACCTCCTCAGTTGATCCATACTTTTCCTTCTTAACATAGCACGGAATTATGAATGCGTAACTATAAAAGAAATATAACTCTAAATTAGGATGCCGGATGCTTTTAATTATTGAACTGTGGCTTTTATCAGCTCTTCTGATGCTAGTTGTAAAAGTGGAAGGATTCTCTGTTACAAAATGCACCCTTCAACTATCATAGTTTCATAAATTAATGTGAGATTGGTTTTGATAGCCTGCTTTTGTAGAATCCCTTAAGCCCATCTCCTTCCTATATTTTCCCTTTTATTTTTTTTATTTTATTTTTTTGTATTTGCTGGCTTCCATATTCAGTGAAGGGCAGTGTAGTTACTTAGTCTGTCCTTAGGTATTTGTACTAGTTTCTGCAATTTTTTATCCAGCAAAACAAGTTTCTGCCGGCTATTTGTTGTGGATCCGAATATTCTTCTTTTTCTTTGATATTTGTTTGTTTTGTCCCTGTATTATAATAACTCATGTACTCTATGCTTTAATCTCACTCGTGTTTGTCCTGGAACCTCTACACTTCAGTGCCTTTTTTCATTCAAAGTCGTAATGTTTGTTGATCTCATCTTATTTATCGAAACTATTCACTAGCGAATGGTCGATGTGAAGGGACTTTATGTTAGATAGGTTTAATAAGCTCATTTAACATCAGAGAGAACGAGGGAAAGGACTAAGTTAAAACTTTTGTGATCTGAATTTGCTCATGTTACCACCATTCATGGCCTGCCAGCCATATACATGCCTTCAATAAGTTATTTGTTCAAGGGAACACCCTACTTTCTAAACCCGCCACATGGCTAATTCGGGAATTTCTATTCTCCTTCTTTAAGATGATAAAATTATATGGGGATCCTTTTTTACATTTTTATACTCAGCTACTTGTTTAAGCTCTTAATCAATTACTTCTTGAATTTTATAGTATTCCTTTTTTGAGTTATTCTAAAAGTTTAGTAAAATTTTGTAATTAACCTCATTTTCATTAGTCATATTGGCATATTTAGTCTCCACTTTTTGAGCATTATATTGTTTCATTGAATCTAGTTAGGCAGCTTAATCAACAATCTTATGCATTTCAGATCCCAATGGAGATCCCATTGAATTTTGCTTTCCTACTTCCATCTTCTCACCGCCTAGTCAATTTCTCCGAAACATACACTACTGACATTAAAGAATTAGCCAACAAAATACCTCAAGCTTATCCTAGTATCTTTTCCATTCTGCCTTTTCTGTTGTTTAGACCGACATAAATGTATTACTTTTCCTTTACTCCTAGTATCAGCGTCAATTTTGACCTTCTGTAGTCTTTTATCGTTTTTCTTCTTTGTCACTTTTTGTTAGGTAACTTTGACTATTTTTATCATAATGCTGCTGCCATTAGCATTCACCTTATAGCCCTTGATGCTACTTGAACTTATCATTCCTCAACTAGGTTTCAATATGTTTTGTCTTGTGTTCTCTTGATTCTTCTTGAGCTTTCTTCGCCGAATATGCCAACGAAGCCTGAATTCTACTGGTCACCACCCTTTTAAAAGCTCTTCATACCATAGTTAGTTAATTCGGATTCGGCAAAAATTCGGTACGGGTATAATTCGAATAAAATTCGTATTTTAATTTTAAAATTCGGTAAAAAATACGGTTTAAAAAACGGATTCGTCAATTATTCGGATATATGATTTATACGAGAATTATACGTTCAGCGTTTAAAAATTCGGAATCAAAAGTTCGGTTACTGAATTAATTGTTTATAAAAAAATTAATACTATTATTATAAATAATTGTAATTTTTATAAACTTAAAACTAAAAAAAATATAAAATAAAATTTATCATTTATATATATATATATATATATATATATATATATATATATATATATATATATACCCACCGAGGGCTGTGAGTGAGAGGTCCATGTGGACCTCTCACTCACCGCGGTCCACGAGGCTGAGTGCAGCCTCGTGGACCGCGACTTTTTAGTCGCGCCCAACGCCGCGTGCGGAGGGCTAAGAGCCTAAGAGTGAGAGGTCCACACTCTCACTCACCGCGGTCCACGAGGCTGAGTGCAGCCTCGTGGACCGCGATTTTTTAGGCGCGCCCAACGCCGCGTGTTTTTTCTGTTCATCTTCCCTCTCCTTTCTCTTATTTTACTGTTGCTCCGTCACTATTTCTTCAAAATCGAAAGCCAAGTTGCTCGATTGCTCAGGACGAGATGCACAGATCATCGAAGCAGTGGTCGCGCGCAGTCGGTCCGAAAAATTTCGTCCTTCCGCAGCCGCTAAATTCAATTTTTTCAAAAAAATTGGCCCTTCCGCCGCCGCCCACGCCGAATTTTTCAGAATATTATTCGGGGACACCGTTTTGATCGCGAATTTCTTGAGCGAGTAAAAAAATCGGGTATTATTCCTGATCGCTGGAAAAAATTCGCAGACGGACCGTTTTATACGGTATTTCAGTAGTCGCGAATAATACGCGTATTATACGCGTATTAACTAACTATGCTTCATACAGGTTAATGAGCCCGTGAACAATCTAATGTGGGGAAGAGCACAGCTGCTTGGTTTTAGTATTTTTCTCAGTTACTGCAATGAGATATCATTATTCATTATGATGTAACATATTTCAGAGTGAAGTCTTCAGCTTCATGTGAATAGTCTTTTACTAGGTATGCAGCAGTTCTAGTGCTTTCCTCTTTTCTCCACATTTTATTGGTAATGATCTTTCTTTGATGCAGATCGCTGTAAAAAGACTCAAAGTTTTTAGCAACAAGGCCGAACAAGAATTTTCTATTGAGGTTGAGGTTCTGGGAAAAGTAAAGCATAAGAACCTCCTGAGTCTACGCGGGTCCTGTGCTGAGGGGCAGGAACGCCTTATAGTGTATGACTACATGCCCAACTTGAGTTTACTCTCACATCTTCACGGAACGCACTCTGCTGAGTGCCTTCTCAACTGGGGCAGGCGAATGTCGATAGCTATCGGATCGGCTGAAGGGATTGCGTAAGTTAATTCTTTCATACGCTACTATCTACAACTAGCAAGATAACTCCTCTCTCAACTTTAACAGTTTTTGTAACATTTTAGATATAGCAGTGTATAACTTAAATAGAGATATTCTATTATTATTCAGCAAAGTGTTCTGCAACTTTCTTTCACAGGAAATTTTAAATTTTGACAGAGCTACACAGAATTGCCTGAAATAAAATATAAAAAAAAAAAAAAAAAGAGTTTAGGGACCTCTTCCAAAATGGCCTAATAGTTGGATGGCTGTCTGTATAATTTTTATAAGATTTATAGCATGCCGGGGAATGAACTAAACATTTCGTTTCTTTGCAGTTATCTTCACCACCATGCAACACCTCATATAATCCACAGGGACATAAAAGCAAGCAATGTCTTACTAGATTCGGATTTTCAGGCACGTGTTGCCGATTTTGGATTTGCGAAACTCATTCCTGATGGCGCAACTCATGTTACTACAAAAGTAAAAGGCACTCTCGGATATCTAGCCCCTGAATACGCAATGTTTGGAAAGGCCTCTGAGAGTTGTGATGTCTATAGTTTCGGAGTACTTCTTTTAGAGCTCGCTAGTGGGAAAAGACCCATTGAAAAGCTAAGTCCCACACAGAAGCTAGCAATAAGTGATTGGGCTCTTCCTTTGGCAAGGGAGGGGAAGTTCAGCGAAATAGCTGACCCAAAGCTAAACGGTAACTACCTAGAGGAAGAATTGAAGAGATTAGTGCTTGTCGGGCTTGCTTGTACGCAGAGTAAGCCAGAAAGGCGGCCCACAATGCTTGAAGTAGTGGGCTTGCTCAAAGGGGAGTCAAAGGAGAAGGTATCAATTTTAGAAAGCGACGAGATGTTTAGGCTGGAACCGACGGTGTGCTCGCAGAAAACATCTGGTCTAGATGACAGCTCAGATTGTATGTCTAAGGTTACCGGGATGGATGTGAAACAAGAAATCGATTCGTTCCCTGAAACAGCATTGCCGGTTAGATAGTTCGACTGTGTTTGTGATTGAATTGTGCTTGTGCTTTGCCAAAAGAAAAAAAAAACAGAGTTTGTCTTGTTGCTTTAGATTAAAAAACATTGTTCTCGTATCTGTTTAGAGGACGCCCTTGAAAGTTATTTTAGCAACAAGTGTTCTATATTGCTTCTGGTTCTGGAGAACTCTCAACGTTTTAATATATGGTGGGCCTTCTACAATAATAAACTATTGTGTTTGGTAAGCTAGTTCTTTTTTTCTTGCCTGTGCGAATCAAAGAAACATTTTCCAGTCAATACTGTCGGTGTTCTAGATGTTATACTCTTATTTGTTGGGGCTGTTTGAGAATTCTTTCATCATTTGGATGTAGATTGGTTAGTGGCTGCTAGTGTTCATGTTAATATGTAGATATGACGTACCTACAGAAGGTTTCGGTTGTATTGGTCAATATATGCTGACCTTTTTATGAACTATAGTACATTTTGGTTTTGACTAGTTGAACTTTGAAGTTCTTGAATTGACTTTATACCTAATATTTTGCTATTTTTTATATGAAAAGAAATCTGTCAGGTTCAGTCTGAACTTCAAAGATATATATATATATATTTTTTTTTCCAGGAAACCTCTGGTGCCCCACATGATTTTCTATCCGTCAATTAGGATTTTAAAGGGTTAAATAATTTTTAAACTCCTCAAATGCAAAAACCCTCTTTTAACCTAGGGTTTTTCAAAATTCATGGCAAAAACTCATTTCCATATGCTAATCTCTACAATTTGTAGACTAGATTAACCTAGGGTTTGATAAAAATCCATTTAGAAGGTTTAAATCCAAAACCCTAATCTTAAATCCCAAGAAATCTCACCTTAGCCACAAGTTTCCCACTTCTTCTTGCTCAAGAAGAAGGCTCTCCACCTCCAAATTCTTTCTCCAAGCTTAATCTCCCAAACTCCAAGTGTTGGAGGAGCTCCAATAGAGAGAGGAAGGAGAGAGTGAGAGAGAGAGAGGATAAGAGAAATGTTTCTCTTATGTCCAAATGAGGAGAAATGGCTGGGGTCCCACTTTTATAGGGTGTTGCAACAATTGCAACCAACCCCCCTCACATTTTACTCATTACAACCAGCCAAAACTGGCATTTCGCAGCACTGCGTACCGGTACCCGAATTCGCATATCGGAATACGGGCATTTAGTTCCAGTACCCGAAATCCAGTTCCTCAGAACCCAAACATTGGATTCTCAAATTTTTTATTGTGTACCGGTATCCAGATTTCAGTACCTGTACACAGTGTTTCAGTACCGATACTTAGGTTCAGTTCCTCAGAACCCGAGTGCTAGTTTCTCTCCATTTTGTATTGCATACCGGTACCCAGTTTCCAGTACCGGTACTCAATACAAATTCTGCAACTCAGGCAGAATTAACCTTCCGGAGTCCGTTTTCGCGCTCGGTTTGCGCCGAAAAAGTACGAATACTCCCCAAACTTCGCCGGAACTATTCGAATAGCCTTTTAGGCTCATTTCTACTAGAACTCTACAATTTGTAGAAGTTCGGTGCACTACATCCCTCCCTCCTTAAAAGGAGTTTTCTCGGCGAAACTAAAATCATACCTTAACTCGAATTGACGAAGAGGTGGGGAAAACGCTCCTTCATTGAGTTTTCCAATTCCTAAGTGGCTTCACGCTCATCGTGATTAGTCCATTGCACTTTGACATACGGAATTGTGCGGTTCCGTAGTTTCTTCACTCTGTGATCAAGAATGCATACGGAGAACTCCTCATACGACATATCCTCTTGAAGCTCAAACGGTTCAAATTGAAGGACGTGAGTCGGATCGTGTACATACTTGCGGAGTGTAGAAATGTGGAATACGTTGTGAACTTCCGCAAGCTTCGGTGGCAGCGCTAGTCGATACGCCAAAGGCCCTATGCGCTCCAAAATCTCATACGGTCCAATATATCGGGGACTTAACTTGCCCTGAACTCCAAACATCTTCACCCCTCTCATAGGTGACACCTTCAAGACGCGGTCACCCACCGCGAATTCCAAGTTTCGCCGACGCTTATCCGCATAGCTCTTCTGCCGGGCTTGCGCCGTCAATAACCGTTGACGCCCCAAACGCTTCTGCATCTTGCAAAACATCGGGTCCCAAGGCCAATTTCTCACCGACCTCGCTCCAATGTATCGGAGATCGGTATTTCCTTCCATATAAGGCCTCAAATGGTGCCATACCAATACTTGCCTAATAGCTATTGTTATAAGAAAATTTCGCCATCGGCAAGTAAGTGTGCCACGCACCTTTAAAATCCAACACACACGCTCGAAACATATCCTCCAAAATCTGGTTTGTCCTCTCCGACTGACCATCTGTTTGAAGATGGAATGCCGTGCTAAAGTCGAGCCGCGTGCCCAAAGCTTCATGCAAGCTCTTCCAAAACTGAGATGCAAAATGAGGATCCTGATCTGACACGATCGATACCGGAACTCCGTGTAGACGCACAATCTCATCCAAATAGACTTGTGCCAACTTGTCCCTCGACCAAGTAGTGTAGATCGGCATAAAATGAGCCGACTTTGTCAAACGGTCCACAACCACCCAAATTGCATCGTGACCTCCTTGAGATCGAGGCAATCCTACGATAAAATCCATCGCTATATTCTCCCATTTCCATACCGGAATCGGCAAATTCTACAATTTTCCTGCGGGAGGCGATGTTCCGCTTTTACTTGCTGGCACACCAAGCATTGTGCCACAAAGTGTCCAATATCCTTTTTCATGCCCGGCCACCGATAATGTATCTTGAGATCCTTATATATTTTGGTGCCACCGGGATGAACGGTATACGGGGATGTATGAGCTTCTCTCAAAATCTCCTCACGGATCTCCTCGTCCTTGGGCACGCACCAACGATCCCGAAATCGAAGAGTGCCCTCCGAGTCCACACAAAATTTACCGGCCCGCCCACTCTCAATATCGCTCCGCACCTTTTGGAGTTTCGGGTCCGAAGACTGTTTCTCTTTTATCCGTTCCAACAAGGTCGGCCGAATCACAAGAGTCATAAGCATAGTTGGGGTATCCGGCGTCACGACCTCCAAGTCGAGCTGCCGCATTTCAGCAATCAACTGCGGCTGAATCGTGATCATCGTTGCAAGGTTCTCCACGGATTTCCGACTGAGTGCATCGGCCACCACATTTGCTTTGCCTGGGTGGTACAAGATGGTTAGATTATAGTCCTTCAACAGTTCTAACCACCTCCGTTGCCTCAAGTTCAACTCCTTCTGAGTGAATAAATACTTCAAACTTTTATGATCCGTATAAACCTCACAACGCTCTCCGTACAGGTAGTGTCTCCACAACTTGAGCGCAAAGACGCCGCAAGCTCCAAGTCATGGGTGGGGTAGTTTTTCTCATAACTCTTCAACTGGCGGGAGGCGTATGCAATAACCTGCCCACACTGCATAAGTACACACCCAAGACCATGTCGCGATACGTCGCTATACACCACAAAGTCCTCCCCCGCAATCGGCAAGGCAAGAACCGGAGCTGTGGTCAACCTCTCCTTCAATTCCTTGAAGTTTTGATCGCAATCATCGCTCCACACGAACTTAGTCCCCTTGCGGGTGAGGCGCGTTAGCGGATGTGAGATCTTTGAGAATCCTTCCACGAACCGTCGATAATACCCTGCAAGACCGAGAAAACTACGTACCTCGGTGACATTGGTTGGTCGGGGCCAATCCTTTATCGCCTCGACTTTCTTCGGGTCCACAGATACTCCATTCTCGAAAATCACATGACCCAAGAAGGCGACCTCACGAAGCTAGAATTCGCACTTCTTCAGCTTGGCGAACAATTTGTTCTCCCGAAGAACTTATAGCACTATTCGAAGATGCTCTTCATGTTCTTCATCACTCCGAGAGTAAACAAGAATGTCATCAATGAACACCACCACGAATTGATCCAACAATGGTTTGAACACACGGTTCATCAAATCCATAAACGCTGCCGGGGCATTAGTAAGCCCAAAAGGCATAACCGTGAATTCGTTGTGTCCATATCGCGTCCTAAATGCAGTCTTATGCACATCCTCTGGCTTAATCTTCAATTGATGATAGCCGGACTGCAAGTCGATCTTAGAATACACCCGAGACCTTTGTAGTTGATCAAACATATCGTCAATGCGGGGTAACTGGTACTTATTCTTGATGGTCACCTTGTTTAGCTCACGGTAGTCCACACACAACCGTAGTGAACCATCCTTTTTCTTAACAAATAGCACCGGGGCTCCCCAAGGTGATACACTCGGTTTGATGAAGCCCTTGTCCAACAAGTCTTGCAATTGAGCTTTCAGTTCCTTCAACTCAGCCGGTGCCATTTTATACGGTGCCTTTGAAATTGGCGCGGTCCCGGGGAGTAGATCTATAACAAATTCAATCTCCCGATCCGGTGGCATTCCGGGCAACTCCGCCGGAAATACATCCGAAAACTCTCGGACTACTCGAATGTCCTCGAGCGCCGGAACCTCTTTCCGGTCATCCACCACCGTCGCAAGGTAGGCAACACAGCTACTATTAATTAGTTTTCTCGCCTGCGACGTGGATACCGTAGTTGCAAAAGGTGACCTTTTACACCCTCGGTACACAAGCTCCTTTTGACCCGGTTCATTAAAAGTCACCACTCGGCTCTCACAATCAATTGTAGCATAATACTTGGAGAGCCAATCCATTTCCAACACCAGGTCATACTCGACCATTCGATTCAACACCAACAAATTTGCCGGCATGATCCAATCTCCTACTCTGACGGGGCAGGCATGACATATGTTTCTAACACAGAATGCATGCTCGGATACTTGTACCTATCTAGTGTGCACGGTGTCTACTATATCTATTCCATGAGTAGTAGCAAACGACCGACTAATGAATGAATGCGATGCTCATGTGTCAAATAATGCTCTACATCTTATGCCATTAAGTAAAACAATACCTGCCACGACGTCCTCAGGGGTAGAGGGCTCCTCCACTTGGGTCACGAACACACGGCCGCTCGGCGCTTGCCGCGCACCCTCAAGCTGTGCGTCGGCGGTGCACGCCCCGCTAACATCGCCGCGGGTGGGATGCCCGCGAGCTGCCTCGGTGAGGAGAATGTCGATGCAACCGATGGAGCCCGACCATCGCCTTGTGGGCAATCAAACCGCATATGCCCCGGCTGCCCACACTTGAAGCATCTCCCCTCCCGCTTCTCACACACCTGCGGCCTATGAGGACCACCGCAGATGTTGCACCTCGGCATAGATCGAGTGGGCTGGGATCCCTGAGCACGGGATTGTGAATGCGGATGCTTCGGGGGTCGCTTAGAGCTTGATTGACCGCCCGAACCACCCGACGATCGCTTCTTCCCTTTGTCCTTCTTCTTCTCAAAAGATTCGCGCTCCTCTCGAGTAAAGGCATTGCATTGTTCCACCCACAAGGCTCGGTCCAAAACCTCAGCAAAGGTTTGCAACTTGAGCGCATGTACAACCTTAAAGATTTCTGGTCGAAGTCCACGTTCAAAATAATCGGCCTTATCCTTGTCGTCCCGAACTACATATGAGACACATTTGATGATGTGAGAGAATTCCCGTTCATACTCCCTTACTGTGCTGTTCCCTTGCCTCAACTTTCGGAACCTATCTTGAAGCTTTTTCTTTTCACTATCGGGAAAATAGTTGGAAAACACAAATCCCCGAAACTCTTCCCATGTAACCAGCGGAAGGCTAGAGGATCGGTCCTGCTTGATCACCTTCTACCACACCTTCGTCGACTTCTGCATGCAACGTGCGGCAAGGTGCACTTTATCCCTCTCCAAGGTATAGAGGTCCTCGAAGAGTGTTTTCATCGAATCGACCCATGTCTCCACGACCTATGGATCGATAGTCTCCCCGTCGAAGATAGGCGGGTTGAACTTCTTGAACGTCATGAGGGCCGCAAGAGCGCACTCCCTCTCCGCCTCCATCACTGCATGATCGGGGACCGAAGTGCCCGAGTCCACCGCGGCTGCCGACGGTGCATGGCGCGCCGTCACGGGTACGGCCGCTGCCTCCACCCCCTTCGTATCAATCAGAACGGTGATCGGGGGCGCATGCTGCCCTTGGCCCGCTTGGGCCGCAGCCGCTTGTCGTGTCATAGTATCTTGGAGCCTCTTGATCTGCTCCTCTTAGCGCTGTGCCATCTTAGCTTGCCGCTGCACTACTCCAATGAGTGCGGCCAACTGATCATGGACATCCATATCCCCGCTCGCCCAGATTGCTCGGGGGCCACGCTCGGCTCCTCCGGCCTAGCCCTTGTCGGAGGTCTATCACGTGTTATCACTTCCTGAAACACAACGACCTTTGTCAATATCATAACCCTCAAGATCGAATATAAAATAACATTCGATAAACGAACTCAATTTAGGCGAAAGTTACACAAGGGCGCTTATTCTCATCACTTGGTTTCATGTTGTCGGCCGCCAACATGAACACCCTCGGTTGAGAATAATCACGCCTTGAATCTATCTCTAACACCTTATTAGAGGCATACACAACTTGACCCAATTGATTCATTCCTCCACAAGTCACAAATTCTCGTCACTCACGAGCCTAGGTCCTTGCGGTTTTCCATCCTAGGGTCTCCTAGGTCCAACTAGACCGTTTCTACGCTCTGATACCACCTTAGTCTGTCATGCCCCGAGCCTGCAGCGGAAGCACTCATCGGGCACGTGCACCAGACCCGTCGAACGGACAAAATTTTTCCTATCCGCCAAGGCGTCACAAGCATGTATACACAACAAATTCCAAACAGGAATAGAATACATGGATTGCATAAGGAAAGCATCACAAGAAATAAAGTAAATACTACTTCTATTACATCTTTTTCCATTTGTATTACATACAAATTTTTACATTTCAAACACAACCCAAAATGAGCTTTATATTTTTTCTTTTCATTACACTGTTCCAAAATGGGGATACAACTAGGAAAATAACCAAAATGGAAGGACGATATCTTCTTACCTACGCCCTTTCCTCGCTCCGCCGCGTCGCTCGCGGATGGACCTAAAAAACATGGGGTGTAAGAACTATAAACATAGTTCCCAGTGGGTACGACTACCCAAGGGAAAAGCTCGACCCACCAGGTCCAAAGGAGGCAACATAAGCATGGGTTAGTTCAATATATAAACATATAAGAGTTAACAAGCTTATGCCTCTAACATGATAATGAAACCTACTCATGTAACATAAACTACATTTACTTACTAGGTTCCACCTTCTAGTCATGTCACCTGACTCACTCTTGAGTCAATCAAAAGCGGAGCACCACTATCCTCATAGCATAAAGCGGAGCATCGCCATCCTCATAGCGTTGAGCGGAGCACCGCCATCCTTATAGCGTTGAGCGGAGCACCGCCATCCTTATAGCGTTGAGCGGAGCACCGCCATCCTCATGGCATCGGGTGACGAGATTGTCGACCACCCCCGGCCATCGGGTTGTTAGGAGTTTCAGAATTCCTTTTCTCATGGTCACAAGGGTCCAATGTCTTTACCCTATGTTGTCAACCTTTCTAGGTTCATATCCTTTCATCCAAGTGGTATCCCACCCACTATGTTTGCCAACCTATGTTTCAATGACACTATGTTCTCTATGTTCATGTGTTGAGTTTTTTAATAACCCTAGGGAAAATCAACCTATTATATGTTCCACAACATAGGTTCACAACCATTATGCATGCATTCATTTATCTCATGAAATTAGCACTCTAATTAACATGTATTACATGTAAGCACATCTACTCATGCATAGCTAGTAAAATTCACTAATTCAAGTAACATATTTTCTATCATGCATATCTTGACAATTAAACTACCATGCAACCATCAACAACTTAGTCTAGTTATTATGCTCTAGACATGAGAGGTGACCAAGTCACTTCGGTGCACACAACCCACCTTGGCACTTTAGCACACTCCTAATTGCTTGTAGACACTTGCAATTAGGTCTTCTCTTGGGCTACAAGCTTATACTCCAAGCTTCCTTGCCCTAAATACAAGAAAAATGGTTTGTTACCATTTTCGAACCCTAAAACGATTTTATCTGTTGAAATCATGTTGCCCCACATGATTTTCTATCCCTCAATTAGGGTTTTAAATGGTTAAATAATTTTTAAACCCCTCAAATGCAAAAACCCTCTTTTAACCTAGGATTTTCCAAAATTCATGGCAAAACCCATTTCCATATTCTAATCTCTACAATTTGTAGACTAGATTAGCCTAGGGTTTGATAAAAATCTATTTAGAAGGTTTAAATCCAAAATCCTAATCTTAAATCCCAAGAAATCTCACCTTAGCCACAAGTTTCCCACTTCTTCTTACTCAAGAAGAAGGCTCTCCACCTCCAAATCCCTCCTCTAAGCTTAATCTCCCAAACTCCAAGTGTTGGAGGAGCTCCAATTGAGAGAGGAAGGAGAGAGTGAGAGAGAGAGAGAGAGAGGAGAAGAGAAATGTTTCTCTTATGTCCAAATGAGGAGAAATGGCTGGGGTCCCATTTTTATAGGGTGTTGCAACAATTGCAACCAACCCCCCTCACATTTTACTCATTACAACCAGCCAAAACTGGCATTTCGCAGCACTGCGTACCGGTACCCGAATTCGCGTCCCGGAACACGGGCATTTAGTACCGGTACCCGAAATCCAGTTCCTTAGAACTCGAACGTTGGATTCTCAAATTTTCTATTGCGTACCGGTACCCAGATTTCAGTACCGGTACTCAGGTTTAGTTCCTCAGAACCCGAGAGCTAGTTCCTCTCCATTTTGTATTGCGTACCGGTACCCAGTTTCTAGTACCGGTACTCAATACATTCTGCAACTTAGGCAGAATTAACCCTCTGGAGTCCGTTTTCGCGCTCGGTTTACACCGAAAACACATGAATACTCCCCAAACTTCGCCGGAACTATTCGAATAGCCTTTTAGGCTCATTTCCACTAGAAATCCACAATTTGTAGAAGTTCGGTGCACTACAACGGGGACGAATTTAACAATTTTATTTATCTCGATTCCAAAATCCTCAAAAATTGTTCTCCGGTAAATATTGTCCCTTGATCGATAGTAATGGTTTTCAGAATTCTGAAGCGGTGTATAATGGAATCCTCAGCAAAACTGTCTCGTTGGTTCGGCCTCCACCCATTTAGTGGAATAGTCAACGACCACTATTAGAAATTTATAATTTGTAGATGAGTTCTGCTGGATTTCCTCAATTAAATCCATGGCCAAACCCCAAAAAGGCCACGGCTTAATTATTGCATGTATTTCGGACGCCGGAACCCTCTGAGCCGGCCCATGGAGTTGACATTCATGATAACCTCTTTTGTATTTTATGCAGTCCTAATGTATGGTCAACCAATAATATCCTAAGTGTTGAATCGTCCATTTCAAATTTCTCCCGGCTAAGTGCGCTCCACACAAACCTTCGTGAACCTCACCCATAACCAACAGGGGTTCCTCGATTTCTAGGTACTTTAGAAACACTTCTGCAGCTCTTTTTATACAATTGTCTATCTAATAAACAATATCTGAGTGCCTTCTTTTGAATCTAATAACTCGGTAGCTTGGGTAGTTTAAATAGTCAATTAAAGGATGCCTCCAATCGTCTTCTGCTATGATTGGTGCAACCATAATCGGTTCCCGCGAATGAACCGACGGTAATAACCTTCTCCGAATTTCAACTTGGCCTGTTCCCATTGGCTTTTTATTCCCTTAGGCCATGTTTGGTTGGCGGGATAAGCGGGAATAACTTTAGTTATCCCCGCTATTCTGCCAAACAAAACGAATTTTGGCCGGGATATTTTATCCCGGTCAAACTTCGTTATTCTCGGTTATTCCGGAATAGGTAGGATAAACTATTCCTTCGTTTTGACGGAATAGCGATATTCCAAGCTTAATTCTAAATTTAATTAAAATTATAAATTTAGTTAAACATAAATTATATAAACATAATATATTTAATTAATAATAAAATATCCAAGCTAGATTTATAATAAAATATTATTTAATTAATAATTTATATATTAATTTATTTACTAATTAACTAGATAATTAATTAACTATTTAATTTATTACTTTAATAAATATTTAATTAATTTTTTGAGTAATTAATTTATTATTTTAATTAATTTACTAATTAAATAATTAATTATATTGTTTAATTAATTAATATTTTGAGTAATTTAATTATTTTCTTAATTAATCATCTGACTATTATTAACTAATTTATTTATTTATTTATTATTTTATTAAATTATTTGTAATTAATTAAATTATTAATTATCAATTTAATTAATTTATTAATATTAAGGGTTTTTAGCAATATTCATAATTAATTAGTAGATTAAATAAGTTAAATTATTACTTAATTAATATTGTCTTAATTAATTAGATAAAATATTATTATTTAAAATTATAATTATTCTTATCCTCGCAATTCCAATCAAACCATCCAAACACTATTTTCTTTATTCCCGAAAAAAATCTACTTTTCATCCAAACGTAAAATTGATTTAATCCCCGCTTATACCTCAATTTATACCTATCTCTGGAATAGTCACTTTTTGGTTATCCCCGAACCAAACGATACCTTAAGCCGCTTGGGCCAAGTTAATTGCTTTTTCGTTTTATTCTCTCAATAGATGCACTAGCTCTATATCTTTGAATCTACTAAGCAAATTCATCATTTTACTTAGATAGTTCCAAAGATTAGGACTTTCACTTCAGTATTTTTCTATCATTTATTTTATCACTACTCGGGAGTTACTGACTGCTTTTGTATTTTGTGCCCCTAACTCATTCAGAATCTCAAGGCCAATTATTAAGGCCTCATATTCAGCCTAGTTGTTTGAACACCCGAAATCCCATTCAAAAGAGAATTGAAAATTCCTTCCTTCGGGTGACCTTATCACAATCCCGGCTCCTGCCGAATCGGATCTTTTAGCCTCGATGCACAGGTGATCGGCCAAAAAGTCAGCTATAGCCTAACCTTTAATAGCTTTCGCTGAAAGATAATTGAGAGAAAATTCGAGACAATGCTAAAACCCATCGCCCTATTCTTCCTCTCAAGACCAGTTTTAACAACATATGTTTAATAAGATCGATTTTACAAATAATAGATACTTTAACCGGTAATATGTAATATCTCAAATTAGTGCAGACGAAATATAATGCTAAGTACAATTTTTTTAATTGTCGAATATCATTTTTCGGCATCGACCAAATGCCTACTCAAATAATAAATTGCTTGTTCTTCCTTTTGTTCATTTTATTGAGTGAGCAAACATCCCAAATTTTCCTCGGTAGTCGAAAACATATAATTTTAACGGCTTGCCACTTTCTAGGTGGGGTCAGCACTGGAGGCTTTACCAAATATTCCTTAATATTCTCGAAAGCCGTCTGATACTCTTCGGTCCAAATAAATTCTTCTTGATCTTTAAGCCGAAGCAGTGGAGCGAAGAATCCTATTCTACCGGCTAAATTTAATATTAACCATCTTAAATAATTTACTTTTCCTAATAAGCTTTGTAATTCTTTCTTGGTTTTGAGTGGAGGCAATTCCATAATCGCCTTTGCCTTGTTCTTGTCTATCTCAATTCCTTTCTGGTGAACCAAGAAATCAAGAAAGCTTCCAGCCGAGACTACGAACGCACATTTTAGAGGATTCATTTTCAAATTGTATTTTCTCATCCGTTCGAAGACAAATTCTAAATCGCCCCAATGATCGACTTTAGATTTCGATTTGACTACAATATCATCTATATATACTTATACCATTTTACCAATCAAATCATAAACAGTAAAATTCATAACCATCTGGTAGGTGGCTCCGGCATTCTTTAAGCCGAAGGGCATCACTATTCACTCGAAGATTCCAATCAAACCTGGGTACCTGAAAGCCATTTTTGATACATTTTCTTCGATTATAGAAACTTGTTATAGCCAGCATGCCCATCCATGAAGACAAAATTTTTTGACTGGCCGTGACGTCTGCTAATATATCGACTATTGGCGTAGGATATTCATCCTTTGGTATAGCCATATTTAAGTTCCTAAAATCGATGCAAATCCTAAGTTTTTCATTTTTTTTCTTATGCAGGAACTATGTTAGCAAGCCAATCAATATAACGAGCCGCTCTAATAAATTCGGCTCTTAAAATTTTTAATTTCATTCTTAATTTGGATTGCAATCCTCGACTCAAACCTACGAGTCGGCTCAAACCATCACGCGAGGGGTGCTCTCAGGTTGAGCGTCTGAATAGTGTATTGGCTGTCTGCAAGAGACCATCCGAAAGGTGTTCCTGGTGTTCGCAAGGGATTTCAAGCGTTCAAATCCTCAGTCTAGTGAAATCCACCATAATATAATGGACCTTGACAAATGGGCAAGATTGCAGTATAAGATGATGACTGACAACTCTATAGAGTGCCGAATTGAGTTGGAATCGTTTTGGCGCGAAGTGAAAATGAAAACGGACTCAGGAGATGGAAATCAGCTCACTATGCATTTTGGTGCATTTCCAGATGCCCGTAAGCTAGTTAGGGTGCTTGAAAGTAGCGAGCTGAGCTGATGTTGATTCGGATCTTAGTACCAAACACTCGGTTGCATTGTTTGTGGAGCCCGAATGATTCAAGTGGAATTCTGGATGCCCCATTACATCGTAACTAAGCTCGAATGTTGATGTCACTATTCATACGAGGTTTCGGGCGCCCAATGTACTGTGGATGCCCGGAAGTATAGATAAAGATGACTGAATTGCGGAGCTTTAGCAATGAACATGTGACTCAGTACAGTGGATTAGGATGCATGGTTCGGGCACCAGAAAATTTTTGAGAAAAGTTACGACAGCTTAGGAGGTCGAGTGCAAGTGGAGACCCCCGAACGCCCACGATTATGAGGTTTCAGATGCCCTAAAGGTAGGTCCGGGCGTGCAAAAACTAGGATTTTCGCTAAGGACTAATTCTTATAAATCTCGAGGGCTTTCTTGCTACTGTGCTACATTCCTAAACGACACAGGAAGGCTCAGCAAATTTCCTTTGGTTACTTTGGTCCAACTGAGCCTCTTCTTACTCTTCTTCTTCCTCCATTTTCTCTGTTACTCAATCTGAGGGACTTGGATCTGGTTAGCTTGAGGGAGTTCTTCTCCTTTGTTGAATTGCTGAGGATCTTGGTGGTGGTGTGCTGAGGACTTGGGTGGCACACGCAATCGGAGGAACATAGTTGATCTTGATTACTTCCTTATCTGAGTTTAGAGGTCAGTAACAGTTGGTTGTGATTTGTACTTGGATTTTGGTTTGGAGATTTAGTACAGTTGTGGGATCTTTATGTTTGATAGGAGCAGAGTGTTGGGTTCGCCTGCTAAGATTTTCAAGGGCTCTTTTGCGCTGAGGAGGAAGTGTTGAGCATGTCCTTTTTCCAGTTTCCTTGGAGCTATTTCTAGGTGGGTTCCATGTCGTCGAAATCGGCGAACTAACTCCTATGTCTATTTTGCATTATTTAGTATGTGGATATGCTCTGTTGACCATAGTTGAGATGATTGTAGTATTATCTATACCTACCTGTTGAGTTGCCATACTAACCAATCATAAACTCATCAATAAATCAAACATGTGGAAAATGCATAGAAGATAGTCCAGCATGTTCGGTGACATGGAACCCACATGGAAAAACTACTCTAAGGAAGGTGAAGGAATCAGGATACGTTCAAAAACCTCTCTCAGCGGCTACTCCAATTTCAACAAGAAAACCCAAAAATTTGCTCCTAAAGTCATTAAGGAAATCCAGTGCTAAAACAAACGTCAACCCAAAATTCTACTAAAAGTCCCAACACTCCGATACATGTATCAATCACCTACCTCAAAAATCCATGAGAGAGAGGAACCAGATCACACTCCTCCACTTCAAGTATGTGTGTGCTCCAAGGCTCACAGCACACCTCCAGTCAAGAACAGGGAAGAAGAAACACCTCTTGGCTTACCTCGACAAGCAGTTCCTTCAACATTGATGAGATAAGAGGAAGAAGGAGAAGAAAACAAGCTTAGTGGATCAGAGTGAGAAAAAAGTTTAACTAATCACCCTCTGATCTATTTATAAACGAAATGACAATTTCAAAAAGGCCCTCAGAACCTCAAGTAATTCATCCTCAGCCAAAAAGCCACAATTTGGGCACCCAAAAACAACATTCGAGCGTTCGAAACATTATAGTCGCAGACATTCGGGTGCCCCCAATTGCACTCGAGTGCATGAAGCTGTCGTAACTGTGCCCGAGACTTTTTGGGTGACCAGACCCTACTCCGATTCTCTTGTGCTGAGTCACTAGTTCACTGCTCACTGCTGTAACTCGGCCGTCCTCATCAAAACTTTCGGGCATCCACAGTACATTCGAGTGCCTGCAACCTTGCATGAACAATGATCTCAACATCCGTGCTCAGCTACAATAAAAGGAATGCCTGGAACTCTACTCGAATCATTCGAGCTCTAGAAACAGTGCAACCGGGCATTCGGAACTACACTCCATATTAACTTCACTTTATCTCGTCACTTCCAAGCGCTCTAAACAACTTCCAGGCATCTGGAAAGGCAACAAAATGCACCTTGAGCTGATTTTCGCTTCATCAGTTTATTTTTGTGTCCATTTCGCGTCACAATGGCTACAACTCAATCGAGTACTGTACAAAAGTGCCAACCATCAACTCACACTACAATCCTGACTATTTTGCTAAGATCTTTTTTGGTACTATGATAGGACCTTTTTGGTCTCTGGTTTTGGCGTCTATACGCCAAGGCATTTGGCTTTACGCCACGGTTTTCAGCTTTACGCCGAGATTCGGTTGATCATACTATTTGATTTGCCACTGCACTTGGGGGTATTCACAAACACCGAATCGGTTTGGCCACCGATGTAGGGTGTATTTATCTGGATAGGTCGTCCATCATGACACGTGGATCAGGTCCGTGAATTATGGTGGCGGGCAATGCCTGAGGTGACGGGCCAATATGGCAGGTTATGTATTAGGTTTTGGTTTGGACAATTATTCTCTGAGGTATATCAGTTGGTCGGTTATTCATTTACAGTAATGGCATTTTTGGTTTATACTTCGTTTACATATATATCTTGCTACTATAGACTTTTCATTCCAACTAATTATACATGTATATCCCATGATAACCTTTTGGTCCCGGTGATTACGGCTTGCCTTCGTGGCTTTGTCCTTCCCACTGGGATACCTTTCATTAGTTTCTCACCCCATTATTTTTATAGGTGATACGGGTAGTGAGGCTGGTCTGGGCGCGTCGTGAGGTTTCGATATAGCTAGAGAGTCTTAGTGGTCTCGTGGACTATTTCCTTTCATACTTGGCTATCTATTCTTTTTCCTTAACTCTTATGGCATCATTAATCGACTTAGTGTCTAGTGGTGGTTTAGTTAATTTGGATGCTTGTTATTTGATTTAATAAGGTTATTGATTTCTATTTTGAAATTTGTGGCAACGATATTATGGTTTTATGGGGAAAACGGTTTTCTACCCCCTCATGATAGCTGGTTTTTAAAAAGCTGAGTTTTCGAGTGGAAAACGGTTTTCAAAAGATTTTTCGGTTTGATCGTAATCCTAGGTTTTTAAAATAAAGTTTCTGGATGGAAAACACTTTCAGTGATAGAAGGATTTCTTTGATTGGTGTTTGTGTATTTGCATCATCTTCACTAAGGATTTTTTAGGTGTATGAATGCACGCATCATCTTCACTAGGGACTGTGTAGCTGTGTGAGCATCCTGCATGGTGTATGTTAATGGTTGCTGGTTGGTGTGAATGTAAATGGTTGGTTATGATATTGCATCAGGTTGATACGCCGTGCAAATATAAGAGAAACTCTGTCCATATAGACAGAGGAGTCTCTATATTTGTGACAGGTCTGTTCGTCCCGTGTGCAAGGCAGGATTTTAAAAAAAATATTTGGGCGCTCTTTTGAAACTCTAATTTTCAAATTGCATCTTGTTCTAAAAGGACTTTACAAAAAGGCCCTAGGGCATGACAAGAAAGAGAGAGAAAGGAATGGCGAAAAGGGAAAAGACGGAGAGAGAGAGAAGAAAAATGAACAAGAGAGAGAGAGGAAGAAAGAGGATAAGGATAATTTGGTCAGTTTAATAAAAAATTCAGATCTAATCTGTAAAATCTATATCCATATAGACAGAGGAGTCTCTATATTTGTGACGGGTCTGTTCGTCCCGTGTGTAAGGTAGGATTTAAAAAAAAATATTTGGGCGCTCTTTTGAAACTCTAATTTTCAAATTGCATCTCGTTTTAAAAAGACTTTACAAAAAAGCCCTAGGGCATGACAAGAAAGAGAGAGAAAGGAATGGCGAAAAGGGAAATGACGGAGAGAGAGGAGAAAAATGAATAAGAGAGAGAGGAAGAAGGACGATAAGGATAATTTGGTCAGTTTAATAAAAAATTCAGATTTAATCTGTAAAATCTAAAAAACATATCTTATTTGAGCAAAAACGCAGATAAAATCGTTTTAGGGTTCGAAAATGGTAACGAGCCATTTTTCTTGTAATTAGGGCAAGGAAGCTTGGAGTATAAGCTTGTAGCCCAAGAGAAGACCTAATTACATGTGCCTACAAGCAATTAGGAGTGTGCTAAAGAGCCAAAGTGGGTTGTGTGCACCGAAGTGACTTGGTCACCTCTCATGTCTAGAGCATAATAACTAAACTAAGTTGTTGATGGTTGCATGGTAGTTTAATTGTCAAGATATGCATGATAGAACATATGTTACTTGAATTAGTGAATTTTACTAGCTATGCATGAGTAGATGTGCTTACATGTAATACATGTTAATTAGAGTGCTAATTTCATGAGATAAATGAATGCATGCATGGTTGGTTGTGAACCTATGTTGTGGAACATATAAAGGTTGATTTTCTCTTGGGTTATTAGAGAACTCAACATATGAACATAGAGAACATAGTGCCATTGAAACATAGTTTGGCAAACATAGTGGGTGGGATACCACTTGGATGAAAGGATATGAACCTAGAAAGGTTGACAACATAGGGTAAAGACATTGGACCTTTGTGACCATGAGAAAAGAAATTCCGGAACTCCTAACAACCCGATGGCCGGGGGTGGTCGACAATCTCGTCACCCGATGCTATGAGGATGGCGGTGCTCCGCTCAACGCTATAAGGATGGCGGTGCTCCGCTTTATGCTATGAGGATAGCGGTGCTCCTCTTTTGATTGACTCAAGAGTGAGTCGGGTGACATAACTAGAAGGTGGAATCTAGTAAGTAAATGTAGTTTACGTTACATTAGTAGGTTTCATTATCATGTTAGAGGCATAAGCTTGTTAACTCTTATATGTTTATATATTGAACTAACCCATCCTTATGTTGCCTCCTTTGGACCTGGTGGGTCGAGCTTTTCCCTTGGGTAGCCATACCCACTGGGAACTATGTTTATAATTCTCACCCCTATGTTTTTTCAGGTCCATCTGCGAGCGACGTGGCGGAGCAAGGAAAGGGCGTAGCTGAGTAGATAGCGTCCTTTCATTTTGGTTATTTTCCTCGTTGTATCCCCATTTTGGAGCAATGTAATGAAAAAAAAAAATGTAAAGCTCATTTTGGGTTGTGTTTGAAATGTAAAAATTTGTATGTAATACAAATTGGAAAAGATGTAATAGAAGTAGTATTTACTTTATTTCTTGTGATGCTTTCCTTATGCAATCCATGTATTCTATTCCTGTTTGGAATATGTTGTGTATACATGCTTGCGACGCCTTGGGCGGATAGGAAAAACTCTGTCCGTTCGGCGGGTCTGGTGCACGTGCTTGATGAGTGCTCCCGCTGCGGGCTCGGGGCGTGACAGACTAAGGTGGTATCAGAGCGTAGAAACGGTCTAGTTCGACCTAGGAGACCGTAGGCTGGAAAACCATAAGGACCTAGGCTCGTGAGTGACGAAAATTTGTGACTTGTGGCGGAAGTTGAATCAATCGGGTCAAGTTGTGTATGCCTCTAATAGGGTGTTAGAGGTAGATTCAAGGCGTGATTTATTCTCAGCCGAGGGTGTTCATGTTGGCGGCCGACAACATGAAACCAAGTAATGGGAATAAGCGCCATTGTGTAACTTTCGCCTAAATTGAGTTCGTTTATCGAATGTTATTTTGTATTCTACCTTGAGGGTCATGATATTGACAAAGGTCGTTGTGTTTCAGGAAGTGATAACACGTGATAGACCTCCGACAAAGACTAGGCCGGAGGAGCCGAGCGTGGCCCCCGAGCAATCTGGGGTGAGCGGGGATATGGATGTCCGTGATCAGTTGGCCGCACTCATTGGAGTAGTGCAGCGGCAAGCTAAGACGGCACAGCGCCAAGAGGAGCAGATCAAGAGGCTCCAAGATAATGTGGCACGACAAGCGGCTGCGGCCCAAGCGGGCCAAGGGCAGCATGCGCCCCCGATCACCGTTCCGATTGATGCGGAGGGGGCGGCGGCGGCGGTCGTACCCGTGATGGCGCGCCATGCACCGTCGGTAGCCACGGTGGACTCGGGCACTTCGGTCCCCGATCATGCAGTGATGGAGGCGGAGAGGGAGTGCGCTCTTGCGGCCCTCATGACGTTCAAGAAGTTCAACCCGCCTACCTTCGACGGGGAGACTATCGATCCATGGGTTGTGGAGACATTGGTCGATTCGATGAAAACACTCTTCGATGACCTCTATACCTTGGAGAGGGATAAAGTGCACATTGCCGCACATTGCATAGAGAAGTCGGCGAAGGTGTGGTGGAAGGGGATCAAGCGAGACCGATCCTCTAGCCTTCCGCTAGTTACATGGGAAGAGTTTCGTGGATTGGTTTTTTCCAACTATTTTCCGATAGTGAAAAGAAAAAGCTTCAAGATAGGCTCTGGAAGTTGAGGCAAGGGAACCGCACGGCTTGGGCTTGTTCGATAGATAGTTTCCTTCGCTTCATAGAGGAGTAGGCCTTCTGTGTCGCGCCCCGGGTTGCAGCCGAGCTCGGGCTCACCAACAGACCCTCAACATACACAGGAGGCCCTGTGCACACGAAGCAAAAGAAAGACTTATATAGAATACAAGAGTTACTATAAACAAGTATCAGAGATGAAATAAGACTGCTAAAAGCTAATACATAGTCCATTGTACATACATAAATCCCAAAAAGTATATCTGATAAAATATCCATCAAGTACAAAACCACCTTTCAAAGCTAAAAGTAAACACATAAACATCAGTATATGCAATGAACTCCTCTCCAAGACCAGCTACAACAGGTGCTCCTCTAACCAGCCAGCACAAAAAGGTAGGGAACTAACTTGCGACTCCCTTACCTCGATCAGCAACAGTGATAGGAACTGAAGGCTCTGCAAGAAAAGATAGCAACAAAGGGCGTGAGAACTATTGAAATAAGTAGTCCTTAGTGGGTACCGTCACCAACGCCGACGGCCTACCCACTAGGTCTACGAAAGAGGAAAGTAAGAACTGGGTAAGTAGAAGAGTCTAAAATAGTAAAAGCTGGAAAAGAATCCCCAGCTACTATACTTCTAAACTACTTGTGCTCAAAATGAAACTACAAGATATAATGATGCATCAACTAACTACTGGGTACTCACTATTCAAACCCAATCCAAATGACCGCCTACAAGGTCTGGTCAAGCTCGCGCCAATATACCACCATGACACCATCGTTAGGGTGGCCGATCCAAGTAGGTCGCTCAAAAGGGTTGCTGCAATATCAACGCATAAAGCCTCACTCCGAAGCGGCACTCGGGGGTACTACTTGTGCTCAAAATGAAACTACAAGATATAATGATGCATCAACTAACTATTGGGTACTCACTATTCAAACCCAATCCAAATGACCGCCTACAAGGTCTGGTCAAGCTCGCGCCAATATACCACCATGACATCATCGTTAGGGTGGCCGATCCAAGTAGGTCGCTCAAAAGGGTTGCTGCAATATCAACGCATAAAGCCTCACTCCGAAGCGGCACTCGGGGGAGCTACCCAGTCGAACAAAAAGTGTAGTCTCTGTCGAGCTCAAATCTGGCTCATTCAGGCTGTTGTTGATATGAATGATCAATCATATCATAAAATTGTAACCCACGTGCCCCAGGCACAATCCAATGCAAAACTCACAAATCAGGGACCGCCTCGACCCTGACGGCACCTACTGAACAACTCAGTCTAACAACTACCGCAATGTAGAAACCGAAATTTTAAAATTTCTAAATTTTGGAAACATAGTGTAGTACACTGAACTTTAGCAAATTGCGAGGTTCTAGTGTGAGATTAGTGATTCGTACTAATCTGGAGGTTTTGGTTTTGTTTCGAGCACTTGGGAGCGTTTTCGGGACTTGAGAAGTGCGAAAACGGACTCCGGGAGTCAAATTCTGCAAAAACTGCAGGTTTGACATTGTATACCGGTATGTGCAGATCGCATACCGGTATTGGAGTGTTGATACCGGTATATGACCTTGGGATACCGGAATCCCTTCGCGTGGCTTGTCTGGCCGAGGCTCGGGTTGCGGGATTTCTGGCCGGATACCGGTATGTCCATACGCATACCGGTATACAGAACCGAAATGTCTGTTTTGAGCTGATTGCGAATGTTGGCTTTTGGAGGGGTGTTAGGGCACTTGTAGCATCATACAACTTAACCCTTCACAGCCCCCCTCACAGCCATTTTGTGCTGTGGACTTTGGAGAAGAGAGGTAGGTTTTCTCCCTTTCTCTCTCTAGATATCTTGGTTCCATGGTGATGGAAACTTGAGGATTGATCTCTTTTTCCTTCTCTTTTGCTCTCAAGCTTGCTAGCTTGCTCTTGGTGGACGTGGTGGAGGAAGAGAAGAGTTTGTTTGAGATTTATCTTCAAACCCTAGCTTCTTGGACCTAGCTTGGAGCTTTAAAGAGGTGAGTTCTCCTCTTTTGTTCCTCTTTTGTAGATTAATTGAGCTTTTGTTGGTGAAATCCTATTATGGTAAACCTAGGGTTTACTTTTAGGGTTTCTTGATTCTAGGATTTTGAATGGGATTTGATGGGTGTAGAATGTTATGTTAGGTTGGATTTGAAGCTTCCTAACTCTATTTTGGAATTTGGACAAGGAATTCTTGATCCAAGGTAATTCCACCCTTTTTCCCCTTTTGTTATGTCGTTTTTCGAAAACGTTCATTCGATGTTTCTAACCCCTTAGAGATCTCCTTTAGGGCGCTAGAAATCAAGGGGGCAACTTTGGTTTCGGATACTGCGAGGTTCCGAAGGGCATCGGGTGGGTTTGACCTCACCGAAATGGGTGAATTCCCCCCTATGTCTTCGTTTTAGCTTAAGAGCTTAAATCAATGCATATTCATGCTAATTAAGACATGGTAGAATTTTGGAATGCATGGAATTCATGTACTATATAGATGCAAATTGTATGTCCTATGTAGTAGGAGGTTTGCATAGTTTTTAAGCATAGCGCATCATGGTTGGCTATGGGAATTGAATGTTTCATTCATGTACTTATTTAAATTGCTACTTGAAGGAGTAGAGACATGTGTAATGGTAGATGGACAATAGATTTGATAACACTCTTGACACTTAGCTTGTTGAACTAGTTATAGAGTATATATGACATATGACATGTTAGAATCAAAAGGTGAAGTTAAACATATGACATTCCACTTAGAGGAATAACAAGATGGACATTATGACCTAACATTGGACATTAGTTGACATTCCATGTTTTTAGACATGATGAGAATTATTTCATGGTTGATTGTTACTTGTTAGCCACTATGCTCGTTTACACATGCTTGTGAGGGTCGCTCCCCACAAGCCGGCACTCCGGAGTTGGCCTAGCGACAGTTATTTCGCCCGTGTGTTAGAGAGAGCGCCGAAATGGAACCGCCGTGGGTAAGGCTCACCAAAGCGTGAGGTGTTGACTACCACGGAGCCATTAGGCTCGGCACAAGTGAACAATCCCCTTTATTGTGCTCTTTATGACTACATATTTAGTTATATGCAAAGGTGAACATTCATATTGTAAAAAGGAAACATTGCATGCTTACACATGTGCTTGGATAGAATAATTCATGTTTTATGAAAACATCTTGAGGCATAGTAGTATTATATTTCAACTATAATTATGCTTTTTGTTGTCTAACCCTGCTTTGCCTCAGTTGGCCTAGTGGAGTACTCCGCTCCTCTCGGCGGCTTACCCACTGGGAACTATTGAATAATAGTTCTCATCCCCCTGGGGTTTGTTGTTTTATTTCAGAGCCATCCACTGCGGGAGAGGCTAGGGACCGCGGCAAGGGTATCGCGAGTAGCTAGATCGCGAGTGAGCTAGCGACTAGGTGGAGCACCTTTCTTGTATTTTATTTGGGAGGTGTTTTTGTATCGACCACTTTTGTAGAGACTACCCTTCGTCCCGTTTTGTGATATTGTTGTATTAAACTCTTGTAGTGGCTTTACTCTTTTAAGGTATTTCATACTTTCACCTTGAGACCTTACTTGTTTAGTACGCATGCTCTGATTATCATGTTAGGATTACTTGTTTATTCCTTTCTTTCATGCTTGTTATAGACGCCTTGTGTACATATTGGTTGCTTGTGTACACGGCGGGTCTGTGCATGCGCCCGGGTGGGCTTCCGCTGGGGCCCCGGGGCGTGACACATAGGGGTAACAAATAAATTCGGCAAAATGGTAGACTACTTCTGTAAAACGAAACAGTTTTTAGCGAAATAAAAACTACCACCCTCAGGATCTAGCAATACCGGAAGTAGTGGTGAGGTCCATTTTCGGGCTTTATGCGGCAAAAGCGTGGTTTAAAGCAAATTATGGCAAATGATCGATTTGGGAAAAATAGGTTTTACGGCAAAAGGTGCAACATTTTATGTGTCAAATTGCATGCAAACTCAGGGGAAGGTGCCACTAGGCAAAATACACGTACCGATGAGTTCTTGGAAAGAAACTCAAAGGTTGGAGGGCTTAATTGCAAGTTTTATAAAGTGTGAAAATAGAACACTTTGCACAGGGGCTATCATTTTATATGAAAAATTTTACGATTTGGTGTAACGTGCGACTCAAGTTTCCCGGATTCGGGGTTATCTGTGTAAAACGGTACTGAGATGAAGTCGAGAGAGAACAATTGGATTGGGGGTATTTTTGTAAAATGCGCGATCGTTTGTGCATCATTTTACGTGAAACTTCATGGGAAGGTGTTGTCGCACAAATTTGCGCGCGCTGGTGTGGTTTGAGCATACAATGGGAAAACTGTAGGGGATTATGTTTTTATTAAATATATATATGTATATATAGAAGCCGGCTACTATACTCTTATGTATATATAGTAGCACTAGCCTGTATATATATACAGGCTAGGGCTAATATACTCTTATGAGTATAGACCCCATTGTACTCATAAGTTTTCGGTCGTTGGATGAAGGGATGTGCGGTTAGGATGATAATGGTCCCTGGCTAGGATGATAGTTGTCCCCTAGGGTTGAGTGGGTGGTTGGTTGAATAGTATGATCTACCGGGTGGAAATGGTCAAAGGGGTAGATCTAACGGCCGAAAACTTATGAGCACAAAGGAGTCTATACCTATAAAAGTATAGTAGCCGGACTATATATATATATATATATATATATATATATGTTTATAAGTGTGTTGGGTGTAAAAACCCTAACCCTAAGGTACCCCTCCTGTTCCCTGAGCCGCCCCCGCCCCTGTCCCCTGCCGTCGGCGACTCCTCGGCCGGCGGGAAGCCCCTGGTAGAGGCTCTCTCATCTCTCTCTCTCTCTCTCTCTCTCTCTTTCTCTCACTCTCTTCCTCTTTCCTTCTAACTCACATTCTCTCTTTCTCTCTTTTTGGGTTAAACCGTCGTCATTGTCTCCGTCAATGGGCCGCCTTCAATGACCCCATGCCCCGAGGGGGTGCGCCGCTTCCAAACCTACCTCCCCTGCCCTCTTCCAAGGTTGACCTCGGCTGGAACCCGAGCTTTGGTGCTTGCAGCTGCAACCGTTCTTCGGCGCCGCCACGGCTCCTCCACCATCAATCGTCGCACCTCATGGCCATCTCCTATCGGGGCCACTGCACTTGGCCACCGCCGGCCACCTCTAGGCTGCACAGTGGCAAGACAGTCCCCTTGCTGCCATGGCTGCTCCATGCTGCGCTCGAACTAGGGCTGATCGAGGCCGAGGTTACGGTTCTGGCAGATCAGGACACCTGAGACTTTGCAGCAGCGGAGCACGGTCTTTCTGAGTTTGAGTACATTGCCTTGCTCACCTTCGATTGCTGTATTAGTAACGTCGCTCCCCAGGGGACATTTTGGCTCGACAGTCAACGCACCTTACTTCCTCCTCGGTCGTCGACTTTGCTCTGGATAGTGAGCACGGTGTCCGGCAGGTCGAGACCTTCTAGACCATACCTTCGCTCGGATTCCAAAGTCGCAGAATCGATGGTAAGGCTTTAAACGCTACATTATTGTGTTATTTGTCACACACCGCATATTCAGCATAATGTCACATTAACGCTTTTTGCGTCGGGGCTATCCCGCACAGCAATGGTTCAGGAGTATAATGTCGTATAATGTCCATACGCATTGTCCGAAGCCCGGGGACCCCTTGGTTCGAATCTCGCGGCAATCGGCACGCAAATGGTGTCTTTGTGCATACTTTAATGTGCTTGTTGGCTCTGTTTTTGTGGAGCAGGTGGTTGTTGCCGGTCGCAGTAATAGGGGACATATGAGTGTGAAGCACAGACTAGCGAGGGACCCTAGATGGGTTCTGGAGCCAGAAACGGTGATTTTTTAAAAGCTGGTACGGTGAATTTTGGGGATTTCGCACCGGGATCGCACTACTTAGCATGCGGCTGTCCCAACACTCAACAATGAGTGTTTTGGGACACGAGAATGGTCGAATGATTTTCAAAATGTTTCGGAACACTTCGGGGCTAAACCGGACCCTAAAACGTGAAAATCGGGAGGTTTCCAACGCGGTTTCATATCACGCGGGTTGCTGCTATTCCTAGTGGATTAGTAGCCTTATTGGCTGGTTGTAGGATGGGGTTTGACACCTCTAATCGCAGTAAGAGGGCTGCAGATGGTTTCGGTGCCGAAATGGGCATTCCGGGAGCCAAACTGGTGATTTTCGGGATCTCGATTTTTTGTTTTGACGCACTTTTCGTGTGACTTCCCAATGGCAAAAGATTGGCATTTTGGGACAATGGGCAAGGTAGGTTAGGTACTTGGCATGGTTCGGGATACTCGTAGGCTGGGGTGGTGTTCCAGAAAGCCAGCACGATTGTTGGGCGAGTTTTCGGTGATCGTTTAATCGGGATCTGAAAATCCGATCGAATGATAGTATGGATTCATGACTTGAGTCATGAGAATTGGTAACTAGTGGGTTTGAACTAATTACTAGTTTGGTTGGACTCTGTATAGGTCCGGACAGTAGCGTGAGGCACTGGCAGGGGGTCGACGACCTAGGTCACGGTTACTGAAGAGGTGGGTGCTTCGAGCTAATAGTCGGTAAGGAAGTATTTACTCAGTTTCATATTCCTTTACATTGAATAAATTACTTTACGGCATTCATTCTTGACTCTATATGTCGGCATGTCTGTTTCATTTGTGGCATCTATTTTTATTATCTTGCATAGTGGTAGACAGTTACTTGACATGTAGAGTAGGCTTATCTTGACTATCTGGGGACCTTTCGGTCCAGGTGACACGACATTGGAATATCGGTACGATTCGATCTTCTTGATAACAGATTTCGACGTCTATACGGCCCAGCATTGGCTTCGGCCATGGTATCGATTTCTTGCCGAAGGTTACTTGATTATTCCACATGACTAGTCACGGTACTTGGGTGTATTCATAGACACCGAGTCGGTTTGACTACCGACAATGGGTGTACTTTTCTAGATAGGTCGTCCAGTGTGACACTTGGATCACGTTGGTGCATTACAGTGACAGGCAGTGCCTGAGATCGACGGACCAATATGGCACGTTACAGATTTGGCTTTTATACTGACTACTTGTACTTGTGACATATTGGTTGGTAGATTTTCCTTTTACAGTAGCAGTTTCCGATCATATATTCTATTCATATATACTTCTTGCTACTGTAGGCATTATTTTCATCTGATCATATGGCAGGTTGTAGATTGGAGTGGATATTCATCTATTGTGGCATATAGTGCTAGGTTCTTTACAGTAGCGGCATGATGATTGTTTATTGTTCACATTCATATCTCTTGCTACTGTAGGTTTATTTTCAGTTCATTATATTTATCTCCATATCTCTCTTATACTGTTTCTGGTGAGTACGGCTTGCTTTGGTGGCTCTGTCGTATCCACAAAGAAACCTCGAATTGGTTTCTCACCTCACAATTTTCCACATGTGACACGGGTGAGAAGGTAGGTCAGGCACGGCATGAGGATACAGTGTAGTTAGCTTCCGCTAGTGGTCTCCCATACTTTGCTACTACCATATGGTCTACTATTGTAGTACCCCTGGGGCCTAACTGACGGAATGACTGTAGTATCCTAGACTGTTCGACGCTTCTGGAGAAGGTCGAGACAAGTCGGAGTCGTTTCGGCGTCAAATAGACGCGAAAACGGACTCGGAGCACCGAAGTAAGCCAAAACTGAAGTTTTGGGCGTACGGACTTTAGGGCGCCCAGAAGCTATGTTTTGGGCGCCCAGATGTTGAGTGCTCGTTTTCTGAAAACTGCTAAGTCATTTCGGATCCAGTATCGGGCGCCCGGAAAGTGGATCCGGAAATCCTACCTCGTGAATATCGATCCGTTTGACACGTGGTGGTTGGTTGGTGAGCTCCGCCGGACCAGGTTAGGGCGCACCGGACCGCGGCGGAGAGTCCGATGCTCGAGTTTTGTGCCGGCTGAAGAACCGGGCGCCCACTTCCTGGGTTTCGGGCGCCCACTTCCTAGGTTTCGGGCGCCCGAAATTGTGTTAACCTGCAGAGAAACAGGTTAGCAGCTTGTTGTTCTTGAGGTCCATTTTACCCTAACCCCTTGTCTATAAAAGATGTGGACGACCTCCCCTGAGGCTTTTTCTCCCCTCTTCATGGTGAACCCAGGATTTTGCAAGGAAGCCCTCCAATTCCTCCCAAATTCCACATTTCTCCATTGAAGACCTTGGTTTCCTGCTGAAACTGCAGCGTCGACCGGTGGTGTTCTTACTCGTGTGCAGTGTGGGAGTGTCCAAATCCAACAAAACTTGGTTTTTTGGATAGAGGACTCATAGAGAAAGACGTGGAATCCTTCCAATCGCAATTTGGACAGGTATGTAAGCTACAGTTGATATTTTACTGGACCCCTTGTGTTCTTGAGCTGAAACTTGGGTTTTCCTTTGATCTTATGGATCCAAATCCTTTGGGAGCTGGAATTTCGAAGTGAAGATTGGTCCTTCCACTTCCCTTGCTGGTTTGGAGGTTCTTCCCACCTGAATTGAGGATTCAAAGTTGAGTGCTAGCTCAGATTTTGAGTAATTAGCTTAAGTGCTGAATTTTTGGACCATTGATGGAATTTCTTGGATTTTTGAATCCAGATCTTTGTGAGGATCTTTGGAGAGGTTTTGGTTTGTTCCATCACTGTATTTGGAAGGTTGGTAATCCTTTTCCATGGGCTAGATTAGTTGGAATTCCAGAATTCTTGCTTAATGTGATTTTTGCTTAGTTGCTGGAACTTCTGGATCCATGTGCAGGAGGGTCCAGTAGTGAATCCGAATCTGTGTGAGGACATTTTGGATATCGAGTCGAGCTCCGTTTTGGCTGAAATTTGGAGGGTTTGTTCTTGAACCCCTGCTGGTGAGTTGGGCAAAGTTTCACTGTATTTGGACTTAGGATTTGGATTTTATCGCATGTTGAATCCATGTTGGTCGTGCTGCCAGGCTGCAGTTCTGGGCTGATGTTCTGGGCGCCCAGAACTTGAGCAGGTGGGTCCGAATCTCGAGGTTGTAGTTTTGAGCCCGATTTCAGCCGGTGTTGTTTGGAGGCCTTCCACTCGATTCCTAGCCATTGTTGGATAGCTTTTGAGGTGGGTTAATATACCGAAATCGCCGGATTTCCTCCTAAGTTGTAGAGAGTGCAGCATGCTGTTTTATTATCTGTTAAATCATGTTAGTAGCTCGAATTCATGAATTTGCATGTATTATTATGAAATCTGAATTTGGAGTATAAATTGATAATTTATAGACATGACTTTACATGCTGAACTGGGAATTGACTTAGGAGAAAACTCGTGAACCTACAACCGTCACTTTTCGAACTATTATCAGATTTAGCTCTAGGAGCCGTTTTTGTTCTTGTATCACCGCTGTTAGTGCGAGGTGGATACTTAGTTTGTTGTAGGACGAGTTTACGCTCGTGCTGAGATGCCGAGCATGTATTTACAGCAGGGTTAGGCTGTTTTGTGTTACCGGGTGCCGTCGGGGTTGACGGTGGACCCAGATTCTTGTTTTAGTATCTGTTGCATCAGATTGTGCCGTGGGCACGTGAGCCTTGGTTGTTAGACTGACTTGACCCTTTTATTTCGATTTTAGCCTGTGTTTACCTGATTGAGCTGTCAGATTCGCAATTACACTTGGCTGGGTCGCCCCCACAAGTGCCACTCCGGAGTTGGACTTTTGTGCGTCGCAGTAGTCCCGGTTGGGTGCTGCTCTACACCGGAAACCCTCGTGGGTGAAGTACGGTGCAGCTTAGGGTACAGGCGGGACTGGTCTGTTGAGGTCCCGGTAGACTTGGGTCAGTTTGGGCAGTTTATTCATAGTGAGAGTTGCATTTACTCCTGTGACTGTTATGCATAGTGGTAGGGTAGTGGCATTACAGCTGTAGAGTTTATTCCAGCTTACTTTGTTGTTCTTTACCTACCAGCTATACTGTTAGTCTCGTAGACTTAGTGGGTGGACCGTTGAGATCGGTATTGGTACCCACTGAGGACTACTTCTTTTGATAGTAGTTCTCACACCCATTATTGCCACCTTTTCTTGCAGAGCCTTCGTCTGTTGCGGCTGCTACTCTTGTTCCTGCGGATCGAGGTAAGGGAGTCGCAAGCTAGATCCCTACCTGTCCCTGTTATTCCTAGAGGAGGACCCTACTGGAGATAGTCTCTTTTGAGTTGAGCCATGTACATATACTGTGGATTTGTCCCTATTTTGGATTCTATATGTACAGGTGGCTATGGTTCTTTTAGTATATATGTTTTATTTCAGCTCTATATCTCTTGTAGTTGCTTGTATGTTTGTTTACAGGTTAGCTATCGCTTCGTATACATAGAAATGTCTATGTATACGGCGGATCTGTTGGCGAGCCCGGGGAAACAAGTAATCCGGGGCGTGACAACTATTCTTGTCTTATTATTTTTATTGCTAAGTAATTAGATCCCACGGTGGTTCAGTCAAACTGGTGATGCTTGAATGATTTTATGGGATATGAATATGTACGGTTATAGAAAATGGTATCAGTTTATGGTTTTTGAACAATTTTCTTTAATACGGCTTCGGTATGGTTTTGTTGATGTGACAACGGTTCGGCTTTACGGTCATTGGCTTTGGTTTCTCGATTTTATATGGCAAAAAGATTTTCTATCCCTCATGGTAGTTGGCTTTCAAAGGCAAGGTTTCTGTGCGGGAAACGACGGTTTTCAAGTTGGATTTCGGTTCTATCACATCCTTAGGATTTCAAAGTAAGGTTTCCGGACGGAAAATGCTTTCAAAGGATAAATGTATTTCAATGAATGTTGTACTGTGCATTTGCATCATCTTTGGTAAGGACACTGTAGCTTCAAGGCATGGATAATATTCATAAGGACCGGTCAGCTGTATGTGCATACACATATGTTCGTATGTGTGCTGGTTGGTGTGAGTGTGAATTGTTGTTGTATGGTGTTGTAAATGGCTGGTACGCTTGCAAATACACAGGAGACTGTCCGCGTGAACAAAGAAATTCCTATATTTGTGGCGGATCTATATGTTCCATTGGTAAGGCTGGTTTTAAAAAAAGAGGTATTTTTCGCAAACTCTGATTTTCAAAAACTTTTTTCTTCAAAAGGCTTACAAACAGGGCCCTGGGGCGTGACAACTAAAAATTCACTCAGCCCCTCAACACAAGCATAAAGTCATCCTACACTAATCCAAATGCCCACAACCCTCTAACTAGGGTGAAAAACAGGTAAAAGTAGCTAACGTGGTTAAATACTAACAACGGAGCATAGAAACGATGTAGTGCAGGTTTCATACATTCTTGAAGTCTAACTTCAGCATTTAAAATCTTTCACATGCAGGTTTAACATGCTCATGGTTCAGATTTCGGCATTATTCATGCTAATCTAGTGATTCTAAGTTAGAACGTTCCAATTTAACCAACAAATAACATGTAAGTAGGATTTTACAAGACATAATGAGAATTCCGTCGAATTCGGTAAATTAAACCCACCTCGGGTGCTCATCCAACTACGGAAGGGAATCAATCATAATTACACCTCTCCTCAGCCTCTAATCCAGCAAGAATTCAGTAAAAAAGTACTCCCAAAATCAGCAAAGAAGGAGCTAATCTACTCCAATACAAAAACTGCATCAATGCTGAAATTGAGAACAAAAAATGAATTTTGACTAAAACTTAGATCAATCTACCTTGCTACCAGCTGTGGATAACTCAAATATCCCTAGGATTTAGAAGGAAAACTGATCAAACCCTCCTCACAAAGCCACTACAAGTTTCAGATGGAGAAAAGATGGCCTAAAACATCAATTTCTAAAATTTCAGTATATGCTCAAGATTTGCTCCGATTACACAAAATAATCAGCTTACTAACCTATAAATCTAGTATGAATAACTCCAAATCTACCAGGAAAGAAGGGAAAACCAACTAAAATCCAGTAATCTTGCTGCTAGAAGAATTCGGATTCAAAAATCAAAAGAGATCCTCAAAACTCCAAAAATCAGCCCAACAATCACATTTACTCCAATTTCAAAGTTACCAACCTATAGTTTGGACGAAGTAGATGCTCTACAAGCTCTCACCCAACTTCTAATCCACGAACAAGCCTCACCAGAGAATCCACAAGCACCAAAATGATCCAATTAGGAACCACCCAACTACAACCACTGCTGTTGTCGTCGGTCTGCTACTACTGGTGCTGCCTGCAGGGAAGAAAGAAGGAGTTTGAGGTAGAAATGGCTAAGAAAAGAAGTTCACAGTGATGGAAAGTGTAAAAGGGTCAGTTGGAGTCATCCATAATGTATTTTTAGAATCATAGGTGAGGTAAAATGAGCCCAAAGAAAAAATAGAATGAAACATGTCACTGCAAGAAATTCGGGTTTCGGGCGCCCTAAACCAACTTCTGGGCTCCCGACTCTGCCCAAAACACAATCTACAGAACTAGGCTCTTAATGCGAGGGACCCAAAACCTTAATGTGTACCTATACCAGCACCTACCACCAGCCACGTGTCAGCAACGGTCGATAATCACGAAATAAACCACCATCCTAATTCGGGCTCACAACCGGGTGCCCGAATGAGGGCCAGAAATGACTCCAATAGCAACTGCAATTATACACTGAGGTTCTGGGCGCTCGGTTCCAAATTCTGGGCACCTAAAACTGGCCACAACTTTAGTTTTGGCTAGTTTCAGTACTCCGTTGTTTTCGCGCGTCCGTTTTGCGCCAAAACGACTCCAACTCGTCCCAACACTCTATAAATGTGTCGACCAACTAATGCTACTATAGTCATTCCGATAGCTAACCCTCCAAGACAATACATTCTAAAGATTGGTGAGACTACGTCAATCACAAACTCGACCTCCCTGTTCAGTTGGCATCTCATCTACTCCGGGGAGAAACACATCCGGAACTACGCGGACTAACTAGAGATGTCCCCTCGAGCTCCGTCGTGCCACTGCAGATACCTCTCACAACAGGTCGCAAGATATGCGGTACATGCCTCGACTCATCATCGCCTCGGCTTCGTGCCGACGAAATTCCACGCGCAAACAACGGCGTCCTGCAGCCTCGATACGCCTACTCCTCCTGGCCTGGCCGCGAACGTCACGTCCTCTCGCCACAGTCGATCGGCCCGAAGTAGGCGTCAGCCAATCCATGCGACACTACATCAAAAGGTTGCGGCCATTGAGACTATAACACATCCGGACAAGGATTGAAAGTAGGAAGAAGTAGTAGGCGGCTTTACTAGTATGAAAGACTTTTCCCTACTAATGAATTTCTTCCAGGTCTGCTTCTAAGAGTACAGGTATTGCACTCAAATCTACGAAGGAGGAAGAGACAACTCGGATTCCGGATTATGAAGGAAATTCTCGCTCGCGATTTTGAACATCAATTGGAGCATCTCCGAAGGAAATTTCGTCGAAATTTCGGAAGAATAAGTCAATCGATTCTACATCAAGCCTTTTCTAAAACTGATTCTTCCAATTTAAATCTTTAAAGAGAAGAAGCTGCAAAGTTCCCTAAAGATAAGGATTGAGATTGAAGGGGAAAATCCGAATGGTACAAGTGTCGCGGCTCGTCACATCTCCAGATTGTCCCACTAAAAAAGTCTTATAAAAAGAAGCTTTACAGCTTGAACTTGGGATGATTAAACTCTCTAGTGAATCGAGTTCCTCTGCTGACGTCCCGCTGACGAGGATCCACATACATTCCTCTGTCCCCAAAACCCACTCCCTGAATCTGATCAGTAGGTCTCCGGGCGTCTCCGCTGGCCACGGTCCCCCGTCCTCCGGAGTCGGCGCTTCCTATCCAAACCCTGACTTCGGAGTGGCCGTCCGCCGCACTCCCCGCAAGCTCCTCGCTCCACCCTGTCACTGATTTTATGATTGGCATATTCGTGAAAGTGAGTCAGTCCTTGAAGGTCAAAGATCAAAAGACAAGACAAAGACATCTAAAAAAAGACCCTCTTGCGGAGGAAAGTGTACGATGCTTGTAAAGAACAACATAATCCGTCAAAATGATGATTTAGAGCATTTCAGTGTTCTGAAGACGATCAGATATGGTTTCCAAAATTAGGTTGCGGCATTTCTCGAACTCAAAATAAGGAAACTACTAATGTTTCCAACTTCCAAAGTCTTGCACCTTAAGGATGAGTTCCAATCCAACTCCAAGTCCGACCTACCGGGTTCCTCCTTCCGGATCGAATAAGCTGAAAGTATCCTCCTTTGAGGTCAAAACGGATAAATCCAGACCCCTAGGCGATCCGGAGCAAACACTGCTGAAAAGGGTAAAAATTCGTAGCACCCCATACCAGTTTCACAAGACCGAATAACACGTCTTGGTGCTTTCATTGTTACGATTTTAGATTCTTTGAATGATTAGAACATTAAATAGTGCATTGAATATCAAAAGGTTCACTTTCATTCACTCCTAATTAATCTCAT
This sequence comes from Puya raimondii, assembly GCA_016920855.1. Lineage (NCBI taxonomy): Eukaryota > Viridiplantae > Streptophyta > Magnoliopsida > Poales > Bromeliaceae > Puya > Puya raimondii. The sequence goes on from JABWPP010000049.1 coordinate 48,537,272, forward strand.
ATTAATTATCGGTTTTACTTTTATTTTCATTATATTTGAAGATAATTTATTATGAGAATTCTTAATACTTATATTCATCAAATTTAGGCAATCGTGTGTAATCTCTAGGAGCTTAACCTATCTCGGTTGTGTGTGTTGAATTTGATGAATAGTCATTCTCTTATGGACTAAAATTTGTCACATTTTCTTTCAACTAAGAGATTGCATAAGCGAGGGGGAGTTATTATTATAAAATGCTCATATGCTTTGAAAGATGTGGAAAGAGTTACATCCTTAAAAGGAGTGTGAAAACTACCACCACATGGAGGAAAGAGCTACCACCCCGGTCGTCCGGTTAGTGTGTGCAGCTACCACATGAGAATTGAATTGCATATCCGAAAAAAAAAAATATATAAGTGCAAAAGCATGCAAAAGAAAAAATATCATAAATTTTATTTTTCGGAGTTATAAGGTGGTCCACATACATGAAAGATGCTCAAAGAGCCACCCCCTGTGCGATATTTGTTTTATCTCAAATTTGAATGTTTATGCAACAAATTTCTGTCTCTTTGATGAATCCCTTAAGTCATCTTCATAATCCGTTTACATCTTGATAGCTTTTGAGCCTTTAGATTATTTTTGATGACTTGATTTTGAAGTTTATATGAATTAAGAAATCGTGTAATATTTTATCTACATTATGATGATTGTGTAGTAAAGTTCTTAATTCTTATGAAATTAATAGGGATTGAAAGAAGTCAATGTGAATTTATATTTCTCATGTACTCACAATGTTTGACGTTTTTAACACAAGTGGTTTCAAAATTGAAAAAGCTTTAAACTTATATTTTGATTGATTTCTCTCGAACTTCTCTCTATTTTTGGTGTTTTTTCTTTTGGCAATTTTTGACAAAAAGGGGGAGAGATGTAATGATGACTTAGACGCATAAACATAGGGGGAGAGATTGCATGAACAAAGGGGGAGAGATTTAGATATATTTTTTCTACTAACTTTGTTCGTGGAGAATGTAAATTTTTTTTTGCAGATCTTTCAAGACTTCAAGACTCCATGTTTGTCTAAGTTATAGAGTTTGTTTAGGAGTTATAAAATTGTAATTTTGAATTTTATTTGGATCTTTCACGCGAGAAGTTCATTGTTTTGGTGATGGCAATGAATTTTATTTTTTGGAGAGATAAGCATCGTGAGTGTTTTATGTAATTTTGAGTTTTGTCACGAAATTGCCAAAGGGGGAGATTGTTACGGATTTTATATTGGCATATTTTGTGAAGTGAGTCGGAGTCTTGAAGGTTCAAAGAAGAAAAGACGAAGACTGAAGACTCGAAGACTCACCGTTTGAATTCACGATGCTTGGTAAGTTTAAATAATCTTGATGATGATTTATAAACATTTACAAGTGTTTGGAAGACTTTAGAATGGATTAAAATTGATTTAAAATATAAAAAATGAGTTTTCCAACTTCCGAGGTCCGGACCCTGAGGATGAGGTCCGGAACCCGTACGCCTCCCTGGCTGTCACGCAGGGAGGGTCCGGACCCTGAGGATGAGGTCCGGACCCTGAGGGCGGAGATCCGGACCCTGAGGGCTGAGGTCCGGACCGCAGGCTGTTTCGCAGACCGGGTCCGGACCCTGATGGCTGAGGTCCGGACAATGAAACGCCTGGAGAGTGTCAAGGTCCGGACCCCATACCCGCGGTCCGGACCCCGACCCGTTGCGAAGTTTTGGAAAGTTATTTTTTCTATCCTACTTTGATTCTAATGTCTCCCAAACATGTAAATAAGATGGTAGATTCCTTAAAATATCTTTGCAATCCTAATTTGGTTCCAAACCTTTCTAAAATCAGTTTTTCAATCCTAGTCGAAATCGGTTTGCTTCCAAACCTTTCTAAAAACTGTTTTTTAATCCTAATCTATTTCGGATTGCTTCTAACCTATAAATATGATGTGAGGGAGTCTCTAAGACGTGGTGAATCACAGATTATCTTTTAGAAACCCTAGAAGCTTGTAGGTGACCGTTTTCTCATCTTCTACATCAAGCTTCTCTCAAATTGATTTATGGTTTCCTAATTCCTAATATTCTTTTAGAATCAATTTGAGAATTGTTTAGAGATTATTCCCACAGATCTTCAATGATATTCTAAGCAATAAACCATCATCAACGTTGTTGTTCTTGCTCCGGACGGAGTGGCGTCGTGGATTCGGCGTGTTCAAGACGGTTCGTGGATTCGGATCGTTGGCGCTCGTGGATTCGGGTGTGCGTCGTGGATTCGACGTGTTGAAGGCTTCGTGGATTCGAAGTTGGGCGTCTCGTGGATTCGGGACGTGGCGTTCGTGGATTCGGACGTGGGGCGTGGACAACCCGTTGGTGCGCGTGATCCGCTGAAGAGAAGGGAGAGGTTAAGTCCGTGGAGTCGGTAATCACCTTGTAATTCTTTACTCTTAGTGGATTATTTTTTCGCGTGTTGGTCCCGTGGGTTTTTCTCCAAGGTGGAGTTTCCCACGTAAATCTCGGTGTGCTGATTTTATTTTCCGCATTACTTTATCGCATTGAGATTTGTGATTTTTTGTTTATACACCTATTCACCCCCCTCTAGGTGATTGATATACTCTAGATAGATCCTAGGGCACCCCCTATCTTACATCATCATACTATCAATATCAAATATCATCAGATATGGGTACATAGACAAATAAACAAGGATATCAAAACAACAATAATGCTAGCAGGTGTTCTGAAACTTCAATATGCAGAAAAATAGATATAAAAGTTAGTTCACCATGTTCGGCGACATAGAATCCACCTGAAAAACTATTGCGAAGGAAATCAAGAAGAGGAAAGGCTCATCATCAAAATCTCACAAAAATCTCAGCAAAAATCTAGTCCTAAAAGCATAGTATATTGAAGTCACCTACTGTTACATAAAAATCCAATTCAAATCCAAATATATGTTTTACCTTCTAGCTCTCGAATAATCTCCTCGATAATGAAATCACCTCAGGTTCTCCCCTTTCTCTGTCTTCCTTGCTCTCTCTTTTTATCCCTCTCTCTGGCTCAGAGCAAAAGCAGAAGAAGAAAAAGAGAAAAATCCAAATAATCAACCTCTTTGATCCTTATATAGATGGAACAACTAGACAAAAGCCCTCAGAATTGTGAAAGTTCCATCCTTAGCATAAATTCAAATTTTTGGGCGCCCAGAATCATCTTTCAGGGATCTGAAATCCCTTATCTGACGTGTTTCAGGCATCCCCTCCTACATCCGACCGTCCGATACTGCCGTAGCTCCGCTCAAAACATTTTCGGGCACCCAGTCTTGCGTTCGGAAAGTGGTGAGTCAGCTTGGCGAGTCATCAACTCAGATGAAATGTAGCTAAGTCCCCAAGGCTGCTTACAAGCTCCTCCAAAAGTGTGACACAAACCGCAGGTCTCTATCGGATACTAGAGGTAGGAACCCCGTGCGGCCTCACGATCTCATCAATCTACACCTGAGCAAATTTATCCCTGAACAAAGTAGTTTGCACTAGTATAAAGTGAGCAGCCTTAGTCATTTTGTCCACTATCGTCCATACTATGTTATGTCTGGCCTACGATCATCGTAATCCAATCATGAAGTCCATGGTGATCATATCCTATTTTCACACAAATATTGAAAGATTTTGAAGCTTGTCAGTCGGTATCTGATGCTCAGCTTTCACTTGCTGATAAGTTAAGCATTGATATACAAATCTACTAATATTCCTCTTCATTTTTTTCTACCAGTAATGTGTCTTCACATCCTTATACAATTTAGTTCCTCTCGGATGAATTGTATAAAGAGAATTTTTGGCTTCCTTTAAGATTTCCTCACGGTTCCCTGAGTCCACAGGCACACATAATCGGTTTCTAAATCTGAGTACTCTTGACGCTTCAATACTGAAACTCCCCCTGTATATCTGCTCTCTACCTTTGCTCAAATCTTCACCAAGTTCGGGTCTTCACCTTGCTTTTCTTTAATCTTTTCCAGGAGAGTGGATTGCAAGACCGTAGACATAAGTCTTATTGAGACCCTAGGGGAGACTACCTCTAAACCAAAGTGTCTCATCTACTCTAACAATAGCATCTGTACTCATAATCAACATACTTCAACTCTCCATTGACTTATAGCTCAACTAGTCTGCTACAACGTTGGTCTTGTCGGGGTAGTATAAGATCGCCACTTCATAATCCTTCAGTAGTTACAACTACCAGCGTTGTCACGCACCGGGTTGCACGTTTTCCCGGCTCGCCAACAGATCCGCCGTATACATCGGAGTTATCCATGTATACGAAGCGATAGCTGAACTTGTAAAATACATATAAGCAACTACAAGAGATACAGAGCTAGAATAAAGTATATAAACTACTAAACAAGCCAACTGTACATATAGAATTTCCAAAATACAACGGTATCCAACCATATATACAAGTACAAGTCCACCTCCAAAAACATGCAATAAACATCTATATGTACATGGCCATCCCCAAAAGAAGCTATCTCCAACAGGGTCCTCCTCTACAAAAATGACCGGGGTATATCGGGGTCTAGCTCGCGACTCCCTTACCTCGATCAGAAGGAGCAGTAGCAGTAGCGGCGGTCGAAGGCTCTGCAAAAAGGGAAGCAACAATGGGTTTGGAGAGTTACGAGAAGATCTAAGCTTCAAGGAGCGATTGTTGTGGATTTTGGCTTGTGAAGTGCAGAAAGTTCGGAATCATGAGTTTTCCTGTGCGAAGGTGCTTTGAAGCAACCATCTTTAGTGTGAAGCTATGTGAGAGATGGAGGCTTCACTACGAGAGCGATGTTCTTATCTCTTTCAGATCGGATGATTGGATAGTTGATCCATAGTTTTGCGGACGAAATTCCTTTTTAGGAGGGGAGGATATAGCACACTGAACTTTAGCAAATTGCGGAGTTCTAGTGAGAGAATAGTACTTTATACTATTATGAAGGTTTTAACTGAGTTTGGAGAGCTTGGGAGTGTTTTTGAGGCTTATTAAGCGCGAAAACGGACTCCGGAGATCAAAATCTGTAAAAGCTGCAGATTTTGTATTGAGTACCGGTACTGATTTTGGGCTACCGGAACTAAGTAGAATGTAGGATTGCGCAGCTCTCGAGTTTTGAGGAACTCAGCTGAGGTACCGGTACTGATTTAAGTAGTACCGGTACTGATTTTTGAGGTACCGGAATGCAATAGGAAATCGAAAGCTCCAACGTTCGGGTTTTGCGGAATTGGATCTGAGGTACCGGAACGCCAACCCGTGTACCAGTACGCAGTGCTGCAGAAGCTGTTTCCTGTAGTTTTACAATTTTGGCTTTTTGAGGGGCCTATGGGGATTTTGCTGCTTCGGGTTAAGTATCCTCCCCCCCCTCATTGCACACTTAGGCTGTTGCAAGAGGAGGAGAAGAGGTGAGCTTCCTCCCACTTTTTCTTTGGGTTTTCTCCGATAAACCCCTTCTAATGCTTGGATTTTCTTCCTCTTTTCTTCATCTCCTCTATGGATGCATGCATCTAGGGTTTGGAGGGGAACTCTAGCTTGAAGAAGAGCTTGTTTGGGGATCAAACTTCAACCCTAGCACCTCATAGCTTTGTTTGGAGCTTGATTTGAGGTTAGTAACATTCTTGTACTCTCTAATTGTGAGATTTACAAGGATTTTGGTGGAAAATCCAGTTTCATGAAAACTAGGGTTTATTTTGGGGCTTTTCATTTGAAAGCTTTTGGGATGGAATTAATGAGTGTAGAACACTCTTGTAGGTTGGATTTAAAGCTCCATTGTGTTGATTTGAATTTTACACAAGTTTTTCTTGGATTAAGATAATTTTCACCTATTTTCTACTTGATTTTTTGGTGAATTTCTTGGTAAGCTTTTTAGAAGCTTATAACCCCTTAGAAATTTTTCTTAGGGCATAAGAAGCTTAGAGGACAACTTCATTGGAGGAACGAACGAGGTTTCGGAAGTTATCCGGTGGGTTTGACCTCACCGAAATGGGTGAACTCCCTCTATGTCTCCTATTATGTTATAGGACTTAATTATGAGCTTAGCATACACTTCATGGCACTCTTGAATTTTTGAGCATATGGTTTGATCACATCTTATATGAATAACTTCATTCTCTATGTAGTAGAGCTATATGAGATAAAGAGCATGCATGTTAAGATACATGAGCTTCCTTTGCATGATAAGATGCATGAGGTTTAATGGGAATCCGGGCATGCATGTTAAGATACATGAGCTTCCTTTGCATGATAAGATGCATGAGTTTTAATGGAAATCTATTCTTTTCACTTGTTCTAGTACTTGGGTAAACTACTCTCATGCATACTATATGTATGGTTATGGTTAGACTATTATGTGCATTTAACATCACATGCTCGATGGAATGAACGGATTAGACATAAATGGCAAATGTGTATAATTGCTCAGTCAAATGGGAGATAATTGCTTGCATGATGAACTTCATTCTCTATATAGTAGAGGCTTATATAACAAGGCACATGCATGACATGAAATATAAACTTTGTTGGCATCCTTGCATCCCTTGGACGTGGTATTAGTGAATTGCTCTTTACATACGGTAGAAATAGTATACTCATATAACCCTCTATGGTTATGCATAGGTAAAGCGACATCCTTGTTGGAATAAATGAGATGTAAACCCTTGCATGCTTGAAACATGTTATATATAGTAGAGATATACTCCCGAGTTGATTGAGAAGAGTTGCATGACATATATGTTATAGTGCCCGACCTTCAAGTCGATGATGGTGATTCCATGTTTTAGACATGATGATTGAGACCTATTGCCCTTGCACATGACGCATATGATCTACACTTGCTTGCCCTTTTTGCTCATTCGCACAAGCTTGTGAGGGTCGCTCCGTACAAGCCGGCACTCCGGAGTTTAGCCTTTGCGACAACTTGCTCGCCCGTGCGGGATTGGGCGCCGAAGTGGGATGCCGTGGGTAAGGCTCATTCCTAGCGGAGGAATGTTGACTACCACGGGGCCATTAGGCACGGCGCAAGCTGGGACGTTACCATGTGTAAGTCCCCTCGTTAATTGGGTAAAAGTTGAGTAAATCTGACATCGTACATCACAATTGGTTGATGCATACATTAGAGTTGAGCATTCATGTTGGTCATTATTTATACTTGCGAGTAAATCATGTGACATTGTACATCACATTTAGAGGATACATATATAGTAGTTGGACATTCATGTCGGTCCTTATGTATACTTGCATACTTAATAGTAGTAAGTCTATACACCTATTAAACAGTATAGTAGTGTAGTAGCAAGGTAATAATGAAAAAGTTCCTTTCAACTATTACTTTTTGCATGAACATGAACATATGTGTGAACTTGTACATATAACAGTGGTGGAGCCACATTCATGTTTGTAAACATTGTTACAAAGAGGCATGATAGTAGTAGAATCATTTTACTTCAATTATTGCTTTAAGCTTCCTATTTCAGTTATATACTATCGTTGCCGCAGTTGACCTAGTGGTGTATTTCACCACTCTCGGCGGCTTACCCACTGGAAACTATTATTTAATAGTTCTCACCCCTATTGGCTGTTTGTTTTTGTTTTAGAGCCTTCCACAGCGGGAGAGGCTAGGGATCGTGGCAAGGGGTTAGCGGTTTGCTAGAACCTCTTCGGTATTGCTATAGATGGACCCGTGACGCCTTTCTTTTTGTTTTAGTTTGAAAGGTTTATAGTTGTATCTTGTTTAGTAACTTTCTAGTATTCATGAGATGTACCCTTTTGTGTAAGCTTAGTGTATATCTTGTGAATGTATAATGGTTTTAGGCTTAATTTTGTAGTAGAATTATGTACTTGCTCTGATTACCGTGTTTAGAATGTTTTCCTATTACTTTCTTTGGTTGTTTGTTGTAGATGCCTAGTGTGCACCGGGGGTGCTTGGTGTACACGGCGGGTCTGTGCACGCATCGGGTAGGCTTCCGCTGGGGCCCGGGCATGACAGATTATGTTGGTATCAGAGCCTAGGGTTGAGTCTTAGTGGACCTAGCAAACCTTAGGCCGGTTGGACGATAAGGAATAGGAATGTGAGAGACAGGGTGTCTTGTGACTTATTGGCGAAAGCAACATGTTGGGTCATGTCTTTAGCTTCAAAAAGTGTTGGAGTTGGATCGAAGTGAACGACTTCTATGCCCTTGGAGGGTCACGTTGGCGGTCGACAACGTGACATCGGGGAATAGTAGGAGTCCACTATTATAATTTTAATAGTCGATATAAGACAATTTTTCGTTTAACGGCGTAAAGATATCAAAATCAATCGAATTTTGGTTAGAAAATTCTTTAAACTATTTAGAACAAGATTTATACTCTTGATCTTGATTATAAGACTCATATCATCACTTTTTAAAGGATATTCATTTTCAGCCGTTCATTTTTGTGTCCACTTGATGGAGAAGAGAACAATATAAAAAAAATATGAAATTTGGTTTCTAGATGATTCAAGTGGTATAGATCATGTTCAACGGTGCCGATCGTTGATTTGGAGGCTCCATCATCGAAAACAAATGGGTGGCAACGGAGCCCGTTTGCTACCGATAGCATTCCAGCTCAACTCTCTCTCTCTCTCTCTCTCTCTCTCTCTCTCTACACACACACACACACACACACACACACACACATGTATTGCTAAGGTTTCATGGGACCCTAACCCTAGCTCCTGCACCCCTAGCCCCTATTGCAACCTCTCTTTCTCCACAGCCTCTTTGTCACCACCCCAGCATCTCCGGTAAGCGATCCTGGCCGCTGGAGCCCCGGTAAGGTAACTTTTCTCTCTCTCAAACCCGTTCATCTCTTTCTCTCCCGGGATCTCATACCGGAGGGAGTCTGTGGGGGTTGCACCGCCTGCAATCAACCACGCCAACACCCAAGAGCATTCCCGCTGGCTACCGGCACCGGTGTGACATCCCCTCCTTCCCTTGGCCAAATTTGCATCTGAGTTCCAAGATCCTAGCAGCAGGATCTTGGTTGGCAACCACAGGGTTCCCGGTGTAAGTTATGGGGGAGCCCTAGATCTAGATACTATCAATACCTAGAGAGGGGGTGAATAGGTATAACGGCCAAACCATAAATCTTGATGCAATAAAATAAGTGCGGAAAATAAAAATCAGCACACCGAGATTTACGTGGGAAAACTCCAACTTGGAGGACCAACACGCGATAACAATCCACTAAGAAATAAAAGATTACAAGGTGATTATCGACTCCACGGACTCAACCTCTTCTTTATCTTCTTTGGATCTCGCGCACACCACCGGGTTGTCCACGCCCAATGTTCGAATCCACGAACGTCACGCCTCGAATCCACAAGATGCCCAACTTCGAATCCATGAAGCCTTCTACACGTCGAATCCACGAAGCCTTCTACACGTCGAATCCACGAGCGCACTCCGTCCGGAGCAAAAACAATAAAGTTGATGACGATTTATTGCTTAGAATATCATGAAGGATCTGTGGGAATAATCTCTAAGCAATTCTCAAATTGATTCTAAAAGAATATTAAAGATCTAGGGCACCATGAATTAATTTGAGAGAAGCTTGATGTAGAAGATGAGAAAAACGACTACCTACAAGCTTCTAGGGTTTCTAGAAGGTATTCTATGCTTAATGTAGTACCCCTGGGGCCTAACTGACGGAATGACTGCAGTATCCTAGACTGTTCGACGCTTCTGGAGAAGGTCGAGACAAGTTGGAGTCGTTTCGGCGTTAAATAGACGCGAAAACGGACTCGGAGCACCGAAGTAAGCCAAAACTGAAGTTTTGGGCGCTTAGGGCTTTAGGGCGCCCGGAAGTTATGTTTTGGGCGCCCAGATGTTGAGTGCTCATTTGCTAAAACTGCTAAGTCATTTCGGATCCAGTATCGGGCGCCCGGAAAGTGAGTCCGGAAATCCTACCTCGTGAGTATCGATCCGCTTGATACGTGTTGATTGGTTGGTGAACTCCGCCGGACCAGGTTAGTGCGCACCGGACCCGGCGGAGAGTCCGATGCTCGAGTTTTGTGCAGGCTGAAGAACCGGGCGCCCACTTCCTGGGTTTCGGGCGCCCGAATGTGGGTTTTCCTGTTGAGAGCAGGTTATGTGTATCTTTGTTCTTGGGGCACAGCACACCTAAACCTGTGGTCTTTAATAGATGTGGACGATCTCCCCTGAGGTCCTTTCTCCCCTCTTCATGGTGAAGCTGGAATTTTGCAAGGATAGCCTCCATTTCCACCCAAATTCCACCTCTCTCCATTGAAGACCTTGGTTTCCTGCTGAAACTACAGCGTCGACCGGTGGTGTTCTTGCTCGTGTGCAGTGTACGTGTATCCAAATCCAACGAAACTTAGTTTGTTGGATAGAGGACTCGTAGAGGAAGACGTGAAATCCTTCCAATTGCACTTTGGACAGGTATGTAAGCTACAGTTGATGTTTTACTGGACCTCTTGTGTTCTTGAGCTAAAACTTGGATTTTCCTTTGATCTTATGGATCCAAATCTTTTGGGAGCTGGAATTTCGAAGTGAAGATTGGTCCTTCCACTTTCCTTGCTGGTTTGGAGGTTCTTCCCACCTGAATTGAGGATTCAAAGGTGAGTGCTAGCTCAGATTTTGAGTAATTAGCTTAAGTGCTGAATTTTTGGGTCATTGATGGAATTTCTTGGATTTTTGAATCCAGATCTTTGTGAGGATCTTTGGAGAGGTTTTGGTTTGTTCCATCACTGTAATTGGGAGGTTGGTAACCCTTTTCCATGGGCTAGATTCGTTGGAATTCCAGAATTCTTGCTTAATGTGATTTTTGCATAGTTGCTGGAACTTCTGGATCCACGTGCAGGAGGGTCCAGTAGTGAATCCGAATCAGTGTGGGGACCTTTTGGACATCGAGTCGAACTCCGTTTTGGCTGAAATTTGGAGGGTGTGTTCTTGAGCCCCTACTGGTGAGTTGAGCCAAATTTCACTGTATTCGGACTTAGGATTTGGATTTTATCGCATATTGAATCCATGTTGGTCATGCTGCCAGGCTGCAGTTCTGGGCTGATGTTCTGGGCGCCCAGAACTTGAGCAAGTGGGTCCGAATCTAGAGGTTGCAGATTTGAGCTCGATTTCAGCCGGTTGTTTGGAGGCCTTCCACTCGACTCCTAGCCGTTGTTGGATAGCTTTTGAGGTGGGTTAATGTACCGAAATCGTCGAATTTCCTCCTAAGTTGTAGAGAGTGCAGCATGCTGTTTTATTATCTGTTAAATCATATTAGTAGCTCGAATTCATGAATTTGCATGTATTATTATGAAATCTGAATTTGGAGCATAAATTGATAATTTATAGATATGACTTTACATGCTGAACTGGGAATTGACTTAGGAGAAAACTCGCGAAACTACAACCGTCACTTTTCGAACTATTATCAGATTTAGCTCTAGAAGCCGTTTCTGTACTTGTATTGTAGTACTCGAGAATTTTCATGAATTAGGGTTTCTGGACTTGGCAGGATTCGGGCGCCCGGAAGAGAGGTTGTGGACGCCCGAATGTTCCGGACCCCGTTGCACCTTGTGGACGATCCGGTTGTGGCCGACGAAGATCGGATCTGGATGCATGAACCGGACGCCCGGATGGAGGATCCGGTTTGAGTTGTGACGTGGAGGGCCACGTGTCGCGACGCAGGACACGTGTCGATCGCCGGAGACACACCGCCCCCACCGCCTGCTGACCGCCGACCGACCGCTTGACCGCACGACGACACCTGTACGGCAGGATTTCCGGACGCCCGGAATTTGTGATGTGGGCGCCCGAAAGTGAGAATTTGGGAGCCTATAAATAGGCGAGTCCCTGATGGTTTTTGGTGCATTTCCACTTCGTATGATCCCTATTTCTAGAGAGAGAAAGTGGGTTTAGGGCCATGTGTTGGCATAGTTTGTAACCCTGCTTGCTCTCTTCTACTCTGCTGATCTGATCTGGTGCCAAGCCGTTATTCTGCTGGAGATAGCAGTTTCCTTGGAGGTTTTGACAGATCGGGGTGCTGCCGGAGTGCGTTATCTGGATGGTTGGATCTGAGGATATTGTCCTTTCCCCACCGTGGTTGGATTAGCTTTTCAGGTGGGTTGATGTTTGCCAGATTCAGTGGACTTCCTCCTACGTGTTTTATCTCATGTTAGCATAATATGATATGATGTTGTTTGGATTATGTTAGCATGATTGGATTATGATATGTGGATATTGGATTATGTTATTGGGATTATGATAGTATGCCATGCTAAGATTATGTTACAGATGCCATGTTAGGGTGAGACTGATCTATAGACTGCATGGGCATGTTATGATCTTAGATGTGCTAATGATATGTTTGTGAGTATGCATGATTTCCTTGTATCCTTGTTGCATGATTGGACCTACACCTATCCTGTTGATTCCTTGTACCAGTTGTTGTGCATGTAGTATAGGTGATCATGTTGTGGCTCGTGCTATGTTATTGTACCTCCTCTTTGTGGTAGAGTCGAGAGCCTCCTCTTGTGATAGAGTTGAGATTGATTGTGAGCACTTGAGCATTGATTGTGCCGAGGGCACGTGGTTCTTTGTGAGAGTATAGATTGGGTCATACTTGTTGATTATCCTTTGTGGTGCCAAGGGCACAGTGGATTGGGTCTTACTTGTTGACTATTCTTTGAGGTGCCGAGGGCACATGATCCTTTGTTGACCCAGTCGTGTCGATCATATACCTGCGGGTGCTTGGCGGTTACTATGGTTGTACTTTGCTCGGTTGGGTCGCTCCCACGAGTACCACTCTAGAGTTGGCATGTTCCGTACAGAGAGTTGTACGAGGGGCTAGTTACAGACGGGCTTCCTGTACTAGTCGGCTCCCTGGAGGGTTGAGCAGCTCCCTGGAGGGTTGAGCGGGATCAGGCCGCAGGTATGGTATGGTATTGTATTGAGAGGTATTGTATGGCGAGAGCTAGGTACAGATGGGGTTCCTGTACTAGCTGGTTCGCAGGTATTGTATTGTGTATGATAGTCCTCATTTGGTATATTCAGTTTATTGGCATTCATACTGACAGTTGAGTTTTGTGCATAGTAGTGGTAGTATATCTCCTACTCTTTTATTGCTCTATACATATCTCTTGAGATTGAGGACTTAGTGGGCAGACCGCTGAGGCTGGTGGCGGTACCGGTACCCACTGAGGACTACTTGATTGATAGTAGTTCTCACACCCATTGGTGACATCTTTTTGCAGAGTCTTCTTCCCCAGTTGTGCATACTGAGCGCGGAAAGGAGACCGTCGGGTAGAGCTATTCCCGGATACTTGGCTAGAGGTATACCCATTTTTGGTTAGATGGTTGAGTCTGTACATACAGTATGATTGGGATATCAGTGTTGTATATGAGAGTTATATGTGAGAGTTATGGATGATGTATGTACAGTGATCTTTTGATATATATTATATAGCAGCTCTGTTGATACCTTTAGCTCTGTATGTTTGTTGTGGATGTTGTATCGCTTCGTGTACACGGTGGAGATACTGTGTATGCGGCGGATCTGGTCATGCCCTTGGGAAGAAGTAACCCGGGGCGTGACAGATTAAGTTGGTATCAGAGCTTAGGAATAGGTCAAGAGGGCCTAGGAAACCTAAGATAAACAGACCTAAGAATGACGAGAGAGACGTGATTGATCGCGAAAGTCAAAGATTGGGTTTTGAATCCTTCCTTGTGTAGGAAGAGTGATTGAGGGATTATGCATTCTCTTATCGGATGAATTATGTTGGCTGCAGACAACATAATAATCTGAGAAGAAAAGAAGTGTCCTTCTAGACTTTCGCCAGATTGGGTCGTGAGATTGTTTGTGGTCATAAGCGGGTATTCTATTGCAGGTTGTTACTATGCCTCCTCGACGACCATCGACGCGAGCGCATCCGACGCCTTCGGATATGCCTGAGCAGACGGGACCTAGTGAACGGCCCGCTCTGCAGGAGCAGCTAGCAGACATAGCTGCAGTTGGAAGGCAGCAGAGTGCCTTGTTGCAGAAGATGTGTGATGCTTTCTCTACGCCTCGAACTATGGAACCTCAGGCGACGATGACTCCAACTACATCTCAACCTGGAGAAGGAAGTACTCAGCCTAGTCAAGTGCTTTCTGAAGAGGAGCAGGAGCGGATGGCGGATAGATTGGCTCGCTTCTGTAGGTTTGATCCACCGCGATTCAATGGAAGTAGCATAGAACCGTGGGTGGTAGAAGCCTGGATTTGTGAGATGGAGAAATTGTTCGAGGATCTCTTTGTGCCAGCACGGGAGCAGGTGCATATGGCAGTGCATTGTTTATCTGGTGATGCACATGTCTGGTGGAGGAGGACCCGTGATCATAGGTCCTTGAATCCTCTACAGATGACTTGGAGTGAGTTTCGAGGGATTATGTATGGGGCGTATTTTCCCAGTAGCGTGAAAATGAAGATAGAGGAAGACTTGAAGAACCTGAAGCAAGGGAATCGCTCGGTGCAGGAGTATGCGAGGGAATTTACTAGGTTGCTTAACTGTGTTCCCTCAGCGGCGAGAGATGAGATACAGAAGGTTTATCTGTATGAGAAGGGTTTGAGACCCGAGATCTTTCCATTTGTCCACTCGCAGAGACTTCAGACTTTGGATGCTACTATCGAGCAGTCTCTGTGGGTAGAGCGAGGGGCATTTGTGACGAGAGGGCAGCATGTGGACCCAGCTCAAGGTCAGGAAAGGAAGCGCCCGGCGCCTGATGATGGAGGGCAATCAAGTAGCAGACGGCCACCTAAACCTCCCCAGCAATCGCGTTTCCAGGGACGTGGATCTTTTAGTCGCCAGCAGTCTGGAGGATTTCGCCAGCAGTCTGGAGGATATCGCCAGCAGCGACAGCAGCAGCAGTAGTCGAGGGGATCTCCCCGATGTGTGATTTGTGGAGGACCTCATTTCGCTTATCTCTGTAATAGACGAGAGGGCCGATGTTATGAGTGTGGACAGCCAGGACACATCAGGAGGGCTTGTCCCAGACTTGTAGCAACTCCTTCTATGGCATCCGTACCTTTTACTCCACCGCAGTATTTTGGAGCTTCTCCGGTATTTTCTCAGGAGCGATCTTCTATGCCACGACAGCAGGATCGACGCCAGCCACCGGCGAGCGGGCGAGTTTATGCCGCTCAGATTGAGGATCCTGCGATAGCTAATCGAGTGGTGGCAGGTATAGTTTTGATTTGTGGCATTAGATCGCGTACTTTATTCGATACTGGTGCATCGCATTCCTTTGTTAGTAGGACATTTGCATTGCATCATGGTCTAGAGATAGGATTGTTACCCCAGACACAGGAGGTGCGGGTACCTGACCATAATTTACAGGTGATTGAGGGTTGTTTAGGATGTCCTGTACAAGTAGGACCTTGGACCATGCCTGCTGACTTATTAGTATTGAGGCAATTACAGGATTTTGATGTAATCCTTGGCATGGATTGGTTATCTCGATACTTTGCTACGATCGATTGTGAATCTAAGACGATAGTTTTTCGTGAGCCTGGGCATGAGGAGTATATTTATGAAGGTTGTAAGAGTTCACTGTTCGCAGTGACGATCTCTTCTTCTAAGGCCAGACAGATGTTAAATAGTGGATGTATGGCCTATTTTGCAACAGTGACTGAGGTGCCTACTGTTGTACCAGGACTCGAGGATATTTCTATTGTCCGTGAATTTCAGGACGTATTTCCTTCTGAGTTATCCTCGATGCCTCCTGATAGGGAGATTGAATTCGTGATTGATGTGGTACCAGGAACCGCGCCAATCTCGAAAACACCCTATAGAATGGCACCAGTTGAGTTGAGAGAGTTGAAGGCGCAATTGCAAGATTTGATAAAGGTTTTATTAGACCCAGTGTGTCGCCCTGGGGAGCGCCTGTACTATTTGTGAAGAAGAAGGATGGTTCACTTAGGTTATGTGTGGATTATCGAGAATTGAACAAAGTGACCATCAAGAATAGATACCCCCTCCCACGTATCGATGACCTGTTCGATCAATTGCAGGGAGCGTGTGTCTTTTCTAAGATTGATCTTCAGTCCGGTTACCACCAGTTGAAGGTGAAGGCCGAGGATATTTCTAAGACTGCTTTTAGAACTCGGTATGGGCATTATGAGTTTACAGTCATGCCGTTTGGGTTGACTAATGCCCCTGCTGCATTTATGGATATGATGAACCGAGTTTTTAAGTCCTTCTTAGACAAGTTCGTGGTAGTCTTTATTGATGACATCTTGATTTACTCCCGTGATGATGCGGAGCATGAGGAGCATCTGAGATTAGTGCTACAACTCTTGCGAGAAAAGAAGTTGTATGCAAAGCTCAAGAAGTGTGAGTTTTGGTTGAGAGAGGTTGCCTTTTTAGGCCATGTGATTTCAGCTTCGGGAGTAGCTGTTGATCCTAAGAAGATTGAGGCAATTCGTGATTGGCCTAGACCGACGACCATATCTGAGGTGCGAAGTTTTCTTGGTCTAGCCGGGTATTATCGACGATTCGTGGAGAGCTTTGCGAAACTCTCTACGCCACTTACTCGGTTAACCAGAAAAGGGGTTAAGTATGTTTGGAGTAAGGAGTGCCATGAATGCTTTGATGAGCTTAAGCAGAGATTGATGACAGCCCCTATTCTTGCACTACCTGTGATGGGCGAGGGATTTGTCATCTATAGTGATGCTTCGCATAGTGGCTTGGGTTGCGTGCTGATGCAACATGGCAAAGTGATTGCATATGCTTCAAGACAACTAAAGGAATATGAGAAGAACTACCCCACTCATGATTTGGAGTTGGCGGCGGTAGTCTTTGCTCTGAAGCTATGGCGTCACTATCTTTATGGTGAGCATTGTGAAGTGTATACAGATCATAAGAGTCTTAAGTATCTGTTTACACAGAAAGAGTTGAATCTACGGCAACGGAGATGGTTAGAATTATTGAAGGATTATGACATCTCTATATTATACCATCCCGGTAAGGCGAACGTTGTTGCCGATGCTTTGAGTAGGAAGGCTGTGGCAACTTTGAGTTTGTGTATTACTCAACAGCCTGTCCTAGTGGAGGAGATGTGGAGGTTGTCCCTTGAAGTGGTTACTTCTGGGATGACAGCGAGACTGATGACCCTGATCATACAGCCCACTCTGTTAGATAGGATTCGAGAGAAACAGAGTGTGGATCCTTACTTAGTGAAAGTTCGAGATCAAATGAGGAGTGGAGATCTCGAAGGGTTTTCTTGTGATGATGCTGAGACTCTTCGCTATAGAGGACGATTATGTGTACCTGCAGATCAGGAGATTCGAGAGGAGATACTAAAGGAAGCACATTATTCTCCTTATTCTGTACATCCTGGAGGGACCAAGATGTACCAGGATCTGAAGACTCACTTCTGGTGGAATGGTATGAAGCGGGATATTGGTAGAGCTGTAGCTCAATATTTGACATGTCAGCAAGTTAAGGCTGAACATCGTGTACCAGCTGGTAAGCTACAGAGTCTTCCAATACCTGAATGGAAGTGGGATCATATTACGATGGATTTCATCGTAGGATTGCCGAGGACTTCTAGCGACTGTGATTCCATTTGGGTGATTGTCGATAGGCTGACGAAGTCTGCTCATTTTCTGCCTATGCTGATTACTTGGTCACGTGAGCGACTTGCGCAGCTGTATATGTATGAGATATTGAGATTGCATGGAGTGCCAATCTCAATAGTATCTGATAGAGACCCAAGGTTTGTTTCTCATTTTTGGAAGAGTTTACAAACAGCTTTGGGGACTCAGCTTCGGTTTAGCACTGCGTTTCATCCCCAGACTGATGGTCAGTCCGAGCGCACTATACAGACACTCGAGGATATGTTGAGAGCTTGTGTCTTGGATTTTGGTGGAGGTTGGGATCGACATCTGAGATTGGTAGAGTTTGCGTACAACAATAGCTATCAAGCGAGCATTAAGATGGCTCCGTTTGAAGCATTGTATGGACGCAAATGTCGATCACCTCTGTATTGGGATGATGTTGGTGAAAGGAAAACGTTGGGTCCAGACCTTTTGCTTGAAGCCGAAGAGAAAGTTAAGTTGATACGACGGCATATTGAGACGGCTCAGAGTAGGCAAAAGAGTTATTCTGATACTCGGAGGCGAGATCTAGAGTTTCATGTTGGTGATCATGTTTTCTTGAAGGTCTCACCATCGAAGGGCATACGGAGATTTGGGATTCGCGGAAAGCTTAGTCCGCGATTTATTGGTCCTTTTGAGATCTTAGAGAGAGTTGGACCCGTGGCTTATCGGTTAGCCCTTCCGCCTCGACTTGCAGGAGTGCACGATGTCTTTCATGTATCTGTTCTGAGGAGATACATGCATGATCCTTCCCATGTGATAGATTTTTCTCCACTGGAGCTTTCTGAGGATTTGCAGTACGAGGAGCGACCGATACGAATTCTTGCTCGTGAGACGAGGGAATTGCGTAATCGAGTTATACCTTATGTCAAGGTACAGTGGGATTTTCATGATGATAGAGAGGCGACGTGGGAGTTAGAGACTATTATGCAGAGATCTTATCCCCACTTGTTTACTCCTTGAGGTGAGTATTTTACCTTAGTTTCGAGGACGAAACTATTTTAAGGAGGGGAGAATGTAGTACTTGGGAATTTTCATGAATTAGGGTTTCTGGACTTGGCAGGATTCGGGCGCCCGGAAGAGAGGTTGTGGACGCCCGAATGTTCCGGACCCCGTTGCACTTTGTGGACGATCCGGTTGTGGTCGACGGAGATCGGATCTGGATGCATGAACCGGACGCCCGGATGGAGGATCCGGTTTGAGTTGTGACGTGGAGGGCCACGTGTCGCGACGCAGGACACGTGTCGATCGCCGGAGACACACCGCCCCCACCGCCTGCTGACCGCCGACCGACCGCTTGACCGCACGACGACACCTGTACGGCAGGATTTCCGGACGCCCGGAATTTGTGATGTGGGCGCCCGAAAGTGGGATTTTGGGAGCCTATAAATAGGCGAGTCCCTGATGGTTTTTGGTGCATTTCCACTTCGTATGATCCCTATTTCTAGAGAGAGAAAGTGGGTTTAGGGCCATGTGTTGGCATAGTTTGTAACCCTGCTTGCTCTCTTCTACTCTGCTGATCTGATCTGGTGCCAAGCCGTTATTCTGCTGGAGATAGCAGTTTTCTTGGAGGTTTTGACAGATGGGGTGCTGCCGGAGTGCGTTATCTGGAGGGTTGGATCTGAGGATATTGTCCTTTCCCCACCGTGGTTGGATTAGCTTTTCAGGTGGGTTGATGTTTGCCAGATTCAGTGGACTTCCTCCTACGTGTTTTATCTCATGTTAGCATAATATGATATGATGTTGTTTGGATTATGTTAGCATGATTGGATTATGATATGTGGATATTGGATTATGTTATTGGGATTATGATAGTATGCCATGCTAAGATTATGTTACAGATGCCATGTTAGGGTGAGACTGATCTATAGACTGCATGGGCATGTTATGATCTTAGATGTGCTAATGATATGTTTGTGAGTATGCATGATTTCCTTGTATCCTTGTTGCATGATTGGACCTACACCTATCATGTTGATTCCTTGTACCAGTTGTTGTGCATGTAGTGTAGGTGATCATGTTGTGGCTCGTGCTATGTTATTGTACCTCCTCTTTGTGGTAGAGTCGAGAGCCTCCTCTTGTGATAGAGTTGAGATTGATTGTGAGCACTGGAGCATTGATTGTGCCGAGGGCACGTGGTTCTTTGTGAGAGTATAGATTGGGTCATACTTGTTGATTATCCTTTGTGGTGCCAAGGGCACAGTGGATTGGGTCTTACTTGTTGACTATTCTTTGAGGTGCCGAGGGCACATGATCCTTTGTTGACCCAGTCGTGTCGATCATATACCTGCGGGTGCTTGGCGGTTACTATGGTTGTACTTTGCTCGGTTGGGTCGCTCCCACGAGTACCACTCTAGAGTTGGCATGTTCCGTACAGAGAGTTGTACGAGGGGCTAGTTACAGACGGGCTTCCTGTACTAGTCGGCTCCCTGGAGGGTTGAGCAGCTCCCTGGAGGGTTGAGCGGGATCAGGCCGCAGGTATGGTATTGTATTGAGAGGTATTGTATGGCGAGAGCTAGGTACAGATGGGGTTCCTGTACTAGCTGGTTCGCAGGTATTGTATTGTGTATGATAGTCCTCATTTGGTATATTCAGTTTATTGGCATTCATACTGACAGTTGAGTTTTGTGCATAGTAGTGGTAGTATATCTCCTACTCTTTTATTGCTCTATACATATCTCTTGAGATTGAGGACTTAGTGGGCAGACCGCTGAGGCTGGTGGCGGTACCCACTGAGGACTACTTGATTGATAGTAGTTCTCACACCCATTGGTGACATCTTTTTGCAGAGTCTTCTTTCCCAGTTGTGCATACTGAGCGCGGAAAGGAGACCGTCGGGTAGAGCTATTCCCGGATACTTGGCTAGAGGTATACCCATTTTTGGTTAGATGGTTGAGTCTGTACATACAGTATGATTGGGATATCAGTGTTGTATATGAGAGTTATATGTGAGAGTTATGGATGATGTATGTACAGTGATCTTTTGATATATATTATATAGCAGCTCTGTTGATACCTTTAGCTCTGTATGTTTGTTGTGGATGTTGTATCGCTTCGTGTACACGGTGGAGATACTGTGTATGCGGCGGATCTGGTCATGCGCTTGGGAAGAAGTAACCCGGGGCGTGACATGTATCACCGCTGTTAGTGCGAGGTGGATACTTAGTTTGTTGTAGGACGAGTTTACGCTCGTGCTGGGATGCCGAGCTTGTATTTACAGCAGGGTTAGGCTGTTCTGTATTACCGGGTGCCGTCGGGGTTGATGGTGGACCCAGACTCTTGTTTTAGCTTCTGTTTGTGCTGAGGGCACGTGAGCTTGGAGTCTTTGACCCATTTGACCCCTTTCCATTTGATTATAGCCTGCCGGAGCCTAATTGTGCTCGACAGAGATACGCGTACTAACTCGGTTGGGTAGCTCCCCCGAGTGCCGCTTCGGAGTGAGGCCTCTTTTGCGTTGCTGTCGCTACAGATTAGTTGGATCTGGTATTTGGACCGGCTACCCTTTTTGGTAGTGTGCGGTGTGGCTAGGCAGTTGGCTGGACGAGCCTGTTTGGGCGGTTCCGTTAGATTGGGTCAGGGGTGACTTTTCACTTTGGTGATGCTTACTTGAGAGTTTGACTGGGATAGTGGTAGGGTAGTGGCATTACAGCTGTAGAGTTTATTCCAGCTTACTTTGTTGTTCTTTACCTACCAGCTATACTGATAGTCTCGTAGACTTAGTGGGTGGACCGTTGAGGTCGGTAGTGGTACCCACTGAGGACTACTTCTTTTGATAGTAGTTCTCACACCCATTGTTGCCACTTTTTTTTGCAGAGCCTTCTTCTGTTGCGGCTGCTGCGCCTGTTTTTGCGGATCGAGGTAAGGGAGTCGCGAGCTAGATCCCTACCTATCCCTGTTGTTCCTAGAGGAGGACCCTACTTGAGATAGTTTATTTTTGAGTTGAGCCATATACATATACTGTGGACTTGTTCCTATTTTGGTTCTGGAGGGACTGTTGTATTTTGGATCCTATATGTACATGTGGCTTCTGTTATTAGTATGTTTTATTTCAGCTCTATATCTCTTGTAGTTGCTTGTATGTTTGTTTACAGGTTAGCTATCGCTTCGTATACATAGAAATGTCTATGTATACGGCGGATCTGTTGGCGAGCCCGGGAAACGAGTAATCCGGGGCGTGATACTTAACCATGTTTTAGAGACATCCCCATATCTTATATATAGGTTTAGAAGACATAGAATCAGAGTAGGATTGAAAAAACGAAGTTTCGAAAAATCACGACGGGTCGGGGTCCGGACCTTGAATGCAGGGTCCAGATTCTGAAACACTCTGCGCGTTTCATATTCCGGACCTCAGGTCTCAGGGTTCGGACCCTCCCTGCGTGACAGCCAGAGAGGCGTACGGGTTTCGGACCTCACCTCAGGGTCCGGATTCTGAAAATTGAAAAACTCAGTTGTTATATTTTAAATCAATTTTTATCTATTCTAATATCTTCCAAACACTTGTAAATGTTCATAAATCATCATCAAGATTATTTAAACTTACCAAGCATCGTGAATTCATATGTTGAGTCTTCGAGTCTTCAATCTTCGTCTTTTCTTCTTTGAACCTTCAAGACTCCGACTCACTTCACAAAATATGCCAATATAAAATCCGTAACAATCCCCCCTTTGGCAATTTCGTGACAAAACCCAAAATTACATAAAACACTCACGATACTCATCTCTCCAGAAACTTTGAAATTCATTGCCATCACCAAAATAATGAACTTCTCACGTGAAAGATCCAAATAAAATTCAAAATACAATCCTGTAACTTCTAAAACAAACTCCTGTAACTTCTAAAACAAACTCTATGACTTAGACACACATGAAGTCTTGAAGTCTTCAAAGACCTGCAAAAAATTTTCATTCTCCACAAACAAAGTTAGTAGTAAAAAAAATATCAAACTCTCTCCCCTTTTGTTCATGCGTCTAAGTTCAAAAACTTATCATTTTTCTCTTTTCTTTTATAAAACTTTAACTTCTAAAACAAACTCCTGTAACTTCTAAAACAAACTCTATGACTTAGACACATATGAAGTCTTGAAGTCTTCAAAGACCTGCAAAAAGTTTTCATTCTCCACAAACAAAGTTAGTAGTAAAAAAAATATCAAACTCTCTCCCCCTTTGTTGAGCGTCTAAGTTCAAAAACTTATCCTTTTCCTCTTTTCTTTTATAAAACTTTCAATATCATCATCACCTCTCTCCCCCTTTTTGTCAAAAATTGCCAAAAAAAAAAAACCAAAAATAGAGAGAGTTTAAAGAGAAATCAAATCGAAGCAAAAGAATCACAAGTTTAAGATTTTGTTAAACTTTGAAACCACTTGTGATATAATGAGAAAAACACAATGATTGTATTGAAAATAATGTTAGTGTATGAGCGTGATGCATTCACATAGACTTCTTTCAATCCCTATTAATTTCATAAAAATTAAGAATTTTACTACACAATCACCATAATGTAGATAAAATATTACACGATTTCTTAATTCATATAAACTTCAAAATTAAGTCATCAAAAATAATCTAAAGGTTCAAAAGCTATCAAGATGTAAATGGATTATGAAGATGACTTAAGGGATTCATCAAAGAGACATAAATTTGTCGCATAAACGTTCAAATTTGAGATAAAACAAACATCGCACAGGGGGTGGCTCTTTGAGCATCTTTCATGTATGTGGACCACCTTATAACTCCGAAAAATAAATTTTGTGACATTTTTTCTTTTGCATGCTTTTGCACTTATATTTTTTTTTTCGGATATGCAATTCAATTCTCATGTGGTAGTTGCACACACTAACCGAACGACCGGGGTGGTAGCTCTTTCCTCCATGTGGTGGTAGTTTTCACACTCCTTTAAGGATGTAACTCTTTTCACATCTTTCAAAACATATGAGCATTCTTTTCTCAATATAATAATGACTCCCCCTCACTTAAGCAATCTCTTAGTTGAAAGAACATGTGACAAATTTTAGTCAATAAGAGAATGACTATTCATCAAATTCAACACACACAACCGAGATAGGTTAAGCTCCTAGAGATTACACATGATTACGTAAATTTGATGAATATAAGTATTAAGAATTCTCATAATAAATTATCTTCATAAATAATAAAAATAAAATAAAATTGATAATTAATGTGAAATTAATTAGAAGTGAATGAAAGTGAAGTATTGACATTGCAAGCACTATTTAATGTTTAACCATTCAATGATCTTCAAAAATCGTAACAATAAAAGCACCAAAATGTATAATGCAATGATCAAGAGATATGCAATAAGAACAAATCAATGCACTACACAAAGTCAAAATAAATTAAGATTTAAGATAAGAAAAGATATCACCTTTTCGAATCTAAACTTGTCGGATTGTTGGTTGTCTTGGTTTGTTGCGGTTGAGCACCGATTGTTTTGACTTTTGACCGTCCGTTGGTCGCCACGTTGCATTCGGCTTTGTAGAAATCGGTTGTTGTGGCTTCGACTTTTGGTTGATCTTCGCTACTCGACTCGATTGATGTTGCTTTTGAATCCGTGGGGGTTGTCGAGTGTTGGAAGATGCCGATAGATGTTTAGAAGATGCCACTTGAGTTTTCTTATCTTTTCTAGGGCATGTCTTCTTGATGTGACCTTTCTTTCTACATCTATGGCATACTTTATCCTTCAATTTCGTTAAGACTTTGGGTATTGAATTTTGAACCTTCTCAACATGCGTTCTTTCATATCCAACTCCAAGTTTGTTCGTTTGACCCAATCCGAGCAAATGATCTAACTTCTTCGATCCAGAGGAAAACTTTTGAATGTCAGATTTAAGTTGATAAACTTGTTTGGTCAAAACTTGGTTGGATGTGTGAACTTCTTTGTATTGTTGCTCTAGAAAACCAATCTTATCTTCATAGGATTTGATCATTATCTCCGATTGATCTAGTTTCTCTTGGAGGATTTTGTTGTTCTTCAATATCGACTCCCTTTTTCCTCCTCAAGAGCTTTATTTGATGTACTCAATATCTTCTTGTCATCCTCAAGCTCCAAAAGTCGCTTCCTCAACTTCTTGTTGTGCTTAACCATCTTCTTCGATTCAATTAGTAGTTGATTGTACGCCTCGGCTAAGTCATCATCGTCCGACTCCCCCTCACTCTCGCCGTCATCGCTCGACGTACCATGCAAGGAAGGAGAAAGAAAAGAGTTAGAAATAATAGACGATAAACAAACAGCCGAAGAGGAAGGTAAAGAAGTATGTGAACATAAAGCAATAGCATCATTCTTTTCTTCGTCACTTGAGGTCGATTCATTAGAAGTGGAATCGTCCCAAGTTTTAGCTTGCAAAGCCGTCCTTTTTAAGGATTTCTTAGTAGGACAATCCGTTGAAATATGGTCGTAGCCTTTGCATTTGTAACATCGGATTTCCCTTTCAAACTCATCTTTTTCTTTAGATGACTTTGCAAGTTTCTTCTCTTTAAAAGATTTAGAATTTGAAGATCCTTTAGAAGAAGATTTGGATGTAGATCGATTTGTCTTGTTCTTCCGAAAATTCCAATGAAATTTATTCGTGAGACGCGCCAATTGATGTTCAAAGTCGGCAAGTGAAATTTCTTCGTTGGAATCCGAGTCATTGTCTTCCTTCGTAATGGATTTGAGTGCAACACCTGTACTTTTCAAAGAAGACTTGGAAGAAGATTCATTAGTAGGAAAAGTCATTTCATACGTTTGTAAAGCACCTACTAATTCCTCTACTTTCATCTCATCCGGATGCTTGACGGTTTCGATCGCCGCAACCTTTGCTCTAAAGCGTTCCAGAAGAGTTCGAAGAATCTTTCTTACAACTTTAGATTATGGGATCTTCTCTCCCAAGTTAGCACATGTATTAATGATATCTTCGAGTCTAGTAAAATAATCAGTAAAAGATTCATGCTCCTCCATTCGAATGGAATCAAATTGACTTGTAAGCATCTCGACCTTTTGAACTTTTACTAGACTTGTACCCTCATGTGTAACTTGTAGAGTATCCCAAATCTCTCAAATCTCTTTTGCCGTTTCACACGCCGAGACGCGTGAAAACTCGGTTTGAGTTAGGGCATTAAATAAAGCATTTATTCCCATCCGTTGTAAGAAGAAGCATCGTT
Source organism: Puya raimondii (assembly GCA_016920855.1). NCBI lineage: Eukaryota > Viridiplantae > Streptophyta > Magnoliopsida > Poales > Bromeliaceae > Puya > Puya raimondii. The sequence continues at coordinate 48,563,054 of JABWPP010000049.1, forward strand.
CTCATCCTTCGACCACTTATTTCGTGGCTTCGGAACAATTGCATCCCTATTTAATTCGGTTGGTTGTTTCCATCCGAATTCAACGGCTTGCCATACACGCTCATCAATTGCGATGAGGAAGGCTCTCATTCGGACTTTCCAATATGCATAATTAGTCCCATCAAATAACGGGGGCCTACTAATGTTACCTCCTTCACCCATTAAGATAGAAAAATCTAGATCCCGCTCTGATACCAATTGTAAGTTCTGGGGGAGCCCTAGGATCTATCTAGATACTATCAATACCTAGAGAGGGGGTGAATAGGTATAACGGCCAAACCACAAATCTCGATGCAATAAAATAAGTGCGGAAAATAAAAATCAGCACATCGAGATTTACGTGGGAAAACTCCAACTCGGAGAAAAACCCACGGGACCAACACGCGATAACAATCCACTAAGAAATAATAGATTATAAGGTGATTACCGACTCCACGGACTCAACCTCTCCTTTATCTTCTTTCGATCTCGCGCACTGTGAGACCCCAGATTAATCCTATATATGAGATATAATAGGGTTAAACTCTCAACCCGGCTTAAGCATTTTCGGCGGTGGCTAGGCCGAAGAGGTTGAGAGAGTTAAGCGTGCTAGGACGGGAGTAGTCCTAGGATGGGTGACCCCCTGGGAAGTTGGGGCGTCACAGTTGGTATCAGAGCATAAACATACTAGATTTAAGAACAATAATCATAACAAGGTAGAGTATACATAAGGTGCACAAAGGAAAGTACACAAATAAGGGTGATACAAGGTTACACCAATGATACATCCACTACAAAGGGTGAACTCTATCACTAAAACCCAAAAGTATATACACCTTTCAACAATACAAAAGAAAGGTATCCACCTATGCGACTATCTCCCTCGGAAGCTAACTAGTCGCAACGTCCTTGCCTCGGTCCCTTGCCTCGCCCGCAGTGGAAGGCTCTGAAATAAAACAACAAACCCCAGGGGGATGAGAACTATTATTCAATAGTTCCCAGTGGGTAAGCCGCCGAGAGGAGCGGGATACACCACTAGGTCAACTGAGGCAAAAGTAGAATTAGTAAAAATTGAAGCATAATTATATTAAGAAAGCGCTACACTACTATGCCTCCAAACATTATGTTATAAAACATGTAAATGTTCAAGTATTATGATCTCACTGCATGTCAAGTTATATTACTACATGTATTACTTGGTCCCAACTACAAGTATGAAATGTATGACTTGGCTATCTCTACATGTATATCATGTTCACTACTTATGTGAAACCATAATTTTTCAATCATCATGAGCATAGGTTTACTACTACTATGGTTGCTAATACAAGTAGTGACTAATATGAACGTCCAACTACAAATGAATACATCAACCGAATGTAGTGTACTATGTCAAGTTTACTTAGCTTTCACCCAATTAGCGAGGGGACTTACACGTGGTAATGTCCCGGCTTGTGCCGTGCCTAATGGCCCCGTGGTAGTCAACATTCCCCTACAAGGAATAAGCCCTACGAGCCCTACCCACGGCAGTCCACTTCGGCGCCCCAATCCCGCACGAGCGAGCATCCTGCGTCGCAAAGGCTAACTCCAGAGTGCCGGCTTGTAGGGAGCGACCCTCACAAGTATGTGCGAATGAGCACAATGGCTAACAAGCATAATCAACTGCATAAGTGTCACGTTCATCATGTCTATAACTTGGAATGCCAAGTAGTGACCAAGAGTCTAACGCTATGTCACAATGTCCACTTTGCTACCCACCTAAGTAATATGCAACATACTTAGTTTAACATTATCAAGAGTTGTCATATACCATGACTAATGCTACTAAAAGCCAATATGCAAGCATCATGAATGAACCTCATAGTCCACTATACATCTAGTACCCCACATGATGTTCCACTTATCCTAAAAATGCATTTCTACATAGTATAAGATGAAATGCCACTAAACCATCACACAAAATATACCATGCATGCTATCAACCCCTACAAGGCACATGCAATTCTCTTATGAATGACACCTACATGTCATGATTCCAACAATGTCATAATGCTACAATTAGCATGTAAATGCATAATTTTGAGCTTTTAAACAAAATCGAAGGCATAGGGGGATTTCATCTATTTCGGTGAGGTCAAACCCACCGGAACTCCTTCAAGACCTCGCAGTTTGTCGAAGCGGAGTTGTCCCCTCGATTTCAAGCACCCTAAAGAAAATTCCTAGGGGGTCACAAGTGTCGAACGAACACTTTCGAAAATCGTCAACCTACAAGGGGAAAAAAGGTGGAATTTATCTTAGACCAAGAAATACTTGTCCAAATCCCAAATCGAAGTTAGGAAGCTTCAAATCCAACCTAACATAACATTCTACACCCATCAATTCCCATCCAAAAGCTTAGAATCAAGAAACCCCAAAATAAATCCTAGGTTCACCATTTTAAGGTTTCATCAACAATAATCCAAATAAACCACAAAAGAGGATTTACAAGAGAAATACTCACCTCTTTTGAACTCCAATCTAGGTCCAAAGAAGCTAGGGTTGGAGATAAAACCTCAAACAAGCTCTCTTTTCCACCACCAAGTTCCTCCGAGGATAAGCTAGCAAGCTAGAGGGCAAGGGAGAAGAGAAAAGAGATCAGATCCTTGATTCCATAACCTTGGAAGCAAGAAATCTAGAGAGAGAAAGGGAAGAAACCCTACCTCTTCTTCTCCAAGGCCTCAGCACAATGAGGCAGTGGGGGGGTGTGAAGGGTTAAGTTACATGTTGTAACATTTGCCCTAACACCCCTCCAAAATCCAACATTTGCAAACTGCACAAATTGCAGTTTCTGCACTGTATTCCGGTATGCGTATGGGCATACCGGTATCAGGCCAGAAATTCCGCAAATCCGAGCCTCGGCCGAAAGGCCACGAAACAGTATTCCGGTATATTGAACATCAGTACCGGTATACTTTGCATCTTTTCCGGTATTCAATGCCGGATTCCGCAAAACCCGAGAGCTGCGCAAATTCAGTTTCTCACTGGATTCTGGTATCTAAATACCAGTACCGGTATACAATGTCAAAACTACATTTTTTGCAGATTTTGACTTCCGGAGTCCGTTTTCGTACTTTCAAGTCCCGAAAATACTTCCAAGCTCTCGAATCACAGCCAGAACCTCCAGATTAGTACAAAATACTAATCTCACACTAGAACCTTGCGATTTGCTAAAGTTCAGTGTACTACATACACCCCTCCTAAAAAGGAGTTTCGTCCGCGAAACTAGAAGTCGAATACCTCAAGAGTCCATCTGAAAAAGATGGGGGTAACACTCCAGCAGTGAGCTCTCCAACTCCCACGTGGCCTCGCGCTCGTCGTCGTTGCTCCAAAGCACCTTCACATAAGGAATATCTCGATTCCTTAGCTTCTTCACTTCTCGGGCTAAAATCTTTACCGGATGCTCTTCAAAGCTCAAATCCTCACGAAGCTCTAATGGAGAGGAGTCCAAAACATGAGTTGGATCAAAAACATACTTCCGGAGCATAGATACATGGAACACATTGTGTACTCCCGATAGGTTCGGTGGCAACGCAAGCCGATAGGCTACCGGGCCTACACGCTCTAAAATCTCAAAAGGTCCAATGAATCGAGGACTTGCTTCCCTCGAATTCCAAATCTTTTAATCCCTTTCGTCGGTGATACCTTTAGGAAGACATGGTCTCCAATTTGAAACTCCAAATCTCGCCGACGCTTATCCGCATAACTCTTTTGGCGACTTTGAGCTGAAATCAACCTTTGCCGTGCAATGCGAACCTTGTCTTCCGCTTCTTGCAGCACATCAGGACCTAAAATTAGTTTTTCTCCAACTTCACTCCAATGAAGGGGTGATCGACACTTTCTTCCATAAAGTGCTTCGAATGGTGCCATCTTAATGCTTGCTTGATAACTATTGTTATAAGCAAACTCCGCCATAGGTAGGTGTTGATGCCACCCACCTTGATAGTCCATTACACAGGCTCGAAGAATGTCCTCCAAAATCTTTATGGTCCGCTCAGACTGCCCGTCGCTCTGAGGGTGGAATGCTGTACTGAAATCTAAACGAGTGCCTAACGCTTCATGTAGGCTTTTCCAAAAGTGCGATACAAATCTAGTATCTCGATCCGATACAATCGATGTGGGCACCCCATGAAGCTGCACCACTTGATCAAGATAAACTTGTGCTAGCCTCTCTCCGGTCCAAGTAGTGTGAATATGAATAAAATGTGCTGATTTAGTCAACCTATCCACAATTACCCACACGGCGTCATGCCCGACTTGTGAGCGCGGCAATCTCGTGACAAAATCCATCGTAATCCGTTCCTATCTCCAAACAGGTATAGGTAGACTTTGAAGCTTTCCCGCAGGGAGTCTATGCTCAGCCTTTACTTGCTGACAAGTTAAACATCGAGCCACAAACTCGTCAATATCTTTCTTCATCCCGGGCCACCAATAATGTATCTTTAAATTCTTGTACATTTTCGTGCCACCTGGATGTATAGCATAGGGCGCTCGATGAGCTTCCAACAGAATTTTCTCTTTGATCTCAGCCTCTGCCGGTACACAAATCCGGTTTTGAAATCGGAGCATCCCTTGATCATCCAAAAGAAAACCACCAGTGTTTCCTCCTTCGATTCTAGCTCGAATCTTTTGCAACTCCAAGTCTTGGGCTTGCTTTTCTTTAATCCAATTTAGCAAGGTAGGTTGCACTACCAAGGACATCAACCTCAAAGGTGTGTCGGGGGCTACCACTTCCAAATCCATTCGTCTCAACTCCGCCAATAATGGTGGTTGAGTAGCAAGTAGCATAGCCAAATTCTCCATCGATTTGCGACTTAAAGCATCCGCCACCACGTTTACTTTTCCCTGGTGGTAGAGAATCGTCAAATCATAATCCTTTAGTAGCTCCAACCATCTTCGCTGCCTTAAGTTCAAATCTTTTTGAGTGAAAAGATACTTTAGGCTCTTGTGATCGGTGTAGACTTCGCACCGCTCGCCATAAAGGTAATGGCGCCAAAGTTTCAAGGCAAACACTACGGCTGCCAGCTCCAAATCATGGGTTGGGTAATTCTTTTCACAATCCCTAAGCTGACGGGAAGCATAAACTATCACCTTTCCGTCTTGCATCAAAACACAACCCAAACCGTTAAGTGAAGCATCACTATAAATTACATATCCTGCTCCAGCGATAGGCAAGGCCAAAATCGGGGCGGTGGTCAACCGTTCCTTAAGCTCCACAAAGCTCCTATCACACATATCATTCCAAATGAACTTGGTCCCCTTATGTGTGAGCCGAGTGAGGGGCGTAGATAACTTAGCAAATCCCTCAACGAACCTCCGGTAGTACCCAGCCAAACCGAGAAAACTTCGAACCTCAGTCACATTGGTTGGTCTGGGCCAATCCTTGATCGCCTCGATCTTCATAGGATCCACCGCTATACCGGCTCCTGAAATTACATGTCCCAGAAATGACACTTCGCGGAGCCAAAATTCACACTTCTTCAGTTTAGCAAAAAGCTTCTTCTCCCAAAGTACTTGCAACACTTGCCTCAAATGACTCTCGTGTTTCTCGTCGCTTCGAGAATACACCAAGATGTCATCGATGAACACCACAACAAACCTGTCCAAGTAAGGCTTAAAGACACGGTTCATTAGATCCATAAAAGCTGCCGGGGCATTAGGAAGCCCAAACGGTATAACTGTAAACTCATAATGTCCATACCGTGTTCGAAAAGCCGTCACAGGCACGTCCTCTGCCTTGATCTTAAGTTGATGGTAACCTGATTGTAAATCTATCTTGGAGTACACCATCGATCCTTGCAATTGATCAAACAGATCATCAATCCTTGGCAATGGATACCTATTCTTAATCGTGACCTTATTTAGTTCACGATAATCCACACAAAGTCGAAGGGATCCATCCTTCTTCTTCACAAATAAAACCAGCGCTCCCCAAGGTGAGACACTTGGTCTAACAAAACCTTTGTCCAGCAAATCCTGCAACTGTGCCTTCAACTCTTTAAGCTCCGCAGGTGCCATCCTGTATGGTGTCTTTGAGATTAGGGTAGTCCCAGGAATAAGATCTACCACAAACTCAATCTCCCTATCGGTGGCATTCCTGGTAATTCAGTCGGGAACACATCCCCAAATTCTCGCACAACAGGTATATCCTCAACTTGAGGGGTATCTCCGTCCCTAACAGTAACACTAGCCAAATAGGCTACACAACCTCTTCGAATCAATTGTTTAGCTCGCGTCGAAGAGATAGTCATCGCAAACACTGAACTCTTGCACCCTTGAAATACAACCTCACCTAGACCAGGTTCTCGAAAGATCACAACCCGGTTCATGCAGTCGATCGTGGCATAGTATCTACTAAGCCAATTCATGCCCAACACTACATCGAATTCTCCAAGCTTCCGTAGAGCTAACAAATCAATCAGCATAAACCAATCCCCTATCCTAACGGGGCAACTAGGGCAAAACTCCCGAATGTCTAAAACATGATCGGGAACAACAACTTGACTAGGATGCAAGGTCGGTAAAAGCTCAATGCCATGCAACTCGGCAAACAGCCGATCGATGAATGAATGCGATGCACCGGTATCAAATAATGCTCTAACTCTTATGCCATTAATTAAAATGATACCTGCAACGACCTCCCCCGCTGCTGCTGCCTCCTTAGTCTGAGCCGCATACAAACGCCCACAAGGGGCCTGCCGCGACCCCTCAGTCTGCCGCTGAGCGGGCGGTCGCCCGGCCAGGTGGTGGGTAGGTGGAATCCCACGACTCTGTCCCGATGATGCAGGTGCCGATGCCGATGACGGGGCTGGGGAAGAACCTCTCGGACACTCCGAGCGAAAGTGGCCCTCTTGACCACACAGATAGCACTTGCCCGCCCGCTGCTGGCACTGTGGTGGGATATGAGGACCACCACAAATCACGCAACGCGGTGGCCGGCGACGATCCGGCGCTTCGCACGATGAAGTAGAGCCACGCCCTCGAGATTGGCTCCTAGGATGCTTTGGCGGCCTCTTTGAGCTAGTCTTGCTGCCTCCTTCATCCGTTGACCTCTTGCCCTTCGCACTAATCCGCGCTTCACCTCCTTCCCTTGGCTCCGCACTCGGGGCTATACAGAAAGTACCCGGTGCTGGTGATTGTGCTCTTGCAGTCACACCTCCTGTCGGCGCGGTAGGCGAAGGACCCTGTGTCGTCCAGGTGGAAACTCACTGCAGTAGTAAATCTTCCAATCGCTTCATCCTCGTTTCCTGTCGGCGTAAGGTATCCGCCTGCTGTAGGGCCGCAGTTGATTGTTGCGCCACCAAATTCGTTAACAAAGTGAGCTGATCACGAAGCTCACGGACCTCATTAGATCCGGAGGTAGCAGAGGTCTCCACCCCCTCTGCACTGGCTGCCGCGGCCACCCCAGCTGACTGAGAGCGAGTGGTCGGCATCCAAAACTACAACAAACATAAAATGCGCAAGTTAGAAAACTCACGCCAACGGAACCCCACTCAAACCAATTAAATCCCAATCACGCGAAAGTAGTGAAGTGAGCTCCTGACTAATCCCCGATGTTATGTTGTCGGCCGCCAACGTAACCTTCCAAGGAATTAGGCGTCACACACTTCGATCAAGCTCCAATCATTTGGAGTTAAAACATAACCCAATCATGTTACTTTCGCCCCAGTCATAGACAATCTCGTCTCTCACGAGCCTAATTCCTATAGTCCAACCGGCCTAAGGTTTACTAGGTCCACAATGACTTAACCCTAGGCTCTGATACCACTATAATCTGTGCACGCCCTTGTGACACCCCAGGTAGTCCTATATAAAAGATATAATAGGGCTAATCTCTCAATCCGGCTTAAGCATTTTGGGTGGTGGCAAGGCCCAAGAGGTTGAGAGAGTTGAGCGTGCTAGGACGAGAGTAGTCCTAAGATGGGTGACCCCCTGGGAAGTCCGGAGCGTCACAGTTGGTATCAGAGCCAATTACCAGCCGGAAGTGTGAGATGAGTCGCGGCTGAGCCAGGTGTACAGCGGGGAGAGCGAGGCTCTCGTGCTGTTGACTGTTGTGGGTGGAGCGCGGCTCACCACAAAGTCGGTTTAGGCTAGCGAGACGAGTCTCACATCGCCTGGTACTTGTGTGTCTGAGCCTGACGAGGACGTCAGGGCTTAAAGGGGGGGAGATTGTGAGACCCCAGATTAATCCTATATATGAGATATAATAGGGTTAAACTCTCAACCCGGCTTAAGCATTTTCGGCGGTGGCTAGGCCGAAGAGGTTGAGAGAGTTAAGCGTGCTAGGACGGGAGTAGTCCTAGGATAGGTGACCCCTGGAAAGTTGGGGCGTCACACGCACACCACCGGGTTGTCCACGCCCCACGTTCGAATCCACGAACGTCATGCCTCGAATCCGCAAGACGCCCAACTTCGAATCCACGAAGCCTTCTACACGTCGAATCCACGAAGCCTTCTACACGTCGAATCCACGACACCCACCCGAATCCACGAGCGCACTCCGTCCGGAGCAAGAACAATAAAGTTGATGACGATTTATTGCTTAGAATATCATGAAGGATCTGTGGGAATAATCTATAAGTAATTCTCAAATTGATTCTAAAAGAATATTAAAGATCTAGGGCACCATGAATTAATTTGAGAGAAGCTTGATGTAGAAGATGAGGAAAACGGCTACCTACAAGCTTCTAGAGTTTCTAAAAGGTATTCTATGCTTAACCACGTTTTAGAGACATCCCCACATCTTATATATAGGTTTAGAAGACATAAAATCAGAGTAGGATTGAAAAAATGAAGTTTCAAAAAATCACGACGGGTCGGGGTCCGGACTCTGAAACACTCTGCGCGTTTCATATTCCGGACCTCACCTCTCAGGGTCCGGACCCTCCCTGCGTGACAGCCAGAGAGGCGTACGGGTTCCGGACCTCACCTCAGGGTCCGGATCCTGAAAATTGAAAAACTCAATTTTTATATTTTAAATCAATTTTTATCTATTCTAATATCTTCCAAACACTTGTAAATGTTCATGAATCGTCATCAAGATTATTTAAACTTACCAAGCATCATGAATTCATATGTTGAGTCTTCGAGTCTTCAATCTTCGTCTTTTCTTCTTTGAACCTTCAAGACTCCGACTCACTTCACGAAATATGCCAATATAAAATCCGTAACACCCGGCACCGTGGTTCACCTCCGGCGACTCCGTGACACCCCGCAAGCACCGTCCGAACGTTCTCGACTGCCGGCATCACCTAGGCTTGAGCTGCATCCTAACTAGACCCAGTGTGGCCGCCGCCGCCGCCCGCCGCTGGCGAGCGGTCCCCGTGGTCCTCTTCGGTCGACCTTGATGCCCCCTTGCTGGAGCTTGTCGCCGCCGGCCGCCGGAACCCAAGAAGGTGCTGATCAAGCTCTAGACTGCTTTGGGCTAAGGTTCTTGGAGCCCGATACCCTAGTCCTAGCCAAACTGTATGTCGACGAATCCTGCACGGCCTCCTCACATTCTGTTGGGTATGATGCTCACCTTACTTTTGATTAAACGGCCTCCGGTTGTCTGGGTAGGGTTTGTCAACTTTGGAAGGTTTTAAAACATAGGTTCAAGTTGCTCCAATTTCCTCCTCAGTTGTCATTTGTGCTTCAGATAGTAAGCATGGGTTTCTGAGCATCAAAATTTTTGAACCTGCACTCTCAATTCGGTTCCAAAACTCAGAATCATTGGTAAAAACTCGGAAACTCTCGTTTACTATATAATTAATGCAATTATATTGTTGTTAGGGATCCAGGATGTAATTGCAACATGTGGCTATCTCGGGCAGTATATAACCACTGATGGTGATCGTCAAACTAGTTGTCCAAGGTTGTTTTACATTTGAATGTGAACGGAGTTCCTGTACTATTTTCGACAAAATTGCGGATCGAGAAACCATATTTTCGGTTCGGGATTCTCATTCTAGTAATGTGAATACCCGGGGTTTGTCTAGAAGCTTGTTGGCTGTTAATATGATTGTCCTAGGCATATGGTAATAGTGTTTGGACTTCGGGGGTTTCCAGAACCGAAATCAGGGATTTCCAGGAACCTGGTATGGCTAAAAGTAGGATTTTGTTACTTGTGGATGCACCGATTGGTGTGTAGCTATCCCAACCCCCAAAAGTGAGTGTTTCGGGATAGCAAGGAAAATCAGGTGATTTTAAAAGTGTTTCAATATACTTTTGGGCTGAACCGTTCCCTAAAATGGGGAAATCAGATGGTTATAGGCGCCGTTTTATGTCGCGCGGTTTGCTGCTATTCGCAGCGACATAATGACTTTAATTGCTGATTATTTTTGGTGGTTTGACACCTCTTGTCACAGCAAGAAGGATATGGTGGGTTCCGGGGCCAAATCTAGCATCTCGGAAGCCAAACCGATTATTTTCGGGGTCTCGGTATCCCGTTTTGGCGCACTTTTTGTGCGGCTATCCCAACGGCATTAAATCGGTGTTTTGGGGTAGCGGGCGAGGTAGGTTAGGTATGGGGCTTGTCTCGGGACACTTCGTGGGTTGGGATGGCATACTGACGAGCCACGCGACAATCGGCCAAATTTGCGGTGGCCGATTAACGTGATTCGGAAACCCGATTGTTCGTCTATTTTGATTCACTTATAAAGTGATGGGTTTGGTCATTAGCAAAATTTGGGCTAATTACGAATCCGGGTTGGATTTTACATAGGTCCGGGCTATAGTGAGAGGCACCATCAGGGGGTCGACAGACCAGGATTGTTTTATGGTACAGGTGGGTGCTTCGAGTTGATAGTCAGTGAGGCTGTATCTTCTCTATTTCTTTCTTTACTCTTCTTTACATGTCGGTATTGCTATTCATTTTTTGATATTTTATTATTAGTATCTTGTATAACGGTAGGCTGGCTTTGGACATGTAGAGTAGGTTCTTTCACTTTTGACTATCAGGGACCTTTAGGTCCAGGTGACACGGCATTTGGTTATATTCTTGATTTGACCTGTTTGGTCTCGGTTCTCGGTGTTCTCACACCACGGTTTAGGCTTTTTGGCTTCAGCCACGGATATCGGCTTTTCGCCAAAGGTTACCTATGATCGGTCACAGCGCCTGGGTGTCACGCCCCGCCGGCCCTTTAACACCAACTAGGTGGAAAGGATAACCGCACGGGCGCATGCTCCAGACCCGCCGAACGGATAGAGTCTTTTCTACCCGCCCAAGGCGTCACAACACAAGCTTATCCACAATGTTCCAACTAGGAACGGAGTACAAGAGTTGCACAAGGAAAGCATCCACATAAAGAAGTTCTACTTCTATTACATCACATGGCACAATATACATGTCCAATTTTTTCTTTTCTTTCACTTTCATTCCATACACTATGTTCCAAAACGATGGAATATACAATTTTCATACATAAAATGAAAATCCCCCTATGCCATCATAATCCAAAACTAGGGGTACACTCTAAGTATCACCAAAATGGAAGGACCGCTATCTAGAGAGCTAAACCCTTGCCTCGCTCCGACGCCTCACTCGCGGAAGGACCTGAAAAACGTGGGGTGAGAACTATAAACATAGTTCCCAGTGGGTAAGGCCACCTAAGAGAGAAGCTCGATCCACCAGGTCCAAAGAAACACCATACGCATAAGTTAGATCACATATAACTATGCAACAATTATTTACATGCTTGTAAATAAACATAAATGATGCAACCAAATGAAATATAATTTATCATTCTCTCCTAGGTTCATCCTATATTCCGCATTGACTAAGTTCAATTACTAGTCATTTACTTATGGTTTCGGAATCGCCGTCTCACCATAATTATCCCAACATTCGAGGAATGAACTCGTCACCTCCTAGTTCGAGTAGCGAACTCGTCGCATACTCGGGATAGCAAAAATCGTCGCATGCCCCATCTCAACACCGCCATCACATGGCATGGATAGCGAACTCGTCGCATATCCGGGATAGCAACCTCGTCGCACATCCCATCTCGACACCGCCAACTCATGGCGTGGTAGCGAAATCGTCACATACCCGGGATAGCAAAATCGTCGCACATCCCGTGTCGACACCGCCAACTCGTGGCATGATAGCGAAATCATCGCCTACCCGGGATAGCAAAATCGTCGCACATCCCGTTGTTCACATTTTTCACTTGCCAACCTAAGTCTCATGACCTTAGGTTCAAGTCACTAAGTCTCGCCTATGTTCAATAACACTAGGCTTACTTTCTCTTTCTCAACCTAGGTTCCATGACTCTAGGTTCCAACCTCATGTCCAACCTATATTCAATGACACTAGGTTTCAATCTCACATGTTCCAACCTATGTTCAATGACACTAGGTTTTAAATCTCACATGTTCCAACCTATGTTCAATAACACTAGGTTTTATTCACACATGCAACCATGCAACAAGTATAGATAATTGAATTATACTTGAATTCTATATCATGCAATAGGAGCTCATTTCTCTACCTATCATGATTTTTACCCTTGCCAACATGCAAATTCTAGGGTTCACAACACATACCATTTTATCTTTAAATGGATATTTACCCTAGACATGGAAGTGACCTAATCACTTCGGTAAACACAAACCCACCTCAAGAGCTTTCAAATCCTTGTATTCTTCAAGCTTCTAAGTGTCCAAGCCTTGAGTTCTTGTTTCAACCCAAGCTTCTACAAGAAAACGGTTCGTTACTCGTTACGAACCCTTAAATCAACTCAATGTGTGAAATCAAGTGTTCTAACATGATTTCCTATGCCTCAATTGCAATTTCCGAAGGTCCAAATATTTTTAGAACCTCACATTGCAAAAATCTTCATTCTACCTAGGGTTTGCATGCATGCAAGCCAAACCCTAGATTTCATGGCCAATCTCCTACCATTTGTGGTTTAGATTGCCAAGGGTTCCCAAAAACCTCATAACAAAGGATTAAATCCAAGGTTTGAACCCAAAACGTGAGGTACTAACCTTAATCACGAAATCCCCAAGCTCCTTCTTGCACCAAGAAGCTTCTTTTCTCCTTTGGAAGTCTTTTCCAAGCTCCAATCCACCACTTCTCCAAGCTTTGGAGAGATCTCTAGAGAGAGAAAGTGGAGAAGATGAAGAGAAGAGAAGTGGAGAAGAAGACAATGAGAAGGGAGAGGGTCTCAGCCCTTCTTACACCCCCCATTCAAGTAAAAAGACCAAATTGCCCCTCTCCACACTTAACACTCTCAACCAGCCCAAACTGGGCACTGTATACCGGTATGTGCATATGCATACCGGTATACGAGTGTTGGTTCCGGTATACCTCGCAGATTCCGCAGAACCCGAGAGCTGAATTTACTGTTTCGACCATCACATACCGGTATCACTCTTCACATACCGGTATACTCCGGAAAGTTCCGCAAAACCCGAGAGCTGGGTTTTCGGTTTCAACATGGCATTCCGGTATACTCATCACATACCGGTACTAATCACTTCAGTACCGGTATGAGCTTCACATACCGGAATCCAAATGCAGAATTTACAACATCTGCAGTTTTAACTTATCGAAGTCCGTTTTCACGCCTCTTTTGCGCCGAAAACACTTCGCACAAGTCTCAAACAGGGCCGAAGCCTCACACATAGCTTCACATGCTATTTTTCTATCGGAACTCCACAATTTGTAGAAGTTCGGTACGATGCACTGAAATTCAGTGTACTACATTCCTCCCCCCTTAAAGAGAGTTTCGGCCGCGAAACTAAATCATACCTCAGCTGGACTCAGCGAAGAGGTAAGGAAACCGCTCCCTCATCGAGCTTTCCAATTCCCACGTAGCTTCGCGCTCACCGTGATTTGTCCATTGTACCTTTACATAAGGGATTTCACAGTTCCTCAAACTTTTCACCTCGCGATCCATGATACACAAGGGAAATTCCTCATAAGTCATATCCTCATGGAGCTCTATAGGCACATACTCGAGGACGTGCGCCGGATCATACATATACTTGCGGAGCGTCGATACATGGAACACATTGTGTATCCCCGCAAGTTTTGGCGGCAAAGCTAGCCGATATGCCACGGATCCCACACACTCCAAAACCTCATAAGGTCCAATGTAACGGGGACTCAACTTACCCCGAACACCGAATCGCTTCACCCCTCTCATGGGTGATACTTTCAAGAAGACGCGGTCTCCTACCGCGAATTCCAAATCTCGTCGACGACGATCAGCATAACTCTTTTGTCTGGATTGCGCCGTCGATAAGCGCTCGCGTGCCAAACAGACCTTTTCCTCCGCTTCACGCAACACTTCCGGTCCTAAGACCATTTTCTCGCCGACTTCACTCCAATGAATATGAGAGCAGCATTTTCTTCCATACAAGGCCTCAAAAGGTGCCATACCGATGCTAGCTTGATAGCTATTATTGTAAACAAATTCGGCCATCGGCAAGTGAGTAGGCCATGCACCTTTGAAGTCCAACACACACGCTCGTAGCATATCCTCCAAAATTTGAATTGTCCTTTCCGATTGACCGTCAGTTTGAGGATGAAATGCTGAACTGAAATCGAGCCGTGTACCCAAAGCTCCTTGCAAGCTTTTCTAAAAATGCGATGTGAAACGGGGATCTCGATCTGAAACTATCGAGGTCGGGACCCCGTGCAACCGCACAATCTCGTCCAGGTAGACTTGCGCTAACTTGTCCCCCGACCAAGTGGTGTGGATTGGCAAAAAGTGTGCCGACTTTGACAAACGATCCACCACCACCCAAATCGCGTCGTGGCCACCTAATAATCGAGGTAAGCCCACAACAAAATCCATCGCGATATTTTCCCACTTCCAAACCGGAATGCGCAATCCTTGCAATTTTCCTGCCGGAAAGCGACGCTCGGCCTTCACTTGTTGGCATATTAAGCATTGTGCCACAAAGCGTCCCACATCAAGTTTCATCCCTGGCCACCAATAATGCAATTTGAGGTCCTTGTACATTTTGGTGCCGCCCGGGTGAATCGCATAGGGAGAAGCGTGAGCTTCTTTCAAGATCTCCCCACGAATGTCCTCCACTTTTGGCACGCACAATCGATTTCGAAATCGAATTGCGCCCTTCGAGTCTACATGAAAATCACCTGCGCGCCCGTTCTCGATAGCACCCCGCACCTTTTGGAGTTCCGGATCACCAGATTGCTTTTCTTTTATTTGCTCCAACAAGGTCGGCCATACATTGAGATTCATAAGTCTAGCGGGGACGCCCGGGGCCACGATCTCCAAGTCGAACCGGCCCATTTCTTTGAGCAACGGCATTTGTCCCGTCATCTCAATTGCGAAGTTCTCCACGGATTTTCTACTGAGCACATCGGCCACCACATTGGCTCTACCGGGGTGGTACAAGATGGTCAAGTCGTAATCTTTTATTAACTCCAACCACCTCCGCTGCCTCAAGTTCAACTCCTTTTGAGTGAATAAGTATTTTAAACTTTTGTGATCAGTGTAAACTTCACAATGCTCCCCATATAAGTAGTGTCTCCACAACTTGAGTGCGAAGACCACCGCCGCAAGCTCTAAGTCGTGGGTGGGGTAGTTTTGCTCATAGCTCTTTAGCTGTCGAGAGGCATATGCTATTACTTGTCCTCTTTGCATAAGCACACACCAAAGACCACGCTGTGATGCATCACTATACACCACAAAGCCCTCCCCCGCAATCGGCAAGGCGAGAACCGGAGCCGAAGTCAACCTTTCCTTTAGCTCCTTAAAACTTTGGTCGCATTCCTCGCTCCAAACATATTTGGCTCCCTTGCGGGTAAGACGCGTTAGTGGACCGGAGATTTTTGAAAATCCCTCCACGAACCGCCGATAGTACCCCGCAAGACCCAAAAAGCTTCGTATTTCCGTGACATTGGTCGGGCGAGGCCAATCCTTGATTGCCTCAACTTTCATAGAGTCTACTGATACTCCTTCCGCGGAGATCACATGACCCAAGAAAGCGACCTCACGAATCCAAAATTCGCACTTCTTTAACTTGGCGAACAACTTGTTCTCTCGAAGAACTTGAAGCACAATCCTTAGGTGCTCTTTATGCTCTTCTTCACTCCGAGAGTAGACAAGAATATCATCTATGAACACAACCACAAATTGATCCAATAGTGGTTTGAACACACGGTTCATTAAATCCATGAACGCTGCCGAGGCATTGGTAAGCCCGAAAGGCATAACCGTGAATTCGTAGTGTCCATACCGCGTCCTAAACGCGGTCTTATGCACATCCTCCGGTTTGATCTTCAATTGGTGATAATCGGATTGCAAATCAATCTTTGAATACACCTGAGACCCTTGCAATTGATCGAATAAGTCATCAATTCGGGGTAACGGGTACTTATTCTTGACGGTCACTTTATTCAACTCGCGGTAATCTACACATAACCGCAGCGAACCGTCCTTTTTCCGCACAAATAGAACAGGGGCTCCCCAAGGTGACACACTTGGCTTCACGAAACCCTTGTCCATTAAATCTTGCAATTGTGCTTTCAATTCTTTCAGTTCCGCGGGTGCCATCCTGTACGGGGCCTTAGAAATCGGCGCCGTACCCGGGAGCAAATCGATCACGAATTTTATTTCCCGGTCAGGTGGCATTCCGGGCAACTCCGTCGGAAATACATCCGGGAACTCTTGGACTATAGGAACGTCCTCAAGTCCCAGCACTTCCTTCCGGTCATCCACTACCGTCGCCAAGTAGGCAATGCATCCCCTAGCAATAAGCTTCCTTGCTTGCGACGTGGACACCATCGACGCAAAAAGCGAACTCCTACACCCACGGTACACAAACTCCTTGTGCCCGGGTTCTTTAAACTTCACTATCCGGCTCTCACAATCAATAGTGGCGTGATACTTCGAGAGCCAATCCATTCCTAGGATCAAATCATACTCATTCATTCGATTTAACACCAGCAAATCAGCTGGCATGATCCAGTTCTCAACCCTCACAGGGCAATCCATACACGCATGATGTATACAAAAAGTATGTTCAGGTACTTGCACAGTTCTTGCATGCGTGGCTTCTATGATTTCTATTCCATGTGCAATAGCAAATGATCGAGCAATGAATGAATGCGATGCACCGATATCAAACAAAGCTCTACATCGAATGCTTTTAATTAACACAATACCTGCCACGACGTCATCCTGGGTAGAAGGCTCCTCCACCTGAGAGGCGAATACCCGCCCACTGGGCGCTGGTCGCTGGCCCTCCACTTGTCTCGGTGGCTGTGCACTGCCTGCTGACATCGCCGCGGGTGGGATGCCCGCAAGCTGCCTCGGTGGTGCAAATGCCGACGCCGACGACGGTGCTCGGCTATCATCCATCGGACAGTTGTACTGTATGTGGCCCGGCTGTCCGCACTTGTAGCACCGGCCCTCACGATAGTCACACTGCTGAGGGTGGTGGGGGCCGCTACAAATCGGGCACTGGGTCGAGGGTCGATTCCGTCGGGACCCTCGGGACTGATTCTGCGACTGCGAGTGCTTCGGGGGTCGCTTTGAGCTAGATTGCCCGCCCGAGCCACTCGCCGGTCGTTTCTTTCCTTTTTCCTTATCTTTCTCTCTTTCCCAAGACCCGCGCTCCTCGCGCGCACATGCATTCCCGTGCTCCACCCAAAGAGCACGGTCCAAGACCTCCGCAAAGGTCTGTAGCTTGAGGGCGTGCACCGCCCTAAAGATTTCCGGTCGAAGTACGCGCACGAAACAGTCGACCTTGTCCAATTCTCCGCGGACAACATGCGGTACGCAATTTATAATGTACGAGAACTCCCTCTCGTACTCGCGCACGGTACGGTTCCCTTGTTTCAACTTGCGGAACCTTTCTTGAAGTTTTCTCTTCTCGCTATCGGGGAAGTAGGCATCAAATACCATACCCCGAAATTCCTCCCATGACGGTGGCGGAAGGCTAGAGAGTCTATCCCGTCGGACTCCCTTCCACCACACCTTCGCCGATCGCTCTAAATAATGAGCGGCGAGATGCACTTTATCCCTCTCCAAGGTATAGAGATCCTCGAAGAGCGTCTCAATAGCATCGATCCACGTCTCTACATCCCATGGATCTACGTTCTCCCCGTTGAAGATAGGCGGGTTGAACTTTTTGAACCTCATGAGAGCCGCAAGTGCGCGCTCTCGCTCCGCATCCTCCATCTCGGAGTCGGGCATAGGAGTACCCGACCCACCGGCTACAATCGGTGATGCCGGTGGCGCCATCGCCGGTGTCGGTGTCACCTCCTCGGCCGGTGCCGAAGCAGAGGCCGGAGGTACTCCCAACCTCTCCTCCCTAATCGCAGCCGCTTGCTGCGCCATCTCGTCTTGGAGCTTTTTAATTTGCTCCTCCTGTCGCTGCATGGCTTCGGCCTGTCGCCGAACCACGCCCATCAACTCGGTCAACTCATTACGAAGACCCGAGTTCTCACCATCCCCGAGTTGTTCGGGAGCCGCGCTCGATTCTCCGAGCCCAGCCCTCGTAGGAGGCCGTCCACGTACCATTATCTCCTGAAAACATAACGACTTTGGTCATTTCGTGACATTCAAAGTAATTTGTAACACAACGTTTCACAAAAATAAACGTGAACCCAATCTAGGCGAAAATCACACAAGGGTCCTTATTCCCCTCACTTGGTTTCATGTTGTCGGCCGCCAACACGAACACACTTGGTGAAGAATAAGACACACCTCGAATCTACCTCTATTTTCAACTAGAGGCATAAAGACATAACCCAATCACTTATCTTTCGCCATAATCAAAGCTCTCGTCACTCACGAGCCTACACTCCTAGGGTCATTTCCATCCTTGGGTTTCTTAGGTCAACCTAGACCGTTTCTACTCTCTGATACCACCTCAGTCTGTCACGCCCCGCCGGCCCTTTAACACCAACTAGGTGGAAAGGATAACCGCACGGGCGCATGCTCCAGACCCGCCGAACGGATAGAGTCTTTTCTACCCGCCCAAGGCGTCACAACACAAGCTTATCCACAATGTTCCAACTAGGAACGGAGTACAAGAGTTGCACAAGGAAAGCATCCACATAAAGAAGTTCTACTTCTATTACATCACATGGCACAATATACATGTCCAATTTTTTCTTTTCTTTCACTTTCATTCCATACACTATGTTCCAAAACGATGGAATATACAATTTTCATACATAAAATGAAAATCCCCCTATGCCATCATAATCCAAAACTAGGGGTACACTCTAAGTATCACCAAAATGGAAGGGCCGCTATCTAGAGAGCTAAACCCTTGCCTCGCTCCGCCGTCTCACTCGCGGAAGGACCTGAAAAACGTGGGGTGAGAACTATAAACATAGTTCCCAGTGGGTAAGGCCACCCAAGAGAGAAGCTCGACCCACCAGGTCCAAAGAAACACCATACGCATAAGTTAGATCACATATAACTATGCAACAATTATTTACATGCTTGTAAATAAACATAAATGATGCAACCAAATGAAATATAATTTATCATTCTCTCCTAGGTTCATCCTATATTCCGCATTGACTAAGTTCAATTACTAGTCATTTACTTATGATTTCGGAATCGCCGTCTCACCATAATTATCCCAACATTCGAGGAGTGAACTCGTCACCTCCTAGTTCGAGTAGCGAACTCGTCGCATACTCGCGATAGCAAAAATCGTCGCATACCCCGTCTCAACACCGCCATCACATGGCATGGATAGCGAACTCGTCGCATATCCGGGATAGCAACCTCGTCGCACATCCCATCTCGACACCGCCAACTCATGGCGTGGTAGCGAAATCGTCACATACCCGGGATAGCAAAATCGTCGCACATTCCGTGTCGACACCGCCAACTCGTGGCATGATAGCGAAATCATCGCCTACCCGGGATAGCAAAATCGTCACACATCCCGTTGTTCACATTTTTCACTTGCCAACCTAAGTCTCATGACCTTAGGTTCAAGTCACTAAGTCTCGCCTATGTTCAATAACACTAGGCTTACTTTTTCTTTCTCAACCTAGGTTCCATGACTCTAGGTTCCAACCTCATGTCCAACCTTTATTCAATGTCACTAGGTTTCAATCTCACATGTTCCAACCTATGTTCAATGACACTAGGTTTTAAATCTCACATGTTCCAACCTATGTTCAATAACACTAGGTTTTATTCACACATGCAACCATGCAACAAGTATAGATAATTGAATTATACTTGAATTCTATATCATGCAATAGGAGCTCATTTCTCTACCTATCATGATTTTTACCCTTGCCAACATGCAAATTCTAGGGTTCACAACACATACCATTTTATCTTTAAATGGATATTTACCCTAGACATGGAAGTGACCTAATCACTTCGGTAAACACAAACCCACCTAAAGAGCTTTCAAATCCTTGTATTCTTCAAGCTCCTAAGTGTCCAAGCCTTGAGTTCTTGTTTCAACCCAAGCTTCTACAAGAAAACGGTTCGTTACTCGTTACGAACCCTTAAATCAACTCAATGTGTGAAATCAAGTGTTCTAACATGATTTCCTATGCCTCAATTGCAATTCCCGAAGGTCCAAATATTTTTAGAACCTCACATTGCAAAAATCCTCATTCTACCTAGGGTTTGCATGCATGCAAGCCAAACCCTAGATTTCATGGCCAATCTCCCACCATTTGTGGTTTAGATTGCCAAGGGTTCCCAAAAACCTCATAACAAAGGATTAAATCCAAGGTTTGAACCCAAAACGTGAGGTACTAACCTTAATCACGAAATCCCCAAGCTCCTTCTTGCACCAAGAAGCTTCTTTGCTCCTTTGGAAGTCTTTTCCAAGCTCCAATCCACCACTTCTCCAAGCTTTGGAGAGATCTCTAGAGAGAGAAAGTGGAGAAGCTGAAGAGAAGAGAAGTGGAGAAGAAGACAATGAGAAGGGAAAGGGTCTCAACCCTTCTTACACCCCCCATTCAAGTGAAAAGACCAAATTGCCCCTCTCCACACTTAACACTCTCAACCAGCCCAAACTGGGCACTGTATACCGGTATGTGCATATGCATACCGGTATACGAGTGTTGGTTCCGGTATACCTCGGAGATTCCGCAGAACCCGAGAGCTGGATTTACTGTTTCGACCATCACATACCGGTATCCCTCTTCACATACCGGTATACTCCGGAAAGTTCCGCAAAACCCGAGAGCTGGGTTTTCGGTTTCAACATGGCATTCCGGTATACTCATCACATACCGGTACTAATCACTTCAGTACTGGTATGAGCTTCACATACCGGAATCCAAATGCAGAATTTACAACATCTGCAGTTTTAACTTATCGAAGTCCATTTTCACGCCTCTTTTGCGCCGAAAACACTTCGCACAAGTCTCAAACAGGGCCGAAGCCTCACACATAGCTTCACATGCTATTTTTCTATCGGAACTCCACAATTTGTAGAAGTTCGGTACGATGCACTGAAATACAGTGTACTACACTGGGAGTATTCATAGACACCGTGTCGATTTTGGTCACCGACTAGGGGTGTACTTATCCAGATAGGTCATCTATCATGACGTGTGGATCAAGTTCTGTGCTTGGTAGTGGCAGGCAGTGCCTGAGGTCGACGGACCAATACGGCAGGTTATGGATTAGGTACAGGTTTGTTTACAGTAGCGACATCTTGTATTCATTACTTGTCCTATTTGCTACCGTAGGTTTACTGTCACGCCCGGGACCTAGCGGAAGCCTACCCGACACGTGCACAAACCCACTGTGTGTACAAGGCACCCCCGGTACACACAAGGTATCTACAACAAACAATGCGAAAAAATAAAATCTATATATATATATATACATCCTAACAAGGTGATCAGAGCAAAACATAATCTAAACATAAATCAAAATTGCTACAACAACTAGCCAACTTATAAGATATACAATGTAAGTCTCCATACAAAATGATAAATCATATAAGCTCAAGGCGGTCATTACAAAAATAGAAGTATACCTTTCATGACAAAAACTAGAAGAAAGGTGTCTCGGGTCCTTCTCTAAGCAACTTGGTAGTATGCACTAGCTAGACGCGACTCCCTTGCTGCGGTCTCTAGCCTTTCCACTGTGGAAGGCTTTGAAAAAAAATAATCAACCAATAGGGGTGAGAACTATTAAAAGAATAGTTCCTAGTGGGTAAGCCGCCGAGAGAAGCAAAATACACCACTAGGTCTGAGGCATGCGATAATAAACTGCTGAAATGAAAAGCCGACATGTAATAACTGAAATGAAATAGCTCTATTTCCATCATGCTTCTATACAACTATACCAATCGACAAGCATATAGTTCTACTACTATCATGTATACAAGTGTGTAATAGCCAATATGTATGTCCAACTACCATGTATGCATCAACTAGTTGTGGTGTACAATATCAAGTTTTGATTTACTTTAACCCAATCGTCGGGGATGTATACAAGGTAACATCTTGGCTTGTGCCATGCCTAATGGTCCCGTGGTAGTCAACATTCCTCCTCTGAGAATGAGCTTTTCCCACGGCGTCCCACTTCGGTGCCCAATCCTGCATGGGCAAGTATGGTGTCGCAATGGCTAAATTTCGAAGTGCCGGCTTGTAGGGGGCGACCCTCACAAGTATATGCGAATGAGCATAAGGGCAAGCAAGTGTAGTCACATGCGTCATGTCAAAGGTCATAAAACCTCAATCATCATGTCTAAACATGAAATTTCAACCATTGACCTAGGGGTCGAATAAAATGTCACATACGTCATACTCAATGTCCTAATTTGTTTAAAGGAGCATTTTTACTATTGTCACAACATGTCTCTAACATGCAAGGAATCACATTTTATCTTAACTATAGCAAATATAGAAGATAAACTACTCATGTTTTAATTAAGTAGATGGCTCTACATATCAAAGAAGCTCATGCATAAGAATTATATGCCACATATATATATCCCAACTCTATTGTAACATGTATCGCAGTACGCTACTCATGCCACATCCAAATGAGATGTATAACTGATAACCAACTTATGTACCATGCAATGCATGTACTCTACTATATATGTCTCTACTGCATAGAGAATGAAAATCATCATGCAGGAAGTGGCTAAACCACATGCTTAAATTCTGATATGTCATGAATTGCATGCTAACACTTCAAGTAAGCCCTATGAAACTATATAAGACAGAGAAATTTTATCCATTTCGGTGAGATCGAACCCATCGGATAGTCATAGAAACTCATTCGTTCCTCAAGTCAAAGTTGCCCCTTGACTTCTTGTACCCTTAAAATAATTTCAAGGGGTTACAACCTCCTAAAAAACTCACCACAAAATTCACCAAAGAAATCACAATAAAAATAGGTGAAAAAATATCTTAGACCAAGAAAACCTTGTCTAAGCTCTAAATCAAGGCAATGGGGCTTCAGTCAACCTATAATAGTGTTCTATACTCATCAATTTCAACTAAAAAGCCTATATTTGAAAAATTCTAAAATAAACCCTAGTTCTTATAAAACTAGAATTTCAACACAAATGCTCTCAACTCAACAAATTAGAGGTGTAAGAAAGCTCAAGAACCTCAAATCAAGATCTAATCCTCAAATCCAAAGGTTGAGGATGAAATTGGAAAGCTCCAACAAATTTCTTTCCAAGTTCAAACTTCTTACTTAGCTTTATAAGATTCTAATCCCATGGAAAAAGAAGAAGAAACTAGCGAAGTGGAGGAAGGAAGAAGAAAAGAGAGAAAAGAGGAAGAGAAAATAGAGAAAAAGCTCAATCCACATTTCTCCCCCTTGCTACTGCATTCAGCAGTGAAATGGGGAAGGGGGTTGCTTATGTAAACAGCAACAATATCTCCAAAGGTCCCTCAAAAGCCAGAAATTACAACCTGTGTGAAAACAGGTTCCGCACCATTGAGTACCGATATACGAAATTGAGTATCGGTACATAACCCAAGTGTTTCGATAATAGGGATCCAGTTCCGCAGAACCTGAACGTTGGATTTCTCAGCCTTTTACTGTGTTTTGGTACAGCCCGAATCAATACCGTTACACACCGAATTAGTGCCGGTAGCCAACCGATTTCCGCAAAACTTGAGAGCTATCTAGCCCAGCCTTTAGCTGAGCTCCGGTACCCACACTTAGTACCGGTACACAATGCCAAAATTGCAGTTTTTGCATATTTTGGTCTTCGAAGTTCGTTTTCACACTAATTAAACCTCAAAAACACTTCAAATCTCTCCAAACTCAGTCAAAAGCTCCAAAATAGTATAAAATACTATTCCCTCAATATGACTCTAGATTTTGCGAAAGTCTAGTGTGCTATATTTATATTCCAGTTTATATATATATATCTCTCTTCATATATCTTCACTTTTTCTTTTTCGGTGAATATGGCTTGCCTCCATGGCTTTGTCATCTCCAATGGAAAACCTTGCGTTTGCGTTGGTTTCTCACCCCACTGTTTCCACAGGTGGCACGAGTGGGGAGGCAGGTTAGGGCATGGCGTGAGGTACCTCGGCGTAGCTAGGTCGCATTAGCGGTCTCTTTCTGGTTTATCATTCCTTACCCTCTTACACTTAACAAATAGATATTTCAGCAGTTCAGTTAGACTATTGTTGTGATAAATCCATAAAATTTAGAAACCTCAATCATATCGATAATCACAATCAGGTAGGAAACCTTGCGTTGGTTTCTCACCCTAATGTTTCCACAAATGGCACAGGTTGGGAGGCAGGTTAGGGCGTGGCGTGAGGTACCTTGGCGTAGCGAGGTTGCATTAACAGTCCCCTTCTGGTTTATCATTCCTGACCATCTTACGCTTAATAAATAGATATTTTAATTGTTCAGTTAGACTATTACTTATGTATGAATGCCTAATTGTGATTATCGATATGATTGAGATTTCTGAATTTTACGGATTTATCATGGTTTGGCTTTTGGAGATATGATAGATCTGTGGAAATGGCTTTAGTATTTACTGTTTATTGCGGCTTTGGCTTTTATGGAAATGGTGTTCTACAATTTGCGGTAGCTGGTTTTCAAAAGGATATGTTTTCGTGTGGGAAACGGTGTTTTAAAGCGGCTTTCAAATTGGTTTTCGGTTTATCGTATACTTAGGATTTCAAAATAATGTTTTCGGATAGGAAATACTTTTAAAGGATAGATGTGATATGTTAAAAGTACATTCACATCATCGCGCCTAAGATTGCGTTTAGCTGAATGAATAGGTCATGCATTATAATGATAAGGATTAGCTAGCTGATTGGGCATATGCATCTGATTGTATGACTGCTAGCTGGTGTGAATGTATGTTGTAAGTTGTGGCAGTTGTAGTGCATGCATATTGTTGATACGCCATGGTTTGTGGCTTTATCGTACAACTAAGAAACCACAGGTTGGTTTCTAACCCCATGGTTTTCCACGGGTGGCACGGGTGAAGAGGTAGGTCAAGACGCGGAGTGAGATCTCAGTCTAGTTAGATCATACTGTGATCCCCTACAGCCTTCGGTCCTATAATCATTATTTTATTTCATTTATTGCTAATAGATATTGATGGTTGTTCAGTTAGACTTGAATATTGTGAATGCCTAATTGCTTATGGTTTTTGAATGGTTTCCAATTAATGCGGTTTTCGGTTTGGTATCGCTTTACGGTTATTGGTACTGGTTTTCAGGTTTTATGGTTTCTATGGCAAAACAATTTTCTACCCCTCGTGGTAGCTGGATTTCAAAGAGCCATTATTTTCGTGCAGGAAATGATTTTCAAATGGTTTTCGAAATGGTTCTCGATTTTATCGCAGGTTTAGTATTTCAAAATAAAGTTTCTGTGTCACGCCCCGAGTTATACCGAAATCTGGGCTCACCAATAGATCCGCTACACACACGGTAAGCTCTGTGTATATTAAGCGACAATACTTGCTCAAAAAACAAAGAGCAGCCACAAGAGAGAGTAACAGAGCTAGAATAACTAAAACATCACTGGAACAAACTGTACATATATAATATCCCAAAATAGTATATAAAACATATCTCAACTGAAAAGTTAACTACATCCATATGTACAGTAAGTCTCTCCAAGAACTAGTAAAAACTGGGTCATCCACTGGAGAAGTCTTTGGGTAGGAGAGCTATCTATCCAGCGATACCCTTACCTCAGTCAGAAGCAGCAAGAACAGGTACAATAGGCTCTGCAAGAAAAAGGTCAACACAGAGGGCGCGAGAACTACTAAAAACTAATAGTCCTTAGTGGGTACCGTCATCGACGACAACGACCTACCCACTAGGTCTACCAGAGGCAAGTAATACTAAACTACCGAAAAAAAATTAGATAAGGAAACTGCAAGAAGAAACTACCACTACTAGTAACATTGCCAAAAAAATCCAATGCGACTAGCTCGAAGGACTAGTCAAGCCCGCGCTAACCTCAAGTTTGATCCCTACTAAAAATGTAATGCTCCACTTCCTAGGGGGTCATCCATCCTAGGACAACTCTAGTCCTAGCACGCTTAACTCTCTTAACCACTTGGGTCTAGCCACCGCCCAAAATGCTATAGCCGGATTTTTTTAATTCACAACCACCTGGCAATGTGAGACTTATCTCACTAGCCTTACCCGACCCGCCACACTTTCCGAGGGGGTCACCCATTCCTAGAACTACTCCAGTTTTAGCACGCTTAACCTTCTTAACCTCTTGGGCCTAACCAGCGCCCAACATGCTATAGCCGGGTTAAGAGTTTTAGCCCTATTATATCTTATATATAGGACTATCTGGGGTCTCACATTCTCACATTCTCTCCCCCCCCCCCCCCCCCCCCCCCCCCCCCCCCCTTTATGTACTGACGTTCTCGTCTGAGGATGTGAGACTTATCTTGCTAGCCTTAACCGACCTTGTGGAGGAGCCACGCTCTACCCACAACAGTCATCAGCATAAGAGCCTCGCTCTTCCCGTTGTATAACCTGGCTCAGCCGAGACTCATCTCACACTTTCGGCTAGTAATTGGCTCTGATACCAACTGTGATGCCCCACTTCCCAGGGGGTCACCCATCCTAGGACTACTCTAGCCCTAGCATGCTTAACTCTCTTAACATCGTGGGCCTAGCCACTGCCCAAAATGCTGTAGCCGGGTTTTTTAACTCACAACCACTTGGCAATGTGAGACTCGTCTCACTAGCCTTAGCCGACCCGCCTCACTTCCCAGGGGGGTCACCCATCCTAGAACTACTCTTGTTCTAGTATGCTTAACCTTCTTAACCTCTTGGGCCTAACCACCGCCCAACATGCTATAGCCGGGTTAAGAGTTTTAGCCCTATTATATCTTATATATAGGACTACCTGGGGTCTCACCAAAAACTAGTGGGTCGACGACGTGAAAATAGTAATACTAAATCATGCCGTTTATCTTCGGAGTGGCACTCGAGGGCAACGGCCAGCTCGAGGATCAAAGTAACTAGTTCAAGTATAAAGCAAGCTCTAATCAATGCGAATGATCAAATAGCTGATAATAACTGCTACTAAAGTGACCTCGGCATAATCCGATGCATAAACTGCAGTCTAATACCTCCATCTACTTCTATGTCTAAAAGTAAAAAAGAACAAGTCCAAACCTCGGACTCAGCCCCAAATCCCATGCCCACACTACCGCTACGATACTCAGCCCAAACCTAGCACCAAATAGAAACTATGAACATGTGTTGCACTCCTAATGACACTAGGTTTAGGTTTGCATGATTACTAGATAGTGTACAGGGGTTTCGATTTAGCTATATGTTCGCTAATTGAACCGTAGGAACTTAAACAAGTACCCTTATTTTATTATGCTAATAGAAAATGCATGCATAATCAAACACAATAAACCAACAGCTAGGTTCAACACATTATGTTTCATGCAAAAGTTGATTCAATGTAGACATAGTACAAAGTTTGAAGTTTTCGATGCATTAACCCACCTCTATCGCAATCAGGCCAATTAGGAAGAAAGAAGACTTGCTCACTGTCCACTATACCAGCAGGAATACTCCAACCAACATCAACGACCAGCCCAGACAATTGCTACAATCCACAACTACTAAAAGTTACCAACTATGCAATTCGGCTAAAATTCAGGTTTCTACTAAACCCAACTTACCTCTAATCCAGCAGGGAGATACACACTGCTCGACAGTAGCGAAACTCAACAATCTCAGCGAGAAGGGACACAAATAAAAACCAACTAGCAAGAAATCCTGCTAGCATAATAGAATTGGAATTCCGACAAAATCTGTTAATGTTTAAAAAAAATCTAGTTTTCGACTACAATTAAATCATGTCACCTTGCAATCTAGCTGAATAAGGAGGTTCTACTAGATCCTCATCTCCACATCAACTAGGAAAGATAAGGGAAAAACCACCTCAAATAAGACTCAAGCTGAAATTGGAAATATAATCAAAGTTTTAACGAAAATCAATTTCGATTTTAAAAACCTCTAATCAAGCTAGAATCTGCCCCAAAACAGCAAGAGGTGGTGGAAAAAAACCAGCCAAAGCTCACCAGTGGCTAAGCTAAAGGAATCAGATTAGAAATTAGCAAGAAATCCAGCATTACATCCAAAGTCAACACACTACACTAAAACTCAGTGACTCCACACAATTGACCTATAATCATGAGGAAAGAATTGATCCTCTGGCTCCTCATGATTAGACAATCCACAAGCACAATCAAATTGACAATTGGAAGCCCTCAATCATCCAATTTTCCTTGCAATGGCTGCTAATGCCACTGCTGCAGAACCTGCTGCTGCTGCTGCTGCTGTAGAACCTGCTGTCATTGCTGCTCCTCAGTTTGTTGTTGCTGCTGCTGGCTACAACTTTTGCTACCTTGCTGCTGCTGGCAGCAACTATTTGCTGCTGAATCTACTACTGTTGCTGCTTGAATGCTGGCAACCAGCAAGGAGAAAAATAGGAAGAGGGAGAGAAGAAGAGAAAAAATAGAGAAAAAGGAAAGAAGGAGAAGGAAAATGAAGGGAGGAGAAGAAATGAAGGGAAAGGAGAGTGAAATCAGCTGGCTATTACCAGCCAAAAACTTTAATTAGTTGGTAGGTGAGTATTAAGTTGAACCCTTGCCACCAACTAATTATCTTATTCTGGCTTAAATAAATCCTATTTCATAATCATTTGTGGCGTCAATTTTATGTCAAAATAATTCCAACACATCCCGAAACTCTACGGCTTCGTTTGGTTCGGGGTTAAGTAAGAATTGGTTATTCCAGGGATAGGGTTAAGTTCAGGGTTAAGCCTAGAATAGACCAATTTTGTGTTTGGATGAAAATTGAGTTGTTCCCGGGATTAAGAAAAATAGCGTTTGGATAGATTAGATAGAATAAGAAGAATAGTGGGTAATTATAAATAGAAAATAATGATTTGGCCCTAATTATTATATTTGAATATAAATTTTTTATTTTATATTTAAAATTTCAAATTTAAATAGATAACTTTTATAAAATTAAAAAATTCAAGTATAAAATTTTAAATATAAAATTTAAATAATTAAAAATAACAATTTAAAATTTAAATTTAAAATTTAAAATTTAAAAATATAAATATATATTCTAAGATTACAAATAATAAATTTTGAAATTTCAAATATAAAATATAAAAATTAAAAATTAAAAATTAAAAAATTAAAAATTTAAATATTTAAAATTTAAAATTTAAAATTTAAAATTTAAAATTTAAAATTTAAAATTTAAAATTTAAAATTTAAAATTTAAAATTTAAAATTTAAAATTTAAAATTTAAAATTTAAAATTTAAAATTTAAAATTTAAAATTTAAAATTTAAAATTTAAAATTTAAAATTTAAAATTTAAAATTTAAAATTTAAAATTTAAAATTTAAAATTTAAAATTTAAAATTTAAAATTTAAAATTTAAAATTTAAAATTTAAAATTTAAAATTTAAAATTTAAAATTTAAAATATTAATTTTAAAATAATAATTTTAAGATTACAAATTATAAAATTTAAAAATTTAAAAATTAAAATTAAAATTAAAAATTTATATTAAAAATTAAATTGGGGTGGGATTAATTTTAATCCCACCCCAATTCTAGGGGGGGTGGGGTTTGTTAACCCCACCCATCATGGGGTTATCCTGGGATAACCCCAAGGGGTGGGGTTTGTTAACCCCACCCCGTTTTTTTCTTGTTTGGGGTTAAAGGGGGGTTAACCCCGTTAACCCCCCCTTTAACCCCGAACCAAACGGTACCTACAGGAATATCGATCAGTTTCAGAAATTGCTGTCATTTCGATAGTTAAATTTTTGGAACACTACATTTGGGTGGAAAACATATTCAAAAGGTACATGGTTTTCAATGAATGTTGGGCATTCGCATCATTTTTGGTAAGGATACTGTAGCCACAGAGCATACATTATATTCATAAGGACCAGTTAGCTGATTGTGCATACGCATTATGTTTGATTCTATACGGATTGTTGTGGGTGAAAATTTGTAGTTGTATAGTGTTGTAACTGGCTGGTACGCCTTGCAAATACAGGAGAGACTCTGTCCTCGTGAACAGAGAAATCTCTATATTTGTGGCGGGTCTGTGCGCTCCGTGGGCAAGGCAGGTTAAAAAAAAAATTTGGGCATTTTTCGCAAACTTTGATTTATAAACAACACCTCTTTCTTAAAAAGGCTTGCAAATATGGCCCCGTGGCATAATAGATTAAGATGGCATCATAATGGTAACAACGATAATTTTGATTACAGGTAACTAACTGAACCACAAGCTAGGCTGACCATAGGAAGACCTAAGACTTGTAGGCACGCGAGAGCGCGGGTTGGTTGGGAGTAAGTCCCGGTAGGCTGGTCGAGTCTTAGTAGTCTCGAGGCACATGGTTATTTCATTATTCCATATTTGTGTTACGATTATGGCATAGACTCGTGCTGCTGCCGAGAGTGGTGGCGGATTACCAAGCAGGCACCGAGAAGTAGGGTGATATTCACCAGGTATAGCTGCTCTTGGACTAGGTGGTTGCTCTAAGGGGCCAGGTGATGGCACTTACTGGGTCTATGCAGTCGATTCAGCTGCTACCTCCTAGGCTCCACTTCCTGCGTAGGGCACAAGAGTTACCGCGGGTATCCTCGCGGAGACGGCACACGGAGCTGCTACGGCCACGGCTACTATGGTGGCTGCTGGAATGCAGCCCGAGGTTACGACAGATCAGCTTAGGCGGCTGCGATGATGATGTCTGTCGGTGCTACATCGGTGGCTGTGGATGTCACTCCCTTAGGCTTCGTGGGTATGGCTGCGATGCCTACCCCTTCTCTACTAGTAGCGGTGATTCACGGATAGTGGAGCTAACCCGGACAAGGGTGAC
This sequence comes from Puya raimondii, assembly GCA_016920855.1. Taxonomy (NCBI): domain Eukaryota; kingdom Viridiplantae; phylum Streptophyta; class Magnoliopsida; order Poales; family Bromeliaceae; genus Puya; species Puya raimondii. The sequence goes on from JABWPP010000049.1 coordinate 48,594,422, forward strand.
ATTGATGACTTTAAGAAATATGATCCGCCAAAGTTCGTAGACGAGACTTCCTTACTTTGGATCGTGAGGTATGGGTCAATATTATCAACTGGCTCTTCAAAGAGCCCCAGGCAGGCCAACAAGTCAGTTCTGGAGTACGGGCAGGAGTTCTTCCAGCTTGTCAACTATGTTTTGTTCGTGTTGCGGGTCGGGCAGCACAAGGTTTGGCTTTTAGTGGGAAGTATTTCGAAAGGTTTTTGTTGATTGAAATCAACAGTGTAGGTGTCTCTAACTTATGTAGGTGTCTCTAACTTATGCTGGTTTATATGTCAAAATTGGTGTATGTAGGAACTTATTAAGAACAGTTTCAGTGTCGGGTCGGGCAGCACAAGGTTTGGCTTTTAGTGGGAAGTATTTCGGAAGGTTTTTGTTGATTGAAATCAACAGTGTAGGTGTCTCTAACTTATGCTCGTTTATATGTCAAAATTGGTGTATGTTGGAACTTATTAAGAACAGTTTCAGTGTCGGGTCTCAGTTGATGCGCACTTCATGCACAACTGTCCTAATACCTAAATTGGTGTGTTTTGGGATAGCGAGTGGTCTAAGTAGGCCTGTGTCATGTCACGAGATACTCCATGAAGTTAGTTGGTGGTATCGGCACATCAAGTGATGGTTAGATAAGGTTCGAAAATCGATTTAAGAAATCGTGCTTCGATCGCACTTGTTCGGGCGGGTTGGTGACCCCTTGTCGCGAGCAATTGTCAGTGGTTTTGGGAGCCATTGGACTCTTTTGAAATGGGCTGAAAGGATGGTATAGTTTCGAAAGTCGGCTCGCAAAGCCAATGTTTCGACTATGTTATGTTGCACTTTAGTGCGGTATAGAGGTATCGGTCGGCTTTGTATATGTGTCACGTCTCCAACTTGCAACAATTGCAATAAACACCCCCAATTCCATTTATTTATTCTCTATCAAAAATTGCACCTCGCAGTACTGCATACCGGTACACGTATTTACATACTAGAAGGAATACGGGCATTTAGTTTCGGTACCCACCAGCCAGTTCCTTAGAGCCTGAACGTTGGATTCTCAGATTTTCTACTGTGTTCCAGTACTCAGCGAATCAGTACAGTACACAGTAAATTAGTACCAGTACTCAGTTTGAGTCCCTCAGAATTCGAGAGCTGGTTTTCTTCCATTTTTATTGTATTCTAGTGCCCAATTCCAGTATCCATACATAATACAAAATCTGCAGGTTTGGCAGATTTGACCTTCTGGAGTCTGTTTTCGCACAAAGTTTGCACCGAAAATACTCGAATAGCTCCCAAACCTCGCCGAAACTATTCGAATAGCCTTCTAAGCTACTTTCCACTAAAGCTCCACAATTTGTAGAAGTTCAGTGCTCTACCAATTCAATAGGTGATTGTTAATAATCATAGATGGATGTGGATAATTAGTTTTTGGTGATTATCTTCCTATTAGATGTTTAGTTGTATTTTATCTATTACCTGTCCTGATTATCTGTGTTTCCTATCATGTTGTAGTTATTGTTTTAGTTGTGTGGTTGGTTATGTGGTTGTTATTTGTATTCAGATACTATGCCATGCATGTATAGAAAAAATTCTGTCCGTTTGTACAGGAGAACCTTTGTCCATGTGGCGGGTCTGTGCGTGTCGTGGGGTATCTTTAAAGGTATTTAGAAAAAAATTACACGTTTTTCGTTGGTTTTTCCTAAAATGGATTTTAAAAAGAACCCCAGGGCGTTAGACTCTAATACATTAGAATGAGGTCGGCGAGAGAGTGGCTTTAGGGCCGGATATGTTGCAAAATGCGAAGGAAAAGGTCCGCCTCGCGTGACAACAGTTATGGACGGCAAACCTGATAGAAAATCTATACAAACAAATGTCGGTGAGATTTGAAAATTTTAGCTGGTGACTGCGTCTTCTTAAAAGTGTCACCCATGAGAGGGGCGAAGCAGTTTGGAGTTCGGAGTAAGCTAAGCCCCCGGTATATTGGAGCATATGAGATTTTAGAGCATGTGGTATCATTGGCTTATTGACTAGCACTACCACCGAAACTTGTGAGAGTTCAATGTGTTCCATGTATCTGCACTCTGCAAGTATAATACACGATCCTAACTCGTGTCCTCCGTTATGAGCCGTTCGAGCTACAAGAGGATATATCTTATGAGGAATTTCTAGTATGCATTCTTACTCACGAGGAAAAAGAACTACAGAGCCGCACAATTTCGTATGTCAAAGTTTAGTGGAGCAATTACGAGGACTGTGAAGCTACCTGAAAACTTGAGAGCTAAATGAAGGAGCGATACCCACACCTTTTCGATAGGTCAAATTGATCGACAGGTTGAATTAAGGTATAATTTTAGTTTCACAGACGAAACTCCTTTTAAAGAGGGAGGGATTAGTGTACTGAACTTATGAAAATAGTAGAGTTCTAGTGAAGAGTAGCATTGGAAGCTATTCGATTGTCTTGGCAAGGCTTACGGAGCATTCGAGTGTTTTCAACGCGAATTCGGCGCAAACAAGGACTTCGAAAACTCAAATCTGCTAGAACTGCAAACTTTGCACTGAGTATTGGTACTAAAGAGGAGTATTGGTACCCAACTGAGTAGAGAAAAAACTCACGTTTAGGTTTTACAGAAGTTTTCCCTAGTACTGATACTAATTCAATGAGTATTGTTACCAATTTCTGATGAGTACCGGTACGTAGTAGAAAGCCGCAAATACCAATGTTCAGGTTTTGCCGAACTGGGCTTGAGTATCGGTACTATCGGTCACGCACCGATACTAGAAAGTTGAGTTCCGGTACTCAGTACTGCGAGGTGCATATTTTGAGTGGGTGTAATTAGTTGTGTTTGGGAGACTTAGTTGAAAATATTGCAACCCTATATATAAGAGAATATTAGCCCCTTCTCCCTCACCTGTACACACATAAGAGAAAGCCCTTCTCTTCCTCTCTCACTCTTTTTCTCCTCTCTCTAGAATCCTTCTCCCACCTTGGAGCTTAGAGGAAATCAAGCTAGGAGGAGATTTGGAGGAGTAAAGCAATCTTCTTGGGCAATAGTAGCTTGGAGAGATCAAGGAATAAGGTAAGTCTTTGATGTTTTTGGGTAGGGTTTTGGATTTAACCCTAGGCTAATCTATACTATAAAGTGTAGAGATTTGCTATTGGAATTGGATTTTGTTGAGATTTTTAGAAACCCTAAGTCAAAATTGGGGTTTTTATATTTGTAGGGTTTAAAAATATTTTGACCTCTAGAAACTCTAATTGAAAGTTAGAGAAACTCGCGGGACAACAATGTTTTGAAGACTGACAAGGTGTAGCTCGGCGGCCCGTTTGATGATTCATACCAACTTTGGAGATTTTTGGCGGATTGGCTCGGGGAGGTGCAATTCGCTTGTAGTTTTTCAAATTGCACGTGTCTAAAAGTGGGTTGTGCATTAGCGAAGTGGATTGGTCACTTCCCATATCTAAATTAATAAATTATTTTGTATTGATGCATGTAATAGGGTAGCATAATTGATAAAATGGTATGAATGAAACATATTTTACTTGAGATAAATTGCTATCAAAGTACGAAAACTAGACATATGTTGGAATATGTACACCTAGATTTGGACATCTAGGACAATGACATTCTCTAGAGACAGTAGAGAAATGTACATGCTTGTGTTACTAAATCTAATGCCATCTAATATAGGTTGAAAAATATAGTGGGTAGGATTACCACTTGGGTATGGATGACATGAAACCTAGAAAGCTTGACAATGTAGGGTGAAAACATATGTACTCTTGACGAGACCAAGAAAGCAACGATTCTGCTACTTATAGACTTGTGGTCAGGGGTGCGCGGCAATTTTGCCACCCAATGACAAAGTGAAAGCGACGATTCCACTAATTATAGACTTGTGACCAAAGGGGTGTGTGCCGGTTCGTGTGGCGGTTCCGCCACCTAATGCCAAGATGAAAGCGGCGATTCCGCTACCAATTGACTCTTGACTGGAGTCGAGTGACATGGACTAGGAAATGAAATAGTGAGTAAACGAGAGTTTATCACATTGTTAGATTTCATTATCCTACAGATAGAGACATAAGCATTATTATTTTTACTCTAGCATATAGCAGTTGTTTACTTGACACACACACACACACACACACACACACACACACACACACACACACATATATAGAGAGTTTGGCTATGGTGCTTGTAAAAGCATCAAGCAAATGGTGCATGTAAGTTTTTCGCCGTTAGATCTACCCCTTTGACTGTTTCATCCGTTATATCATACTATTCAACCAACCACCCACTCAACCCTAGGGGGCCACTATCATCCTAATCGCACATCCCTTAATCCAAGGGCCAAAAACTTACAAGAACCAATGACTTGATACTTTTACAAGCATAGGAGCTCAATTCTATATATATATATATATATATATATATATATATATATATATATATAGACATATGCCTCGTTTGGACCTGGTGGGTCGAACTCTTTCCTTAGGTGGCCATACCCACTGGAAACTATGGTTATAGTTCTCACCCCCCATATTTTCAGGTCCTTCTGAGATAGTTACGACGGAGCAAGGAAAATGTTTGGCATAAGCAGATAGAGAACATTCCTATCTCCTATTGTAGCCAAGTCCTATATCAAGCTAGATGTCACCATTTGGGAAATGTATAGAAAAGGGGAAAAGAAAAGAAAAATGTAAAAGAACTTTTGGGTTGTATTTGAAAACAATATAAGCAATGAAAATGATGTAATAGCTAGTTACCTTTATGTTTATATGATATCTTCCTACAAACAGATTATGACACTTCGGGCGGATAGGAAATACTCTGTCCGTTTGGTGGATCTGTGCACGTGCCCAGTGATGCTTCCATTGTGGGCTCGTGGCGTGACTTAAAATGTTGATAGTAAATACTACTCATCTAATATTAATAGTATTCTATGTAGACTCACTCTCTCTCTCTCTCTCTCCATACATACATACATACATACATACATATACATGCAGAAGTGAGCATCTAGGGAGTGAAGGAGCGGCATCGGCAACGGTAGTACGATTCGCACCCTTCGTGTAACAGTCTATCGGTGGACCATCCTTGTCACTTCTCAAGTTCCACTCTTGTATGTTACCCAGTTCCCTTTGTGGCTTGGACTATTCCCTTACAGATTCTGTCTACAATACTATGGTGTGTTTATGTCATGCCCCGAGCCCACAGCGGGAGCACTCATCGGGCACGTGCACCAGACCCGCCGAACGGACAGAGTTTTTCTTATCCGCCCAAGACGTCACAAGCATGTATACACAACATATTCCAAACAGGAATTGAATATATGGATTGCATAAAGAACGTATCACAAGAAATAAAGTAAATACTACTTCTATTACATCTTTCCGCATTTGTATTACATACAAGTTTTTACATTCCAAACACAACCCAAAATGAGCTTTATATTTTTCCTTTTCATTACATTGTTCCAAAATGGGGATACAACTAGAAAAAAACCAAAATGGAAGGATGCTATCAACTCAGTTATGCCCTTTCGTCGCTCCGCCGTGTCGCTCGCGGATGGACCTGAAAAAATATGGAGGTGAGAACTATAAACATAGTTCCCAGTGGGTACGGCCACCTAAGGGAAAAGCTCGACCCACCAGGTCCAAAGGAGGCAATATAAGCATGGGTTAGTTCAATATATAATCATATGAGAAGTAACAAGCTTATGCCTCTAAACATGATCATGCAACCTACCCATGTGACGTAAACTATATTTACTCACTAGGTTCCATCTTCTAGTCATGTCACTCGACTCACTCTTGAGTCAATCACAGGCGGAATCGCCGCCCTCATCTTGGCATTAGGTCACGGAATCGCCGCACCACTTAGCCATAAGTCAACAACTTGTGAAATCGCCGCATTCATTGGGTGATGGGCAATGGAATTGCCATTCCCATTTCTTGCCCCAATCTCATAGATAGCAGAATCACCACTTTCACGGTCTCATCAAGGGTCCATTCGTTCCACCCTATGTGTTAACCTCTCTAGGTTTAGAGTTATTCATGTCAAGTGATCATCCTACCACTATGTTCTCCACCTATGTTCAATGACACTAGGTTCTCTATATTCACATGTTGAGTTCTCTACCATTCCTAGAGAATGTCAACCTACATTTATCACATGCATTCATTTATTCATATTCCATACATAGATAGTAAGATACATTTCACATATCATATGCCTCTAGCATGCATATCTAATATTTATACTACCATGCAACAATAAAACACTTAAGTCTAGTTACTATACTCTAGACATGAGAGGTGACCAAGTCACTTAGTTACAATTAGGTCTTCTCTTGGGCTACAAACTTTTACTCCAAGCTTCCTTACCCTAAATATAAGAAAAATGGTTCGTTACCATTTTCGGACCCTAAAACGATTTTATCCCTTGAAATCATGTTGCCCCACATGATTTCCAATCCCTCTATTAGGGTTATAAAGCTTTAAATGACTTTTAAACCCATGAAATCCAAAAACCCTCTTTTAACCTAGGGTTTTCCAAAACCCATGCCAAAACCCATTTTAAAGGGCTATCTCTATAATTTGTAGACTAGAATAGCCTAGGATTTAATAAAAATCCATCTAATGGTTTAAATCCAAAACCCTAACCTCAAATCTCGAAATCTCACCTTTGCCACAAGTTTCTCAAGCCTCTTCCTGCTCCAAATAGCTTGCTCCCACCTCCAATCACTCCTCCAAGCTTGATCTTCCAAGCTCCAAGTGTTGGAGAGGCTCCACTAGAGAGGGAGGAAAAAGAGAGTGAGAGAGGGAAGAGAAGAGAAATGTTTTCTCTTGTGTCCAAAGTGGGGAGAGAATGGCTGGGGTCCCACTTTTATAGGGGTTGCAACATTTGCAACTCACTCCCCCACATTCCACTAATTACAACCAGCCAAAACTGGCATTTCACAATACTGCGTACCTGTACCCGAATTCGTGTACCGGAACACGGGCATTTAGTACAGGTACCCGAAATTCAGTTCCTCAGAACCCGAACGTTGGATTCTCAAATTTTCTATTGCGTACCGGTACCTAGATTTTATTACCGGTACACAGTGTTTCAGTACCGGTACTCAGGTTCAGTTCCTCAGAACTCGAGAGCTAGTTCCTTCCCATTTTGTATTGCGTACCCATACCCAGTTTCCAGTACCGATACTCAATACAAATTCCGCAACTTAGGCAGAATTAGCCATCCTGAGTTCGTTTTCGCGCTCGGCGCTCGGTTTGCGCCGAAAACACACGAATACTCCCCAAACTTTGCCGCAACTATTCGAATAGCATCTAGGCTCATTTCCACTAGAACTTCACCATCTGTAGAATTCGGTGCACTACAGTTTAGCCCGGTACCTTTTGGTTGGTTGGTAAAGAATAAGAAGCTAAAAGCAAAAATGCTCTATCTTTGCTTTAGCCGCTGCTTTTTTCAACATAAAGCGAAGAATAACGGCCGGCATATCTTTCTCTTGCAAAGGAGATGCTGCTGCTGGTGGATGTCATGGTTCCGAGGCCCTATTTGAAAGGAAGGTAACGGCTGGCACATAGGAACAACGATTTAAGCTCCTTCAATGGGTAGCACATCTCATTGGCTAGCTAGCTCATATGGAATAGGTCTCTGGCTTGCTCCTATCCACTCTTTGGTATCTATTAGAAAGAGTCATAAACTTTCCATTATTTGTTCCTCATCATCCCGACTTGTCCCTATCCCTTAAGCAAGAAGGTCAAGCGCTAAATGGCTACCTCTTTGCGGGGAATATCCAGATCGTACGCTAAGGTTTGATCCATTCCGTGGTAGAAAGGTAAAGAGATATGAGAGTGAGGCTAGCTTTGGGCATCCCTTTTATCTAATTGGCAGTCGAACTAGAAGCTAGGCATTTCCAGCCTATCCAATTATAAAAGTTCCATACTCTCTCCTACTTCAAGAATTTCAAGTTTAGCATAGCCTAAAACATTTTCCCTGGAAGCCTGTAGTCCTTCTATTTTATTTCGATCAAGTTTCCAGGGAGAATTTCATTACATTAAGTGCCATTCTCTCTCAAGACCAGTGCAATTCTTGTATGAGCTCTCTGCTTACTAACGATCTACGAGTTCTCACTCGATTCCCTATTTATGCATACATATACATACATATACATACATATACATATATATAGAATTGAGCTTCTATGCTTTTAAAAGTACCAAGTCATTGGTGCTTGTGAATTTGTAGCCTTTGGATGAAGATTTGTAGGGTTAGGAGATAGTGATCGCCTAGGGTTGAGTGGACAGTTGGTAGAATAGTATGAGATAAGGGTTGGAATTAGTCAAAGGGATAGATCTAACGGTGAAAAACTTACAAGCACCAAATGCTTCGTGCTTTTAAAAACACCAAATCCGACTGTGAATACTATCCAGTTTTTAACCCTTGGATGAAAAATTATAGGGTTGGGATGATAGTGGTCTCCTAGGGTTTAGTGGTGGTCCCCCTAGGGTTTAGTGGGTGGTTGGTAGAATAGCATGATCTAAGGGATGGAATTGATCAAGGGTAGATCTAATGGTGGAAAATTAGATAGCACCAAGTGCTTGGTACTATCCAGACAGACTATATATATATAGTAGTTGAACTCTCTATAGAGTCCGGCTACTATACTACCGATAGCACGGAGGTCTCCATGCTACTAAGTTGTTCTTGATATTACGGCTTTCAAATCGACGGTCGGCTCTGTTAGACATGATCTACGCTATTGGAAGTATTTAGAAACCAAATTTTATATTTCTTCGACATTATTTGACTAGTGAAACTCATTCACTTGAGTCAGTAGGCATTCTAAGTTTTCCTCGGCAGCCAATATATACAATTTCAACGGCCGACCTTGTCGAGGTGGCACTAACAACGGGGGTTTTACCAGATATCCTTTGATATCTTCGAAAGCCTTTTGGCGTTCCGCGGTCCACACAAATTCTTCTTGGTTCTTAAGCCGAAGCAGCGGAGTAAATACTTCTACTCTCCTGGCCAAATTTGATATGAACCATCTTAAATAGTTGATTTTTTTCAATAAACTTTGCAATTCTTTCTTAATTTTAGGCGCCGGTAAATCTATAATCGCCTTCACCTTATTTTTATCTATCTCAATTTCCTTCTAGTGAACCAAGAAATCAAAAAAGTTTCCAACCGATATACTGAACGTGCATTTTAGAAAATTCATTTTTAAGTTATATGTTCTCGTTCGTCCGAAGGCTAATGATCAGTTTTAGATTTCAATTTTACTATGATGTTATCAATATATACTTCTACTATTTTACCGATCAAGCTATGGAAAATAAAATTCATTGACCTTTGATAAGTGGCCCCGACATTCTTTAAACCGAAAGGCATCACCACCCATTCAAAGGTTCCAATCGAATCTGGGCATCGGAAAGCCTTTTTTGATACATCTTTTTCAGCTATAAAGATCTAATGTGTATTCATGTAAAATAGGATTTCATGATCGGCCGTGGCATCTACTAACATATCGGATATTGGCATTGGATAGTCTTCCTTCGGTGCAGCCGTATTTAAGTTTCTAAAGTTGACACAAACTCTAAGTTTGCCATTCTTCCTACGCAGAGGAACAATATTAGATACCCAATTAATGTAACGCGCTGCTCTAATAATTTCTGCTCTGAAAAAGATTTTAAAATTCATTTTGATTTGGAGTACAATACTAAACTCAAACCTACGAGCCCGTTGCTTGAAAGGCCTAAATTCTTTTTTTATAGGGAGCCTATATTTGACAATCCCTCGGCTGAGCCCTAGTATCTCGTCGTAGCTGTAAGTTATGATACCCCAAGGATCTAATAGGTAAACACACACCTAGAGGGGGGGTGAATAGGTGTATACAATAAAACAACCAACTTGATGCAATAAAAATATAAGTATGGAAAATTAAAGCAACACACCGAGAAATTTACGTGGGAAAACTCTAAAAGGAGTAAAAAAACCCACAGGACCGATCACACGAAAATCCACTAAGTAAAATAGAGTACAAGGTGATTTACCGAATCCACGACTCAACCTTTACCCTAGACTTGAAGTAGATCCCCTTCGTTGGTCCCCGATAAATCGAACTCCTCCGATCGACCACACCGCGACTTCTCGCAGCAGCAACGCTCCGTCTCCACGAGCGTCCACCGAATCCTCGGCCTCACGCGAAGCCCTCGCGCAATCGCTCCGTCCGGAGCTCCGATAACAATAGTTGATGGTGATTTCAATGCTTAGAGAAGCAAAGAATATGAGAGGAAACTTTCTAAGCGACCATCGACTTGATTCTAAGATGAAGATCATAATTTAAACCCTAAGAATCAAGTCGACACAAGAGAGAAAGAAACTTGTCATCGAAAAGATGAACGAACGGCTCCGAGACAAGTTTCTAGGGTTTCCAAAGGTAAATCTCTCTTAGGCACGTTTTAGAGAAGCCCCCATATCATATTTATAGGTTTAGGAGACATAGAATCAGAGTAGGATTGAAAAAATGAAGTTTCAAAAAATTGCGACGGGTCGGGAACCGGACCTTGGATGCAGGGTCCGGACTCTGAAACATTCCAGCGTTTCATTGTCCGGACCTCAGCTCTCAGGGTTCGGACCCCGTATCATAAATTTTTCTGTTTTATTAAAGTTTATCAAATAAATCCTATTCTAATGTCTCCAAACACTTACATTGAATGTGTAAATCACCATTAACTATATTAAACATACCTGGGGGGCGGTGAGCTTCATAGATGAGTCTTTGAGCATTTGAACTTGACGTCGTCTTCTTCGACCCTTCAAGACTCCACACGACTCCACGAAATCTGCCAACAAAAATGCCGTAACAATCTCCCCCTTTGGCGATTTCATGACAAAACAAAAAAATACATACCCGAAGCTCACTTAGCTACAAAACAAAAAGTAAATAGAGTTTGTCGCAATCACCAAACAACAAACTCCTCGCATGACCGATACAATAAGTACAAAAATACACCCAAGTCAACTCCTAATACAAACTCTATGACTTAGACACGACTAGGAGTCTTGAAGTCTTCTACTTCCTACAAAAAGCAAGTACTAGACAAAATAAAGCTTACTACCATGAATACAATAATACCAACAGGAAGTACCGAAAGTGCACACAGTCACTAAATGTCCATATGTAACTACAGAAGCATAAGCAAAGATGAAAGCATAAGCAAAGATGAAAGATGAAAATACATACATCCTAAGTCACTCCTAAGCTTAAGTCACATCTTCCCCTTTTTGTCAGAAAGCGCCAAAACACAAAAAAAGAGAAAGGCATGCGAAAACAAAAGTAAATATGTGTAGTGTACCGGATTTTTAATATAAAAGTAAGTGAAAATAAAAAGAGTGTGAGATACTATTTTTATTGGACTTAAAGCAGTAAGATACAAGTCGAAAACGAATTGTGCAGAGATTGGAATGAAAACAACAAATTTGGAGTTTTCTGTAAGGAACGGGGCTGATTTTTTAGCAGAAAATTTACAGTGTCAGAAAATTATAAAAATTTAAGGATATGTCAGAATTATTTTTCTGAGGGTAGATTAGAAGTTTCATGTTATTCCGACACCTGAAAAGTGAAAATAAAATATAACAGCAATCTGCTAGAGATTTTTGTCGGTAGAGCTTTCGGTGACCAAAAAATGGTCCGAAAGTGAGTACTGATGATTAGTTCTTCTGATTAACTTAAACCGAGCATGACTATCAAATTTGAGCGCAAACGGACATTCAGAAGGGTTTCGACGAAAAGTATCAGATTCTGAACTGAAATTGCAATAGTGTTGGAGGGTTTTTTTTTTAAAGGGAGCTCTCTCCCTTTTCTCCCTCAGCAGAACACACACACACACACACACACACACACACACACACACACACACACGCATGAGAGAGAGAGAAGCTCTCTCTCCCTCACGATCTCCTCTCTCCCTCTCTCTAGTTCTCCCCAAACGTGGGGTTTTGGTGGAGATCGAGCTCAGGAACGCGTAGAGGACGTCGGATCGAGCTCTAGCGCGCGTGGCGGCTCAGAGAGCTCGCGACCCGAGGGGAAGTTTTTCAGATTAGGGTTTAGGATTTTGCTAAATCCTTCAAAATTGAGATATGTGAGTTTCATAGATGATTCTACACAAGGTTGTTGAAGGATTCTCCGTAAATTTCGGAGTATTCTCGAAGAAATCGGAAAACCCTAGGTTGAAATGGGGTTTTTGGATTTGGAGGGTTTAAAATTTGTGTAACCCCGTAGAACCCTAGTTGAGGGTTAGTAAAACACGTTGGACAGCTCAGTTTCGTCGAACGGCAAGAAACAAAATTGTTTTGAGTTCGACTCGGATTAACGAATCCTATATATGTGTGTTAGGGCAAGAAGCTTGAAGACCAAGCTTGAAGCCGAGGAAAAGAGCCCGATTGCAAGTGTCTACAAGCAATCGGAAGAGTGTGAGGTGGGTTTGTGTTTACCGAAGTGATTAGGTCACTTCCATGCCCAAGAGTAAAGTATAATTTTATTTGTATTCGATGCATGTAATGGTAGGTTAATTGGTAAAATGAGTAGGCATAGTTGTACCCCCATTTTTATCTTAATTGCTTTGGGGCAAACAACCCCCCCCTGTTACCATCCGAAGTAAAAGTGTGACCCCCAAGTGAAATAATAGTTTGATAACAAGTATGTAAGAGGGCGGGGGGTGCCCCCCCGTCAAGTCCCCCCTCCCTCTAACCGTAAAAGCCCCCCCTTTATCAAATTAAAAGGGTAGAGAAACTTGGAGTCTTTTTATGACAGGAAGCAACCCCGAAGTACAGCTATCCCCTGGGAAGCTTACCCCTAGAAAATTATCCAACAGTCTTTTTGAACCATCGTAACTATCCAAATCTACACATACCCCCACAATTCTTACCCCCCCCGACCTAGGTGCGTAATCATAATTACGTGTTATCATCCATATTACTAACCCGTGACCCGATTAGTTGGCCAACTATGCCATACACCAACCACCAGAACAATAACCCCCCCAACCCCCCCAGCCCGTGTAGCCCAACTAAACCCCATTTCTTTAAATCCACCCAACCCTTAGGAAGAAGGAACCCCCCCCCCCCCCTAGGGAACACCCCCCCTTGCACAACTTTGACCCCCCCCCCCCAACCCACCCCTCACCACCCGCCCCCATTGCCCCCTATAAAACCTATCATCCAACCCGAAATGGAGTTAGTGGCAAGGATTCGAGATAAGGGACCCCCCCCACCCCCCCTCCTCATCCCCGCGTCGGAACCCCCCCCCCCCCCCCTCCAACCCTTCCCTCCCCCCCCCCCCACCCACACGTAACCATTTTACTAACCCCCCCCCCCACGACACCCCCCACACCCCAAACACCAGACCCCCCACTCGATCCCCCGGAACCCCAGGTGCCCTCCAGGCCGCAACACAGTACCCCCGCCCACCTTAACCCCCCCCCCCCTGTGAGAACCCCACTCACCCCCAGTAGGCCCCACTGGGTACCCTCCGGCTACCACCCCCGACCCCCCCCCCCCCCACCCTGTGTACCCACCCCCCAGTTATAGCTTGTATGTTAAGACATCAACCGTTTTCCTAAAATAGACAAAAAGGCGCCTCACGTCCGGAGAAAAGCTGTGCACTCGGGAGAGGCCTACCGTCAGAAAAAAAATTCCAACGAAACGTTGAGTCGTAAGACGCGTATGCCGCTAGTCAATACTGAACGCCACAAACAGGACTCCGTAGGCAGTATAAACTATAATGAGCATTGCATTGAATCGTAAGAAAAAAAGGGAGGTTGTAGAGCAAATGAGGGGTCAAAATGACGTGAGACTCACTTGATTTAGCCCTCAGCGACAACAGATATGAAGAATAAGCTGTCATAAAACAAATGTAGTCTGCGTTCCACCGATTAGTTCCCCCAAGTAACATAAGGCAACCCCTAATATAACTTATAAACAAAACAGAGCACTGCACGGCAGTCAGAACTAAATCGGGAAGACCTTAAATAGGGGTCAAAAGGCTGATAAAATTGTACTCTAAGTCTCAAGAGCATACACCTATCAGTCACAAATCACGAAAGCTTCAAATCCAAGAGTCCGTGGGTCCACCCGTCAGAGCCCAATAAATAATCTACTCATGCTCCAAATTCAGATTTCATAATAAACATGCAAATTCATGAATTCGAGCTACTAACAGATAAATAAAATAGCATGCTGCACTCTCTACAACTTAGGAGGAAATCCGACGATTTCGGTAACATCAACCCACCTCAAAGCTATCCAACAACGGCTAGGAGTCGAGTGGAAGGGCTCCAAACAACGCCGGCTGAAACCGGACTCGAATCTGCTTCAACTTCAGGATTCGGACCCACCTGCGCACTAAGATCTGGGCGCCCAGAAAATCAGCCAGTAAAGAATGCAGCCTGGCAGCACGACCCACATGCAATCAACATGCGATAAAATCCAATTCCTAAGTCCAAATGCAGTGAAATTTGGCTCAACTCACCAGCACAGGTTCAAGAACAAGCCCTCCAAAAATCAGCCAAATCGGAGATCGACTCGATGCCCAAAAGGTCCATGCACTGAACCGGATTCACTATTGGACCCTCCTGCACATGGATCCGAAAATTCCAGCACTTGAGCAAAACTCAAAAAACAGCAAAATCTCAGGGATTCCAACGAATCTAGCTCATAGAAAGGGGTCACAAACTCTCTCAAAAACAGTGATGGGGCTACCCAAAGCCTCTCCAAAGATCCTCACACAAGATCTGGATCTAAAAATCCAAGAAAATTCGATAAATGACCCAAAATCAATCACTTAAGCAAAAATCTCCAAAATCTGAGCTAGAACTCACCTTTGAATCCTCAATTCAGGTGAGAAGGGGTCCTCCAAACCAGCAAGGAAAGTGGAAGGATCAATCCACACTTTCGAAAATCCAGCTCCCAAGAGATCGGATCCAAAGATCAAAGGGAAAAACCCAAGTTTCAGCTCAAGAACACGAGGGGTCCAGTAAAACAACAACTGTAGCTTACATACCTGTCCAAAATCGCGATTGGAAGGATCCCACTTCTTCCTCTGCGAGTCCTCTATCAGCAAACCAAGTTTCGTTGGATTTTGGATACTCTCCTACACCGCATAAACACGAGACCAAAACACTCCAGGTCGACGCTGCAGTTCCAGCAGGAAACCGAGATCATCAATGGAGGAAGATGAAATTGGGGAAGAAGAAGGGAGGTTCTCCCTTGCTAGCATCGAGTCTCAGGAATGAAGAGAAGGAAGGAAAAGAGCCTCAGGGGAAGCCATCCACATCTTTTATAGACCTCTGGATTGGTGCAATGAGCCTCAAGAGAACAAAAACCACTATGCTGTCCCTCAGCAGAATTCTGCACATCCGGCACCGCCCGAAACTCCAAAACTTCAGTTTTGGCTTATTTCGAGCGCTCCGATGTCTCGCTTTTTTCGCGTCTATTTGACGTCGAAACGACTCCCGACCTGTCTCGACCTTCTTCCAGAAGTGTCGAACAGTCTAAGGTACTACAGTCATTAATACCGTCAGTTATGGCCCCAGAGGGGTACTACACTCTCTCCCCCCCTACGGAAAGTTTCGTCCTCGAAACTTTAAACTCAAAACTCATACCTCAAGCTAAGGCAGCTCGAACAGGTAGGGATAGGATTCCCGCATCACCGTCTCCAGCTCCCAAGTCGCCTCACGCTCCTCGTGATTACTACTCCACTGCACTTTTCACGTACGGTATGACTCGGTTTGCGCAATTCTTTTTCTCTCGCGAGCAAGAATCCGCACTCGTCGCAACTCCTATCCTCCGTACTGCAGGTCCTCGAACAGCCAGCCAAACTCGAGTGAGAGTGAAAGTCAATCACGTGGGATAGGGGGTCGAATCACAGATTACCATATACTCCTCAGGGCCGAGACATGGAACTCATCGTGGACTCCAGAAAGTCGCGTAAACGGTGGAAGGGCAATCCTGTCGCTACCGGCGCCGCACCGTCCTTCCTAGAACTCGAGTGGAAAGATCCACTCACAACTCGTCGAAATTCTAGCTTTCAACCTCGAAGGGGCCCGAATCCCAGGTCCATAACCGTGGACTAGCTTTCCACATTGGAATCTCCAAACTCCACTCAAAAACAAAACCATTCCGAATCTGGAACGGCGAGACTTTCAACAAAACACTACTGGTATTTCCAACGAACTAGAGGAACAACACAATTCACCTCTCTCGAGACTTTCCTAGTATCACATGATCCACTTCAATCTCCTCTGTCTGGACTCTCTGGGGTCTCGTGGGACGGTATCCGCAATGACTCCGTCGTAACTCTCACTCTGTCTGACGGTACCAACCTTCACTTCTCGAACAATCTTGACCATCTCTTACAGCCCCCTTGGCTCTAACATTCGCGCTATCCAACAGGATATCGGGAACCCCAAAGTCTCCTCCTCAGACCTCTCACCTCTCCCAACCACATCGCTCCAATGCAAGGGCGAACGACACTTGCGTCCATACAATGCTTCAAACGGAGCCATCTGGATGCTCGCTTGATAGCTATTGTTGTACGCAAACTCAACCAGTCTAAGTGTCGATGCCACCCTCTCCACCAAAGTCTAGGACACATGCTCTCAACATGTCCTCAAAGTCTGAATGGTCTGAATGGTCCGCTCAGAGACTGACCATCTGTCTGTGGATGAAAAAGCCGTGCTGAACCGCAGCTGAGTACCCAGTGCTGTGTACTGAATAGACTCCTCCAAAACTGTGAGACGAACCGTGTGTCTCGATCTGACACAATCGAGGCAGGCACTCCATGCAGTCTCACTATACTCATCGTCCAAATATAGCTGAGCGAGTCTGTCCCTGGACCAAGTAGTCTGCACTGGTAGAAGTGGGGCAGACTTTGAGTCAGTCTGTCCACTATCACCCAAATATGCATCGAAACCAGCCTGCGACCTCGGTAATCCCACGAACAAAGTCCATGGCGATCTGGTCCCACTGAAAAGGTCCCACTTCCACTGGGTATTGGGGAGACTCTGAAGCTTGCCAGCAAAGGTACTCGGTGTTCGCTCAAGCCCGCCTTTACCTGTTGACAAGTCAAGCACACTGAGCCACAAATCTCCCAATATGCCGCTTCATTCCATTTCCACCAGAAGTGTGCCTTCAAGTGTCCTTATACATCTTGGTTCCACCGGGGTGAACCGTATAACGGTGAGTAATGAAAATGAGCCTCTCTTAAAAATCTCCCCTCTCTCGGATCTCTGAATCCATAGGCACACACAAGTCGGTCCGTCTGTACCCCTGCCTACCGGCAGTACTCCCGAACTGTCAACAACACTAAAATCCCCCTGTCTGTCCACTAAGGCAATCTGATCTGAATCTCGTTCTATCCCTCGTCAAATAGGGGTCCCGCACTCTCTGTTTCTCTCGGATCCTATCCAACAGAGTGGGTTGCAAAACCAAAGACATAAGTTTTGCTCAGTAACCGTAACGCCCGAGGGATACCACCTCAAGCTCTGAAAAAAAGTCAAAGCCGCCTCAACTCCTCAAGTAATGGCGCCTGCCGAGTGATCGTCATACTAAGGCTCTGCACTGATCTCGCATCTCCTGATCCGAAAGCTACAACGCATCATCAAATCTGCCACTACATTACAATATTCGCCTTGCCGGGGTTGATACTGGATGGCAATATCATAGTCCTTCAACAAAACCGGTCCTAAAGCTTCAGCTTCGGGTAATGGTATACCACAGCCACCAGCAGAACCGGTGCTCCGCCTTTAACCTGTTGAAACACAACACTGCACAAATCTCCCAATATGGCCGGCTTCAATCGCATTAAGCACCAGGGGTAAGTGTGCCTTCAAGTGCATGATACATCACTGGTTTACATTGCCGGGACGGAACCATAGCAAGGTAGTCAATCTACCTCCTACCAAGGCGCTAAATCCATTCACACACAGTCGGTCCCGTAACCGCAGTACCCGAAACCAACCTCCCCTGTGTTGACGACAATCTGACTCGAATAAGCATCAAGCAAATCCGCTACTCTTTTCTCAATCTCTCCTCGGAGCCCGCATAACTGAGGAAGGTATCAAACCAAATAGAAGTAAGTTTTGGGCCGTAACCCAGGAGGCATAACACCTCTTAGCACTCAAGTTTCCGCTTCAGCTCCTCAAAGCATTACTGCTGGCACTCAAAACCAGTGATCACCATACGAAGGCTCTGCACAGGGACTTAATTGCTCAGCGAATAATCTCGCCACTACATTCCGCCTTGCTCGAGCAGTACACTGGAGTGAAGGTGGTGTCCTTGGATAGCTCTTACGCAAAGAGCGTTTCAAACAATATGTTTTCTGAGTGAACGAGATATTTGAGGACTTACCACGCTAATCGAAACCGTGTAAAACTCACATGCTCAACCTACGATAAACCGTCACCTCGGTGATAACCTACAGCTCCAGCTCCAAATAAGATGCGTAGGGTAAATCTCTTCTCATGATCTTTAATTGCCGGGGGGGGGGAAGGTCATAGCATTACCCCTAATCCATGCTGCATCCACACTCAATATGCCACTGTGTGACGCAATTACTATTATCCCAAATCCTTCCCAAGTAACTGGAACGGTATTTCGGAACGGGAGCAGAGATCACAGCCCTCACTTTAATACCCGTATAGCTACGCTGAAACTTCACTCATGTCCCGATTATACAAAAAGACCCTACCAATCGTCAGACGACCTGAGGGTGTCGAGAACTTCGCAACAGCACTTCACTCAACGAACTCTTATCACCTGAGGCATAAGACAGAAAACTCCCTCACCTCGGTAACTTCGTCGGTTAGGGCCAATCGGTCTCAATCTGATAAGGTTTTGGCAACTTTCACATGGCCCAGAAACACATACCTCTCGAACAGAACTGACTTCTCAAACAGAGTGCATACAACTTACTTCTCTCTCAGAAGATCGGCACAATATAAAAGCACCCTCATGCTCAAGCATCACTCCGAGAAGAGATCAAGGATATCATCAATAAACACACTAAATAAAAAAAAAAACAGCCCCTGAGATAAACACGCGAGTCCAAGCGAATCGGCTTACACACTACACAAGATCATCAAATCCATAAATCCAAGCCAAGCGTGGCTTAACTAGCGGTCGAGTCTTCAAATAACCGCGGCATACTCGCAGTCGCATGTGAGGCACAAATCGGCCATCTATGCCGATATCAAACGGCCGAATAGTCACGAAACGCCAACACTCGGATCTCTTAACGCGCGGGACCGTCTTACACGCGAACGCGACAAATAGGAGGGAATAACAGACACGTGCTTCGACAGAAGATCCTCGGTCGAGAACATAGCACTAATCCTTTGCTATGATGGGACGGATCAACAACTACATAAATCATCATCATCTCTCGGAGAACGAAGACACAGCAATAACCTGTTCCGTTCTCTGCATAGGTCACGATTCATCTTACAACCAATGCTCGATAATCCCACACAAAGTCTAAGGAACAATCAGGTTTCCTGTATCTATCTGCCTAGCTACACTGCGGATGTCCAACACTGCTGAGTCGACTCCCAAGGCCCATCAACGCGTCCTGAGAGATCATTCCCTACTAAACGATACTCTCAAATTCCAACTTCCACAAGAAATCTAACACACCCAATCCGAGTGAACGTTGCGAGCCCTCAAGGCCTAACTTACCGACGTGGCGATTCTCACCAAGTGTCCCGTTATCTTCATCGGTCAGTTCATTCTTCGCTGACATGATGCGCGCTTAATGGCTCTCACTACAAGTCCATGAGACTCGGACAGCACACAATACTCTCACCTGCGAGGTTCGTCTCTGTCTACTTGTGAGGAGCTCGTGCACCCTACTCAGCTACATCAACTCCCGAGAGACAACACTGCCGACGAACTCCCGCTGGTCTCCCTAGCTGAGCAAAGATGCTCCTCTCGAAACTCCGGTGTGGCAACAGACCTCGTACACGAGAGCCGAACCCGCGGCACATCACAGCGAGATCGCTCCTCAGAAATATCTGCGCCATGCTCCTCACATCCTCGATTCTGTGTCTACCTCGCACAGCAAAGAGTCGCCGAGACAATGACCTCGTGCATCCAGCGAGCGGCACATCAACTTACTCGCTCGTCCGCCGACCATATCGACTACGCTACGTAGACACAACACAAGCTCTGGTTCTCCCTGGCATCCAACGTCACGCCTCTCGCCGTCGCACCTGCGTCAGCCACCGAGAGTTTATAGAACTATCGCCACGGCGCGAGTCTCCAGTCTGCAGTACCACATCAAAATACCGAGAACAACTTCATGTTTCTAGGGGACAACTCCAAACGACCAACAGGTCATGACGCAATAAGTCACCCGAGCGGTCCATGCTGCACAGGGCACACAGACTCGTCGAAGCGGGTCATTCGACAACACATCTTAAAAACTGGGCTTCGGATTGATTCGCGAGATACCGCGAGAGAGCGTGCGGGCTGTTAGTTCTGTGCGCTAGCGAGCGTGCGTGTCCCCGTGGTAGTTAGGAGGGGTGTGGCGAATGCCTCGGAGGCGGGCAGTAGCGAGAGAGAGAGTGTAGTGATGAGAGTGGCCGAAGGGGGGCGTCGTGGTACGTAGGAAGATCGCGTGTGCGCGCTAGGCGTGCTAGATGGGGCAGGAAACGAAAGCGTGTATACCAGGGCCGAGCGCGGGGGGGGGGAGCAAGGGTAGTGAGTGTGTCAGTTGTGGTGTGGGGGTGCGCTGCGGTGGAGTCTCTTCCCTGTTATGAGGGGTGGGTTGTCCGGTATGATTAGGTATCTGTCCGGCTCTTAGCGCCATAGGAGTCTTTGAGATGCGAGCGCGTGCTGCCTCCGCGCTGGGTTAGTATGTGGTATGACGTCTGGGGCATCGGGGTGACTTCGGGATGTCCGAGTGCGAGGTATGAGAG
This sequence comes from Puya raimondii, assembly GCA_016920855.1. NCBI lineage: Eukaryota > Viridiplantae > Streptophyta > Magnoliopsida > Poales > Bromeliaceae > Puya > Puya raimondii. The sequence continues at coordinate 48,615,423 of JABWPP010000049.1, forward strand.
TCGTGAGCGCGTTGCTGGTAGTCGCAGGGGGTCAGGTCTCTTGTTGGCTATAGGCGTTGATGAACTGGGGTGTATCGATGGCGGGGGGATTTCGGTTTGTGGTGGTACAGGTCTATCTTTTCGTGCGTTAGTACTTTCGTTGGTATGGAATACTACTGCATCCTGACTGGGAGTGTCTATACGGATGGGTAGGCGATTGACTCGATCTGTTTACGTTTGGTGGGAGGGTAGAGGGGTAGAATGTGGGAGGGGAGGTGGTTAGGGGGGTGACGATGCGATCATGGTACAGGCGACGCTGCTCGGGGACACCCGCATGCACTACGCCGATGCTCCGCTACGCTGCTACGCACACTCACACTAACGACGCGCAATGTCCGTCCTCTAGCCGCGTGCTACGACGACCACCGTACTACGTGTGCTAACTGTGCCTTCTGCTGACTGTCCCGTCTGCTAGACTGGACACATCCCTCCTGTCCGTCCCCCTCTGCTGACCGCTCCGCCTCCGCATAGACAGCGGACACACCACACAGACACAGCATCACCCTGAGAATCGTGATCGTCCCGCGAGAGGGACTCGCCGAGGGCGATCCTCTGCAGAAGTGCGATCGTCGGAGGATCGGTCGCGTATCGCCGTCTGCCGCGACGGTCTGCTGCTCCTCTTCTATCCAATACCGCTAGACTCGAAGTGCGGCACTCCAGCCCGCTATCACATACGCTCGTCGACTCGAAGGATCGATCGCAGCGCTCCAGCCCAATCACAGCGCTTCGCTACAAGGCTCGACTCACGCTCCATCGACCCATCACAGAGGACGCATCCCTGCTCAAATCTGAGCGCTCTCGGCAAGTCTGCGCGGAAGCGAACCAAACTAGTCTGCACTGATCGTCACTAAGATCACAATGCGACTCCGTCATCATGCCAGACATAACCTACTGTGACCTCGCATCCCATACGCATAGACAGACAACGCATCATGCAGTTCCATCATCACCGTCGAGTCTGGTAACGAAAGCGAACTCACGCTGGTATCCACGCTGCACAGAGCTCTGGCTGATAGACGACTCTCCGCTGACTAGCACAACTCTCCTGACAACATCGCTGCGCTCCGAGTCTTCGCCTGAAGCATCAATCCTCTTATCTGACATCTAGGTCGACACATAGCTGCACGACCGTATCTCAGCTCACACCCAGTTTTGCTCAGGGGAAACTCCAGAGGCACACCACTTGCACAGCCACTATCCCGCGAGAACCTGGCTCCGATCCAACTCACAGTCTCCTCTGAGCAAGCGGCACTCACAGTGCGTGCACCACTCGTGAACAGGGCAGTTCGACTACGCTCGCTCGAACTCAAAATAATCTATCGTGCCTGCGCTCCTGCACCTGGCTCTGCAAAGGCAGTGCGAAGACTCCGTCGCGAACTGAGACTCGCTCCCGCCTACGCCATGCGAGGTGACAGACCATGACCTCGAACAAGCTTCTCACACAATCCAGTCCTGCTCGGATGTGGCCACCATGCGAGCGATGCGCGGGAGGGAGAGCAGGAGGCCAATCACCAGAATCACTGGGCGGCTCACGATGGACTACCAAACTCGAGCACAGATCGAGACGGGTGATCTAGATCAAACAAACCCGGCAAAACACGCATCCAGCGTCTATCCAGTCCGATCACGTGTCTCACATGCTGCCAGGGGAAGTGTCGCCATACGACAGGTCTGCTCCACCTGCCGCGAACAGCCACTAAAAACTAAAAGTGTCTCGAGCCCGGTCGCGGCTGCGCACGCGAAACTGCCGCTGCGATACGTCCGAGCGGGTGAGAACTCGCGTGCAGGCACGGTGCTTGCGAACTCTGGCGGCCTCTAGGAACAGTCTTAGTTCTTGGAAGGTGGCGAGCGGCTCGGCTCCGTCGCTCTAGGGTGCCTTGCACTCACACGTCGGGTAATGGTCCTTTCACACATCCTCTGCAAGAGCGCACTCTGCAGCCTAGCTGACTCAGCTACGCTCCCAAGCTGATCGCACACATCAGGGAGGTGCACTAGGATCCCGCCTGCTCAAGGCACCACAGGAGGCGCGGGGTACCCCTTCGTCGGGGGTCGACCTCGGAGTCGGGGAGCGTCATGCACACCTCCGCAAACAGCACAGGATCAGTCCAACACACAAACAACTCAAGACCCAATCATGCGAAAGTCTAGAAGGTCCGTCCTTTTTCCCTCGTCGCTTGACGCGTCTGTGCACCAGAACGCAAGTTCACGACAGGAAAGGACACAACGCCTTCGATCACTCCCTCCCACTTAAGGATGAGCTTTCAACATTCAAAATCGATGACTTTTCCCGCGGCAATCCACGTTCTCTCACGCCGTCAGCTAACTCAGTGTATATCGCTCAACGACTAACCTACCTTTTCCAAAAATCCTTCTGATCGAGGTAAGGGAGTCGCGAGCTAGATCCATTCTATCCCGGTCGCATTCTAGAGGAGGATTCATTTTGAGATAGTGTCTTTTTGGGAGTGAGGCGAGTGCCCATTATCGCGCTTCGGCTGGGCAGACCCATTAACTGTAGTGCCGCTGTTCCAACGGAAGCGACCTCGTCTAGACCCATTCGCGTCGGAGTTGAATTGGTCGTTAGCGTTGCCATACAACCCAGTAATCTGTTATGGATTGTGTGTAACGTCGCCAGGTGGTCCAAGATGGCCCGCCCTGACGGGGGCGTGGTCCGACCTCCCCGACGGCGGGTTTTACTGGTTAAAGACCAACGCAAAGCCTCCTGTTAGGAACCCCACCACGAACAGGGGGGGGACCCCGGTAGTAGCATTCGTGGCCCCGAATGCCCGAGGCATCAAGCAGTTGGCTAAAAACAGGCACAGGTGGAACTGAGTGTTGTCTAGGTGGCCCTATTTCCCCCGCCACGCCCGAGTTCCAAAATGACCGATGGCAAACCCGCTCTGCCCGCTTGCATTGAAAAACTGTCCCGCCCAAAATGTGTTAGCACCTATGTCCCTCCATCGCCCCCAGCACATCCCCCAAACTACCCCCCTAGCCGCCACCAATTGACCCGGTGCCCCCCCCTGAGAGGCTGCCCGTTTTTTTTGATTCGTTTTGATCCGCCTCACGTTGATGGTAGTCGCGATCGAGCGCTGGGGTTGTGGGAGGCAGGTGTGTGAGATGAGAATTGTTTGAGAATCTTAGATACTATCCTGAGCGAGAGCAGGTCCACTTGGCAGTACATGGTTTGGCGGGTGTCGCACATGCCCTGGTGTAGATGGAGGATGCTGCAGAATAAATCTTGTGGATGCAACGCAGATGAGATGGATGATTTTCGAGGAGCTGTATGGGTCCCTATTTTCAAGCAGCGAGAAACAAAAACTCGCTCGAGGAGGACCTGAAAATCTGCAACCAGGTGAATCGGTCAGTGTAGGAGTATACCCGAGAGTTTAACCATACTTTGAACTGTGACCTTTGCGGCGAGGGATGAGGCTCACAAGATTTACACTTGTTTTGAGCGATGGTTTGAGGCAGGAGATCTCATCTTGGTACAGGCGCAGAGGTTGCAGACATTTGGAGCTTCGCTCTGGAGTCCATGATGTGTTTCATGTCTCGGCTCTGAGGCGATATGTGTTCGACCCCTCCCACGTGATTGACTTCACCCCACTTGAGTTGGCTGAGGACCTGCAGTACGAGGAGCGACCGGTGCGGATTCTTGCTCGCGAGACGAAAGAATTGCGCAACCGAGTCATACCGTACGTGAAAGTGCAGTGGAGTAATCACGAGGAGCGTGAGGCGACTTGGGAGCCGGAGACGGTGATGCGGGAATCCTATCCCTACCTTTTCGAGCTGTCTTCTTGAGGTATGAGTTTGAGTTTGAGTTTCGAGGACGAAACTTTCCGTAGGGGGGAAGGATGTAGTACCCCTGGGGCCTAACTGACGGAATGACTGTAGTATTTTAGACTGTCCGACACTTCTGGAGAAGGTCGAGACAAGTCGGAGTCGTTTCGGCGTCAAATAGACGCAAAAACGGACTCTGAGCATCGAAGCGAGCCAAAACTGAGTTTTGGGCTTTTGAAGTTTCGGGCGCCCAGATGCTCTACTAAGTCATTTCGGATCCATATTTCGGGCGCCCGGAAAGTGAGTCCGGAAATCCTGCCTCGTGAGTATCGAACGGCTCGACACGTGTTGATCGGTTGGTGTGATCCGCCGGACCAGTTTTGGGCGCACCGGACCGCGGCGGAGAGTCCGATGGTCGAGTTGGTGCAGGCTGAAGAACCGGGCGCCCACTTCATGTCGGGCGCCCGGAAGTGTGGTTTTCTGCTGAGGACAGGTTAGTGTAATTCTGTTCTTGAGGCTCATTGCACCGAATCTAGTGGTCTTTAAAAGCATTGGACAACCTCCCCTGAGGCTCTTTTCTCCCCTCTTCAAGGTGAACTCGGAGCTTGCAAGGAAACCCTCTCTTCTCTCCCAATTTCATCTTCCTCCATTGATGAACTTGGTTTCCTGCTGAAACTGCAACGTCGACCTGGAGTGTTCGTGCTCGTGTGCAGTGTAGGAGTATCCAAATCCAACGAAACATGGTTTGTTGGATAGAGGACTCGCAGAGGAAGAAGTGGAATCTTTCCAATCGCGATTTGGACAGGTATGTAAGCTACAGTTGATGTTTTACTGGACCCCTGGTGTTCTTGAGCTGAAACTTGGGTTTTTCCTTTGTTCTTGGGATCCAATCTCTTGGGAGCTGGAATTACGAAGTGAAGATTGATCCTTCCACTTCCCTTGCTGGTTTGGAGGTCCTTCCCACTGGAATTGAGGATTCAAAGGTGAGTTCTAGCTCAGATTTTGAGTAATTGCTTAAGTGCTGAATTTTTGGGTCATTGATGGAAATTCTTGGATTTTTAGATCCAGATCTTTGTGAGGATCTTTGGAGAGGTTTTGGATTATTCCATCACTGTTTTTGTGAGGTTTGTGACCCCTTTCTATGAGCTAGAATCGTTGGAATCCTTGAATTCTTGCTGTTTTTGAGTTTTGCTTAAGTGCTGGAACTTCTGGATCCATGTGCAGGAGGGTCCAGATGTTGACCTGATTCAGTGTTTAGGCTTTTTGGACATCGAGTCGAACTCCGATTTGGCTGAAATTTGGAGGGTTTGTTCTTGAACCTCTGCTGGTGAGTTGAGCCAAATTTCACTGCATTTGGACTTAGGATTTGGATTTTATCGCATGTTGATCACATGTGGGTTGTGCTGCCAGGCTGCAGTTCTGGGCTGATGTTCTGGGCGCCCAGAACAGTGCGCAGGTGGGTCCGAATCTCGAGGTTGCAGAGTTGAGCTCGATTTCGGCCGGTGTTGTTTGGAGGCCTTCCACTCGACTCCTAGCCGCTGTTGGATAGCTTTCGAGGTGGGTTGATGTTACCGAAATCGCCGGATTTCCTCCTAAGTATAGAGAGTGCAGCATGCTGTTTTATTATCTGTTAAATCATGTTAGTAGCTCGAATTCGTGAATTTGCATGTGTTTATATGAAATCTGAATTTGGAGCATAAATTGATAATTTATCGACATGACTTTACATGCTGAACTGGGAATTGACTTAGGAGAAAACTTGCGAACATACAACCGTCACTTTTCGAACTGTTATCAGATTTAGCTCTAGGAGCCGTTTCTGTTCCTGTATCACCGCTGTTAGTGCGAGGTGGATACTTAGTTCGTTATAGGACGAGTTTACGCTCGTGCTGGGGTGCCGAGCTTGTATTTACAGCAGGGTTAGACTGTTCTGTATTACCGGGTGCCGTCGGGGTTGACGGTGGACCCAGACTCTTGTTTTAGCTTCTGGTTGTGCTGAGGGCACGTGAGCTGAGAGTCTTTGACCCCTTTTGACCCTTTGTTCTTTGACTATAGCCTGCCGGAGCCTGTTTGTGCTCGACAGAGATACGCGTACTAACTCGGCTGGGTAGCTCCCCCGAGTGCCGCTCCGGAGTGAGGCCTCTTTTGCGTTGATGTCGCTACAGATTGTGGATCTGGTTTGGACCGGCTACCCTGTTTGGTAGTGTGCGGTGTGGCTAGGCAGTTGGCTGGACGAGCCCGTTTGGGCGGTTCCGATAGATTGGGTCAGGGATGATTTCTCACTTTGGTGGTGCTTACTTGAGAGTTGACTTGGATAGTGGTAGGGTAGTGGCATGATAGCTGTAGAGTTTATTCCAGCTTACTTTGTTGTTCTTTACCTACCAGCTATACTGTTAGTCTCGTAGACTTAGTGGGTGGACCGTAGAGGTCGGTATCGGTACCCACTGAGGACTACTTCTTTTGATAGTAGTTCTCACACCCTTTGTTGCCACCTTTTTGCAGAGCCTTCTTCTGTTGCGGCTGCTGCGCCTGTTTCTGCGGATCGAGGTAAGGGAGTCGCGAGCTAGATCCCTACCTGTCCCTGTTGTCCCTAGAGGAGGACCCTACTGGAGATAGTTTATTTTGAGTTGTGCCATGTACATATACTGTGGATTTGTACCTATTTTGGTTGTGGTGGACCTGTTGTATTTTGAACTCTATATGTACAGGTGGCTTTTGTTATTAGTCTGTTTTATTTCAGCTCTATATATCTCTTGTAGTGGCTTGTATGTTTGTTTACAGGTTAGCTATCGCTTCGTATACATAGACAAATCTATGTATACGGCGGATCTGTTGGCGAGCCCGGGGAAACGAGTAATCCGGGGCGTGACATACATTCCGTTCCCATTCGAGGCCCAGCATTATCAAAGTCAGGCCATAATTTACACCAAACTAGTTAAAGAAAAACCCACCTTTGTAAGATCAAGGAGTGCAAATACGATTCACTATTCAAATCAGAGCACAGTGAAGGGTAGAGTTTCCTCAACCACAATATTTTTGAAGGGTTTGCATCTCTGCATGGTGCCTACTATTTATAGGGAAGAAGACATGACTTACCTGCGTTAGTTGGGAGGAAATAAGTGTAGTTAATCGAAACGACTCGACAACTCGAACTAACAGCAAGATCGGAGAAGATATCTTGCTGTTGTGCAGTCGGGAGAGATTGCCTTAATTAATGGTCGATCTACGCAGGGAAGCGAGCTTTTGTAAATAGTACATGCGTAGGAGACATTGCTTCAGGAGCAAAAGCAAACTACTCCAATAAATGGGGTTTTTGGGGCAGTGAAGAAGACGACGCTATCTCTGGTAGGTGTGCGAGGCAGTAAAGAGGAAAAAGAAAGAAATGTTCACCTGGGGAAGAGAAGAAGAGTAGGGAGAGGGGTATGGGTAGGTGAGAGGAAGGAGTAAAGAGGAATCACAGGAGGAAGACGGCGCAGCTTCTCGAGGAAGAGATGAAGACGAAGATGGGGCAGGTGCAAGAGTAAAGGGGCGATAAGAACGAGGCGATAAGAAAGAAGCAGCAAAATAAAATAGAGTTTCCGATCCCTTGCCCCTGGGACAAAATCTAATTCCAGGGGTGGGGGGGAATTAATCTTAACGGGTTATTCCAATTTATCCTGGAATAACCCGCTTTGATCGTTATAACCTATTCCTGTCTTTTTGTTTTTGTTTGGTAGAATATGTGGGATAAAATACCTTATCCCCTGGTTATTCTATTACCAAACAATGTCTTGGGCATAATTGAACTAGCTTAAGAGGTTTAACTTTTGCTCGTTCTGAGTGGGAACATGTGTTGCAATTTACACTCTTAGGGCGTTGTAGAACTGGCTTATGAGGTTTAATTTTTGCTTGTTTCGAGTGTGAACAGGTTTTCGTGGCAAATTTACACTCGTAGGGCATAATAGAACCGACCTAAGAGGTTTAATTTTTGCTCGTTCCGAGTGTGAACATGTATTTGTTGCAAATTTACACTTTTAGGGCGTCATAGAACCGGCTTAACAAGTTTAATTTTTGCTCGTTTCGAGTGTGAACATGTATTCGTTGCAAATTTGAGACCCAGGTATACCAATATATAAGATATACACGTGCTAGGTCGGGAGTAGTCCTAGGATGGGTGACCCCCTAGGAAGTTGGGGCGTCACACTTAGGGTGTTATAGAACCGGCTTACGAGGTTTAATTTTTGCTCGTTTCGATTGTGAATAAGTATTCGTGGCAAATTTACACTCGTAGGGCATAATAGAGCCGGCTTAAGAGTTTTAATTTTTGCTCATTTCGAGTGTGAACATGTATTTGTTGCAAATTTACACTCTTAGGGCATAATAGAACCGGCTTAAAAGGTTTAATTTTTGCTCGTTTCGAGTGTGATCATGTATTTGCTGCAAGTTTACATACTTAGGGCATAATTGAACTGGCTTAAGAGGTTTAATTTTTGCTCGTTTCGGATTTGAACATGTATTCGTTGCAAGTTTACACTCTTAGGGCATAATAGAATCGGCTTAAGAGGTTTGATTATTGCTCGTTTCTAGTGTTAACATGTATTCGTTGCAAATTTATACTCTTAGGGCATAATAGAACCAGCTTACGCTGTTTATTTTGGCTCGTTTCGAGTGTGAACAGTATTCGTTGTAAATTTACACTCTAAGGGCGTTATCAAACAGGCTTACGAGGTTTAATTTGTGCTTGTTTAGAGTGTGAATATGTATTCGTGGCAAATTTACACTCTTAGGGCAAAATAGAACTGGCTTAACTGGTTTAATTTTTGCTCGCTCCGTGCATGAACATGTATTTGTTGCAAGTTTACACTCTTAAGGCATAATTGAAGTCGCTTAAGATGTTTAGTTTTTGCTCGTTCTGAGTGCGAACATGTATTCGTTGCAAGTTTACACTCTTAGAGCATAATAGAACCGACTTAAGTGGTTTAATTGTTGCTCGTTTCGAGCGTGAACCATAATTCGTTGCAAACTTACACTCTTAGGGCATAATAGCACCGGCTTACGTGGTTTAAGTTTGGTTCGTTTCTAGTGCGAACTTGTATTCGTTGCAAATTTACACTCTCATGTCGTTATAGATCCAGCTTAAGTGGTTTAATTTTTGCTCGTTCCGAGTGTGAACATGTATTCGTTGCATGTTTACACGCTTAGGGCATAATTAAGCCGGCTTAACAGGTTTAATTTTTTCTTTTTTCGAGTGTGAACATGTACTCGTTGCAAATTTGCACTCCTAGGGCATTATAGAACTGGCTTACGAGGTTTAATTTTTGCTTGTTTCGAGTGTGAACAGGTATTCGTGGCAAATTTACGCTCATAGGGCCTAATAGCACCGGCTTAATAGGTTTAATTTTTTCTCGTTACCAGTGTGACCATGTAGTTGTTGCAAATTTACACTCTTAGGGCATTATAGAACCGGCTTAACAGGTTTAATTTTTGCTCGTTTCGAGTGTGAGCATGTATTCATTGCAAATTAGCACTCTTAGTGTTCGACCGCAGGTAGTCCTATATATGAGGTATAATAGGGCTAAACTCTCGACCTGGCTTCATCATTTTGTGCGGTGGTTAGGCCCAAGAGGTTGAGAGAGTTAGGCGTGCTAGGACGGGAGTACTTGTGAGAATTCTGATTTATATATTGTGTCACGCCCCGCCGGCCCTTTAACACTGTAGTACACTGAATTTCAGTGCATCGTACTGAACTTCTACAAATTGTAGAGTTCTAGTGAGAAAATGGCATAAGAGGCTATATGTGAGGCTTTGGCCAAGTTCGGGACTGTGCGAAGTGTTTTCGGCGCAATTGAGGCGCGAAAATGGACTTCGAGACGTTAAAACGGCGAACTTGGGAAGTCTGCACTGGATTCCGGTATGTGAACTCCAATACCGGAATTGGAGCTTGGTATACCGGTATGTGAAATGGTATACCGGAATGCCATGTTGAAACCGAGAAACCCAGCTCTCGGGTTTGCGGGATTTTTCGGGGTATACCGGTATGTGAAATGGTATACCGGTATACGATGGTCGAAACAGTGAACCTAGCTCTCGGGTTCTGCGGAATCCCTGAGGTATACCGGAATCAGCACCCGTATACCGGTATGCAAATGCACATACCGGTATACAATGTCCAGATTGTGGCTGGTTGATTGTGTTGTTTGTGGAGAGGGGCAAAATAGTCTTTTCACTTGATTGAAGGGGTGTATGAATGGCTGAGGCCTCTCCCTTCTCATTGTCATCTTCTCCACTTCTCCTCTCCATCTCTCTCACTTTCTCTCTCTAGAGATCTCTCCAAAACTTGGAGAAAAGGTGGATTGATCTTGGAAAAAGCTTCCAAAGGAGAAAAGAAGCTTCTTGGTGCAAGAAGGAGCTTGGGGATTTCGTGATTAAGGTTAGTACCTCACGTTTTGGGTTCAAACCTTGGATTTAATCCTTTGAAATGAGGTTTTTGGGAACCCTTGGCAATCTAAACCACAAATGGTGGGTGTTTGGCCATGAAATCTAGGGTTTGGCTTGCATGCATGCAAACCCTAGGTAGAATGAGGGCTTTTGCAATGTGAGGTTCTAAAAATATTTGGACCTTCGATAATTGCAATTGAGGCTTAGGAAATCATGTTGGAGCACTTGATTTCATATATTGAGTTGATTTTAGGGTTCGTAACGAGTAACGAACCGTTTTCTTGTAGAAGCTTGGGTTGAAGCAAGAATTCTAGGCTTGGACACTTAGGAGCTTGAAGAATACCAAGATTTGAAAGCTCTTGAGGTGGGTTTGTGTTTACCGAAGTGATTAGGTCACTTCCATGTCTAGGGTAATTATCCATTTAAAAATAAAATGGTATGTGTTGAGAACCCTAGCATTTTGCATGTTGGCAAAGGTAAAATCATGATAGGTAGAACAATGAACTCCTATTGCATGATGGATATTTCAAGTACAATTCAATTATTGATACTTGTTGCATGGTTGCATGTGAGATTTAAACCTAGTGTCATTGAACATAGGTTGGAACATGTGAGATTTAAACCTAGTGTCATTGAACATAGGTTGGAACATGTGAGATTTAAACCTAGTGTCATCGAACATAGGTTGGAACATGTGAGATTTAAACCTAGTGTCATTGAACATAGGTTGGACATGTGATTGGAACCTAGAGTCATGGAACCTAGGTTGGCAATGAGAAAGTAAGCCTAGTGTTATCAAACATAGGCGAGACTTAGTGACTTGAACCTAAGATCATGAGATTTAGGTTGGCAAGTAATGTGATGAATGGGATGTGCGACGATTTTGCTATCCCGGGTATGCGACGATTTCGCTACCATGCCACGAGTTGGCGGTGGCGACATGGGATAGGCGACGATTTCGCGATCCCGGGTAGGCGACGATTTCGCTACCGCGCCACGTGTTGGCGGTGTCGAGGGGGATGTGCGACGATTTTGCCATCCCGGGTATGCGACGATTTCGCTACCATGCCATATGATGGCGGTGTTGAGACGGGGTATGCGACGATTTCACTATCCCGAGTATGCGACGATTTCGCTACTCGAACTAGGAGGTGACAAGCTCACTCCTTGAATGTTGGAACAAATATGGTGAGACGGCGATTCCGAAACCATAAGTAAATGACAAGTAAAAGAACTTAGTCAATGTGGAACATAGGATGAACCTAGGAGAGAATGATAAATTATATTTCATTTGGTTGCATCCTTTATGTTTATTTACTAAGCATGTAAATAATTGTTGCATAGTTATATATGATCTAACTTATGCATATGGTGTTTCTTTGGACCTGGTGGGTCGAGCTTCTCTCTTGGGTGGCCTTACCCACTGGGAACTATGTTTATAGTTCTCACCCCTAATTTTCCAGGTCCTTCCGCGAGTGAGGCGGCGGAGCGAGGCAAGGGTTTGGCTCTTTAGATAGCGGCCCTTCCATTTTGATGATGCATAGAGTTGTACCCCTATTTTGGACTATGATAGCATAGGGGATTTTCATTCTTGTATGAATGTTGTATATTCCATAGTTTTGGAACATGATGTATGGAATGAAAGTGAAAGAAAAGAAAAAAATTTGGACATGCATATTGTGCCTTGTGATGTAATAGAAGTAGAACTTCTTTATGTTGATGCTTTCCTTGTGCAACTCTTGTACTCCGTTCCTAGTTGGAACATTGTGGATAAGCTTGTGTTGTGACGCCTTGGGCGGGTAGAAAGGACTCTATCCGTTCGGCGGGTCTAGGGCATGCGCCCGTGCGGTTATCCTTTCCACCTAGTTGGTGTTAAAGTGCCGGCGGGGCGTGACAAACACCAACTAGGTGGAAAGGATAACCGCACGGGCGCATGCCCCAGACCCGCCGAACGGATAGAGTCCTTTCTACCCGCCCAAGGCGTCACAACACAAGCTTATCCACAATGTTCCAACTAGGAACGGAGTACAAGAGTTGTACAAAGAAAGCATCAACATAAAGAAGTTCTACTTCTATTACATCACATGGCACAATATACATGTCCAATTTTTTTTCTTTTCATTCCATATATCATGTTCCAAAACTATGGAATATACAACATTCATACAAGAGTGAAAATCCCCTATGCTATCATAGTCCAAAAATAGAGGTACAACTCTATGTATCACCAAAATGGAAGGACCGCTATCTAAAGAGTCAAACCCTTGCCTCGCTCCGCCGCCTCACTCGCGGAAGGACCTGAAAAACGTGGGGTGAGAACTATATACATAGTTCCCAGTGGGTAAGGCCACCCAAGAGAGAAGCTCGACCCACCAGGTCCAAAGAAACACCATATGCATAAGTTAGATCACATATAACTATGCAACAATTATTTACATGCTTGTAAATAAACATAAAGGATGCAACCAAATGAAATATAATTTATCATTCTCTCCTAGGTTCATCCTATGTCTCACATTGACTAAGTTCATTTACTTGTCATTTCCTTATGGTTTCGGGATCGCCGTCTCACCATAATTGTTCCAACATCCAAGGAGTGAACTCGTCACCTCCTAGTTCGAGTAGCGAACTCGTCGCATACTCGGGATAGCAAAATCGTCGCCTACCCCGTCTCAACACCGCCATTACATGGCATGGATAGCGAACTCGTCGCATATCTGGGATAGCAACCTCGTCGCACATCCCCTCTCGACACCGCTAACTCAAGGCGTGGTAGCGAAATCGTCGCCTACCCGGGATAACAAACTCGTCGCACATCCCGTGTCGATACCGCCAACTCGTGGCATGGTAGCGAAATCGTCGCCTACCCGGGATAGCAAAATCGTCGCACATCCCGCTCAACACCGCCAACTCATGGCATGGTAGCGAACTCGTCGCCTACCCGGGATAGCAAAATCGTCGCACATCCCGTTGTTCACATTTTTCACTTGCCAACCTAAGTCTCATGACCTTAGGTTCAAGTCACTAAGTCTCGCCTATGTTCAATAACACTAGGCTTACTTTCTCATTCTCAACCTAGGTTCCATGACTCTAGGTTCCAATCACATGTCCAACCTATGTTAAATGACACTAGGTTTCAATCTCACATGTTCCAACCTATGTTCAATAACACTAGGTTTCAATCTCACATGTTCCAACCTATGTTCAATAACACTAGGTTTCAATCTCACATGTTCCAACCTATGTTCAATAACACTAGGTTCAATCATCATGTCCAACCTATGCTCAATGACACTAGGTTTAACCATACATGCAACCATGCAACAAGTATTAATAATTGAATTATACTTGATATGTACATCATGCAATAGGATCTCATTGTTCAACCTATCATGATTTTACCTTTGCCAACATGCAATTCTAGGGTTCACAACACATACCATTTTATCTTTAAATGGATATTTACCCTAGACATGAAAGTGACCTAATCACTTCGGTAAACTCAAACCCACCTCAAGAGCTTCCAAATTCTTGTATTCTTCAAGCTCCTAAGTGTCCAAGCCTTGAGTTCTTGCTTCAACCCAAGCTTCTATAAGAAAACGGTTCGTTACTCGTTACGAACCCCTAAATCAACTCAATACATGAAATCAAGTGTTCCAACATGATTTTCTATGCCTCAATTGCAATTATCGAAGGTCCAAATATTTTTAGAACCTCACATTGCAAAAACCCTCATTCTACCTAGGGTTTGCATGCATGCAAGCCAAACCCTAGATTTCATGGCCAATCTCCCACATTTTGTGCTTTAGATTGCCAAGGGTTCCCAAAAACCTCATTTCAAAGGATTAAATCCAAGGTTTGAACCCAAAACGTGAGGTACTAACCTTAATCACGAAATCCCCAAGCTCCTTCTTGCACCAAGAAGCTTCTTTTCTCCTTTGGAAGCCTTTTCCAAGCTCCAATCCACCATTTTCTCCAAGTTTGGAGAGATCACTAGAGAGAGAAAGTGAGGGAGAGGGAGAGGAGAAGTGGAGAAGAAGATGACTGAGAAAGGGGGGTGTTCCCTGCCTTTCAAACACCTCCACGAGTGTGAAAAGACCAAAATGCCCCTCTCCACACTTAACATTCTCAACCAGCCAAAACTGGGCACTGTATACCGGTATGCCCATTGTATACCGGTATACCTCGGGGAATTCCGCAGAACCCGAGAGCTGGTTTTACTATTTCGGCCATCGCGTACCGGTATCCTCTTTCACATACCGGTATACAGTGACATTCCGGTATTTCCCGGAGAATTTCGCAAAATCCGAGAGCTGGGTTTTCGGTTCAACCACGGCATTCCGGTATTCCTTATGCACATACCGGTACTATTCACTCCAATTCCGGTATGGAAGTCCACATACCGGAATCCAGTGCAGATTTCACAATTTCAGCAGTTTTGACTTTTCGAAGTCCATTTTCGCGCCTCAATTGCGCCGAAAACACTTCGCACAAGTCCCGAACTTGGCCAAAGCCTCACATATAGCCTCTCATGCTATTTTTCCACCGGAACAGTACAATTTGTAGAAGTTCGGTACGATGCACTGAAATTCAGTGTACTACATATTGTTTCCTTTGATCTGCGAATTTGAATTCTTTGTCTCTCACCCCTGTTACTATGCATCTGAGCTGTATGAGTATAGGTATACTTATATTAGTGTGTATAGGTGCATATATATAGTATATATAGTGTATTATATGTATTTATGATTTTTGGATTTTTGGTTGCGGAGAGTATACGGCTTAACGGCGCAATCCGGAGTCCGACCCTGATAATCCAAAATGGTAGATTCGATGTCTCGACAGTTCTGAGCACAATGGCGCAATCCGTGTTGACATGCGACGGACGGATTGAAAGTTATCGCATGTTCTTCGCTGAGGGGTCGAATTGTACATTTATTATTTCGCGATCTGGACCCCGTTTTTCGCACCGTTTTGCGTGAGTTCGAATGTGGAGGGGTGTCTGGGCTTTTGTACCTGCTGTGGAGGACCCAGGGGTGATTTGTGGGGTTTGAGGGGCTTTTGTGCAATTGTGCTAAGTGTTTATGTTGGCGTGTGTGTGAGTAGTGGTTGTGAGTAGTGGTTGAACCACTCTCTCTCTCTCTCTCTCTCTCTCTCTCTCTCTCTCTCTCTCTCTCTCTCTTTCTTCCTCAGCCACCCCAGCTGCGAGCCACCTCTCCCCCTGCCCCTTAGCATCCTCCCCGAGCTCCTCCGGCCGCCGCCGACCACCCCTGGCCGGCGCTGCCCCCCCGGCCATCTCCTTCTTCTTCTTCTTCTTCCTCTCCTTCCCTGCGGTGTGCACCCAGGGGGAGGGGGGACCCACGCCGGAGCTCCCCCGAGGTGGCACGACCGCCGGCGCCGTCGCCGTGCCGCCGGGAGCCGCCGCCAAGCTGCTGCGGCCACTGCTTGGCCAGCAGCTGGCCGAGCCTTGTGAGCCCAGGCCGCCGCCGCCTCCCGCAGCCTTGGAAGGTGAGCATCGCCCCCCCGTGACCTCCGGCGCCGCCCCCTGCCTCCCCGGCCGCCGCCGTGCCGCCGGAGCGCCGCCGCAGCCGCCGCAAGCCTCGGTTGGACTGCTAGGGCAGCCGCGGCCGAGCCTGCTCCGCCGCTGCCACCCGCCGTCTTTTTTGTCGCGGTCACCAGCAGGACGACGTCCGGCGACCCCCCTCTTGCCGGTGCTCGCGTCGCCACCGGCCGCCGTCGCCGCCCGTTGCCGCGCCGCCGTGCCCTAGCCAACCCGAGGGCTACCGGTTTCCCCGCGCCGCCGCCGCCGCTTCCCGCCGCCGGCTGAGGTGAGCCCCCTCTTCCTTTCCACCTCCTCTGCCGATACTGGCCCCCGCTGGCCTTGCATGCCGGCCGACAGCCGGCCGGAGCTGGTTGCTCCGGCCGGGGTCTTATTTTGATGGATTTTGGCCGCGCAAGGTTATTTGAGCTCCCTGTTGCTTCCCGAAGTCCGGGAAGGTGAGCACGATGATCGCGGCGACGCGCTGATCATTATGCTCACCTTAGATGTGGTTTTGGTTGAGCCGTTTCGTCGTTCGGCCTTTGTCGAGCTATGTTATTGTATTTTTCACTATTTTTATGCAATTGCTGAGCTTGCGACTTGTCCTGTCGCAGTGGGGCTGTGAGCACGGTCTCCGTGACATCGTTACCTATCCGCTGGTTCTTGCGGAAGGTCGTGCGGATGTACGGATTGCTCGAACGGCTTTGTTTTGTGCTTGTATGTATGTATTTGTGGCTTGTTTTGGGATTTCTGTGTTTGTGGCAGCGTTGCGACGCTGTGGGCAGCAAGGGGATGGTCTTTGGGGCCCTATGGACTGGTTGTCCAACCCCTTCGCCCTTCGTGGAGTTTATTTCCGCTTCTAAAACTAGCCCGGGGCGTGACAGATTGAGATGGTATCAGAGAGTAAAGGATACAAACACTTATTCATTCATAAACTTATAACTGAACCATTGGTTAGGCTGACCCTTAGGAAGACCTAAGATGTGTAGGCGCGAGAGTTCGAGGGGTTTGTTTTTGGCAGGTCGTTTGTTGGGTGTTGTCGACCCTCTTTCCTCTTACGTGGTTTCTGTGTTGCAGATGGCTCATGGTCGTGGTAGACCTCCCCGTCCTGGTCGTGGTGGTGGGCGTGCACCTGCGGAGCCGTCTGCTGGTGTTCAGACGCGGGCTACTGCGGCTGGTTCGAGTGAGGAGCCGGCAGGAGGCGCGCAGCCCGGTCCTGACCGTACCCTGCAGCTTGAGGCAGACATGGCCGAGGTGAGGGGTCAGCTGACGGCCCTCTCCGGCATGTTTCAGCAGTTCATGCAGCAGCAGGCTACGGCGACGGCCGCTCCAGCCCCTTCTCCTCCTCCGCCGAGTGCCCCGACGACCGCAGACCCTCCGGTGGCACCCGCACCATGTGTGACCACGACAGCGACGACGGCAGCGACTACGTCGGCTGTGCCGAGTGGGTTCGCCGACCCCGCGGTTGGGGGTGGTGCCCACATCCGGGCACATTTGGCGGAGTTCCGGAGATTTGATCGGCCCCTGTTCGCGGGCAAGAAGGACGGAGGGCGATCCGTAGAGCGATGGGTGCTACAGATGGAGAAGCTCTTCCGCGACCTCTGCATCGACGAGCAGGATAAGGTCCCGTTGGCCACCCATTGTCTGGACGACGAGGCCTACGACTGGTGGCTGCACCTTCTGACGACCCGCTATCTTGCCGCCTACCCTTCGTGGAGCGAGTTCAGAGAGGTCATCTTCAATCACTACTTTCGAGAGAGCACTAAGCAGAGTTTGGAGCGCGAGCTGGAGCGTCTCCGGCAGGGGAGTCGTACTGTGGAGGAGTACGAGCGGGACTTCTTCCGCATTATCAGCCTGATCCCTTTCACCGCCCGAGATGCGTACCACAAGGCGCGCCTGTTCGCGAGAGGCCTGAGATCGAGCATCCGCCTCCTGATCGCCTCCCATGGGGTGATGAGTTTTGACGAGTATTACGAGCGCGCCCAGATGGTGCAGTACGAGACGGAGGAGGCGCGCGCTGAGCGAGATCAGCCCGAGAGGAACGCTGACCGGAAGCGTTCCCACCCCAGTTCTAACGGTGGTTCTTTCTCCAGGAAGAAGCCACCGAGGCACTTGAGGAGCCAGTCTGCCAGGAGTGCTCCATCTGGGAGCCAGTGGCAGGAGCCCTAGGCGTGTGTCATCTGTGGGTGGGGTCATCGGCCGAACACCTGCCCCCAGCGTCGTGACCACTGCTACCGGTGCGGCCAGAGAGGACACTTGTCTCGGCAGTGCACGACAGGTCCGGCTCTGAGTTCTGCTTCTTCTCCGGCCACTTCGAGGCAGAACCGGAGGAACCCGCCACCGGCAGCTGCTGCTTCGTCTGGGCGTCCCTCCTCTTCTCGCCAGCAGGAGGGGACACCCCAGGCTTCGGGTGGACGTGTCTTCAACATGTCCCACCCTGAGGGAGACACCGGTGGAGACATCGTGGTTGCAGGTATTACCTCCCTTTTCGGCTCTCGTGCTAGAACGCTGTTTGACACAGGTGCATCGCATTCCTTTATTTCCCGTTCCTTCGCTCGTGAGCATGATCTGGAGTCGAGTCCACTCCCTGTACCTCTTCGGATCCAGACCCCTGGCAAGGGCCTTGGAGCTGATAGGTGGATTAGGGCTTGCCCTATGTTGCTTGGCGACCAGGTGTTCTTGGCTAACTTGGTCGTGTTGTCGCTGTCGGAGTTCGATGTGGTGCTCGGGATGGACTGGCTCACCAGGCACCACGCCACCATCGACTGTGAGCAGAGGACGGTGACATTTGCGGAGCCGGGCGAGAAGGAATTCATCTATCGTGCCTGTAAGAGTTCTTTCTTCGCCTTGACTATCTCGTCCGCTCGTGCTAGGAGTTTGTTGATCGGTGGATGTGCGGCTTACCTGGCTTCGGTAGACGACATTCATCAAGCTGTACCGGTTCTGGAGGATATTTCGGTGGCTCGAGACTTTCCTAATGTCTTTCCTGCCGAGCTACCCGGGATGCCCCCCGACCGTGAGATTGACTTCTTTATTGATCTGGTTTCGGGCTCTACCCCGATTTCGAGGGCCCCCTACCGCATGGCGTTTGCTGAGTTGAAGGAGTTGAAGGGTCAGCTTGAGGATCTTCTGGACTTGGGCTTCATCTGTCCGAGTGTTTCTCCTTGGGGAGCTCCAGTCCTCTTCGTCAGGAAGAAGGACGGTAGTATGCGCTTGTGCATTGACTATCGAGAGCTCAACAAGGTGACGGTGAAGAACAAGTACCCTCTGCCGCGGATTGACGATCTCTTCGACCAGCTTCAGGGAGCCGCGGTATTCTCGAAGATCGACCTGCAGTCCGGATATCATCAGCTGAAGATCAGGGCCGAGGACGTTGCGAAGACCGCTTTTCGGACTCGTTATGGGCATTACGAGTTCACGGTGATGCCGTTCGGTCTGACGAACACCCCGACAGCTTTTATGGATTTGATGAACATGGTGTTCCGGCAGTTCTTGGATCAGTTTGTCGTGGTCTTCATTGACGACATATTGATCTATTCTAGGAGCGATTTGGAGCATGAGGAGCATCTTCGGCGAGTCCTCCTTACGCTTCGAGAGCATCGGCTTTATGCTAAGCTCAAGAAGTGTGAGTTCTGGCTTCGGAAAGTTTTCTTCTTGGGTCACATCGTGACGCAGTCTGGGATTGCGGTGGACCCAAAGAAGGTGGACTCTGTGGTAGACTAGCCTGTCCCGACTTCTGTGACTGAGGTCCGGAGCTTCCTCGATTTGGCTGGCTATTATCGGCGATTTGTCGAGGGTTTCTCGAAAATCGCCGCCCCTTTGAGCAAGCTGACGAGGAAGGGAGAGAAGTTTCTGTGGACTCCAGCCTGTCAGATGAGCTTCCAGGAGCTGAAGGACAGACTGACTCGCGCTCCTGTCCTAGCATTGCCGCATCCTGGTGAGGATTTTGTGGTCTATTGCGATGCGTCTCGCATTGGATTGGGGTGCGTGCTCATGCAGCAGGAGAGGGTCATCGCGTATGCGTCGTGCCAGCTGAAGGACTACGAGAAGAATTATCCGACGCATGATCTCGAGCTTGCAGCAGTGGTCTTCGCTCTGAAGCTTTGGAGGCACTATCTATACGGAGCGCATTGCGAGATGTTCACGGATCATCAGAGTCTGAAGTACCTCTTCACCCAGAAGGAGCTGAACCTCAGACAGAGACGGTGGCTTGAGCTTTTGAAGGACTATGACATCTCCATCCAGTACCATCCGGGCAAGGCGAACATTGTGGCGGACGCCTTGAGCCGGAGGCAGCATTCGACAGAGCTATCTCTCATGATCACCGACCAGGAGCGCTTGGTGGAGGAGTTTCGCCGACTTGAGTTGGAGATCCTACCTCATGGAGCTACCGCACAGCTGTTGACTCTGGTGGTGCAGCCCACCTTGTCTGATCGGATTTCCAGTGGACAGCTGTTGGACCCGCATCTGCAGAGAGTGCGAGCAGAGGCCGAGTAGGGCAGAGATGGTGACTTCACAATCTACGCAGATGGTTCTTTTCGTTTCTCAGTTCTGGAGGAGCTTGCAGCAGGCACTGGGGACGAGGCTCAGCTTCAGCTCAGCTTACCACCCTCAGAGTGACGGGCAGTCGGAGCGTGTCATCCAGACCATTGAGGATATGCTCCGGGCTTGCGTTTTGGATTTTGGTGAGGGTTGGTTCAGGTACCTTTCCTTGGTGGAGTTCGCCTACAACAACAGCTTCCAGGCGAGCATTGGGATGGCACCGTACGAGGCCTTGTATGGACGTCGTTGTCGATCACCGATCTGTTGGGATGACGTGGGCGAGCGTCGTGTGATCGGGCCTGACTTGCTAGAGGACGCAGAGGCCAGGATTCGCAGTGCGAGGAAGAGGCTATTGACTGCGCAGAGCCAGCAGAAAAGCTACGGGGACCAGCGACGACGGGACATCGTGTTTCAGGTCGGTGAGCATGTGCTGCTCAGGGTGTCGCCGTCTCGAGGGATCAAGCGGTTCGGGTTGCGGAGCAAGCTTAGTCCGCGATTTGTGGGACCGTTCGAGATCCTTGAGCGTGTGGGTTCGGTGGCTTATCGGTTAGCTCTTCCTCCTAGTCTGGCACGGGTGCACAATGTCTTCCATGTGTCTATGCTTCGGAAGTACATTCCTGACCCTTCTCACGTGATCAGCCCGACGACGATTCAGCTGAGGGAGGACCTTAGCTACGACGAGGTGCCTGTTCGGATTTTGGCTCGCGAGGTGAAGCAGTTGAGGAACCGGAGCATTCCGTATGTGAAGGTTCAGTGGACGAATCACGAGGAGCGCGAGGCTACTTGGGAGCTGGAGTCTGCTTTGCGCGAGAGGTTTCCGCAGTTGTTCGCGGATGTTGTGTGAGGAAGTTTCGGGGACGAAACTTCTTGTATGGTGGGAGTGATGTGAGAATTCTGATTTATATATTGTTTCCTTTGATCTGCGAAGTTGAATTCTGTGTCTCTCACCCCTGTTACTGTGCATCTGAGCTGTATGAGTATAGGTATACTTATATTAGTGTGTATAGGTGCATATATATAGTATATATAGTGTATTATATGTATTTATGATTTTTGGATTTTTGGTTGCGGAGAGTGTACGACTTAACAGTGCAATCCGGAGTCCGATCCTGACGATCCAAAATGATAGATTCGATGTCTCGGCAGTGCTGAGCGCAATGGCGTGATCCGTGTCGACATGCGACGGACGAATTGAAAGTTATCGCATGTTCTTCGCTGAGGGGTCGAATTGTACATTTATTGTTTCGCGATCTGGACCCCGTTTTTCGCACCGTTTCGCGTGAGTTCGAATGTAGAGGGGTGTCTGGGCTTTTGTACCCGTTGTGGGGGACCCAGGGGTGATTTGTGGGATTTGAGGGGCTTTTGTGCAATTGTGCTAAGTGTTTATGTTGGCGTGTGTGTGTGTGAGTAGTGGTTGTGAGTAGTGGTTGAACCACTCTCTCTCTCTCTCTCTCTCTCTCTCTCTCTCTCTCTCTCTCTTTCTCTCTCTCTTTCTTCCTCAGCCACCCCAGCTGCGAGCCACCTCTCCCCCTGCCCTTTAGCATCCTCCCCGAGCTCCTCCGACCGCCGCCGACCACCCCTAGCCGGCGCTGCCCCCCCGGCCATCTCCTTCTTCTTCTTCTTCTTCCTCTCCTTCCCTGCGGTGTGCACCCAGGGGGAGGGGGGACCCACGCCGGAGCTCCCCCGAGGTGGCACGACCGCCGGCGCCGTCGCTGTGCCGCCAGGAGCCGCCGCGAAGCTGTTACGGCCACTGCTTGGGCAGCAGCTGGCCGAGCCTTGTTAGCCCAGGCCGCCGCCGCCTCCCGCAGCCTTGGAAGGTGAGCATCGCCCCCCCGTGACCTCCGGCGCCGCCCCCTGCCTCCCCGGCCGCCGCCGTGCCGCCGGAGCGCCGCCGCAGCCGCCGCAAGCCTCGGTTGGATTGCTAAGGCAGCCGCGGCCGAGCCTGCTCCGCCGCCGCCACCCGCCGTCTTTTTTGTCGCGGTCACCGGCAGGACGACGTCCGGCGACCCCCCTCTTGCCGGTGCTCGCGTCGCCGCCGCCGGCCGCCGTCGCCGCCCGTTGCCGCGCCGCCGTGCCCTAGCCAACCCGAGGGCTACCGGTTTACCCACGCCGCCGCCGCCGCTTCCCGCCGCCGGCTGAGGTGAGCCCCCTCTTCCTTGCCACCTCCTCTGCCGATCCTGGCCGCCGCTGGCCTTGCATGCCGGCCGGCAGCCGGCCGGAGCTGGTTGCTCCGGCCGGGGTCTTATTTTGATGGATTTTGGCCGCGCAAGGTTATTTGAGCTCCCTGTTGCTTCCCGAAGTCCGGGAAGGTGAGCACGATGATCGCGGCGACGCGCTGATCATCATGCTCACCTTAGATGTGGTTTTGGTTGAGCCGTTTCGTCGTTCGACCTTTGTCGAGCTATGTTATTGTATTTTTCACTATTTTTATGCAATTGCTGAGCTTGCGACTTGTCCTGTCGCAGTGGGGCTGTGAGCACGGTCTCCATGAAATCGTTACTTATCCGCTGGTGCTTGCGGAAGGTCGTGCGGATGTACGGATTGCTCGAACGGCTTTGTTTTGTGCTTGTATGTATGTATTTGTGGCTTGTTTTGGGATTTCTGTGTTTGTGGCAGCGTTGCGACGCTGTGGGCAGCAAGGGGATGGTCTTTGGGGCCCTATGGACTGGTTGTCCAACCCCTTCGCCCTTCGTTGAGTTTCGGATCCATTTTCGAACACGTTATTCGATGAAATAATCGGCGAAACGCGTGTTTTTTGGTCGCGCGACTCACTTGCTGTTTTCGCAAGTGACTTGGCTTCATCTTTTAGCCTTTTTGGCTGTTCCTCATCGCTGTCCCGAAGTTCCGAGGACAGCGGATGAGTGACGATGGGTTCCGGTGTCAAATCGGCACTTTTCGGTAACCCGGGAAGCCGTTTCGGGTGCGTTTGTGTTCGTGGCACCCCGAGCTTGTGCTCGCTGTTCCGCCACCTTGTTGTGTCTGTTTGGGGGACAGCAGAGAACTTGATTGGCTGTAGGTACCCCTTTGGGGCTTAGTGTGGTTTCGGGATCGTCCCGGTGGGTTTTCCGGGCGATCCGTCGATTCGGGATTGTGTGAGCATGGTGTTTAGCGTCGACTTGGTGGACCTTGACCATGTGAGTCTTTCGTAGGTCCTGTCGCGCTTCCCGAGAGCCGTCGGAGTTAGGCTTGACCGTTTCTACAGGTGGGTACTTCGATCCGGAGTCGGTTAAGTGGACTACGGTGATATCTTTCTATCCCTTCTCTTGCATTTCAGTTATTAGTTCACTTGACTCCCGTTGACTCTACTTATGCATGCTTGGATAGTAGAGTAGTTGTGGTTTGCATGATTATTGAGACGACCCAGTTGGTCGGCAGTGATCGCCTGTTGTTCCGTGCGATCCTCGTGGTAGTTTACCAGTTGCTTCACAGTTCGTTGCCGTTCTGTGGATTGAGCATTAGCATCGATCGTCACAGCTCTTCTAGCACTTCACGTACACCAGCGGTCTGATCCACCGCCTAGGGGTGTTCTTTTCCGGAAAAGGGTCGTTGAGTTTGTTCCGACCCGTGAGCCTTGACGCAGTGCGTCCAGAAGGTTTATGTGCCGAGTGTTGAGCAGGTGACAGTGCCAGGGATACGTCCCGGTGGCTATGGATTGGGTTTACCTTGTGGTTATCTCCATTGATGCATACACTAGTTGATTACAGTAGCATAGTTGTTCAGTTATATGTTGGCCTCATATTTACTTGTGCTACTGTTTACCTTATCTACCTATCTGTTGACCCTCGTGCCGGTGTGTACACCTCGCCTTCGTCGGCTTGCGGTACCCACTGAGAGGGGAGACATGTTTACATGTTCTCACCCCCCGCCCTCGTTGTTGTTTTCAGGTGAGCAGGGTGGTGGGAGTCGGGACGCAGCGAGGCACGCATAGATAGTGTGCTAGAGGTTCTGACCTGTGAGGCTTCTCCCCCAGATTTTTGGTTATTATCCTATCCCTTGACAGTTGGTTAGTTGTGGATGAGGTTCAGTTACATTTTGGATGTTTGTATTGCATGCTTATCTTCTGTGGTTTTGGTTTAGTTCCTATGAGTTGATTGCATGCTTAGACTCTTGGTTGAGTATTCTTCTAGATCTTTCATTTATCGCATACTTTGGTTTTCTACCCCTCGTGGTAGCGTTTTCAAAAAAAAGGTTCACGTGTGGGGAACGGTTTTCAAAGGGTTTAAATGATTGGATCTAGGGTTTCAAAGAAAGCTTCTGGATAAGGAGCAGATTTCTAGAATGATTGTTGTTTGTGCATCGCATCATCCTTCGCTTAAGGACTTGCTTAGATTCATACTGGTTTAAGGACGGTTAGCTGTATGAATCATTTTTGTTGTTGTTCTTGTTGGGTGTGATGAATGATTAGTGATTGTGATCCTGTCGTTGTTGTTGTGTACGCCGTGCAAATACAGGGGAGGCTCTGTCCGTGTGTACAGTGGTCCCTGTATTTGTGGCGGGTCTGTACGTGGCGCGGGCTAGGCTTTCAAAAAAAAATTGGCACGTATTTCCGCTTCTAAAACTAGCCCGGGGCGTGACAGTACTTCTAGGATGGGTGACCCGCAAGGATGTTGGGGCGTCACAGTTGGTATTCGAGCCAATTACCAGCCGGAAGTGTGAGACGAGTCTCGGCTGAGCCAGATTACACAGCGGGGAGAGCGAGGCTCTCATGCTGTTGACTGTTGTGGGTGGAGCGCGGCTCACCACAAAGTCGGTTTAGGCTCGCAACATGAGTCTCACACCGCCTGGTACTTGTGAGTCTGAGCGTGACGAGGACGTCAGGGCTTAACGGGGGAGAGATTGTGATACCCCAGGTAGTCCTATATATGAGATATAATAGGGCTAAACTCTCAACCCGACCTAGGCTTTTTGGGCGGTGGCCAAGCCCAAGAGGTGGAAGAGTTAAGCGTGCTAGGACGGAAGTAGTCCTAGGATGGGTGACCCCCTGGGAAGTTGGGGCGTCACACTTGGGGCGTTATAGAACAGACTTACGAGGTTTAATTTTTGCTCGTTTCGAGTGTGAATAGGTATTCATGGCAAATTTGCACTCATAAAGCATAATAGAGCCGGCTTAAGAGTTTTAATATTTGCTCGTTCCGAGTGCGAAAATGTATTTGTTGTAAATTTACCCCCTCAGGGCATAATAGAACTGGCTTAAGAGGTTTAATTTTTGCTCGTTTCGAGTGTGATCATGTATTCGCTGCAAGTTTATACGCTTAGGGCATAATTGAACCGGCTTAAGAGGTTTAATTCTTGCTCGTTTCGGGTTTGAACAAGTATTCATTGCAAGTTTACACTCTTAGGGCATAATAGAATCGGCTTAAGAGGTTTGATTGTTGCTCGTTTCGAGTGTAAACATGTATTCGTTACAAATTTACACTCTTAGGGCATAATAGAACTAGCTTACGGTGTTTAATTTCGGCTCTTTTCGAGTGTGAACAGGTATTCGTTGCAAATTTACACTCTTAGGGCGTTATGGAACCGACTTACGAGGTTTAATTTTTGCTTGTTTAGAGTGTGAACATGTATTCGTGGCAAATTTACACTGTTACGGCAAAATAGAACAGGCTTAATTGGTTTAATTTTTGCTCGCTTCGTGTGTGAACATGCATTCGTTGCAAGTTTATACTCTTAAGGCATAATTGAAGTCGCTTTAGAGGTTTAGTTTTTGCTCGTTCCGAATGCGAACATGTATTCGTTGCAAGTTTACACTTTTAGGGCATAATAGAAACGGCTTAAGTGGTTTAATTGTTGCTCGTTACGAGTGTGAACATTATTCGTTGCAAACTTACACTCTAAGGGCATAATAGAACCGGCTTACGTGGTTTAGTTTTGGCTCGTTTCGAGTGCGAACTTGTATTCGTTGCAAATTTACACTCTTAGGGCGTTATAGAACCGGCTTAAGAGGTTTAATTTTTCCTCGTTTCGAGTGTGAACATGTATTCGTTGCAAGTATACACGCTTAGGGCATAATTAAACTAGCTTAAGAGGTTTAATTTTTTCTTGTTCCGAGTGTGAACATGTATTCGTTGCAAATTTACACTCCTAGGGCATTATAGAACTGGCTTACGAGGTTTAATTTTTGCTCGTTTCGAGTGTGAACAGGTATTAGTGGCAAGTATACGCTCGTAGGGCCTTATAGCACCGGCTTAATAGGTTTAATTTTTGCTCGTTCCGAGTGTGAACATGTATTTGTTGCAAATTTACACCGCCTTATAGAACCGGCTTAACAGGTTTAATTTTTGCTCGTTTCGAGTGTGAACATGTATTCATTGCAAATTTGCACTCTTAGTGTGCGACCCCAGGTAGTCCTATATATTAGAAATAATAGGGCTAAACTCTCAACCAGGCTTAAGCATTTTGTGTGACGCCCCACTTCCCAGGGGGTTACCTATCCTGGGACTACTCCCGTCCTAGCACGCTTAACTCTCTCAACCTCTTGGGCCTTGCCACCACCCAAAATGCTTAAGCCGGGTTTAGAGTTTACCCCTATTATATCTTTTATATAGGACTACCTGGGGTGTCACAATCTCCCCCCCTTTAAGCTCTGACATCCTCGTCAGGCTAAGACTCACAAGTACCAGGCGGTGTGAGACTTATCTCGCTAGCGTAAACTGGGGGAGCCGCGCTCTACCCATAACTGTTGCCTAAACCGGAGGAGCCATGCTCTACCCATAACTACACCTGGCTCAGCCGAGACTCATTTCACACTTCCGGCTGGTAATTGGCTCTGATACCAACTGTGACGCCGCACTTCCCAGGGGGTCACCCATCCTAGGACTACTCCCGTCCTAGCACGC
Source organism: Puya raimondii (assembly GCA_016920855.1). Classification (NCBI taxonomy): domain Eukaryota; kingdom Viridiplantae; phylum Streptophyta; class Magnoliopsida; order Poales; family Bromeliaceae; genus Puya; species Puya raimondii. The sequence goes on from JABWPP010000049.1 coordinate 48,642,573, forward strand.
TTAACTCTCTCAACCTCCTGGGCCTTGCCACCACCCAAATGCTTAAGCCAGATTTAGAGTTTTACCATATTATATCTTTTATATAGGACTACCTGGGGTGTCACATTTTGTGCGGTGGCTAGGCCCAAGAGGTTGAGAGAGTTAGGCATCCTAGAACGGGAGTACTTCTAGGATTGGTGACCCCTAAGGATGTTGGGGCGTCACAGTTGGTATCTGAGTCAATTTCCAGCCAGAAGTGTGAGACGCGTCTCGGCTAAGCCATATTACACAGTAGGGAGAGCGAGGCTCTCATGCTGTTGACTGTTGTGGGTGGAGCACGGCTCACCACAAAGTCGGTTTAGGCTCGCGACACGAGTCTCACACCGCCTGGAACTTGTGAGTCTGAGCGTGACGAGGACGTCAGGGCTTAAAGAGGGAAAGATTGTGAGACCCCAGGTAGTCCTATATATGAGATATAATAGGGCTAAACTCTCAACCCGGCTTAATTATTTTGGGTGGTGGCCAAGCCAAAGAGGTGGAGAGAGTTAAGCGTGCTAGGACGGGAGTAGTCCTAGGATGGGTGACCCCTGGGAAGTTGGGACGTCACACTTAGGGCGTTATAGAGCCGACTTACAAGGTTTATTTTTTGCTCGTTTCAAGTGTGAATAGATTTTCATGGCAAATTTGCACTCGTAAGGCATAATAGAGCCGGCTTGAGAGTTTTAATTTTTGCTCGTTCCGAGTATGAACATGTATTTGTTGCAAATTTACCCCCTTAGGGCATAATAGAACCGGCTTAAGAGGCTTAATTTTTGCTCGTTTCGAGAGTGATCATTTATTTGTTGCAAGTTTGCACGCTCATGGCATAATTGAACTGGCTTAAGAGGTTTAATTTTTTCTCGTTTTGAGTGTGAACATATATTCGTTGCAAGTTTACACTTTTAGGGTATAATAGAACTGGCTTATGAGGTTTAGTTTTTGCTTGTTCCGAGTGTGAACAGGTATTCGTGGTAAAATTTACGCTCGTAGGGCATACTAGAACCCGCTTAAGAGGTTTAATTGTTGCTCGTTTCGAGTGTGAACAGGTATTTGTGGCAAATTTACACTCGTAGGGCATAATAGAACCGGCTTAAGATGTTTAATTTTCGCTCGTTTTGAGTGCGAACATGTATTTGTGGCAAATTTACACTCGTAGGGCATAAAAGAACCGGCTTAAGAGATTTAATTTTTGCTTGTTCTGAGTATGAACATGTGTTCGTTGCAAATTTACACTCTTAGGGCATAATAGAACCAGTTGAAGAGGTTTAATTTTTGCTCGTTCCGAGTGTAAACATGTATTTGTTGCAAGTTTACACGCTTAGGGTATAATTGAACTAGCTTAAGGGGTTTAATTTTTGCTCGTTTTGAGTGTGAACATGTATTCGTTCCAAATTTACATTCTTAGGGCATAATAGAATCGGCTTGCGAGGTTTAATTTTTACTCATTTCGAGTGTGATCATGTATTCGTTGTAAGTTTACACACTTAGGGCATAATTGAACTGGCTTAAGAGGTTTAAATTTCGCTCTTTCCGAGTGTGAACATATATTCGTTCCAAATTTACACTCTTAGGGCATAATAGAACCGGCTACGAGGTTTAATTGTTGCTCGTTTCGATTGTGAACAAGTATTCGTTGCAAATATACAATGTTAGGGCATAGTAGAACTCGCTTACGCGGTTTAATTTTGGCCCGTTTCAAGTGTGAACATGTACTCGTTGCAAATATACACTCTTAGGGCATTATGGAATTGTCTTACAAGGTTTAATTCATGTTCGTTTCGAGTGTGAACATGTATTCGTGGCAAATTTACACTCTTTGGGCATAATAGAACTAGCTTAAGAGGTTTAATTTTTGCTCTCTCCAAGGTTGAACATGTATTCGTTGCAAGTTTACACTCTTAAGTCATAATTGAACTCGCTTAAGAGGTTTAATTTTTGCTCGTTCCGTGTGTGAACATGTATTCGTTGCAAGTTTACACTCTTTGGGCAAAATCGAACCGACTTAAGAGGTTTAATTGTTGCTCATTTCGAGTGTGAACATGTATTCTGTAGGCTCAAATAAAATTAATAGCCAAACGAAAGCGCGAAAATCACACTCTTTGTTGCGGAATTAACGTTGCAATTACTAGGATCCGATCTCGTCTTTTTTTACGAACTGCTTGATCCGCCAAAGAATTATTTCGACTTTGTGCAGCGTTATTCTTTCTCGTTACGAACCGGCTAGCAGAGTCGATTGCAGCACACCGTCCAAATCCCTAGGATTTTGATGGTGCCCTAGAGTGAACCCAAGAGAGAGAAAATTTCGTGGAGAGATTTTACTAATTTTCTTCGTGTCGTGTATGTGGCCAATACCTCATGTATTTATAGGCCATAAGGGGGGAGACATTTATCCCAATCCTATTTTGACTAAATCTCTCATAGATAGAGATTCTAAATAGATTAGAATTTATCTCTTAGATTTATTCCTTATCCCGTGTGGACTAGGAATATCTCAGGTAATTACCAATGTTTATTCCTTATCCCATATGAATTAGAAATATTTATCAGATAAGTCACTGTGTGGACGATTCCTAACATCTCCCACTTGTACACACTTGGTTTTTGTTCATATTGTCTCTTCCCAAACATATTCTCATCTCGTTCTGCTCTTCATACGAAAAATGGTTGGTGCGATCGATAACGAGAAGTATAAAAAATGAGGAGTGTTATATTAAGCCACCATCTAACTAACATAACACTACAACTCCAAATGTCATCTATACTCGGAATCACTGAATTACACCAGATCATAGCATCTCTAATCCCTCTAAAGCAAGCTAGATCTCTCTCATCAATATATTTGTACTCATGATTATATGGACAACAAATATCAACATAATCGCCTGGGCTATGAGTAACAAATCATAGGTGTATTGCCAGATGATTTTTCCTCAGATGCCTCATGCCAATCCATTTCAACTTGACTGCTTTCCTAGATATGTTCCACTGGACCGAATCAATCATGGCCCTTGGATATCATGCTGAAGTAGCATCACCGAGTATCCACTTCATGACATGGTTCTAAGTCCCAAGGAGTACGCAAAGCTCACACAGTGACGAAATAGGGATCAATTTCGTCACTCTCCAAAAATAGTGATCGGGCTTGCACATACGGTATGAACGTATGCTATGGTGGAGCAACCACTAAGGACATGTCACGCTCAAAAACACCATACGAATGTCAGTTCTGTTGATACTCACGACAACAAACCTCAAAACAGTCACCCACATGGTGCCTTCTTTATGTTCGGCTTCATACAGGCCAAGTAGAGTCGTGGACCATCTCTATTGTCGACTTGCATGCTCTTTTAGGGCGAAGTGGATCACTTGCATTACTCACTGCATTTATGCGATCTTATTTGTCTCATCCTGCTCGGTCTCCTATCGACCGGGCGATCATCCGTGTGAGAGGGCCGATCAAGGACCTGGTGACATTTATTCTCATAAATCAATGGATATTGTGCACTAATTTAAAATAAGTAGGATGTATAAATCAAGAATGATAAATATATATTTATTAGCAAAATATCAATACAAGATATATGAGAGTCAAATCCTACAAAAACCCAATGCTCTAACATGCTTATGAAAAGCATCTCTAACAAAAGGCTTGGTAAAAGGATCTGCAATCATATCATAGTAGATGTAAATTTAATTACAATTTGACCCTGTGCAATTATATCTCTAATAAAGTTATATCTGGTCTCAATGTGCTTAGATCTTCCATGATACTTTGGATCCTTCGATAAGCTATCGCTACTTTGTTGTCACAATAGATAATAACAGCTTCATCTGCACGTGTTGTTACATTCAAATTTATCATTAATCTCCTTAGGCAAATAGCCTCTTGCACTGCTGCTGTACAAGCAATGTGTAAGTTATGGGGGAGCCCCGAGGATCTATCTAGATACTATCAATACCTAGAGGGGGGTGAATAGGTAAGACGGCCAAAACACAATCTCGATGCAATAAGAATAAATGCGGGAAAAAAAAATCAGCACACCGAGATTTACGTGGGAAAACTCCAACTTGGAGAAAAAAAATCCACGGGACCAACACGCGAAAAACAATCCACAAAGAATAAAAGATTACAAGGTAATTACCGATTCCACGGACTTAACCTCTCTTTATCTCCTACGGATCTCGCGCACGCCGCTGGGTTGTCCACGCCCCACGTCCGAATCCACGACTCGAATCCACGAATCGCCTTGATCACGTCGAATCCACGACGTCACTCCGTCCGGAGCAAAACAAATAACGTTGGTGGTAATTCCTTGCTTAGAGGATCATAAAAGAACTGTAGAAGATGTCTCTGAGCAAATCTCAAATTAATTCTAAAAGAACATTAAAGATCTAGAGCACCGAAGAATCAATTTGAGAGAAGCTTGTTGTAGAAGATGAGAAGAACGGCTACCTACAAGCTTCTAGGATTTCTAAAAGATAATCTATGCTTAACCACGTTTTAGAGACAACCCCACATCTTATTTATAGGTTTAGAAGACATTAGAATTAGAGTGGGACTGAAAAAACACGTTTTCGAAAAAATCGCGACAAGTCAGGGTCCGGACCTTGTATCAGGGTCCGAACTTTGAAACTCTCCAGGCATTTCATATTTCGGACCTTGACTCAGGGTACGGATCCTCCCTGCATAACAGACAGGAAAGCGTACGGGGTCCGGACCTTTCAACAGGATCCGGATCCTGAAACTTGAAAAACTTAATTTTTATATTTTAAATTAATTTTTATCTATTCTAATGTCTTCCAAACACTTGTAAATGATCATAAATCACCATCAATCTTATTTAAACTTACCAAGCATCGTGAATTCATACGTTGAGTCTTCCAGTCTTCAATCTTCGTCTTTTCTTCTTTGAATCTTCAAGACTCCGACTCACTTCACATAACAACTTGTCATGCTACGTCACGAAACATGCCAACACTAAAATCCGTAACAATCTCCCCCTTTGGCAATTTCGTGACAAAACCCAAAATTACATAAAAAGACTCACAATGCTCAACTCTCCAAAAAGAAAAATTGAAATTCATTGCCATCACCAAAATAATGAACTTCTCGCGTGAAAGATCCAAATAAAATTCAAAATTACAACTTTGAACTCCCCTCTATGACTTAGACTCACTTGGAGTCTTGAAGTCTTCAAAGACCTGCAAAAAGATTATTTTCTCCAAGAACAAAGTTAGTAATATCAAAATCTCACCCCCTTTGTTCATGCGTCTAAGTTCAAAAATTTTCCCTCTTTTCTTATATAAAATTTTCAATGTCATCACATCTCTCCCCCTTTTTGTCAAAAATTGCCAAGAGAAAAATACCAAAAATAGAGAGAATTTCGAGAGAAAACAATAGAAACACAAGTTTAAAGCTTTTCAATTGTGAAACCACTTGTGAAAGAATGTTAAGCAATGTTAGTGCATGAAAAATATAAGTTCACATTGACTTCTTTCAATCCTTATCAATTTCATAAAAATTAAGAATTTTACTACAAAATCATCACAATGTAGATAAAATATTATACGATTTCTTAATTTATATATACTTCAAAAATAAGTCATCAAAGATAATCTCAAGGCTCAAAAATTATCAAGATGTAAATGGATTATGAAGATGACTTATAGAGATTCACCAAATGACATAAATTCGTCGCATAAACGTTCAAATTTGAGATCAAGCAAATAATGCACCGGGGGTGGCTCTTTGAGCATCTTTCCAATGTACCACCTTATAACTCCGAAATTTTTTTTTAAGTTATGCACACTTTTTCAACCTTTTCGGTTATGCATTCCGTATCCATGTGGCAGCTTCACAGACTTACCGGACGACCGGGATGGTAGCTGTCACGCCCCGACACCGCCAACTTGGTCGGTTCAGGCACGCGCACAGACCGCCGAACAGACAGAGTTTTTCCTGTCCGCCCAAGGCGTAAACAAAACAGGTACAATGAATTTCACCCAGGAAATACAACATAGCACAGTTTTGCACGAGGGCATATCACAAGAGCATGAAAGTAAACTAACTATTACAACATTCCATTCATCCACATTTTACATACATTTTTCTTTCAATACACATCTTTCGCTCTCGAATACATTACATTCAATAACAACTTTACATTCTTTTCTTTTACTTGTCATACATAAGGGTAATCTACACAGGGTAACCTTGCTATCTAGGGCGCGACGCCCACGCCTCGGTCCGGTGCTGCTCCGCTCATGGTTGGCTGTACATGTATAATAGCTCTGCAAAATAGTGGGATGAGAACTAAAAGAAGTTCCCAGTGGGTTCGGCCACCGACCTCGCCGATTTTCCCACTAGGTCTAAACAAGGCAAATAAGTAGATACAATAGCTAAGCAGTAGTAAACAACTACACTATGCATAAGTAGAAATGAATACAACACTACTATGCCTTTTGTCACGCCCCGGATTACCTCTTCCCAGGCGCATGACAAGATCCGCCGCATACATAATATTTCTACCGTGTATACGAAGCGAAAACAACAACATCCACAAAGAAGCTAAAGGTATCAACAGAGCTTCTATATATATAATCAAAAGATCACTGTACATACATCATCCATAACTCTCATATATAACTCCCATATACATCACTGATATCACAATCTATCTCACTGTATGTACAGACTCAATCATCTATCAAAATGGGTATACCTATAGCCAAGTATCCGGGGAATAGCTCTACCCGACGGTCTCCTTTCCGCGCTCAGTATGCACAACTGGGGAAGAAGACTCTGCAAAAAGGTGTCAACAACGGGTGTGAGAACTACTATCAAACAAGTAGTCCTCAGTGGGTACCGCCACCAGCCTCAGCGGTCTGCCCACTAAGTCCTCAATCTCAAAAGATATATATGGAGCAATAAAAAGAGTAGGAGATATACTACCACTACTATGCACAATGCTCATCTGTCAACATGAATACCAATAAACTGAATATATCAAATGAGGACTATCACGAATCCATAATGCCATACAACATAATACAATACGATACCTGCTGCCTGATCATGCTCAACCCTACAGGGAGCCAGCTAGTACAGGAAACCCGTCTGTCCCTAGCTCAATCCATAATACCATACAACGCAATATGATACCACACGATACCTGCGGCCTGATCATGCTCAACCCTATAGGGAGCCAGCTAGTACAGGAAACCCGTCTGTTCCTAGCCCTTCGTACAACACTCTGTACGGAACATGCCAACTCCGGAGCGGTACTCGTGGGAGCGACCCAACCGAGTATAGTACAACCATATCAGCGCCAAGCACCCACAGGTATATGATCGACACAACTGGGTCAACAAGGAATCACATGCCCTCGGCATCATAAGGATAATCAACAAGTATGACTCGATCCACTGATCTCACAAAGAATCACGTGCCCTCGGCACCTCAAAGGATAGTCAATAACATGACCTAATCAATGCTCCAGTATTCACAATCAATCTCAACTCTACCACAAAGAGGGGGTACAACAACATAGCACGAGCCTCAACATGATCACCTACACTAGTATGTACAACAAGGGATATCAACAGGGTAGGTGTAGGTCAAATCATGCAACAAGGATACAAGGAAATCATGCATGCTCATATATATATCATTAGCATATCATGCACATGTAAATCTCAACCTAACAGGTCATATCTAACATAATCTCAGCATGTCATGCTATCATAATCCCAATAATATCACACTATCATAATCCAATATCATCATATCATGCTAACATAATCCAACACTATCATGCTAACATGAGAGTAAACACATAGGAGGAAGTCCACTGAATCTGGCAAACATCAACCACCTCAAGAGCTAATCCAACCACGGTGGGAAAAACAGTATCCTCAGATCCAACCCTCCAAGCTGATCAAGCTCCAGCAGCACTCCGATCTGAATATCACCAAAAAGGATGCTAACTCTGACAGAACAACAGCTCAGCACCAGATCAGATCAGCAGAATAGAAGAGAACAAACTAGGTTACAACTAATGCCAGCACATGGCCCTTAACCTAACTTTCTCTCTCTAGAAAACGGGATCACGAAGTAGAAAATGAGCCAAAGTGACCAGGGGCTCACCTATTTATAGGCTCCCAAAGTCCCACTTTCGGGCGCCCGAATCCAACTTCCGGGCGTCCGGAAACTCAGCAGGCCAGGTGTCAGCTGGCGGCCAAACGGTCGGTCGTCGGTCGGCAGGCGGTGGGGCGGCGTGTCTCCGACGGTCGACACGTGTCCTGCGTCGCGACACGTGGCACTCCACATCAACAGCTCAATCCGGATCCACATCCGGGCGTCCGAATCCTGCGTCCAGATCCAAAGTCCGTCGGCCACAACCGGATCATCCGAAAAGCCCTCTGGGTCCGGAAACATTCGGGCGTCCACTTCCTCACTTCCGGGCGCCCGAAATCCTTCGACTCCAGAAACCCTCAAACTCCTCAAATTTCCAAGTATTACACCTTTACAATAAGGAATGAATGTCATGGTCCAAGATGTTCAACGGTGTCCCTCACACACTCTTGAACCAATTCATTCTTGACCTAATCAGGGCTTCTCACAAGACCAAGCCCAACTCACAAAAATATCATGATCGACCCCACACACAACATGTAATCTCACTATGCTCACTCTCTACATAAGATGCAACAATGCAAGTAGTATAGGGTACAATATGGTCAATCAATCTGTCTCTTTTCTCTTTGACCCAATCATAACGGCTCACCCATAAGTCAAGCCACAACTCACATCGCCAAGTGGGGAGGAGGTCTTTCACTCCCGAGCCACCATCTTGGCCGGCCATGTGGGGAGGTCTTTCACTCCCGAGCCACCACCATGGCTGTCTGCCGGGGAGCCACCGTCGTGACCCTCGACCCGCTATCTCGTGTGACACTCCGGAGTTCACAGTGGAGTCGCGACCTCCACAAGCCAAGTACAGACTATGTGCATGTGAGTATGATCCCGTCCACCTACCGTGGACCTACCACCTACCGGTGGGAACAACAAATATCATGGCGATCTATTTCAATCCCTCGCATGTTAAATAACATCATAGCACTAGATGTCACGCTACATATGCACCGACCCAATCTTTTCCACATATACTTGAGAGTTCACTCGATTCATGTCGCGTGCATCAATGGAATATACAATCACCACACTCTGTGGACATAAGCAAATATGCAATGCTCATGGTACATACAACTATGGCAACACAATGGCACATGCAACGACCCAATTCCATATTTACACTTGGGACTCTCGATTCATGCCATATCCTTTACATGCATAGGAAACCACATCCAATCCATGGTTCCATCACTAGGTTCACATTCAACATCACAATGGCACCTAGTATTTCACTTTATTCCAATGTCCACTCTTTATTTTCTATGTCCAAACCACTAGTTTACTCTACTAGTTCAATGCATCTCTAGGGTTCACATGGTACTATTTTCACGCTCATGCATCCTAAGTTCAAAGTTCTCAACTACAGTTGTCTACTACTAAATTAGGAAACATGCAAACTACATGGCAATGCATATACTTGAACCCTAACATGCATAATTATACATGCGTATGCGTACATGTTGATCTAAATCCATTCATTAGCTTGTTCTACCATTTCTTTTACATTCCAAGGGTTCCCAATGTTCAAATGGTCTATGCCCATACATGCTAGGTTAGCAACTTGCATCAATGATTGTCTATTATCAAGATCAAGTAGCATGTAATTTATATAGCAATAAACATAATTGAACCCTAGCATGCATAACTATAAATATACATACATGCATACATGCTCAAAAATTAGAATTAGACATAGGGAGAAATCCAACCATTTTGGATAGCACCCCCCACCTCGTATCGACGTCTAGGGCCGGGAAACCAAGTTTCGCGATTTATCTCCGCCGAAAAGTCTCGACCCAAGCCTAACGAACTATAATCCGCAAAATCTCTCAATCGGACGCCAAACCTCGTCGTAGTCCAAAATGAAGTTGTCCACCGCGTTGAAATATCCTTCAATTAAGGTTTCACAAGATTAAATCAAAACCCTTTAGAGACAAAAATTCTATTTTCTAAGCCTAGGGTTCAAGTTCTACAAGAATACTCCAAATTTCATGATTAATCTTTCGATTAATTGGTTTAGAATTATCTAGGACTTCCAAAGATATCAAAACCACCTCTCTTTGTAAGATAGGGGGTGCCCTAGGATCTATCTAGAGTATATCAATCACCTAGAGGGGGGTGAATAGGTGTATAAATAAAAATCGCACAGATCTCAATGCGATAAAGTAATGCGGAAAATAAAATCAGCACACCGAGATTTACGTGGGAAACTCCACCTTGGAGAAAAACCCACGGGACCAACACGCGAAAAAATAATCCACTAAGAGTAAAGAATTACAAGGTGATTACCGACTCCACGGACTTAACCTCTCCCTTCTCTTCAGCGGATCACGCGCACCAACGGGTTGTCCACGCCCCACGTCCGAATCCACGAACGCCACGCCTCGAATCAACGAGACGCCTCACTTCGAATCCACGAAGTCTTCAACACGTCGAATCCACGACGCTCACTCAAATCCACGAGCGCACTCCATCCGGAGCAAGAACAATAAAGTTGATGATGGTTTATTGCTTAGAATATCATGAAAGATCTGTGAGAATAGTCTTTAAGCAATTCTCAAATTGATTCTAAAAGAATATTAGAAATTAGGGCACCATGAATCAATTTGAGAGAAGCTTGATGTAGAAGATGAGGAAAACGGTTACCTACAAGCTTCTAGGGTTTCTAAAAGATAATCTATGCTTAACCACGTTTTAGAGACATCCCCATATCTTATTTATAGGTTTAGAAGCAATCCGAAATAGATTAGGATTAAAAACAAATTTTAGAAAGGTTTGAAAACAATCCAATTTCGATTAGGATTGTAAAACTGATTTTAAAAGGTTTCGAAACAAATTAGGATTGCCAAAAAAGATTTTAAGGAATCTACCATCTTATTTTTAGGTTTGGGAGATATTAGAATCAGAGTAGGATTGAAAAAATAACTTTCCAAAAATTCACGACGGGTCGGGGTCTGGACCGTGGATAGCCGGGGTCCGGACCCGAAAGTTCCCATTTTTCATTGTCCGTACCGCAGCACCAAGGTCCGGACCCTCCCTGCGAAACCGCCATACAGGCTTACGGGATCCGGACCTCAGCCCTCAGGGTTCGGACCCGACCAGCGAAATAGCTTGTCAAGCTTATGGGTTCCGGACCGCAGCTTCCAGGTTCAGGACCCTCCATGCGTGACAGCCAGGGAGGCGTACGGGTTCCGGACCTCACCACAAGGTCCGGATCCTGGAAATTGGAAAACTTATTTTTTATATTTTAAATTAATTTTTTATCTATTCTAATGTCTTCCAAACACTTGTAAATGTTTATAAATCATCATCAAGATTATTTAAACTTACCAAGTATCGTGAATTCATACGTTGATTCTTTGAGTCTTCAATCTTCGTCTTTTTTTCTTTGAACCTTCAAGACTCCGATTCACTTCACGAAATATGCCAATATAAAATCCGTAACACTCTTAACATCCATCCAATATTAAAAATCCACCAAAAAATTCTATTCAAAATTATAATAATAAAATACTACCTCGCAATCGAAGCGCCGGAAAAAAATCCAATGCGCGCGGGGGCTCGATCGGCTTGTCAAACGACCCAAGAAATCTCTCTATTTTTCTTCTTCTTCTCTTTCTCTTCTTTTCCCTTCCTTTTCCTCTCCCTCTCTCTCTCTCTCTCTCTACGTATAGGTTGGAGTGGATAAGAGAATGGAGGAGTCCCTGGCAGCTAAGCAATGTAACAATTGCCAAAATGTCCACTAGCCTTAAGTATTATGACATTAATCCAATTCTAGTATGATATATTTAATTGGAGCCCTTCTGAATGTCCGTTTGCGCTCAAATTTGACAGTCATGCTCGGTTTAAGTTAATCAGAAGAACTGATCATAACTATCCAGTTTTGGACCATTTTTTGGTCACCGAAAGCTCTACCGACTAAAATCCCTAGTAGATTGCTGTTATATTTTATTTTCACTTCTTGGGTGTCGAAATGACACGAAACTTTTAATCTGGCCTCAGAAAAATAATTCTGACATATCCTGAAATTTTCATAATTTTCTGACACTGTAAATTTTCTGCTAAAAAATCAGCCTCGTTCCTTACAGAAAATTTCAAATCTCCTGTTTTCATTCCAATTTCTGCACAAGTTATTTCCGACTTATATTTTACTTTTCTAAATCTAATAAAAATAGTATCTCACACTATTTTTATTTTCACTTACTTTTATATTAAAAATCCGGTGCACTACATTCCTCCCTCCTTAAAAGGAGTTTCGTCCGCGAAACTAAAATCACACATCAAACCTATTTATCAAATAGATGAGGGTATCATTCCATCATCGCGTTTTCCAAGTCCGGGCAGCTTTACAAAGCCTAACACATAAAGGTACGCGAGTCTATGGCTCCTCTGCACGAGCCGGGATGCGAATAGTGATTCTTCGCACGTCATATGCTCTCAAACGGCTTATCACGAACCACAATTCACGCGAAAAGGACCAAAATGCCCTATTTCAGACATTCCGCACAGCTCGGATCTGGATCCCATAGCCAGGTCTGGACTCTTGCTCTTTCCCAGCCTCGCACAGTAACCCAAAAGTCCGGATCCCAACCCCGGGTCCGGAACCCGAGAGCATTTTAGCTCCAGTGCGACTTCTCCAAAAATTCCAAATTTTGGTTTTTTGGGTCTTTAATTCGCACCCACACATTTCGAAACGATTGGAACTCAATTTCACACTAGCCATTATCGGCTCTCTCCGAACTTCATCCAATTTGGTAAAGTTCGGCATAGCGCACCGAAGTTCAGCATACTATATTTTTTTGTACTCCATATCCACACTCTTGCACCTAGCAGGCTGGGTATCTTGGCCACTCGAGAGTCTATGCCATTACGAGCGACTCTCCTCCACGTTCATAGTCCCATTGTGGAACTCATATTGGTCCGATCACCGGTATCACTTAAAAGCAATATCATCGATACATCGACCAATCACAAGTGGCCTTATCACTTGTGAATTCTTCGCCACAAATCAAGATAGCACATTTGGCACATCCTCAACTCCAGCTCACTTAGGAGCATAATCCTCAAATCCCCGCGTGGCTTCTACTTTTCCAATGCCTTATAAGAAGCACGTCGCCTTGTTTTCATCTGCCACGGGTTTAGATCACGTCGTCCTCATGACGAGCTCACACGAACACTTCGTTCGTGAACTAAACTCCCTCTCACTAATACTGCTAAACTCTGCAGTTGGTATCAGAGCCAATTACCAGCCGGAAGTGTGAGATGAGTCTCGGCTGAGTCAGGTGTAGTTATGGGTAGAGCATGGCTCCCCAGGGTTTATGGGTAGAGCGCGGCTCCCCCGGTTTAGGCTAGCAAGATGAGTCTCACACCGCCTGGTACTTGTGAGTCGGAGCCTGACGTGGACGTCAGGGCTTAAAGGGGGGGAGATTGTGACACCCTAGGTAGTCCTATATAAAAGATATAATAGGGCTAACCTCTCAACCCGGCTTAAGCATTTTGGGTGGTGGCTAGGCCCAAGAGGTTGAGTTGAGCGTGCTAGGATGGGAGTAGTCCTAGGATGGGTGACCCCCTGGGAAGTCTGGGGCGTCACAGTAGCACTTTCCTACATGCGGTGGTAGTTTTCACACTCCCTTTGGGATGTAACGCTTTCCACATCTTTTAATACCTTAGGAGTATTTCATATTCATTCATCATTTTTTTTTTATTTTTCTTTTACATTATAACCCCCCCCCTCAAAAATGCAATCTCTTACTTGAAAGAAAATTAGACAAATTTTAGTATATTAGTAAATTTTCATTCATCAAAGTCAACACACACAACCGAGATAGGTCAAGTGCCTAAAGATCATACATGATTGCCTAATTTTGATGAATATAAGTGTTAAGAACTTCCATAATAAATTATCTTCAAACATAATGAAAATGAAGTAAAATCGATAATTAATATGAGATTAACTCGGAATGCATGAAAGTGAATTATAAATATTCATAGCACTATTTAATGTTTAATCATCCAATGAATCTAAAAATCGTAACAATAAAAGCACAAAAAAGTGTAACGCAATGATCAAAAAGATATGCAATGAAAACCGATCAAAGCACTAAGTCAAAACAAATTAAGACTTTAGACAAGAAAAGATATCACCTTTCCGAACCCAAACTTGTCGGATTGTTGGTTGTCTTGGTTTGTTGACATTGGGCACCGTTAGTTTTTACTTTTGATCAACCTTGGGTCTCCACTTTGCATTCGGCTTTGGAAAAGTTGGTTGTTGTGGGTTTGACTTTCGGTTTACCTTGGATACTTGACCTTGTTGATGTTGCTTTCAAAACCGTGAGAGTTGTCGAGTGTTGGATGATGCCGATAGATGCTTAGATGATGCCGGTTGAGTCTTCTTATAATCCCTTTTAGGGCATATCTTCTTGATATGGCCTTTCTTTCAGCATCTATGGCATACTTTCTCTTTCAAATTTGTTGAGATTTTGGGAATAGAGTTTTTAACCTTCTCAACATGTGTCCTCTCATATCCAACTCCAAGTTTGCTTGTTTGACCCAATCCGAGCATATCATTGTCACGCCCCGGGCTAGTTTTAAATGCGGAAAGCATACCAATTTTTTTTTTGAAAGCCTAGCCCGAGCAATGTACAGACCCGATACAAATACAAGTCCCTCTGTCCACACGAATAGAGTCTCCCCTGTATTTGCACGGCATACCATCATACATAACAGGATCCCAAACATCATCCATTCATGCACACAAACAACAATCACCACATACAACTAACCATCCTTAACACCTGCATGAATCTAAACAAGACCTTAGGCGAAGGATGATGCAATGCACATTACACCAAATTATTCTAGAAAAGTGCTTCTCACCCAGAAGCTTTATTTTGAAACCCTAAGTTCAATCATTCAAATATCCTTTTGAAATATGTCCCCCACATGAGGACTCTCTTTTGATAAACCAAAACCGATCGATCAGAAATCTCTTTGAAAACTGTTTCCCACACGGGAACCTTATTTTGAAATTCGGCTACCACGAGGGGTAGAAACCCACGATAAAATGATATCACAAGATATGACACAAATTCACCAGACGATAATAAATCCAAATATCCAAACATGCAGCTAAACAATTAACCACGATGTAACTGAACCATGCTATAAACATAAATCTACTATAAGAGAGGGTCAGGGTAAACCAAATCTGACGAGGTACTAGTCGGGACCTCTAATGCATGCTAGCTACTCGCGTCTCACCACGTCCCGACTCACACCACCCGGCTCACCTGAAAGCAACAACGATGGCGGGGGGTGAGAACATGATAAATCACGTCTCCCCTCCCAGTGGGTACCGCAAACCGACGAAGGCGAGGTGTACACACCGGCACGAGGGTCAACAAGAAGATGGATAAACAAGAACAGTAGCACAGGTTAGCACAAATAACCAGATATGACAAGACTAAGCTACTGCCGATATGAAACGCATGCATCAAACGTAAGTAACCACAAATATTACTCAATCATCACCAGGCCACATGGAACGCACCGCAGACCACTGGCACTGGCACTACCAACACATGCTCAATCATCGACACATAACCTCCGCAGATGCACGTGCCTTGAGGTTCACGGGTCGGATGCACGCGACCACTTTTCCGAAAAATAACACCCACACGGTGGCCAAACCGTTGGTGTACGTGAAGTGCTAGAAGAGCTGTGACGATCGATGCGATATGCTCAAACCACAGGACGGCAACCAGCCGAGAATAGCAACTGATAAACAAGTAAACGAGGGTCGCCGAAACAACAGGCAATCACCACTAACCAACCAGGTCATCACAATGAATTATGCAACCAAAGTACTCTACTAATGGCAAGCTCACATAAGTAGAGACAACAGGAGTCAAATGAACTAGAAACAAGGAATGCAAGAGAAAGGGATAGAAAGGTATCACCGCTAGTCCACTGAACCGACTCCGGATCGAAGTACCCACCTGTACAACAGAAGAGCCTAACACCGACGGCTCTCAGGGACGTCGACAGAACCTACAAAGTACTAGCAGGGTCAAGACCCACCGAGTCGACACAAACACAGATGCTCACAAGCCCAAAACCGTCGGAACATCCGGAAGACCCGCCGGAACGATTCCGAACCCAAACCAAGCACCAAAGGGGTACCAAACAAACAAACAAGCAACCCAAACCACCTGCTGTCCCCAAACACACCAAGGAAGGTGGTCGGACAGCGAACACGCACCCGGGGTGTCACAAACACCAAAGCGCCCGAAAACGACTTTCCGGGTTCCCGAAAAGTGCCGATTTTGGCATCGGAACCCACCGTCGCTCATCCGCTATCCATGGAACCTCGGGACAGCGAAGGAGAACAGCCAACAAGGCTTTACGACGAAGCCAGGTCGCTCACAAAACCAGCCAGTGAGTCGCACGACCAAAACGTGCGTTCCGCCGACTATTTCGTCGGAAAACGCACCGGAAATCAAACCGGATTTCCGCGAGGGTGCTACGAGTCTGGACAACTAGTCCACTGGGCCTCGAGGGTCATGCCCTTGCTGCCCGCAGCGTCACCACGCTGCCACAAGTACCAACAAGCTCAAACAAGCAACATAAATAAAAATAAAAGCAATAAATGGGCCGTTTGAGCACTCCGCTCATCCGCACAACCCTCCGCGAACACCAGCATACAGGGAATGATGCAGCGGAAGCCGTGCTCACAGCCCGAAGCGACAAAGATAGTCGCGGGACTCAAACAGCCCAAGAAAAGCACACAAACGTACAATAAAGGGCTCGATTCACAAAAACCAGCGAAGCGGGGCACCCTTGCTGTCAACCGAGGTGAGCACGATGATTAGCGCATCACCACGGTCATCGTGCTCCCCTTCCCGAAGATCGGGAGGCAGCAGAGGGCCCGGAACAGCGCACCACCAAGAACCAGCCCTATATTTGGGCCTGGCTGGAGCAAGCAAGCTCCGGCCGGCGGCCGGCGGCACGACAGCGCGCGCGCGGGCCCAGGTCGGGTGCGGGGGGGGTGAGAAACACGGCGCTCACCTCGGCTGGCGATGGGAAGCGGCGGCGACGGCGCTGGAACAAACCGCGCTCTCGGCCGAGGCTAGGGCACGGCCGAGCCGCAACCAACGGCCACGGCGGCGGCGGGGACGGCGAGCGTCGGCAGCGGAAGGCTACCGGACGCCGAACGGCGGGCGGCCGCGACGGGGGAAGGCGGCGAAGCAGCGCTGCTGCCGTCCCAGACCCTAGTTGGCCCCGTTCAGCCGCGGCGGCCACCGGCGGCACGGGGAACGGCCGGGGAGGTGCAGGTCGGCGGCGGTCGACCCCCAGAAGCCGGGGCTCCACACCCAAGGCGGCGGAGGGTGGCGGTGGCTCGTGTCAAGAACCCGCAGCCCTCACCAAACGCAGCAGCGGCAGCAGCAGCAGCCACGCACGGTGGCTCGGCGGTGCGCGGCGACGACGGCGGGGCCGGGAGTCGCCGGTAGTCGGAGGGCAAGCCCGAGGGGGTCCCAAAGCGACGGGGTCTTCCTCGCAGAGCTCGGCCAGAGCAGGACGAAGAAGAAGAAAAGAAAGAAAGCAGGAGAGGGGGGTGTCTCCGGCGGCCAGGGTGGCCGGCAACGGCGGCGGCGCACGGGGAAGGAGCTGGAGAGGGAGGCGGCTACAGCAGGGAACTAGGGTTAGGGTTAGGTCAAGGATAGCCCACAAACACACACACATGCACTTATAAACCAAGTGCACAAAAGCACGAAAACCCAAAAAAACTTAAAGATTCTAACCCAGTCCCTCGCTGAGCGTGCAAAACGCGCCAAAGTCCCTCCACGTCCGATTTCACGCGAAATCGTACATAAAATACGGACCCTTTCGCGAAAAGACCAAAATCGGACTTTCGACCCCACGGCGATGATTTTGCAATATCTCGCGATCCGACCGTCGGATCCACGAACGGATTACACCATCGTGGTCAAGCACTGCCGAGACATCGAACTCATGATTTTGGATCACCAAAGACGGTTGCCGGTTCGCGACAAACCCATCCTCTCACGATCTACCAAAACATCAAACATTTCTAAAAAGCAAAAACATCATTGCATAAAAGCCCTTCCAGAGATAAAACCCATTTTCCTCGAAAACTGTGCATCAAACATAAAAACCGTCAGCACCATTGGTTCCAGAATAGTCGAGACGTTGAAAACGAGTTATTGGAATGCCTGAATCGGAGTTCGATTCGCGTCCGAAGCCCTTCTCTTCTCTCGGTCCATTCCGGAAACGCCGGTTACTATTCATTTTAAGTCATATTTAAAGATCGCGTAAAAAACTTTATTTAAATCATTTTTCACTGAAATATGACCAGCAAGTTAAAAATCCAAATACACACGATAACACTGAAAAGGAAGTCAAACAATCATAAAAGAAAATTTCGGTCTTCACAATCATCTAACTTTTTCGAACCGGAGGAGAATCTTTGTATGTCGGACTTGAGTTCATGGACTTGGTTGGTCAAAACTTGGTTGGATGAATGAACTTCCTTGAATTGATGCTCCAGAAAACCAATCTTCTCTTGGTAAGATTTGGTTGTTATCTCCGATTGGTCTAGCTTCTCTTGGAGGATTTTGTTGTTCTTCAATATCGACTCCCTTTTCTCCTCAAGAGCTTTAGTCGCGGTCTTCAATGCGCTATTTTCATTCTCGAACTCAAGCATACGCTTCTTCAGCTTTTTATTCAACTTAGCCAACTTCTTAGATTCAATAAGTAGTTGATTGTACGCCTCGGCTAAGTCTTCGTCGTCCGACTCCCCCTCACTCTCGCCATCGTCCGTCGTCGACATTTCATGCAAGGAAGGAGAAACAGAAGAGTCAGAAATAATAGATGATAAATAAAAAGCAAAAGAGGAAGGTAAAGTATGTGAGCATAAAGCTATAGCATCATTCTTTCCTCTTCACTTGAGGTCGATTCATCCGAAGCAGAATCGTCCCAAGTTTTTACTTGCAAAGCCTTCTTTTTATACGAATTTTTAGTGGGACAATTCGTGGAACTATGGCCGTAGCCTCTACACTTGTAGCATTGGATTTTTCCTTCAAATTCATCTTTTTCTTTAGAGGACTTTGCAAGTTTCTTCTCTTTAGAAGATTTAGAATTTGAAGATCCTTTAAGTGAAGGTTTTTGGTGGATGAAGCTTTGTTCTTTTGGTTCTTCCGAAACTTCCGACGAAACTTCTTCGTGAGAAGCGCCAATTGATGTTTTTAAAATTCGCGAGCAAAATTTCTTCGTCGGATTCCGAGTCGTCATCTTCCACTTTTGTAGATTTGAGTGCAACATCTGTACTATTTGAAGAAGACTTGGAAGAAGATTGATTAGTAGGAAAGGTCATTTCATACGTTTGTAAAGCACCAACTAACTCCTCTACTTTCATCTCGTCCGGATGTTTGACGGTTTCAATAGCCGCTACCTTCGCCCTAAAGCGCTCCGGAAGTGTTCGAAGGATTTTTCTTACAACTTTAGATTCCAAAATCTTCTCTCCCAAGTTAGCACATGTATTGATGATATCTTGGAGTCTAGTAAATTAATCAGTAAAAGATTCATGCTCCTTCATTCGAATGGAATCAAATTGGCTTGTAAGCATCTGGAGCTTTTGAATTTTTACTAGACTTGTACCCTCATGTGTAACTTGTAGGGTATCCCAAATCTCTTTAGCTGTTTCACACGCCGAGACGCCTGAAAATTCGATTTGAGACAAAGAATTAAATAAAGCATTAATACCTTTTCCATTGTAAGAAGAAGCCTCGTTCTCATCCTTTGACCACTTATTCCGTGGTTTAGGTACGGTTGCAACATCGTTTAATTCGGTTGGATGTTTCCATCCGAATTCTACGGATTGCCAAACTCGCTCATCAATTGCGATGAGGAAGGCTCTCATCCGAACTTTTCAATAGGCGTAATTAGTCCCATCAAATAAAGGTGGCCTATTAATATTACCTCCTTCACCCATTATGAAAGATAAAGTCTAGATCCCGTTCTGATACCACTTGTAAGTTATGGGGGAGCCCTGAGGATCTATCTAGATACTATCAATACCTAGAGGGGGGTGAATAGGTAAGACGGCCAAAACGCAATCTCGATGCAATAAGAATAAATGCGAAAAATAAAAATCAGCACACCGAGATTTACGTGGGAAAACTCCAACTTGAAGAAAAACCCACGGGACCAACACGCGAAAAACAATCCACTAAGAATAAAAGATTACAAAGTGATTACCGACTCCACGGACTTAACCTCTCTTTTATCTCCTACGGATCTCGCGCACGCCGCTGGGTTGTCCACGCCCCACGTCCGAATCCACAGACACCACTCGAATCCACGAGCACCAACGACTCGAATCCACGAATCGTCTTGATCACGTCGAATCCACGACGCCACTCCGTCCGGAGCAAAACAAATAACGTTGGTGGTGATTCCTTGCTTAGAGGATCATAAAAGAACTGTAGAAGATGTCTCTAAGCAAATCTCAAATTGATTCTAAAAGAACATTAAAGATCTAGAGCACCGAAGAATCAATTTGAGAAAAGTTTGTTGTAGAAGATGAGAAGAACAGCTACCTACAACCTTCTAGAGTTTCTAAAAGATAATCTATGCTTAACTACGTTTTAGAGACACCCCCATATCTTATTTATAGGTTTAGAAGACATTAGAATCAGAGTATGATTGAAAGAAAAAACACGTTTTCGAAAAAATAGCGATAGGTCAGGGTCCGGACCTTGCATCAGGGTCCAGACTTTGAAACTCTCCAGGCGTTTCATATTCCGGACCTTGACTCAGGGTCTGGATCCTCCCTGCGTACCAGCCAGGAAAGCGTACGGGGTCCAGACCTTGCAACAGTGTCCGGATCCTAAAACTTGAAAATTTTAATTTTTATATTTTAAATTAATTTTTATCTATTCTAATGTCTTCCAAACACTTGTAAATGATCATAAATCACCATCAATCTTATTTAAACATACCAAGCATCGTGAATTCATACGTTGAGTCTTCGAGTCTTCAATCTTCGTCTTTTCTTCTTTGAATCTTCAAGACTCCGACTCACTTCACATAACAACTCGTCATGGAACATCATGTACTCCGACTCCATAGTTGACAAGGAGACACAGGGCTATTTCTTGCTACACCATGAAATAGCAACGCCTCCAAGTAGAAACGCATATCCCGAAGTGGATTTGCGCTCATCTCTATCTGCGGATCCATCAGTGTCGATGTATCCCATCAATTTAAGCTCTCCTCCATGATAGCATAGAGCAAGGTTCACAGTACCTCGCAGATATTTGAAAATCCTTTTAACTGCTAGCCAATGTGCCACACTAGGATTACTCTAATATCGAATAACCATGCTATGTTCGGCCAAGTACACATCATTGCGTACATCAAGCTATCGACTACACTCGCATATGGGACTTTTTCCATCTGCTTTTTCTCTTCTTTTTTTTAAGGACATTGTTCAAGGCTAAGATAATGACCCTTTTCCATTGGAGTGTTAATAGGTTTCGAATTATGCATTCGGAATTTCTCCAGATTTTTTTTGATGTAAGTCTCTTCAGACAAACTTAAGAATTTTCAAGACCGATCCCTATGGATCTTGACTCCTAATACATAATCCGCTTGTCCCATGTCCTTCATCTCAAATGTGGAGGACAACCACCTCTGTGTGGTGATAATCAACTCCATATCATTTCCGGCTAATAAAATATCGTCCACATATAGTGAAAGGATGAGAAAACTTTTTTCTTCTCTTTTGACATACACGCAATGGTCTTCTTCAATCATCACAAATCTTATTGAAATAATCGCTCTATGAAAACGTTGATACCATTGCCTAGACGATTGTTTCAAGCTGTAAATAGAACGTTTTAAGTGGCACACTTTGCGCTCTTGTCCTTCGGCTATAAAACTAGGAGGCTGATTCATATAAATCTTCTATTCAGAAATGCAGTCTTCACATCCATTTGGAATAATTCCAAATCTAAATGTGCGACAATAGCTAGAATAAGGCGAATTGAGACAAACCACACCACTGGGGACAATGTCTCTTCATAGTCTACTCCCTCATTTTGGGTGTATCCTTTCGCCACTAGTCGGGCCTTATACTTGTCAATTGATCCATCCGCCTTGCGTTTTATTTTAAAAACCTATTTATTTTCAATAGCTTTACACCCAGGTGGAAGATCAATTAACTCCCATATATTATTCTTAGCCATAGAACTCATCTCATCCTCCACAGCAGCTAGCCATTTGTCGCAAACTTGTGAACTCATAGCTTCAACATAAGAAGCTGGCTCATCAACATCCGTAGAAGCACACATGAAAGATTCCCCTTCAATCTCAAATCGACGACGAGGAACACCTCCACGTTTACTTCTTCGTAATGATGGACTTTGTGAGCCATGGTCAATCGGCACACTCCCACTGACCATGGGATCACTTCTACCGTTTTGCGTTATTTCTTCATACGGCTCAGTGCCTCATTCTTGCCCAACAATGGAGCATCCCCGTTGGATTCTTGCAACTCGTATAGTGCAAGATCCTTTTTAATCTAACCAATGTTTGAAAAATCATGCTCAAGACATTTTACATCGCAGGATTTTCTTTCAGTCACTTCTACTGTTTTGGGCTATTTCTTCATGCAGCCTCAGTGCCTCATTCTTGCCCAACAATGGAGCATCCCCGTTGGGTTCTTGCAACTCGTATATTGCAAGATCCTTTTTAATCTAACCAATGTTTGAAAAATCATGCTCAAGAAATTTCACATCGCGGGATTCTATTTCAGGCATTCCTCCATCAAGATGCTTGCCATACATCACATAGCCTTTCGAGCAATCTGAATATCTAATAAAAATTTGTTTATTTTCTCGAGGGCCTAACTTTTTATATTTATGAGAAGTATTGTGCACATATCCTGCCGATCCCCATGGGCGTAAGCCTTCTAAATTTGGCTTCACACCATGCCAAAGCTCATAGGGAGTTGAAGGAATTGACTTGGAGGGCACTCGGTTAAGTACATAGGCTGCAGTCAACAGCACATCACCCCAAAAACTAATTGGGAGATTGGCTTGCACCATCATAGACCTAACCATATCCAAAAGTGTCATATTCATTCTCTCTGCAACACTATTTTGTTGCGGAGTATTGGGAATAGTCAACTATCTCCATATCCCTTTTTCCTCACATAGTTTTCTGAACTGATCTGATAAATACTCTCGTCCTCTGTCAGTACGTAGAGCTTTAAGGGTTCTTTTTGTTTGGTTCTCAACCTCTATTAAAAAACGTTTAAAATAATTCAAAGCTTCTAAACGGTTAGATAACTAGATATACCGAACTATAACGGGAGTAATCATCAATAAAAGTAAGGAAATAGTATGCTCCATGACGTGCCCTCACATTCATAGGTCCGCATATGTCAGAATGAACTAGCTCCAAAGGATGAGTTGCCCTAAGTTCCTTTCCAAAAGGTTTTCTGCAGGCTTTTCCTGCTAAACATGGTTCACAAGGAGGCAAGCTAACCTTAGCGAGTGAATCCAACAGGCCTGCTCTAGCTAGTCTACCCATTCTTTCCTGTCTAATGTGACCCAATCTCGCATGCTATTTGACAGAATCAGACACGATATGAGAAAAAACTAATAAAGCAAAATTATTGTTATTATTGATAAAATCCAAGTCCAAATCTAAGACAAAGAAATCATTCTTTTGTTGGTCTAGTGACCCTAATCAACTATTAGATTTTGATGATAACAAATAATTGCAATTATGTGACTAATTCTTTCTTATGTATAAAGGACTCGAGACAGGCAAAAATCTCAGTGCCAAGCTTCACCTGTGAAGCTATCCTTGCTTCTTATCTCAAAAAGACAATCCTTCTCTCTCATTCTAAGTATAACTCAAATATATTTTAAATTTTAAAGATGAGAGTTATTAAGCTGAAGTTTGAACTATTCCATTTATCAACTAATAGCACATTTGGACCAAAACTTTTTCTTAATTAAAGTTGTGCCGAAGTCAAAACACTATTATAAAGATTATGACGCTTCAAACGATCCAAAATCGGTTCAAAATCATGTTTCCGGAGGGATACAAGTTTCAGGCTCATGTTCTAGGCGCCCGAAACATGGATTCGAATCCATTCTGCTTGAAAAAATGTGATGCAACCTAGAAGAGAATATGGGCGCCCGAAATGGGTATTTTGGGCGCCTGAAAGTTGTTATCCACAATTGCGGTGCTGGCGACAAATGTGTCAGAGAGAGTTGACAAAAATGCACAAGAAAAGTGGACACCCGAAACCTCTGTCTGGGCACCCAAAAGTCAATGTCAAAAATTTCAGCGCACGTGGACCGACAGTGTCAGAAGAAATTCAGCGCGCGTGGAATAGGAAAAGTGGGCGCCCATAATTGACTTCTGGGCACCCGAAAGTCCAAAGTCCAGATTCGCGGCGCGCGTGCAGTAGTTTAGTCGAAAGTTGCGGCGCACTCCAAGAAGATCCGGGCGCCCGAAATGGGTATTCTGGACGCCCGAAATGTGTTTTTCTAGTAAAAATTCGAGGCTATAAATAGATAGTTTTGGGTGGCTTTAAAGATCATCTTAGTGAGCTTCTAAGCCTGTAAAAACTTAGTGTTTTATTCTCTTAGCTCTCTACTCTCTCTAAACTTTCATAGTGAGGTACAATATTGTAAAAGAGTGAAAAAGAATAGAGTGAAAAAGTGTAATCTTCTTGAGAGGAGAAGGTATTGGTGTGAAGGCTTGGTGCTTGCCCGCGAAAGCATCATTTAGTGGAGATCCAACGTTTTCTTGTGTTGAGAAGTTGGCGGGGACGTAGGCAAAGTGCCGAACCTCAAAACAAATCGATTGTGTGCTTCTTGAGTTTGCATTTCTCCAACTCTATTACCTTTCTTACATTATTTGTTTTGGATTTTTAATTTGCTTGATTGTTTGCCATTTTCATTTTAGAAACCTAATTCACCCCCCCTCTTAGGTTGCCATTTCGATCCTCAATTGGTATCAGAGCCAGGTCTCACATTATTTAGATTAAAATCTAAGTGAGAATGGCATCCATGGGAAAGAATAACGAAGGACAATCAATTGTTCGGCCACCATTTTTCAATGGGACCGATTATCCTTTTTGGAAGATTAGAATGAAGATATTCTTTCAATCTCTAGATTTTGATCTTTGGGACATAGTCGAAAGTGGTTATGTCACGCCATCAAAATCAAGAGTGAAATGGAATGAAGCCGAAAAACTTCGCTTCCAATTAAATGCTAAATCCATCAACTCATTCCTTTGCGCTCTTAGTAGAGAAGAGTTTCACCGAATTTCTACATGCACAACTATTAAAGAAATTTGGGATAAATTAGAAGTTACTCATGAAGGAACATCTAGGGTGAAGGAATCTAAAATAAGCATGCTTATGTCAAGTTATGAACTATTCAAAATGGAAGAAAGTGAATCCATTTCGAATATGTTCACAAGATTCACTAACATCATAAATAGCTTGAAAGCCTTAGGTAAAGATTTTCCTCAATCGGACTTGGTCTGAAAACTTCTTCATGTGCTACCAAGAAGTTAGCTACCTAAGGTCACGGCTATCCAAGAAGCCTATGACCTGGACAAAATAAAGATTAATGAACTTGTCGGATCACACCTCAAAGAATATGACAACGAAGAAGCTCCTGAGAAAAAGAAGAGTCTTGCACTTCAAAGAGTTTACAACTTCTGACAATGAAGATTGCGAAGAAGGCTCGAGCGAAGAAATTGCTATGATTTCAAAAAGGCTCGACCGATGGTAATCTACGTATCCTGCTCGATCTTTCGTTACATGCCTTGTTGCTCCTGTGTCTACAATCTAATCAGAGAGAGCGTGAGTAACAAAAACATGTGAACATACATAAACTAGAGAGCTAGGATTGGGACTTACCTTCTTGGGCTCAGTGTGATCACGAGCGTAGTGTCCCATATGTCCACAGTTGTAGCATTTCACTTTATTTAAGTTTTTCTTTTCGTGCCTGCCTTTGCAGCGTTTATCAATTCCACCCTCATTTGGTGCATGATTCCCAGCCTTTTCATATTTATTTCCTCCATTACGGTGTTTGCGTTTAGGCTACTTGCCCCTGCGCTGTCCACCATGGGCGATGAGTGCATTTTTACGGTTCACGTCTCTACGCTCTGTGGAATCCTGATTTTTATAGTTTAGATATTGCGTAGATTGCCGATTCATGTGTGAGCATGAAAATTGGGATGAAGCGAATCCGTTTTGGCGCGAAATTGACGCAAAAACGGATGAATTAGGCCAAATTGTGCTTGATGAGGACTAAAATGCAAATAAAGAAATTAGTGGGCTAAGGTGCAAAAGGCATGCTTAGTGGAATTCCACTAACCACTCTTTCTCTCTCTCAGATTTTTTTCCTGTAGCCTGCAAGAAATAAAAAGGAAAGAAAAGGGAAAGAAAAGAAAGAAAGAAAAGAGGAGAAGAGAAAGATAAGTAGAAGATAGAAGAAGAAGATGATGCTGAAATTGAGAAGAAGAACAAGGTAAATCTTCTTTTCCCCTTTTCTCTTCTTTCCTTTTCCTTCTTCCTTTCCTCTTCTTTCTTTCTCTTTTCTCTTCCTTTCTCCATTTTCCCTCTCTCTCCCTGCTGCTGCTGCTACTGTAGCTGTTACTACAACAGGGTGTCTAGAAGCGCGAATTAGAGCTCAACGCATATCCAGTTAGTCGCATATTAAGGTAATACGCGTTCAATTCGCGTAAATCGCGTGCAAGTAGAAATTTAGACTTTTGATCGCAATTTATATCCTTTTGCCTTGTTTAGTGATTTCGGGCGACCGTGAGCCGAGGGAGAGCCCGTGAGCGACGGATTTCGTCTTTACGTTGACGTATTACGTTGAGGTGGGTTCCGAGTCGCCGAAAACGGCGAATTTTTCTCTCTGTCTATTTTAGCAAATGTATCATACTTGGACACATGAATATGATTTAGCTCTAGCAATCCTCAAATCTAGAAAATTAAACTAGAACATGAAACTTCGCACTTGAATTATGAAATATCAGCCTGTCTCTTGTGATCCGTATATCGTATTTGAAGCATATACATGTGATTTTTTCTTTCTTGCATCGATCATGCCATGCTTTACAGAATCTCTTTGGACATCTAGTTTTGTGTTGAGACATGCGAGACCAGCTTCTTTGGATATTGAGTTGATCTTAGTAGTAGCTTCTCGTGATTTTGGACTATAGCCTGCAGATGCCACTTTGAGCTTGACTGTATATGTGCTATGTGCTATGTTACTCGATAGGGGTCGCTCTCCTCGAGTGCCGCTCCGGATGCTGGCTGGTGTTAGTTGAGATAGTAGCCTAGGGGTCACCGTCACACCTGCGGGAGTTTGTCCGCGCACTAGGCAGGCGCAGGCTTGACCGGACCTACGAGTCGGTCGTGGCGATTGGGTATCTTGGCAGCAGTACTTTACTTGTGTATATTAAAATTATTGTGCATGAAAAGACTAATGCATAGTATTAGAATCTGTTCAGTATGCTCGCACTAGTAGCTTGCCCTTTTACATACATACATTGAACAAGAATAGCACTTGCATTTGCTTCCTGTTTACTCTATGTATGGAATACTTTTGTGCTTAGCCTAGTTCTGTGGATTACTTATAGTTAGATTATTTCTACTCATTTAGCAGTTTCCTTTAGTTATAGTGCTCTAGTCTTGTTCTATTTTACCTTTCCCTCGTTATTGCTCTTTTATTTACTTTTGTTCACTTAGACCTAGTGGGAGGGTCGTTGTAGTCGCCGACCGTACCTACTGAGAACTGCTTTTAGTAGTTTTCACACCCTCTTATGCTTCCTTTTCAGAGACAGGTACTTCGTCCGCTGATCGAGGTAAGGAGATCGCGCCGTAGATAGGCACTCCTACCAGCATGCTTAGCCTATAGCGGACCACCGGATAGAGAGCTATCATGTACCATCTTTTGGTCTGGCGAGGGCCAGGGCCACTTTCATGTATATAGTTTTGGATTTCTTATGTCCATGTTACTAGTTTATGATGTTCAGTAGTTCAGCTTGTATATAGTGCTCTAATACTCGTCTTTTGGTTTTAGTGGCTTCATACTTTCTTCATGCTTGTGACGTGAGAAATAGTACGTATGCTTTCTTATAACTCTTGAAAACTACTCGCTTTCGTTTCCGCTTCGTTCGGACAGGGGAAACTCTATCCGTTCGGCGGGTCTGTTAGTGTCCCGTAGCCTTCCGCTGTGGGCTTGAGGCGTGACAGATTTGGGTGGTATCTGAGCATAGGAATAGGTCGTGTGGACTTAGAAACCTTAGAAATTGGTAAACCATAGGACCTAATACGTGAGAGACGTGACTTGTTTGGGAAAAGTAGATGGATTAGCGTGAACTCTTTTAAAGGACCGAAAGAGTGACTGAGGGGACGTATCATTTCTTCCTGAATTATTATGTTGGCTGCAGACAACATAATATGCCAGGAAATGGGGGAGTTCTTTATGAACTTTCGCTTGATTGGGTTGAGTTCCTTACGACAATGTCGCTAATCTACTTGTTTGTATTCTACAGGTGAGCACTATGCCTCGACGCGAACGAGCTCCGCCGCCAGCATCGGGTGGACGTTCTCGTGCGCGGCCATCGACACGGGCCCACCCGACACCGCCAGAGACGTTTGATCAGGCGGGACCCAGTGAGAGCCAGGGGTTGCAGGAGCAGTTGGCGAGCTTGATGGAGACTACGCGGCGGCAGGGAGAGATGATTCAGAAGTTATTCGACATGTGGGCTCAGCAGGCGGGTACCGCCCCACGTGTCCCAGAACAGCCCGTGCCCCTGTCGACTGCTCAGACCACTGCACCAACGGCTCCGACTCCTCCGCTATTGACTACTTCTACTCCACCGAGTATGCAGACTGCAACACCTGAGACTGCTCCAGTGACGCCTGTCATTACTCCCGATGTAGTCGCAGCAACGCAGGAGGTATCCGAGGTAGAGCAGGAGAGGATCCGGATGAGGTTGGCGGAGTTTAGGAGGTTTGACCCACCTCATTTTCGTGGGTCGAGCACCGAGCCAGGGACAGTAGAGGCTTGGGTACGGGGGATGGAGCAGCTATTTGAGGATCAGTTTATTCTCGAGAGAGATCAGTTTATTCCTGAGTTCACTGCCTTCAGGGAGACGCACATGATTGGTGGGCGAGGGCTCGGAGGACTAGGCCTATGGATGCGCCACCAGTGACTTGGATGGAGTTTCAGGGCATGCTCTTTGATATGTACTTCCCTAGTAGTGCGAAGGAATGATTGGAGGATGAATTAAAGAAACTGCGACAAGGGAACCGATCGGTGCAGGAGTACTTTCGAGAGTTCACTCGTTTGTTGACTCGTGTGTCGTTCATTGCGAGGGATGATCGGCATAGGGCTGATCTGTTTGAGAGAGGGTTGAGGCCCGAGCTCTATCAGTTGGTGTAGATTCAACATCTCCCGACATTGGAGACATTTGTAGAGCTGGCAATGCGTGCAGAGTATGGGGAGATAGTGATGCAAGAAAGAGATGGAGTGGATCAGGGTGGTGACAGGAAGAGGCCTGCTGAGTGTAAGGCCAGACCTTCTAGCTCAGGGAGACCACCGAGGTATTCACGACCTCATCCCTAGGGTCGTGGGTCCTTTGCGGGACAGAGGACCGGTAGAGGCAGATCGCCAGGAAGAGCGAGGCAGCAGCGACAGCGACAGGGTTAGAGGCGATGTGTGATTTGTGGAGGTCAGCATCAGCCACAGATTTGTGCTCAGCAGGACGGCCGATGCTGCTGTTGCGGCCAGCCGGGACACATATGGGCCACTTGTCCTCGAGGAGGTTCATCGACCCCATCGGCAGCTTTGTCTCTGTCGACTTTCTGACAGGTGACAGCGGCTCCACCTACATTCATCCCATCTAATCGAGCCCCGACTTCGCGCCCAGTGGAGAGACAGCCGCCGGCGCCGAGTGGACGAGTTTATGCAGCACAAGTTGGGGATGCATCTGCGGCAGATACAATGGTGGCAGGTATTACTCTGATTTTTGGTACTTGAGCTCGTACTTTATTCGACACCGGTGCATCACATTCTTTTGTGGGTCGTGCATTTGCATTGTTACATAGGTTGGTGTTTGAGTCCTGGGCACACCCACGTGAGGTGCGGATCCCTGAGCACACATTGCATGTAGACGAGTGTTGTCGATTTTGCCCAGTTTAGTTAGATCAGTGGATTATGCCCGCAGACCTTTTGGTCCTGAGGCAGCTACAGAATTTTGAAATTGTTTTGGGGATGGACTGGCTAACCCGCTATTATGCGACTATTGACTGTGGTACGAGGACGGTAGTTTTTCACGAGCCAGGTCAGGAGGAGTTTGTGTACAGGGGTTGTCAGAGTACCCTTTTTGCCACGATGATTTCTACTTCTCAGGCGAGACAGATGATGAGTCGTGTGTGTTTGATCTATTTGGCGACTATAGTGGAGGCGTTTGTAGCGGTACCGAGGCTCGAGGACATCCCAGTAGTTCGAGAGTTTTCGGATATTTTTTCGCCAGAGTTACCGGGCATGCCGCCGGATCGAGAGATAGAGTTTGTGATTGACATGGTATCAGGGACCGCGCCAATCTCGAAAGCACCTTACAGGATGGCACCGACGGAGCTGCGAGAGTTGAAGGCACAATTGATGGATAAAGGCTTTGTGCGGCCGAGCGTCTCACCCTGGGGAGCACCAATTTTATTTGTGAAGAAGAAGGATGGTTCACTTCAATTGTGTATTGACTATAGGGAGATGAATAAAGTGACCATCAAGAATAAGTACCCGTTGCCGCAGATCGACGATCTTTTTGATCAGTTGCAAGGCCCTGCGTCTTCTCGAAGATTGACCTGCAATCGAGATACCACCAATTGAAGATCAAGCCAGAAGATATACCGAAGACAGCCTTCAGGACGCGTTATGAGCACTATGAGTTCACTATGATGCCTTTTGGACTGACGAACGCCCCCGCTGCGTTCATGGATTTGATGAACAGGGTGTTTAAGCCATTCTTGGATTAGTTCGTGGTGGTCTTTATAGATGATATCTTGATTTACTCCCGAAGTGATGCTCAGCACGAGGGGCATTTGAGACTTGTCTTGCAGATCTTGCGAGAAAAGAAGTTATACGCGAAGTTGAAGAAGTGTGAATTTTGGCTTCGGGAGGTAGCCTTTCTGGGCCATGTTATCTCAGCAGATGGTATAGCGGTGGACCCGAAGAAAGAAGATTGAGGCTATTCGGGATTGGCCCAGACCGACGACGGTTACGGAGGTGCGGAGTTTTCTTGGACTTGCCGGCTACTACCGTCATTTTGTGGAAGGCTTTGCGAAGCTTTCCGCTTCTCTCACACGGTTGACTCGGAAAGGGATAAAGTTTCTATGGACTAAGGAGTGTCAGAGGAGCTTCGAGGAGCTGAAGACGAGATTGATGACAGCTCCGATCCTTACTCTCCCGGTGATGGGAAAGGGATTCGTGATTTATAGTGATGCTTCGCGCAGTGGGTTGGGTTGTGTACTGATGCAGCAAGGTAGGATAATTGCTTATGCCTCACGCCAACGGAAGAAATATGAGAAGAATTACCCAACACATGATTTGAAGCTCGCTGCAGTGGTGTTCGCATTGAGGATGTGGTGTCATTATTTATATGGAGAACATTGTGAGATTTACACTGAACATAAGAGCCTCAAGTACTTGTTCACTTAGAAGGAGTTAAATTTGAGGCAACGCCGTTGGCTTGAATTGTTGAAGGACTACGACGTGACTATTCTTTTTCACCCTGGAAAGGCCAATGTGGTTGTAGATGCTTTGAGCTGCAAATCTGTGGAGAATCTGAGCTTGATGATCACCAGACAGACGCCACTGTTGGAGGAGATGCGGCGACTAGAGCTTGAAGTTGTAGTCCCAAGACTTTCTGCCAGACTCATGTCATTGGTCTTGCAACCCACTCTAATGAATAAAATTAAGGAGAAGCGGAGTGAGGACCCGCACCTGACAAAGATTAGAGCAGCTCTTGAGGCTGGCCAGGCAGGGGAGTATAGTGTTGACGCCTCAGGGATTCTTCGCTTTCGCTATCATTTGTGTGTACCCGGGGATGCGGCACTTTGTGAGGGGATTTTGAGGGAGGCGCATAGCTCTCCTTATGCAGTTCACCCCGGAGGAACAAAAATGTATCGGGATCTGAAGACACACTATTGGTGGTAAGGGATGAAAAGGGATATTGGGAGATACGTTGCGCAATGTTTGACTTGTCAACAAGTCAAAGCAAAACATCGGCTTCCTGCTGGCAAGCTCCAAAATCTCCCAATTCCTATCTGAAAAATAGGATATGATTACGATGGATTTTGTGCTTGGATTGCCACGTTCGCAGGGCGGACATGATGTTATTTGGGTAATAGTGGATAGATTGACGAAATCTGCACACTTTATACCTGTTCGCAGTACTTGGTCCAGGAAGAGACTCGCTCAGGTATATATTGATGAGATAGTGAGACTCCATAGAGTACCCACTACGATTGTAGCACACTGAACTTTAGCAATTGCGGAGTTCTAGTGAGAGAATAGTGCTTTATACTATTCTAGAGATTTTGATTGAGTTTGGAGAGCTTGAGAGTGTTTTCGAGGCTTAAAAAGCGCGAAAATGAACTCCAGAGATCAAATTTTGCAAAAGGTGCAGAATTTGTATTGAGTACGGGTATTGGATTTGAGGTACGGGTACTGATTTATTTAGTACCGGTACTGATACGTGAGGTACCGGAACGCAGTAGAAAATCCGAGAATCCAACGTTCGGATTCTACGGAACCACATTCTTGGTACCGGAACTGGCAGTACCGGTACGCCAATTCGTGTACCGGTACGCAGTACTGCAGAATCATATTTCGTGCAGTTTTATAATTTCTGAGTTTTGAGGGGCCTTAGGGGATATTGTTACATCATGTAATATATCCCCTCAACCCTCTCTTGTTGCCCATTGTTGCTGAGGCTTGGAGGAAGGAGGTGAGCTTCTTCACTCTCTCTCTCTTGATTTTCTCTTCTCCAAACCCCTAAATCATGGGTTTGATCTCTTTTTCTCCATTTTCTTCATGGAGGCTTGCTCCTAGGCTTTGGAAGGAGCTCGGGATGGAAGAGATGAGCTTGTTTGTGGATCAAACTTCAACCCTAGCACCTTGTAGCTTGTTTTGGAGCTTGAAATGAGGTTTGTAGCCTTCTAACTATCTCTATGCATGAGATTTGTAGAGATTTTGTTTGAAAACCTAGTTTCTTGAAAACTAGGGTTTGTTTTGGGGCTTTTCGTATGAAGGCTTTTGGGGTTGAATTGATGAGTGTGGAACACTCTTGTAGGTTGGATTTGAAGCTCCAATATGTTGATTTGGAGTTTGCTCAAGTTTTTCATGGATTAAGGTAATTTCTACCTATTTTTCTCATGATTTTTGGTGAATTTCGTGGTGAGCTTGTTCGAAGCTCCTAACCCCTTGAAAAATTTTCTTAGGGCATATGAAGCTTAGGGGACAACTTCGTTTGAAGGAACGACGAAGTTTCGATAGGTATCCGGTGGGTCTGACCTCACCGAAATGGGTGAACTCCCCCTATGTCTCCTATCTTGCTATAGGATTGATTAGATGCACATTCATGCTAATTATGACATGGTAGAAATTATGTACACATGACATTTTCATGTTGCATGTGAAATTTAGTATACTCTATATAGTAGAGGATTATGAGAATAACATGCATGCTAGGACATACAATGGCATTGTGGTACTAAGTTTCTCTTATGAGAATTAAGATATGCATGTTAGAGATGAGTGGTATCATGTGAGACACTACATGACTAGTGGATGATTGAATTTAATTACGCATACCAAAGTATGCTTGCTATAGAGAAAAGGAAAAACATGACTTATTGCATGTTAATGACAAGATGTAAGGGTAAGATGTTGCACCTCATTTAGGTGAACAACTAAGATTGGCATTATGACATTGTACTCGACCTTTAGGTCGTTGAATGAAATTCCATGTTGTAGACATGATGAAAGGGCTTCCTACACACTTGATTATGTGAATGGCAAAAGCATGTAAGTGCTTAGTTAAATGAGAGTTAGATTACTTGTATGGTGATTTTCATACTCCATGTAGTGGAGAATTATGTAGCAAGGCATATGCACATCATGAACTATGATTTTGTTGGCATTAGTATAATGCATTGATTATGCCATTAGTAAAATGTATCGAAAATGGCATTAGTGTAATGCATCGAAAACAGCATTAGTATAATGCATTGAATATGGCTTTGGTAATGGTATATGATAGTAACCCGTTGGGGTCACGAATGAGACGTAGATCCATTCTTAATGGTAAGTGAGATGTAAACATTCACATGTTAGAGACATGTTGCATATTGGTTGAGACATACCAACGAATAAGTGAGAGCACATGGTATATGTGTTATAGTTCCGACCCTCGAGTCGATGTTGTGATTCCATATTTTAGACATGATTTGGGACCTATTATCCTTGGATATGATGCTTATGATCTACGCTTGCTTGCCCTTGTGCTCATTCGCACATGCTTGTGAGGGTCGCTCCCTACAAGCCGGCACTCCGGAGTTAGCCTTTGCGACGTTTGATCGCCCGTACGGGATTGGGCGCCGAATGGGATGCCGTGGGGGAGGCTCACTCCTAGCGGGGGAATGTTGACTACCACGGGACCATTTAGGCATGGCACAAGCCGGGACGTTACCATGTGTAAGTCCCCTCGTTGATTGGGTAAAAAGTAAGTATGATTTGGCATATCACATTACTTGATGCATCCGTGGTAGATGGATATTTGAGTTGATCACTACTAGTGACATAATACATCACAATCGGTTGATGCATATATGTGGTAGATGGACATAGTAGTGAGTTGTTGTCTAGTGGCATTACTTATCTTGACACCATTTGGGTGCATTCATTGTAGTTGGACATTCATGCTAATCACTACTTGTATTGGGAACCTTAGTGGTAGTAAAACTATACACATATTGGTTAGTATAGTGGCATGGCTATTTGATAATAATGGAAGACTTTCCCTTTAACTATTGCTTATAGCATAAAGATGGACATGCATGTAAACTAATATAAATAAAATATTTGTGCATATGATAGTAGAAAAATCATATTCATGTTACATCACATTGACATGTGGAGGCACGATAGTAGTAGAATCATTGCATATTCTTTACTGCTTTATGCTTTTTGTTGCAGATATACTATCTTTGCCTCAGTTGACCTAGTGGTGTATTTCGCCACTCTCAGCGGCTTACCCACTGGAAACTATTGTTTAATAGTTCTCACCCCCATTTGTTGTTAGTTTTTGTTTCAGAGCCTTCCGCAGCGGGAGAGGCTTGGGATCGTGGCGAGGGGTTAGCTACTAGCTAGAGCATCTACGATGATGTTATAGATGGACCCTTGATGCCTTTCCTTTTGTTTTGAGTGAAAGGTTATAGTTGTATTTAATTGGGTGATCTTTTAGCATTCAAGATGTGTAACCTTATTGTATATCTTGAGATTGTGGTTTGTGATAGACTTGATTTAGTAGTAGAATTATGTACTTGCTCTGATCACCGTGTTTAGGATGTACTCCTGCTATTTTATTTGTTGTTGTTTTAGACGCCTTGTGTGCATCGGGGGGTGCTTGGTGTACACGGCGGGTCTGTGCACGTGCCTGGTGGGCTTCCGCTAGGGCCCGGGGCGTGACATCGATTGTATCGGATAGGGACCCAAGGTTCGTTTCACACTTTTGGAGGAGCCTACAGACCGCCTTGGGGACTCAGCTCCACTTCAGCACCGCGTTTCTGTTATATGTATGCCCTAGAAGCCAACCAAGCCGACACATGTATTCTTTTTAGGACATAAATTTATATTTGATTTTAAATATTATGAATAAATTTGGCTTCTTAATTCCATTCATGTTGTGTATGTGTCCATGAATCGTCCAACGAAATAATAAGATGATGACACTTATTCTCAAGAGAGTTGAGAATTTGAGACATGTGTCATTGGTGGTTAATTCCTAAATGCTCCCGATCAATAGATCATCACGGGGACGGTGATTGATCCGATAAAATTGGTGCACAAGTCGCTTCTCTTTTGTATAGACGAGTCTCGAGTCAACAGTGTGGGGACACTGGAGCGAATGTGCAGGTGGTTGTTAGAGAACAAGGGTACCGAGCGTGACCAAAGCGAGAAGTCACTTGGATGTCTACTCACTCGTCGGTGACTTACTCAATGTTGTAGTAGTGTGACTGGTTCTTTGACCTACGGTGTCTCGGCTATTCACAATGAGGTTACTGTAGTTTGACTGTAGATACACTTGGTCCCTAGCCATTTGGGTCCTTGCAGTGCATGTTGACTGCAGTAGGTTCGTTGTAGGAATAGGGTGTGAACCTATATAGAATCTATCTCCCTTGATAGATAGGGGCGTTAGTCCTATGTGATTTATTAGACCGAGTTTGGAAGACCTTGGCTAGGGCAGAGTTAATAGTGGAAAGAGTTTCCAATATTAGAAACTCGGGTCGAATAAATTTGACATATGACGGATGATTGGGTTTGACGAGTTGTTCCATAACCTCCGTCTAGTCGGGACTCATGATAGAAGGACTGTATCACACGGTAACTGCACCAAGAGGTTCAGTATTCCATTCTACTGGAATGCCACTATATGCTGCTAGGCGTCACTAGTGGATTGTGAGACTCATGAGAATTATTTGGATGATCGATAATTTTCATTGGGCTGAATTGAAAATTGTTCCGACCCACTGAAAGGAGTTTCAGTGATATTCTTGATAGTAATCAGAATATATCTCACTACCAGATAGAATAGAACCTATGGGGTCACACATATAAGAGGTTGTGACTGATCGGATAGCTAGATCACGATTTTTGAATCGCCCGAGGATTTAATTATCAATATGTTGATAATTGGACTAATTTATAATTATTATAAATTAGTGGTATTAAAGTGCAAATATTGCAAGAGAGGACTTATTGACAGTTAATAAGTAATTAGAGGGTTTATGTGCAAATGTTGCATTATTAATTTGATATGATCAAATTAGGATAAAGTTTAAGTCGAATCAAATTAGGATTTGATTGGTTGAACCAATTAAGGAAAGGATAAAATCAAATCTAGATTTATTCTTATCCTTAATGATAATTATATTATTATAAAAAGGGATTGTATCCCTCTTTATGAGACATAGGAGATTTTAGAAAATCCTAGCCGTGATCTCTCTCTTTTTTCTCTCTTCTTTCCTCTAGCAAGAAGGACTGTGACACCCCAGGTAGACCTATATAAAAGATATAATAGGGCTAACCTCTCAACCCGGCTTAAGCATTTTGGGTGGTGGCTAGACCCAAGAGGTTGAGAGAATTGAGCGTGCTAGGAAGGGAGTAGTCCTAGGATGGGTGACCCCCTGGGAAGTCCGGGGCGTCACAGTTGGTATCAGAGCCAATTACCAGCCGAAAGTGTGAGATGAATCTCGGCTGAGCCAGGTGTAGTTATGGGTAGAGCATGGCTCCCCAGGGTTTATGGGTAGAGCGCGGCTCCCCCGGTTTAGGCTAGCGAGATGAGTCTCACACCGCCTGGTACTTGTGAGTCGGAGCCTGACGTGGACGTCAGGGCTTAAAAGGGGGGGAGATTGTGACACCCCAGGTAGACCTATATAAAAGATATAATAGGGCTAACCTCTCAACCCGGCTTAAGCATTTTGGGTAGTGGCTAGGCCCAAGAGATTGAGAGAGTTGAGCGTGCTAGGACAGGAGTAGTCCTAGGATGGGTGACCCCCTGGAAAGTCCGGGGCGTCACAAGGACGTTCTTTGCAAAGGAGCTAGCACCTCGGTGAGAACATTGATTAGATCATCAACCTCGTGTGGATACCTATAGAGGCCGGACGCGTGTGCGGTTTCAAGAGAACCTAATTCCACGATCATCGAATTGCGGTGAAGAACAACCCGCGCAAAGGTAAAGATTAGATCTTTTACTTCTTAATCTTGAATAACATGAGGGATCCTAATTGTGTGGTTTTGAGATTAGATCTCGAGAGATTTTAAAAATCAAATTTGTTTGATTTTCGTTTCCGCTGCGTTTTTTACCGTACGTAATTTTTCTAACAGTTTCACCCACAGACCGATGGTCAGTCCGAGAGGACGATACAGATACCTGAGGACATGCTGAGGGCTTGTGTTGTTGATTTTGGAGGTGGATGGTATCGACATTTGGCATTGGCGGAGTTTGCCTATAATAACAGTTATCAGTCAAGTATCAAGATGGCTCTATTTGAAGCATTATATGGACGTCGATGTCGATCACCATTATATTGGAGTGATGTGTGGGTGAATGAAAGACTTTGGGCTCAGACATCTTGATGAAAACTGAAGAAAAGGTGAAGCTTGCGTGTCGACATCTTCTAACAGCCCAAAGTCGACAGAAGAGTTATGCTGATACCCGGCAACGAGACCTTGAGTTTCACGTGGGAGAGCATGTTTTCCTAAAGGTTTCACCGTCCAAAGGCACCCACAGGTTTGGAATGTGTGGGAAGTTGAGCCCCCGCTACATTGGGCCTTTTGAGATTCTGGAGCGCGTTGGACCAGTGGCCTATCGCAACGCCTTGCCACCTAGGCTCGCAGGTGTTCATGATGTATTCCATGTATCGGCCCTGAGGAAGTATGTCTTTGACCCTACACAAGTGATCAATTATGCTCCTTTAGAGTTAGCGGAGGATTTGAGCTATGAGGAGCGGCCACTTCAGATTTTAGCATGCCAGGAGAAAGAGCTGCGAAACCGAGTCATTCCCTACGTGAAGGTACACTGGAGCAACCATGATAAGCGGGAGGCGACTTGGGAGCTGGAGTCTGAGATGCGGGAGTACTACCCCTACTTATTTTCGGAGTCTGATTGAGTGGGTATGTTTGTTTCGAGGACAAAACTTTTTGAAGGAGGGGAGGATGTAGAATCCTGATTTTTGTAGTTTAGATGTTGCATAGATTGCTGATTCATATGTGAGCATGAAAATTGGGATGAAGCGAATCCGTTTTGGCGCGAAATTAAAGCGAAAACGGATGAATTAGGCCAAATTGTGCTAGATGAGGACTAAAATGCAAATAAGGAAATTAGTGGGCTAAGGTGCAAAAGGTGTCACGCCCCGACACCGCCGATTTGGTCGGTTCGGGCGCGTGCACAGACCGCCGAACGGACAGAGCCTCCCCTGTCCGCCCAAGGCGTAACAACAACATGTACATAGATTTGCCCAGGACAAAACAACAACATACATGATAAATTGCACGAGGGCAATTACACCAGAGCGAGAGAATGAAAACTTAGCTATTACAACCAAAATATTTAGGCTTCACATACAATCAACCCAAAATACATCCATCTCCACATATATTACATACATGCTTTACTACATAACATATACATTTCCATCTCTCAAAATGAAGCCTCTACAAGTTCTCTCTTAATGTACAAGAATCACTCTACTACATAGGGTACACTAACACATGGAAGTCCACTATCTAGGGTGCTATGCCCTTGCCACGATCCTCGACCGCACCGCTCGTGCTAGGCTCTGCAAAACAGGGGGTGAGAACTAAAAGAAGTTCCCAGTGGGTTCGGCCGCCGATCCCGCCGACTTTCCCACTAGGTCTAATCAGGCATAAGTAGCAAGAAGAAATAAGCAGTAATAAACAACTGATGCATCTACTATGCCTCTACAATATGAAACCGGTTAAACAATAGTAATACAATGCTCATGATGCTTACCGACATTCTATCTTTCAACCCAATCATACCGGCTCACCCGAAGGTCGAGCCCACTCACAAACCAAGGCCCACGGGGGAATAACCATCCAACTAACCAGGGGCAGTCTGCGGGGAGATAACCCTCAACCCAAGTGTGACGACTCCGGAGCTCACTGCTTGTGGTGTCGCGAACACCATCAAGCCGGACAGACTATGTGTGAGTACGATCCAGTCCCCTCATCACGAGGACACCCTACCAACCAGGGTAACAACCCACGAGGATCCACCAATCCCTCGCATCTAATGCCACAAGTGCTATCAACACATCTAGTCCAAATGCCACAAGTGTTATCAAAGACACCTAGTCCAAATGCCACAAGTGCTATCAACACATCTAGTCCAAATGCCACACATTCATGTCCAAGTTCAATGTTTTCTAGTTCACTTTCTAGTTCTTTGCATACATAGGGTTCCATTGTCCAACGACCCAATCCTCATGCGTCCAATGCCCGAATTCTCAACGTAACTTGTTTAACTCTAGTTAGGACGCATGCAGGGAAATTGAAAGCTCAACATGATATTAACCCTAGATGCATGTTTCTACACATATATATACATATGACCAATAATGGCGACTTAGACATAAAAGAAAATCCAACCGTTCCGGATAGCACCACCCACCTCGAGTGGTAGCCACGAAGTGGGAAAGCCTAGTTGTGCAACTTATCGGCACCAATTTCTCTCGACTGCGGCAAACGAAGCCGAAATGGTGTTTTCTTGCGATTGGTTACCGTAGACTCGACGAAAATCCGTTCCGAGCATTTCACGCGTCGATTTACCCTTCAATTAGAGAGGCAAGAGATCAATTCCACTTAAAATCCCAATTCTACAAAACCCCCAATTTTAACCCTAGGTTTTCATATTTCTCCAAGAACACCGAAATCTCTTGGGGTGTTTCATGTTGCTCCAAGGCTAGGATCTCATAGGGTTTATAAAATAGCAAGAAAAAGGGGTTCAAAACCAAACCCTAACCTCAAAAACCCAAAAACTCACCTTAACTCCTTGCTTTCCTCAAGCTTCTCATACACAAGAAGCTTACTTCACCCCTAAGGAAGCCTTTCTTCTCTACTCTTCAACTTGTTGGAGAAATCACCAAAAAGAGAGAGAGAGATTAGAGAGTGAGGGAGAGGGTTTGAGAGAAAGAGAAAGAGTTCTCTTGTGTTGTGTGGGAGAGAATGAGAGAAAGAGAGTGTTGGGGCTTTCTTTTAATGCCCTAAGCCAATTTGCAACTTAACCCATCAAAAAACTCATTTTCCATCCAACCCACCAAAATTGCTGTCGCGGGGTCCGGACCCCAGATCCAGGGTCCGGAACCCGTACGCAGGTAAAATTTGCGCGCACCCGGGTCCGGATCCTGGATTTGGGGTCCGGACCCCCTAAGTCCAAAATTTGTTTTTCTTCATTTTTTGTTCCAACACTCATGTTTCCACTCCCACAACTCCCCACAAGCACTCAAAACACTTCTAAGTGATTCGGAGTCCATCTAAACTCCCTCAATTGGCCTAAAACGCCATCTAATCCGCACTTTGCCCAATTTGGCCAAAGCTCGAAAAAATGTATGGAAACTCGGTATGCTACATTCTCCCCCCCATAAAAATAGTTTTGTCCGCGAAACTCAAGTCCATACCTCAACTCAATCGGTCGAAGAGATGAGGGTAGCGCTCCCGCATCACATCCTCAAGTTCTTCGTGATTAGTCCATTGCACCTTAACATATGGAATCGTGCGATTCCGCAATTCCTTCACTTCGTGAGTTAGAATGCATAATGGGAACTCCTCATATGACAAGTCCTCTTGGAGCTCAACCGGCTCATATTGAAGGACGTGAGTCGGATCGTGTACATACTTGCAGAGTGTAGATACGTGGAACACGTTATGAACTCCTGCTAGCTTTGGCGGTAGCGCAAGTCGATATGCTACGGCGCCAACCCGCTCTAGAACTTCGTATGGTCCAATGTATCGGGGACTTAGCTTTCCCCGAACTCCGAACCGCTTCACACCACGCATGGGTGACACCTTTAGGAAAACACGATCTCCAACCGCAAACTCAAGACTTCGCCGGCACACATCCGCATAACTTTTCTGTCGAGTCTGCGCCGACAAAAGTCTTTGGCGAGCAAGGCGGACCTTCTCTTCCGCCTCCTGTAACACATCCGGGCCAAGGATGACTTGTTCGCCCACCTCACTCCAATGTATAGGAGATCGACACTTCCTTCCGTAGAGAGCTTCGAATGGCGCCATTCCAATACTCGCCTGATAGCTGTTGTTATAAGCAAACTCGGCCATCGGCAGGTGAATGTGCCATCCCCCCTTGTAATCAAGCACACACGCCCGAAGCATATCCTCAAGGATTTGTATTGTTCTCTCCGATTGACCATCACTCTGAGGATGAAACGCGGTGCTGAAATCGAGCCGTGTGCCAAGAGCATCCTGCAGGCTCTTCCAAAAGTGAGACGTGAATCGGGGGTCCCGATCCGATACAATAGATACTGGAACTCCATGCAGCCTCACAACCTCATCGAGGTAAACTTGCGCTAACTTGTCGCCCGACCATGTGGTGTGGATAGGCAGGAAGTGAGCCGACTTCGTCAAACGATCCACCACCACCAGATTGCGTCGTGACCCCCTTGCGAACGGGGTAATCCCACGACAAAATCCATCGCTATATCTTCCCATTTCCAAACGGGAATCGGTAAACTTTGAAGCTTCCCCGCCGGAAGTCGGTGTTCTGCCTTCACTTCTTGGCACACGAGGCATTGTGCCACGTAGCGCCCAACATCCTTCTTCATCCCAGGCCACCAATAGTGCATTTTTAGGTCCTTGTACATCTTGGTGCCACCTGGATGAATGCTATAGGGAGATTGATGTGCTTCTCGTAGAATGTCTCCCCGAATCTCCTCATCATTTGGCACACACCATCGGCCTCGAAACCGAAGTGCGCCATCGGAACCCATACTAAAATCACTAACTCGCCCACCCTCGACGTTGTGTCGCACCTTTTGTTGATCCGGGTCCGAAGACTGTCGATCCTTGATCCTCTCCTACAAGGTCGGCTGAACGACAAGTGCGGTAAGTATAACTGGGGCATCCGGAGTCACAACCTCAAGGTTGAATCGCCGTATTTCCTCAAGCAACCGCGGCTGGCCCGTGATCGACATTGCAAGGTTTTCCACCGATTTTCTACTAAGCGCATCCGCCACCACATTTGCTTTCCCCGGGTGGTACAAAATGGTCACATCATAATCTTTCAATAACTCCAACCACCTGCGCTGCTTCATGTTCAACTCCTTCTGCGTAAATAAGTATTTGAGGCTCTTGTGATCTGTGTATACCTCGCAATGCTCACCATACAGATAGTGTCTCCACAGCTTAAGAGCGAAGACCACCGCAGCTAGCTCTAGGTCGTGAATGGGATAGTTCTTCTCATAGCTCTTCAACTGGCGGGAAGCATACGCAATAACTTGCCCGCGCTGCATCAGAACACACCCAAGACCTTGATACGACGCATCGCTATACACCACGAAACTCTCCCCCTGAACCGGTAGGGCGAGAACCGGAGCGGTAGTTAACCTTTCCTTCAGCTCGTTGAAGCTCCGATCACACTCATCGCTCCAAGAGAACTTAACTCCCTTATGCGTGAGGCACGTCAGTGGAGTAGTGATTTTCGAAAACCCCTTCACAAATCGCCGATAATAGCCCGCAAGACCAATGAAACTACGGACCTCCGTGACATTCGTCGGGCGAGGCCAATCTTTAACCGCCTCCACCTTCCCCAGGTCGACAGACACGCCACCCTCCGATACCACGTGACCCAAGAAGGCGACCTTACGGAGCCAAAAGTCGCACTTCTTCAACTTCGCATAAAGCTTCTCCTCCCGTAGAACCCGTAGCACAATTCTCAGATGCTCCTTGTGTTCTTCATCACTTCGGGAGTAGACCAATATGTCGTCTATGAACACTACGACAAATCGATCTAAAAAGAATTTGAAAATACGGTTCATTAGATCCATGAATGCTGAAGGGGCATTAGTAAGCCCAAACGGCATAACCGTGAATTCATAATGTCCATACCGCGTACGAAACGCTGTCTTATGCACATCCTCCGGCTTGATCTTCAACTGGTGATACCCCGACTGAAGATCAATCTTCGAATACACCCGAGACCTTTGCAACTGATCAAACAAGTCATCGATGCGGGGCGACGGGTACTTATTCTTGATCGTAACCTTGTTAAGCTCGCGATAATCCACGCAGAGCCGGAGCGTGCCATCCTTTTTCCTCACAAACAGCACCGGGGCCCCCCAAGGTGATACACTTGGCTTAATGAAGCCTTTAGCAAGAAGATCCTGCA
This sequence comes from Puya raimondii, assembly GCA_016920855.1. Classification (NCBI taxonomy): domain Eukaryota; kingdom Viridiplantae; phylum Streptophyta; class Magnoliopsida; order Poales; family Bromeliaceae; genus Puya; species Puya raimondii. The sequence continues at coordinate 48,687,059 of JABWPP010000049.1, forward strand.
ACTGAGCCTTTAGTTCTTTTAACTCGGCCGGTGCCATTCTATACGGGGCCTTTGAAACTGGCGTTGTCCCGAGAACCAAGTCTATCACAAACTCGATCTTCCGGTCGGGTGGTATTCTCGACAACTCTTGGGGAAATACATCCGAAAACTCACGGACCACTGGAATGTCCTCGAGCGCCGGAACCTCCCTACGGCTCTCCACCACCGTCGCTAAATAAGCCACACAACCACTATTGATTAACTTCTTCGCACGCAACGTGGTCACAGTCATGACAAAGAGCGTACTCTTACAACCGCGATAGGTGAACTCCTTTTGTTCAGGCTCATGAAACGTTACCACCTTGCTTTCGCAATCAATGGTTGCGTAGTACTTTGAGAGCCAATCCATACCTAATATTAGGTCAAACCCCTTCAACTGTCTCAACACAAGTAAATCTGCCGACATAATCCATTCACCTATTTGTACTGGACAAGCCGCGCATACATCCGTAACACAAAACGCGTGTTCGGGAGCATAGACCCACCTAGCATGCATGCCTTCTATAATGTCTATGCCATGAACAACTGCAAACGATTGGCTAATAAACGAGTGGGATGCACCCGTGTCAAATAAAGCTCTACATCTTATTCCATTTAACAGTACAATACCTGCTACGACGTCATCGACCACGGCAGGCTCCTCCACTTGAGCGGCGAATACACGGCCACTTGGTGCCGGTCGGGGTCCCTAGGACTGACGCGGCATCATGGCGCGCCCAGCAGATACTGCGGTGGGCGGAACTCCCGCATACTGTCTCGGGGTGGACTGAACTGAAGCAAATGACGCGGCGGGTGATGGCCCTCTTGGGCACTCACGACCTATGTGTCCAGCTTGACCACACCTAAAGCACCTCCCCTCACGCTGGGCACAAGCCGGCGGTCGATGGTCCCCGCCGCAAATAACACACCGCAAGGTTCCACGGCTCTTCGACTGCGCCCGCGGGTACCTAAGGGGCTTCTTAGAACTTGACTGTCCCCCGGCACTACTCGTAGTCCGCTTCCTTCCCTTCTCTTTCTCATACGACTCGCGCTCCTCCCGCGCGATCGCATTCCCTTGCTCTACCCATAGAGCCCGATCCAACAGCTCAACAAAGGTCTGAAGTTTGAAGGAGTGCACTACTCTGAAAATCTCGGGTCGAAGTCCTCGCTCGAAGCACTCCGCTTGTCTCGGTCGTCCCGTACCACGCTCGGGACACAGTTCACTATATACGAGAACTCCCTCTCGTACTCCCTCACTGAGCGACTCCCCTGCTTCAACTTTCGAAAGTCCTCCTTCAGCTTCCTCTTCACACTATCGGGGAAGTACTCGGTGAATAACAACCCTCGAAACTCCTCCCAAGTGACTGGAGGAAGGTCCGGGGATCGATTCTTCTTAACTTCCCTCCACCACACTCGAGCCGACTTCTCAAAGCAGTGTGCGGCAAGATGTACCTTGTCCTACTCAACGGTATAGATGTCCTCGAACAGGGTTTCCATCGAAGCGACCCAAGACTCCACCACCCATGGGTCCACCGTTTCACCGTCGAACGTTGGCGGATTAAACTTCTTAAAAGTCGTCAAAGTCGCAAGCGCTCGCTCTCTTTCCGCATCCACATCGGGGACCGAGGAGCAAGAAGCCGCCGGAGGAGCACTCATCCGGCCATGGCACGCCGTCACTGGCACGGCAGGCGCGTCCACTCCCTCAGTGGCATCCGGCGCATGTGTCGGAGGCGCGGGCGGTTCACGACTAATTTGGGCTGCCGCCGCCACCTGTTGTGACACCAACTCCTGAAGCTTCTTTATTTGCTCCTCCTGCCGCTGTGAAGCTTCAGCCTGCAATTGAGAGGCCTCGGCTTGCCTCTGCACCACCCCGATTAACGCCGCTACCTGGTCCCGCAACTCCATGACCTCACTGGAGTCGGACCGCTCGGGCACCTCAGAAGGCGGCACCGGAGTCGACATCTTTTCAAAGCGTTTTCCTTGGGGACCTGAAACACAACACTTGGTTAATCACTCAAACCCACAAAACCACGTGATTCAAGAACATAAGCAAACAAAACCAATTTAGGCGAAAGCACACAAGGGTACTCATTCTCCTCCCTAGGTGTTATGTTGTCGGCCGCCAACATAACCTCCTCGAGTCGAGAATAAATAACACTTGAATCCGTCTCTAGCAACTATTAGAGACATACTAACAACTAGACCCAATCAATTTTGACTTCCGCCATTAAGCAAAGATCACCGTCTCTCACGTGCCTAGGTCCTTATTGTCACCATCCTAAGGTTTCCTAGGTCTATCCTAGACTTCTCTACGCTCTGATACCACTTTATCTGTCACGCCCCGACACCGCCGATTTGGTCGGTTCGGGCGCGTGCACAGACCGCCGAACGGACAAAGCCTCCCCTGTCCGCCCAAGGCGTAACAACAACATGCACATAGATTTGCCCAGGACAAAACAACAACATACATGATAAATTGCACGAGGGCAATTACACCAGAGCGAGAGAATGAAAACTTAGCTATTACAACCAAAACATTTAGGCTTCACATACAATCAACCCAAAATACATCCTTCTCCACATATATTACATACATGCTTTACTACATAACATATACATTTCCATCTCTCAAAATGAAGCCTCTACAAGTTCTCTCTTAATGTACAAGAATCACTCTACTACATAGGGTACACTTACACATGGAAGTCCACTACCTAGGGCGCTATGCCCTTGCCACTATCCTCGACCGCACCGCTCGTGCTAGGCTCTGCAAAACAGGGGGTGAGAACTAAAAGAAGTTCCCAGTGGGTTCGGCCGCCGATCCCGCCGACTTTCCCACTAGGTCTAATCAGGCATAAGTAGCAAGAAGAAATAAGCAGTAATAAACAACTGATGCATCTACTATGCCTCTACAATATGAAACCGGTTAAACAATAGTAATACAATGCTCATGATGCTTACCGACATTCTATCTTTCAACCCAATCATACCGGCTCACCCGAAGGTCGAGCCCACTCACAAACCAAGGCCCACGGGGGAATAACCATCCAACTAACCAGGGGCAGTCTGCGGGGAGATAACCCTCAACCCAAGTGTGACGACTCCGGAGCTCACTGCTTGTGGTATCGCGAACACCATCAAGCCGGACAGACTATGTGTGAGTACGATCCAGTCCCCTCATCACGAGGACACCCTACCAACCAGGGTAACAACCCACGAGGATCCACCAATCCCTCGCATCTAATGCTACAAGTGCTATCAACACATCTAGTCCAAATGCCACAAGTGTTATCAAAGACACCTAGTCCAAATGCCACAAGTGCTATCAACACATCTAGTCCAAATGCCACACATTCATGTCCAAGTTCAATGTTTTCTAGTTCACTTTCTAGTTCTTTGCATACATAGGGTTCCATTGTCCAACGACCCAATCCTCATGCGTCCAACGCCCGAATTCTCAACGTAACTTGTTTAACTCTAGTTAGGAAGCATGCAGGGAAATTGAAAGCTCAACATGACATTAACCCTAGATGCATGATTTCTACACATATATATACATATGACCAATAATGGCCACTTAGACATAAAAGGAAATCCAACCATTCCGGATAGCACCACCCACCTCGAGTGGTAGCCACGAAGTGAGAAAGCCTAGTTGTGCAACTTATCGGCACCAATTTCTCTCGACTGCGGCAAACGAAGCCGAAATGGTGTTTTCTTGCGATTGGTTACCGTAGACTCGACGAAACTCTGTTCCGAGCGTTTCAACGCGTCGATTTACCCTTCAATTAGAGAGGCAAGAGATCAATTCCACTTAAAATCCCAATTCTACAAAACCCCCAATTTTAACCCTAGGTTTTCATATTTCTCCAAGAACACCGAAATCTCTTGGTGTTTCATGTTGCTCCAAGGCTAGGATCTCATAGGGTTTATAAAATAGCAAGAAAAAGGGGTTCAAAACCAAACCCTAACCTCAAAAACCCAAAAACTCACCTTAACTCCTTACTTTCCTCAAGCTTCTTATACACAAGAAGCTTACTTCACCCCTAAGGAAGCCTTTCTTCTCTACTCTTCAACTTGTTGGAGAAATCACCAAAAAGAGAGAGAGAGATTAGAGAGTGAGGGAGAGGGTTTGAGAGAAAGAGAAAGAGTTCTCTTGTGTTGTGTAGGAGAGAATGAGAGAAAGAGAGTGTTGGGGCTTTCTTTTAATGCCCTAAGCCAATTTGCAACTTAACCCATAAAAAAACTCATTTTCCATCCAACCCACCAAAATTGCTGTCGCGCGAGGTCCGGACCCCAGATCCAGGGTCCGAAACCCATACGCAGGTAAAATTTGCGCGCACCCGGGTCCGGATCCTAGATTTGGGGTCCGGACCCCGTAAGTCCAAAATTTGTTTTTCTTCATTTTTTGTTCCAACACTCATGTTTCCACTCCCACAACTCCCCACAAGCACTCAAAATACTTCTAAGTGATTCGGAGTCCATCTAAACTCCCTCAATTGGCCTAAAACGCCATCTAATCCGCACTTTGCCCAATTTGGCCAAAGCTCGAAAAAATGTATGGAAACTCGGTATGCTACAAAAGGCATGCTTAGTGGAATTCCACTAACCTCTCTCTCTCTCTCTCTCTCTCTCTCTCTCTCTCTCTCTCTCTCTCTCTCTCTCTCAGATTTTTTTCCTGCAGCCTGTAGGAAATAAAAAGGAAAGAAAAGGGAAAGAAAAGAAAGAAAGAAAAGAGGAGAAGAGAAAGATAAGTAGAAGAAGAAAAAGATGTAGAAGAAGAAGATGATGATAAAATTGAGAAGAAGAACAAGGTAAATCTTCTTTTCCCCTTTTCTCTTCTTTCCTTTTCCTTCTTCCTTTCCTCTTCTTTCTTTCTCTTTTCCCTTCCTTTCTCCCTTTTCCCACTCCCTCCCTGCTGCTGCTGCTGCTGCTACTGCAGCTGTTACTGCAGCAGCAGCAGCAGCTGCAGTGAGCTGCTGAATTGCAGCAGCAGTAGATTACTATTGTTGCAGGGACAGCAGGAAGAAAAAAAAAGAAGAAGAAAGAATGGAACAGAGGGAAAAGAAGAAGAGAAAAGAAAAAGAGAAAAAGAGAGAATAGAGGAAAGGAAAAGAAAAGTGAAGAAAGAATGAGAGAAAGTTGGAGAGAAAACAAAAGAGAGGAGAGAAAGTGAAAGATCGGACTAGGGTTTAAAATCAGCGAAACTCGCAACTCTAAACCTTAAATTGGTGCTTGCAGGGTGTCTAGGAGCGCGAATTAGAGTTCTACGCATATCCGGTTCGTCGCATATTCAGGTAACACGCATTCAATTCGCGTAAATCGCGTGCGAGTAGAAATTTAGACTTTTGATCGCAATTTATATCCTTTTGCCTTGTTTAGTGATTGCGGGCGACCGTGAGCTGAGGGAGAGCCCGTGAGCGACGGATTTCGTGTTTTCGTTGACGTATTATGTTGAGGTGGGCTCCGAGTCGCCAAAAACGGCGAATTTTCCTCTATGTCTATTTTAGCAAATGTATCATACTTGAACACATGAATATGATTTAGCTCTAGCAATCCTCAAATCTAGAAACTTAAACTAGAACATGAAACTTCGCACTTGAATTATGAAATATCAACCTGTCTCTTGTGATCCCTATATCGTATTTGAAGTATAATACATGAGATTGTTTCTTTCTTGCGTCGATCATGCCATGCTTTACAGAATCTCTTTGGACATCTAGTTTTGTGTTGAGACATGTGAGACCAGCTTCTTTGGATATTGAGTTGATCTTAGTAGTAGCTTCTCGTGATTTTGGACTATAGCCTGCAGATGCCACTTTGAGCTTGACTGTATATGTGCTATGTGCTATGTTACTCGGTAGGGGTCGCTTCCCTCGAGTGCCGCTCCGGATGCTGGCTCGTGTTAGTTGAGATAGTAGCCTAGGGTCGCCGTGACACCTGCCGGACTGTGTCCGCGCACTAGGTAGGCGTAGGCTTGACCGGACCTACGAGTTGGTCGTGGCGATTGGGTATCTTGACAGCAGTACTTTACTAGTGTATATTAGAATTATTGTGCATGAAAAGACTAATGCATAGTATTGGAATCTCTTCAGTATGCTCGCACTAGTAGCTTGCCCTTTTACATACATACATTGAACAAGAATAGCACTTGCATTTGCTTCCGTTTACTCTATGTATGGAATACTTTTGTGCTTAGCCTAGTTCTGTGGATTACTTATAGTTAGATTATTTCTACTCATTTAGCAGTTTCCTTTAGTTATAGTGCTCTAGTCTTGTTCTATTTTATCTTTCCCTCGTTATTGCACTTTTATTTACTTTTGCTCACTTAGACCTAGTGGGAAGGTCGTTATAGTCGCCGACCGTACCCACTGGGAACTGCTTTTAGTAGTTCTCACCCCCTCTTGTGGTTTCCTTTTAAGAGACAGGTACTTCGTCCGCTGATCGAGGTAAGGAGATCGCGCCGTAGATAGGCACTCGTACCAGCATGCTTAGCCTATAGCGGACCACCAGATAGAGACCTATCATGTACCATCTTTTGGTCTGGCGAGGGCCAGGGCCACTTTCATGTATATAGTTTTGGATTTCTTATGTCCATGTTACTAGTTTATGATGTTCAGTAATACAGCTTGTATATAGTGCTCTGATACTCGTCTTTTGGTTTTAGTGGCTTTTCTTCATACTTTCTTCATGCTTGTGATATGAGAAATAGTACGTATGCTTTCTTGTAACTCTTGAAAAATGCTTGCTTCTGTTGCCGCTTCGTTCGGACAGGGAAAACTATGTCCGTTCGGCGGGTCTGTTAGCGTCTCGTAGCCTTCCGCTGCGGGCTCGGGGCGTGACACACTCTGCTTCCAACTCAAGATGTTGAGTGATGTCATCGAAGGTCTTAATACCGTCATTGTGAGTCAGCACGACCTTGACTTGATCGCAAGATTGCTCTAGTAAGGACCTTATTACTGACTGAACCTGCTGTTCGTCAGTGAGCTCGCAACCGGTTGCTTTAAGTTCTCTTATCATGGCAGACATCACTCTTAAGTGCTTCGCCATAGTATGCTTTGGGTCCAACATGTACTGATTGAATTTGAGATTTAAGGCATGAAGCCTCGTGGTAGACGTGCTACCATATTTCACCTTGAGCTGCTCCCACATATTCTTAGCAATCTCATAATTCTCAAATTCTTTGATAAAATCATCGTGCATACAGCTCAACATCGTATAGCGTGCACTTCGATCTTTCTCAAGTCACTCATTTTAGGCTTGTAAATCATGACGGTGCTGAGCCGTCGTGCCTTTTTTGGGCCGTACAATGCCGTTGGTTAAGTGGCTAAGTGCTCCTTTCTTATTAAGAAGATATTGAATCTTTCTATTCCACATATCATAATTCGTTCCATCAAGCCTATCTTGATTTAGCAAATCAGCGATGGAAAAATTTTTGGAAGCCATATATCACTACAATAATGCACATAATTTTAAATTAGGCACAAATATCCATAATCTTATCTTCAATCCAATTTGATAATAAAATTTTTCACTACATCTTCAAATCGAAAATTTCGCCTTAGAAAAGACTAATAATTATCTTATCCAATGCAGATTAAAATAATATATCAAATTGATTAAGAATAAATCCACGTCACATATTTAATTAATAAACATAATATAATTTATGAAGCAATAACCACACGCATTGAAGAACAACATATAAATTATGATATGCCAATTTGTGAGTATGAATATTGAGTCATATGGTTAGGGAGCAAGATACAAAGTCTCTCATACCCATTAGTTGTGTGTTCAAATCTCATAGCCAACAATCACCCCTTTTTTGTATGTTATATTAAGTAGGACCTTGAAGCCCACGAGTTGGGCTTGGGCCTTTGCTCGGCCCACTGTGCTGGCCTTGCTAGTAGGCTTGGGCCCGTATCAGGCGGGTCTTGCAGGCCCGCAGGCTCAGTTCAGCCGGGGCATGCAGGCCATGTGCGGGCCGGCCCCGCAGGCCCGCAGGCGCAGTGCGCGCGCGCCCCGCAGGCCCGGGCCGAGCGGGCCCTGCAAGCCCAGCACGAGCTTGACTTCCAAAAAGGAAAAAAAAAAAACACTTTTTGTTTGTTGTTGGTTTCGAGCAAACGACTTTAGAATTAGAAAACTTTTTGCTCTCTCGCTCCCACAACACCATCTAATCACTTTTATGTAAATTTATTTCAAAAAGAATATTCAATATCCCACAACACCATCTAATCACTTTTATGTAAATTTATTTCAAAAAAGAATATTCAATATCAAGGACGGATCATTAAGCGAAAACAAGCACTAGCAGGCTCTGATACCACTGTAGGCTCAAATAAAATTAATAGTCAAACCGAAACGCGAAAATCAGATAGATTTTTACATACCTCTTTGTTGCGGAATTAATGTTGCAATTATCAGGATCCGATCTCATCTTGTTTTACGAACTCCTTGATCCGCAAAAGAATTACTTCGACTTCGTGGGCATTATTCTTTCTCGTTGCGAACCGGCTAAAAGAATCAATTGCAGCACACCGCCCAAATCCCTAGGGTTTTGATGGTGCCCTAGAGCGAACCCAAGAGGGGAAATTTCGTGGAGAGATTTTACTAATTTTCTTCATGTCGTGTATCTTCATGTCGTGTATGTGGCCAATATCTCATATATTTATAGGCCATAAGGGGACGCTACAAAAAAGTTACATTTAAGGACGCTTTTTTTTTTTATATTTAACGATGCTTAAAAGCGTCCCAATATAATCTACCGTCGCATTTGAAAGCGTCGGCAAATGAAGAGTCGACATGTATATACCGACGCTTATGCGAAATGTTGGTAAAATATATTTTGACGCTTTAAAGCGTCGAAAAATTAAAAATAATAGTAAACTTTATCATTTAACAAATTGGTTTAATACAATATATGGTTCATATGATGACGCTTTTTGAAGCGTCGGTATTTGCTATATTGTAAGGACACTTGGAGATGCTTACCCCAAGCGTCGTCTAAAAAGTGTCCTTATATTAGAATTTTCTTGTAGTGGGAGACATTAATCCCAATTCTATTTTGACTAAATCTCTCATAGATAGAGATTCTAAATAGATTAGGATTTATCTCTTAGATTTATTCCTTATCCCATGTGGACTAGGAATATCTCAGATAATTACCAATATTTATTCCTTATCCTATATGAATTAGAAATATTTATCAGATAAGTCCCAATGTGGACGAATCCTAACATATCGTTGCAAATTTACACCCTTAGGGCATAATAGAACCGGCATACGCGGTTTAATTTTGGCTCGTTTTGAGTGTGAACATATATTCGTTGCAAATGTACACTCTGAGGGCGTTATGGAACCGGCTTATGAGGTTTAATTTGTGCTCGTTTTGAGTGTGAACATGAATTCGTGTCAGATTTACACTCTTAGGACATAATAGAACCGGCTTAAGAGGTTTAATTTTTGCTCGCTCCGAGTGTGAACATGTATTCGTTGCAAGTTTACAATCTTAAGGCATAATTGAACTCGCTTAAGGGGTTTAATTTTTGCTCGTTCCAAGTGTGAACATGTATTCATTGCAACTTTATACTTTTAGGGTATAATAGGACTGGCTTAAGAGGTTTAATTGTTGCTCGTTTCGAGCGTGAACATTGTTGAAATGACTACAAGAGAAAAGATAACCAAAAAGAGGATCATATAATTGATACCTAGGACACCTACTGGAAAATAGCTCTTTAGAGATCTGCAATGATGACCTCAACATCCACACCAGGCTCGATAGTGATGGAGGTGATCTGCTTCACCACTTCAGGGGAGCTATAGAGGTCAATCACCCTCTTGTGGATGCGAAACTCAAAGCGATCCCATGTGTTCGATCCTGCAGTACACAAAAATTACCATGAGAATAATGATCACCGAAAAATCCTTGCATTAGAAAACTACACCAGAATGAACCATTACCACCAAGCGAAAACCAAAAGTTTAACAAACCATGATATTTTGCCAAAGATCAAAAAAAGGTTAACCTATACAAAGAGATATAAAATATGCAAACTGGCTTTATATCATCCAGTATATCACCTCCTCCCACCATCCATAGGGCATCATAGTTTCTACAACTATAGGTGTAATGAAATTTGGATCTACAACATCTAATACTTCCTACTGGTTGGCCAATTATGTATGCATACAGGCAAATTGCGAGCAAATTATCTTCAAACTTCAGGTTCACTGAAGTTACACTTAAATCTATAGTGATAAATCAGCTTTCATGAACAATAATCAGAATATGGTTAGGTCAAAACTTTTGCCTCACACTCCTAGAAAATCAGTTCAGAATTGGAACGATCAAAACTTTAAGATGAAACCACTCGGAATAAGAAGAAATACGATGAATTAAAATAAAAAGAAAGAGGGACAAGGGTAAAGATAATATATTTAATTAGTAGCTGCAACTCCTTATTTGGAAAGAAGCTAAGACCGAACAATCTTATCAGTACGAAACAAAATATTAAAGATCATTTACTAAAAAGCTCAACTTTCTCCACTCAAAAGGAAACTGAGGTGATTACAAATATCCTACAACATGCTCCTGCTACTTCCAATCTCAAGAGCAGCTACCAAGATTTCCTACTAAGAATCACTTGTTTGTTAGAAGGAGAAGGAAATACTAAGCAACTAGGACTAAATGAATAAAAATGTCCATTTGCAAGTATACTGTGACACCCCAACTTCCCAGGGGGTCACCCATCCTAGGATTACTCCCGTCCGAGCACGCTTAACTCTCTTAACCTCTTGGGCCTTGCCACCACCCAAAATGCTTAAGCCGGGTTAAGAATTTAGCCCTATTATATTTCATATATAGGACTACCTGGGGTCTCACAATCTCCCTCCCTTTAAGTCCTAATGTCCTCGTCAGGCTCAGACTCACAAGTACCAGGTGATGTGAGACTCGTCGTGCTAGCCTAAACCGACCTTGTAGGGGAGCCGCGCTCTACCCACAACAGTCAACAGCTTGAGAGCCTCTCTCTCTCCGCTGTATAATCATGGCTCAGCCGATACTCATCTCACACTTCCGGCTGGTAATTGGCTCTGATACCAACTATGACGCCCCAACTTCCCAAGGAGTCACCCATCCTAGGACTACTCCCGTCCTAGCACGCTTAACTCTCTTAACCTCTTGGGCCTTGCCACCACCCAAAATGTTTAAGCCGGGTTAATAGTTTAGTCCTATTATATTTCATATATAGGACTACATGGGGTCTCACATATACTAATTAAAAGGAAAAAAAAACTTCAATCGATAGATGATAACGGTTACATTAATAATCATAAAAGTGCCACTTAAACATACGAAAAGATATGATTAAGAGATTTAACTCCAAAAGATTAAGAAATGCAATAATGAAGCATACTTCATTACTGCACTTAATAGGCAAATAAATATAAAGAGAGAGGGAGCGAGAAAGAGAGAGAAAGAGAAAGAGATGGGTTAGAATACTCTTATGAGTATTTGGGCTCTAGTACTATTTAGCCATTTTAGATGATAGGACATCTGAACCAACGATCCACACCGGTCAAATTGATCTAGACATTCAAACCTTTTAGGAATTAAATTTCGTAACTTTTTGACATCATTTAACTTGTCATCAAGTAGTCTTAGAATTGAACAGTTTTTATGCGTTTTTTGTTTAACGATACAGCACGTTCTAAATTGGTTAAATTTTTATAGAATATTCTTTAAACTGTAGAATTAAAATGAATAACCTTGATCTTGAATGTGGAAGCTCTATCATACATTTTTAGAAGGCTGTTCATTTTAAACCGTTCATTTTGCAGCCACTTTATGAACTAGAAAACATTTCAAAAAATTATGAAACTTGGCTTCTGTAAGGTTCAAAAACTCTTGGTTGACTTGAACAAAACATACCGTCGATTCAGATGTCTCATCATAAAAAATGACTCAATAATACTGAAGCCTGAATACTCTCAGGAGTATTCTAGTCCATCTCTCTCTCTCTCTCTCCTTCTCTCTGTGCATATATATATATATATATATATATATATATATATATATATATATATATATATATATATATATATATATATATATATATATGCATGCACGTATGCATGTATGTATGCACGTACGTATATGTATATGTGTATATGTATGTGTGTGTAATATATATACGCATACATATATGTGTGTATATGTATATATGTATGTGCATATGTGTGTATATGTGTGTACGTGTATATGCGTGTGTATATATATATATATATATGTATATATGTATATGTACACATATGCACATACATATACACCAATACATAACATATATATACATATATACATACATATACATAAGTAATTGGGAGATCCAACTCAAATGCTTCACTTTGGAATAGTCAATAATACGCTCACACAGTCAAGTCACTCAGTAAATTATCATTAAACTTGAGGCAAATGAGAATATGCATAAAACAATGGTATATCAACTTTCACACACAATAACCAAAGAATGTCAACTTGACATATGGTATATCAACTTTCACGCACAATAACTAAAAAAACGTCAACTTTCACACATAATAATTAGAGAATGGCCTAATAAATAGTTTCACTTGACTCCTACCATCTAACAGATCACTCTAGGCTTTCATTAGATCACAATGTTAAAAGATGAAGCCACTCAGAGAAAATGCGATAAACTAAAGAGAAAAAATGGAAATGGTAAAAATAACATGTTTGATATGCAGTATTCAATTTTTCAGTATGTAAAATGACAAAAAACCCCTATCTGTATGAGGCAATATTTCAAAAGATCATTTTTAAAAATCCCTTTTTTTTCAAACCCACTCAAAGAAAATAAAGCAAATAACAAGATCCCACAACAGTGCGCTTGTCAATTCACAACCACAGAAGCGAGCCACCTTTTTATTACATGCTTCTAGCAAATGTTATGAAGGAGAGACAATTACTAGGTAAACAGGAATATGGGGGAAAATGTTCATTTATCAAACAAATCTGTTTCAAAAAACTTTGATCCAAATATGAATGCTAGACAAACTACTTTAAAAATATTCCATGAGCAAAATTAATTATATAACTAAGGGGTTTAACCCTCAAAAGATTAAGAAGAATAATGAAACATAATTTATATCACCAGTTAATTGGATTTGCACATTCTTCTTTTGAAGAACACCTAATGGGAAGGAAAAATTATAGTATATTCTAAATACGATAGACCGTTCAGGACATCATAAAATTTAGGTAAAAATGCATGAAACTTACTTGAACTATTGGCCTCTTTTTATATGAATATGTAACTTTTAAAAATTTTGATTTTGCTACCAAACCTTTTAAGGCATTTTACTTGAGCCATTTTACGGTTCTTTCATAGATGCATCATTTATTTTACCAGACTTTGAGTATCTCACATCATAAAATTTTAGGTCAAAATGCATGACTAACCCTCTTTTATTTGAATATGTAACTTTTAAAATTTTTGATTTTGCTACCAAAAATTTTTAAGTCATTTTACTTGAGCCATTTGACGTTTCTTTCATTAGATGCATCATTTATTTAACTAGACTTTATTTGAGTATCTCACATAATTTACATGACTGTGTTTCCACTGAAGCCAAAAGTGCATCCAATTTTGCAATAGAAGAGTCATCAAATGGCTCAAATTTAAGTAATTAGAAAGATTATGTGTCAAAATCATAACTTTTTTAAGGTTGGATAGTTTATCAAAGCAGCCCATTCTTCAACTTCCGCAAGCAAGTACCATAAATTTCTATCTAAACTTATCAGCGACACAAACAAATAGATTTCAACATGCATGCATGCATCTCTCAAGCACAAAGAGAATCATGCAAATCAAATGTTCCTAACTATAAACCTTCATCTTCTAAGATGTAAGAGCAAATAGTAATAAAAAATAAAACGCTCAGATGCTATGGTACAAGAACAATTACACAAACTAAAATAGGTATATAGATAGATAGATTAAAATGAAGCTAATAGTTTCGACGAAAACACATGATATCCTCCCATCTCACGTAGATGAATCCAAAGCTCATCATTTGCAACACGAAATGAATAAAAAAGGGGGAAAAACAAACAAGATATGAACAATTAAAGAACATAGAACTAACGAACCGGCCCCTTAACCCTAAGCTGCTTATCCTTGGCTCCCTTCACTAGATCCGTGCAAACTACAACCAAAACACACATAGTAATCTCTAGCATCAAGGATATCGACACAAACCCAAAACCCTAACCCTAATCAGAGGTAAGACGGGTCACCTTTCTCGAGGTTTTTGACGTCCTTGGAAGAGAGGGTGATGCGGATGGGATTGACCTGCTCGTGGGGCTCCTCGATCCCTAGTTTCGCCCCCTTCATCACCCCGTATGGAGTCGCCGCCGCCGCCATGGTCGCTCACTCCTTTTTCTCTCTTCGCCCTCTTCGTCTCTCTCACGCACTATGGAGAAACTAGCAGCTACGGTTTCGCTCCAGATGACGAGGGTATTATTGTCACGCCCCGGGCTAGCTTAATTGCGGAAAACGGGTCAATTTCCATCTTAATCTGTCACGCCCCGGGCTAGCTTAATTGCGGAAAATGGGTCAAATTTTTTTTTTTTTTATACAAGCCTAGCCGCACGGCGTACAGACCCGCCACAAATACAGGTCCCTCTGTCTATGCGGACAGAGTATCCCCTGTATTTGCACGGCGTACCATCGACATACAACATAATCACAATCACACTTTCATTCACAATAATCCACAAGGTACAAACATATAATACATTTGCATTCAGCTATCCCTACATGCCTCTAAGCACTCCTTAGGCGAAGGATGATGCGATGCACAGTACAATAGACATCCTATTAAAAATGCTTCCTACCCGAAAGCTTTGATTTTGAATTCTAATAAGTATTAAAGAGAATCCACAAAACCTTTTAAAATTGTTCCCCACACGGGAACCTCATTTTGAAGCACTAGTAGCCAAAAGAACGAAATTCACTTGAAAGCCTTTTTATTTGAAAACGAGCTACCTCGAAGGGTAAGAGGCATCATTTGCAAATCCAATAAAACCATTCTGAGTCATTTATTAAAACATTCGTACAGTGTTAAGAAAATAATAACCACTGAACCACAATAAGTCTAAGTGCATGAAAGTAAAGGGGAAGGGACTAAACCAACTATACTAATCGGGACCGAAAGATCGATCGTCCACCGCGCCTCACGCACCGTCCCGACTCCCACCTCCCAAGTCACCTGAAAAATGGTGGTGGGGGGATGAGAACATGTAAACATGTCTCTCCCTCCCAGTGGGTACCGCAAGCCGACGAAGGCCGGGCACACACTGGCAGACAGAAAACTGAAAGGAAGATAATACAGTAACAATGCAAGTAAGTAGAGAACGAAACAAATATACAAGTGCTACTGTAAATGTAATGCATCAACAAACGAATACAACAAATATACCCAATCTAAACATGCCACAACGGTTCGCAGACCTCAAGCCCATGCCACTCCTACTCTGCCTGCATATAAGTGCCCCACTGAGCTCACGGGTCGGACGTACAACCACTTTTTCGGAAAAAACACCCTCTTGCGGGGATCAACCGCTGGTGTTCGAGAAATGCGCAAGAGTAATGGCGATCAATGCAAGTATGACCAATAACTGTTGGCAACCAGCCAAAAAAAAAACCCACCCCTCCGGATATACCGACCGTATAGGTCATCAGACAACCGTGTCAAGAAACCGACCAAGAAGGTCACGAGAACATCAACTCAGATACAGATATAATCATATCTACTCTACTGCTAGAACAAGTAAAGAATGCAAGTAGAGATCACAAGGTGCCGGCTCAACTCATCACATATACTCATATAAGGAAACGAAAAGGAAAGGGTAGAAGGAACGTCACCGAGCATGCACCACTAGACCAACTTCGGATCGAAGTACCCACCTGTAATGATCGCGTCGGAATTCGGAACGCACTGCGAATCAACCGGACCTACCACAGGTGCACCGAGTCAGGGACAAATCACAAATGACTCAAACAAGACACAAACACACAACCCACAAATCCCGAGACTCGGTTTCCCAAAACCGATCTCCGTAAATCGTCGAAAGTCCTGAAATCGCATCGGGACGTCCCCGGGACACACGAACAGTCCCAAAAGGTACCGACTCGCTCCATGAGTCGACCGCTGACCAGGAACACATCCATTTGTATGTTGCGACAGAGAACATAAGCTCGAACATCATATAAATTAGTATCGGACCATCGTTCCGATCCGGGTTCCCGGAAGTGACGATTTCGACACCGGAACCCACCGCCGCTCACCGGACGTCTCCGAACACACGAGACGGCCCCGACAACCAGCCAACAAGGCTCAGCGGCAAACCCAAACGCATTCAAACAGTGTCGGATGAACTCCGAACCGAAACCGCGTTCCGCCGACGACTTTCGTCGGGAAATGCTCTGAAAACTCTTTTTCGAATGAACGAAGGGCAGCGGACCTTGGACAATCAGTCCACAGGTCACGCGTAGCGTGAACATGCTGCCCACAGTGACTAAATTGCATCAAAGCCCCTAAATATGCAGCTATTCGCATAATAACAAGTATTTTTAAGATGTTTAGGGCCGTTACCTCGTTTCGAACGTTATCGAGGCCCGCCGAGACACACCCTGTTAGGTCTCGACGAGGCGAAGGCTGTGCTCACTGTACGGGGCACAGAGAACGGCCGAGGAGCATGCTGGATCAACCAAAACCTCAACCGAAAAGGCGGTCCGGGAGCGACATACGAGAACTTGCTGTTTCGAGCCCCGCAGATAGCTGAATAGGTGAGCACGGAGGTAAATGGCACACCGGGAGGGCCGTGCTCACCAGCGGGATTGTCGGAGATGGCCAGAGTCGCCGGAACAGCGACGCGACCAAAACTCAAGTTCAGCTCGGGCTGAGCCGAGAGCAAGGTGTTACTCCGGCCGACGGCGGAGACGACGGCGGGTGCGCCGGTGGGAGGCAGGTGCGGACGGTGGGGGACGGCCGGAGCTCGCACCAGCCGTCGGCGGGAGGCGGTGGTTGCGGCGGGCGGTGATGCCCTAGCCCGCACGAACCCGGGGTGAGCTTGTGTTGGTCTCAGCGGCGGCGGCAGGGCGGCACCGGACGGTGACGGGGGATCCCTCCGGGGTCACGAGGGAGGAGAGGGAGGCCGGCCCGAGCAGCGGCGGCGGCGCGCAAGCCCGCACGGCTGCACGAGCAGCACCAGCCCAGGCGCGGCCGCGGCGGCTCCCTGCGCGAGTGGCGGCTACGGCGTCGGTCTGGGCTGGGGGCGACGACGCCGGAGGGCCGAGGGGTATCGGCCAGGGGTTACAGGAGGCGGCGATGGTGGCTTTCTGTCACCACCCACCCGCACGGGCTCCAGGCGGCTCCGGCCAAGGCTGCAAGGCAGCAGCGGTGCGCAGGGACGACTGGGGACGACGGGGCGGCGCGCCGGAGGTTGGTGACGGCAGTGGAAGCCCGCAGTAACTCCTGCACCATCTCCTGGGTAGATCTGACCCGAGAAGAGGTGATTCGAGAGAGGGAGAGGAAGGTGGAGGAGATGAGGGAAGGGCTGGCAGCAACAATGGCCGGCGGCGGATGGCCGGCGGCGGTGGAAGCGGCGCGCAGGAGGATGGGCAGGAGGTGAGGGGTCGGTTAGGGTTCGCTGTGGAGGGAGGAGGTGGCTTAGGGTTAGGGTTTGGATGAACAAACCCTAAAACCACATATATATATACATATGTTCTTTTGCAAATAAGTCCACTAGAACTCAGTATTTCATCATGAGTCCTTCCCAGCGCACGTATTTTACACATAAACACCTCCACGCTAAGTTTCGCGCATTTTGATGCATAAAATATTGGAACTTTTCCTGAAACATCCAATTTTATCTTTTGACCCTTCCTCGAAAAACGCATTACATCCTGCGATCCGTCCGTCGGATTTCCAAACGGATAGTGCCAGCGTGTTCAGCACTGCCGAGGCATCGAACTCATGATTTTGTTTTGTTCGATTTGATTGCCGATTCGCAGATCAATAAACCCCTTTACGGCTCATATGCACCTTTGCATTTTGGTCCCTCAACCATAAGTAGGCTTTTCTGAGAACACCGTGTATCAATTCCAAAATCTGTTAGTGCCATCGAGTCCAGAATAGTTGGACAGTTGAAAATGAGCTATTGGACCACTATGAACGGAGTCCGATACACTCCAGAAGCCATCTCTATTATTTGGCCTTACCGAAAAACCAGAGTTACTATTCACTTAAGTGAATATTCAAAATCGCGTAACTCTTTTATTCCACTTCGTTTTCACCCGGAACTTGACGAGTGATTATGTAATTAAAGTACGCACAAAATAGTGTCAACGGGGAGTTAAATTAGACAGTAAAAATCTCAGTCCTTACATCATCCCTCCTTAAAAGAAGTTTCGTCCCCGAAACTTGACTACATTCCCACCATAATCAAATTCGAACATCACCCTTGGGTATTAATCAATTGCACTTCCTCGAATGTAGAATGATCGATCTTCAAAGTAAGGGATGATGAAAGTGCAGTTCCATTAAAACGAGGTGAGGGAAAAACATACCATCACAAAATTCCACGGACCAAACCACTGGGATCATCACCATTCAATAACCTGCGGATAAAATATTACCGCTTCCAGGACAATCCGATCCCATCACTGTCCAAAACTTGAACATTAATAGGTCTTCACTCTAAAACTCTAGGTCCACCCAACTCTGGTCCACGTAGCAGTAACTAACTCAACTACGTCAAAGGTTCACGCGGGAAGGTCCCTCAACACAATGAGTCTGGAGTATATTTTCGTGGACCGAAACAACACACTCCGACTAACCAACAATGTCAACTTGCTCACCACGAGCGAAACTATATTGTTGTCTCAAAATCCTGCGTCAATCACGCTCATCTTGGAGACTACAGTCTCCCACCAGTCTGAGACACAAACAGATTAAAGTTAAACCCTTAGCATCGAAAACTCACTTACGGTATTCGACATTCCATGGTCCAAGACCAAACCGTCCGCCTAGACCAAAAGGTCTAAGGCTCACACATCCAGTTGAGCTCGACAAGTAAGCCAGCTACAGGTACATGCGGTTCAACATAAAAATCCATGTGTGTCCGCCACTTGGTAAAATAGGGTTGCCAATCACAACTAGTCATCAAAGCCATCAGTGATGCTCAACATCTGTCTCCACGAAACCCGGTCGCTGAAATCCACATGGGACCAGCGATTCAATGTTCTATACCACATCCGATGCCTGTCTCAACGAGACCCAGGTGCATCAATCATCAAGTGAACAGAAGAGCAATCCACTCTCATAATAATTCGTGTTTAACCACGTCATGTACCTAGCATTCAAGCACCTGCATCTACTTCTGAGCCAAAGGCTAGGCTCAATCCACGTGCCCAGTATAGTTCACATCTTCTAGCAATGCAATATAAATTGCAACTGAGAGCGCATTATCTAACTCGTCCCTTAACTATGCGAGACCTGGCTACTGGCTAGTATACAACCAGACCAACACCGAAGTACATACCATTGGTGAGGTTAACTCATCACTTTACATAACCTTGCATAGGGCTAACTCAGAATACACTGCGTGGTTGGAGATGACCACGACTCTAACCTTTGCATGAGATCATCCATAAAGGTTATCTACACGGGAAACACAATATCCCAATCCAAATACTCCCAAAAGAGGGGTAGGGCATTTCGTCCTAACTTTTGACAATACGTTGTCTGCAACCAACGCATTTAGCAAAAGAAAAGCGAAATACCGTAGATCCATCTCCAACGCCATGTTGGAGAAGTGACACCAGCACGAAATCATCCAATATCACCATGCTGCACAAGAGTGCACCACAACACTAATAAATATCGACTAGGGAAGCCGATATTCAGGAACGAGATCAACCATCGAGCCAACTCCCTAGGAGTTCTACGGCTCCAACAACAGGAATAGAAACTATCCATGACATAGAGTCGCCAACTGCATAAGCTAAATGCGATCAACAACTCGACTTTCGAGCCTTACACAATTCAACAAATTACCCTTAAGGTATTTCAATTATCCCATAGAGCTTCATCCTCTATGCCAGAAGCATACATACACCACGTGCCATCCCATACCACACTGATTTAGGTGTTGGGATTACCTCACACTACGCGTACTCCACAAAACTTGACATGGAAGCTAAGTCATATCCAATCCTGGCTTACGCCAATAGGCGTAAAGATCACAAAAATCAAAACAGCTGCACTGACAAATCCACCAACAGGATATTTAAACATCACTTAAGCGAGAAATATTTTCTAAACTCGCTTCGCATCACGAACATCCTTCAGTTTCATGAGTCAGGCGAATTCCCGATCATATATACTCACATGGAATCTAATATCTTGCCTGAAGCTCAATAAGGAGCTCTATAACAACCTCGACACACTCCATTCAATCAAAGATCGGGGTCAAGCCAACAACTTATCCGAAAAAGAGGAAAACCTCGCTCGTAAGCTATCACCAACTTACCTCGACTATCCAAAACCTCGGTTCGCTGCTCTCTCCATGGCTTATGCTACCATTAGAGAAACGAGAAGTAGGGTAGGCGCCTAGGTCCTACCCGCCAAATCTAAAGAAACTCCACTCATACCGCAACCGCACAAGCGGTCGGCGAACAAAACCTCGGGCCGCACACCAGCAGCCCACGCAATACTCGTGGTCAAAGCTACACAAATCATCATCTCCACAGAGATGCCTGTAATCGTACATGAGCTCTAAATAGAGAGGAGTAGGCATTAAATCCATACTCACAAAGTCTGAGGAAACAATATCCGCACTGCAGTCGCCCAAACGATTGCATTTCAATCCTCGAGCTGTACACACACAGCTCCATCAACTGTCGCGGCTGTAACCGCACACTGTATCGTCTCCATAGAGATGCTCACGGTGGACCTCGTGCTCTACGTGGAAGGTGGGGCCAGGAAATCACGGCTCAGCCGTCAGCGAAGGCCTAGCAGATGCCACTGCCTGGATCCTCAATACCAACATCTTTCCCGAGTGGTTTTACCAGGTGCACATCACCCTACCACTCGATATCTGTCCGGTAATCCCCCACCACTCCGAGTAGAGACACAAGTCTGCACCGCAACTGCAAAACAAACACGGGATAACGAAACAACAATAAACCTCGAGTTAATAAAACTCGATCAACTTACCGGGACTCAATCCCACAACCCCGTGCTCTCACGTGCTTATAAACCTTAGGTCTTCCTAGGGTTATCATAACCAATGGTTCAGTTAGATAGGTTGTGAATGTAGTTGTGATTGTTCATGCTCTGATACCATCTTAATCTGTCACGCCCCGGGCTAGCTTAATTGCGGAAAACGGGTCAATTTCCATCTTAATCTGTCACGCCCCGGGCTAGCTTAATTGCGGAAAATGGGTCAATTTTTTTTTTTTTTAATACAAGCCTAGCCGCACGGCGTACAGACCCGCCACAAATACAGGTCCCTCTGCCTATGCAGACAGAGTCTCCCCTGTATTTGCACGGCGTACCATCGACATACAACAGGATCACAATCACACTTTCATTCACAATAATCCACAAGGTACAAACATATAATATATTTGCATTCAGCTATCCCTACATGCCTCTAAGCACTCCTTAGGCGAAGGATGATGCGATGCACAGTACAATAGACATCCTATTAAAAATGCTTCCTACCCGAAAGCTTTGAATTTGAATTCTAATAAGTATTAAAGAGAATCCACAAAACCTTTTAAAATTGTTCCCCACACGGGAACCTCATTTTGAAGCACTAGTAGCCAAAAGAACGAAATTCACTTGAAAGCCTTTTTATTTGAAAACGAGCTACCTCGAAGGTAAGAGGCATCATTTGCAAATCCAATAAAACCATTCTGAGTCATTTATTAAACCATTCGTACAGTGTTAAGAAAATAATAACCACTGAACCACAATAAGTCTAAGTGCATGAAAGTAAAGGGGAAGGGACTAAACCAACTATACTAATCGGGACCGAAAGATCGATCGTCCACCGCGCCTCACGCACCGTCCCGACTCCCACCTCCCAAGTCACCTGAAAAATGGTGGTGGGGGATGAGAACATGTAAACATGTCTCTCCCTCCCAGTGGGTACCGCAAGCCGACGAAGGCCGGGCACACACTGGCAGACAGAAAACTGAAAAGAAGATAATACAGTAGCAATGCAAGTAAGTAGAGAACGAAACAAATATACTAGTGCTACTGTAAATGTAATGCATCAACAAACGAATACAACAAATATACCCAATCTAAACATGCCACAACGGTCCGCAGACCTCAGGCCCATGCCACTCCTACTCTGCCTGCATATAAGTGCCCCACTGAGCTCACGGGTCGGACGTACAACCACTTTTCCGGAAAAGAACACCCTCTTGCGGGGATCAACCGCTGGTGTTCGCAAAATGCGCAAGAGTAATGGCGTTCAATGCAAGTATGACCAATAACTGTTGGCAACCAGCCAAAAAAAAAATCCACCCCTCCGGGTATATCGACCGTATAGGTCATCAGACAACCGTGTCAAGAAACCGACCAAAAAGGTCACGAGAACATCAACTCAGATACAGATATAATCATATCTACTCTACTGCTAGAACAAGTAAAGAATGCAAGTAGAGATCACAAGGTGCCGGCTCAACTCATCACATATACTCATATAAGAAAACGAAAAGGAAAGGGTAGAAGGAACGTCACTGAGCATGCACCACTAGACCAACTTCGGATCGAAGTACCCACCTGTAATGATCGCGTCGGAATTCGGAACGCACCGCGAATCAACCGGACCTACCACAGGTGCACCGAGTCAGGGACAAATCACAAATGACTCAAACAAGACACAAACACACAACCCACAAATCCCGAGACTCGGTTTCCCAAAACCGATCTCCGTAAATCGTCGAAAGTCCTGAAATCGCAACGGGACGTCCCCGGGACACACGAACAGTCCCAAAAGGTACCGACTCCCTCCATGAGTCGACCGCTGACTCGGAACACATCCATTTGTATGTTGCGACAGAGAACATAAGCTCGAACATCATATAAATTAGTATCGGACCATCGTTCCGATCCGGGTTCCCGGAAGTGACGATTTCGACACCGAAACCCACCGCCGCTCACCGGACGTCTCCGAACACACGAGAGGCCCCGACAACCAGCCAACAAGGCTCAGCGGCAAACCCAAACGCATTCAAACAGTGTCGGATGAACTCCGAACCGAAACCGCGTTCCGCCGACGACTTTCGTCAGGAAATGCTCTGAAAACTCTTTTTCGAATGAACGAAGGGCAGCGGACCTTGGACAATCAGTCCACAGGTCACGCGTAGCGTGACCATGCTGCCCACAGTGACTAAATTGCATCAAAGCCCCTAAATATGCAGCTATTCGCATAATAACAAGTATTTTTAAGATGTTTAGGGCCGTTACCTCGTTTCGAACGTTATCGAGGCCCGCCGAGACACACCCTATTAGGTCTCGACGAGGAGAAGGCTGTGCTCACTGTACAAGGCACAGAGAACGGCCGAGGTGCATGCTGGATCAACCAAAACCTCAACCGAAAAGGCGGTCCGGGAGCGACATACGAGAACTTGCTGTTTCGAGCCCCGCAGATAGCTGAATAGGTGAGCACGGAGGTAAATGGCACACCTGGAGGGCCGTGCTCACCAGCGGGATTGTCGAAGATGGCCAGAGTCGCCGGAACAGCGACGCGACCAAAACTCAAATTCAGCTCGGGCTGAGCCGAGAGCAAGGTGTTACTCCGGCCGACGGCGGAGACGACGGCGGGTGCGCCGGTGGGAGGCAGGTGCGGCTGGCGGGGGACGGCCGGGGCTCGCACCAGCTGTCGGCGGGAGGGGGCGATTGCGGCGGGCGGTGATGCCCTAGCCCGCACGAACCCGGGGTGAGCTCGTGTTGGTCTCAGCGGCGGCGGCGGCGGCAGGGCGGCACCGGACGGTGACGGGGGATCCCTCCGGGGTCACGAGGGAGGAGGGGGAGGCCGGCCCGAGCAGCGGCGGCGGCGCGCAAGCCCGCACGACCGCACGAGCAGCACCAGCCCAGGCGCGGCCGCGGCGGCTCCCTGCGCTAGCGGCGGCGATGGCGTCGGTCTGGGCTGGGGGCGACGACGCCGGAGGGCCGAGGGGTATCGGCCAGGGGTTACAGGAGGCGGCGATGGTGGCTTTCTGTCACCACCCACCCGCACGGGCTCCAGGCGGCTCCGGCCAAGGCTGCAAGGCAGCAGCGGCGCGCAGGGACGACTGGGGACGACGGGGCGGCGCGCCGGAGGTTGGTGACGGCGCTGGAAGCCCGCAGTAACTCCTGCACCATCTCCTGGGTAGATCTGACCCGAGAAGAGGTGATTCGAGAGAGGGAGAGGAAGGTGGAGGAGATGAGGGAAGGGCTGGCAGCAACAATGGCCGGCGGCGGATGGCCGGCGGCGGTGGAAGCGGCGCGCAGGAGGATGGGCAGGAGGTGAGGGGTTGGTTAGGGTTCGCTGTGGAGGGAGGAGGTGGCTTAGGGTTAGGGTTTGGATGAACAAACCCTAAAACCACATATATATACATATGTTCTTTTGCAAATAAGTCCACTAGAACTCAGTATTTCATCATGAGTCCTTCCCAGCGCACGTATTTTGCACATAAACACCTCCACGCTAAGTTTCGCACATTTTGATGCATAAAATATTGGAACTTTTCCTGAAACATCCAATTTTATCTTTTGACCCTTCCTCGAAAAATGCGTTACATCCTGCGATCCGTCCATCGGATTTCCAAACGGATAGTGCCAGTGTGTTCAGCACTGCCGAGGCATCGAACTCATGATTTTGTTTCGTTCGATTTGTTTGCCGATTCGCAGATCAATAAACCCCTTTACGGCTCATATGCACCTTTGCATTTTGGTCCCTCAACCATAAGTAGGCTTTTTTGGGAACACCGTGCATCAATTCCAAAATCTATTAGTGCCATCGAGTCCAGAATAGTCGGACAGTTGAAAATGAGCTATTGAACCACTATGAACGGAGTCCGATACACTCCAGAATCCATCTCTATTATTTGGCCTTACCGAAAAACCAGAGTTACTATTCACTTAAGTGAATATTCAAAATCGCGTAACTCTTTTATTCCACTTCGTTTTCACCTGGAACTTGACGAGTGATTATGTAATTTAAATACGCACAAAATAGTATCAACGGGGAGTTAAATTAGACAGTAAAAATCTCAGTCCTTACAATTATGTAGGGGGGACAAGAAGCAGAACGGAGTTAGGGTTTATAATACTTAGCCCATTATATTATCGCCCATCTTCTGAGTTTCATTTTGGTCATCAAACTTTTAAATTATGTATTATAAATTATAAATTATAAATTATAAATTATAGACCGTAAAATTTAATAAAATTAAATTTTAATACTATTTTATTTTAGTTTTTATCTTAAGGTATATATTATTGATTATGACTAACTTTTATACATATTTATATAGAGTTCAGCTACTGTATTATCGATAGCACGAAAGCCTCTGTGCTATCAAATTATTTTTTATGATGTGGCTTCCAAATCACGATCGGCTCCGTTAAACTTGATCTACAATCTACACTATTAAAAGTAATTGGAAACTTAATTTCATAATTTTTCGACATCATTTGTCTACCAAATGAGTAGTCTAAAAATTTGAATGGTTGAAAATAATAATCTCATAAAAAATGATGATAAAAGACTTGAATTTAAGACTAGATGGACTGATCTTACTTTAAATAGTGAAGAGAATTTTCTATAAAAATTTCATCATATTTGGATTGTTTTATACCGTTAAATTTACAAACGCTTCACATTGGCAATTAAAATTATCAATTTTGAGAGATTTTGATCACAAGTCAAATAATGCCAAAATAATATAAAATTTAATTTTCAAATACTTTCAATAGTGTCGATCAAGTCTAATAGAGTCAATCATCGATTTGAAAGGCACATCATCGAAAACAACTTGGTAGCACCGAGGCCTCCGTGCTACCGGTAGTATAGCAGTCTAGCTCTCTCTCTCTCTCTATATATATAGAGAGAGAAAGATGGGCTAGAATACTCATAAGAGTATTCGGGCTCCGGCGCTATTAATTAAGCCATTTTCGATGATAGTACATCCGATGTCGCGTCCTAAGGCCGCCAATTTGGCCGGTGTAGTACCCCTGGGGCCTAATTGACGAAATGACTGTAGTATTCTAGACTGTTCGATACTTCTGGAGAGTGTCGGAACGAGTCGGAGTCGTTTTGGCGCGAAATAGACGTGAAAACGGACTCGGAGCACCGAAATAAGTCAAAACAGAAGTTTTTGATTTGTGGCAGTTTAGGGCACCCGAAAGTTGGATTTAGGGCGCCCAGTTGTTGAGTGCTTGTCTTGTGATCTTACTGAGTCATTTCGGATCTAGATTAGGGCCCCCGAAAAGTGAGTCCGAAAGTTCACTTCGTGAGTATCGAACGTGCTAACACGTGTGATGTGGTAGGTGAGTTCCGCCGGACCACGTTAAGGCACATCAGACCGCCTGGCGGAGAATCCGAGGGCTGTTCAGTGCAGGCTGGAGGATCTGGGCGCCCAGTTCTTGGGTTTTGGGCTCCCGAATGTTGAATTTTCAGCATGGGACAGGTTAGCAGTATGAGTTCTTGGGGCTTATGTTAGCTGATTTTGCTGCTATAAATAGAGAAAGATGAACCCCCAGAAGCCCTTTTGCTTCCCTTGCATGGTGAGCTCTGAAAAATTGCAGGAAACCCCTCCAACTCCTCCAAATTCCATCTTCTCCCAATGAAGGCTTTGGATTCCAGCAGAATTCCAGCATCGACCTGTGGCGTTTCAGCTCGTGTGCAGTGTAGGAGTGTCCAAATCATATGAAACTTGGTTTGTTGGATTGTGGACTCTTAGAGGAAGGTGTGGGATCCTTCCAATTACGATTTGGACAGGTATGTATGCTGAAGTCGCTGTTTTATTGGACCCCTTGTGTTCTTGAGCTGAACTTGGGTTTTTTTTGGTTTATGGATCCAAATCTCTATGGAGCTGGATTTTTGAAGTGAGGACTGGTTTTTCCTCACCCTTTCCTGATTTGAAAGTTCTTCCCACCTGGATTTGAGATTTCAAAGGTGAGTTTTAGTTCAGATTTAGAGAGTTAAGCATAGGTGCTGAAATTTGTGAAAGTTGATGATTTTTGAAGCTTTGGGGAAGATTTGGATTGATCCCTCACTATATTTGGGAGGTTTGTGACCTTATTCCCTGGGCTAGACTTGTTAGAATTCCCGGAATTAAGCTAGAAGTGCTATTTGCTAAGTTGCTGAAATTCTGAATGCAGTTTTGTGTGCCCGGGTGGATCCGAATCTGATCGGAGCCCTTTTTGGAGATCTATTCGAACTCGCTTTTGGCTGAGAATTGGTGGGATTGTTCTTGAGCCTCTCCTGGTGAGTTGGGTGAATTTTCACTGCATTTGGACCATGGAATTAGATTTTATCGCAAGTTGAACTCATACTGGTCGTGCTGCCAGGCTGCAGCTCTGGGCTGATGTTCTGGGCGCCCAGAACCTGAGCATGGAGGATCCAAATCCTGTTTCTCAGCTGAATTGAGTTCAGCTTCGGCCGATTTCGTGCGAGGGCTTTCTACTCGACTCCTAGCCGTGGTTGGATAGCGTTTGAGGTGGGTTGATGTTGCCGAAAGCTTCGGAATTCCTCCTAAGTTGTAGAGAGTGCAGCATGTTGTTTTATTATCAGATTTTTCATGTTAGTAGCTCGAATTCATGAATTTGCATGTCCTCACTTAAAATCTGAATTTGGAGTATAACTTAATAATTTTAGACATGATTTACATGCTGAACTGGGATTTGACTTAGGAGAAAACTCGTACCTACAACCGTCACTTTCCGAAACACATGCGCAGAGACCTCGGAGCCAACAACCAGGCTCCCATCATCAGGTCGCCAAAACACCTGGCAAAAACCGAGATCACCTCGCAACACAAACCTTTCAGCTGTGAAGGCACAGCTACCGAGCTAAAGGCAGCCAAACTCAACCGGAGTCAAACCATCCGCAGTGATGGCAAATCTGCGCGAAACCACTCCAGGATCAGCTCACGACTCACTACGTGATCAGGGATGACCACCACACAGCTTTCCCACAAAACGACGAGGAGATTGTCTTGCAAGAGAAAGCATCGACCCAATCCAGAAAGTCCCAAAAGGGATAGGATATTTCGTCCTAACTTTTGACACTACGTTGTCTGCAGCCAACGTACTTATCAAAAGAAAACGAAATATCCCACGATCAAATGCCAAGAACCAGTTGGCAACACCACAAAGGTACCAGGTCAACCAACTCAAAAGCTGGACCAAAATCACAGACGAGTCACCGAATTAACGGAAAAAAGCGAACCGACCCACAAAACAAAGTCTGCCCTGAGCCAACTCCCTAGGAGTCTTCGGCTTCCAACAACAAACCGACGGCTATAGGCGACGTAGGGTCGTCAACCACACGAACCAAAGCGAAGGAAGAACAAATCCAGCATCGACTAACCGACATCAAACGCGGTGAGACCTCCAACAACAACTTGGAAGATCTCGCGACAACACGAAAACCTATAGATACCACCAGAAATCCCAACACACACCAATTAGGCGTTAGGATAGTCGCAAACCATGTAGGCACCAACAAAAAACCCGACACCGAACAGTGTCCACTCAGTCTAGTACACGTCAGTTTGATGCAAGAACTAGCTAAAGGTCGAAAGACCAACACTGACGATTCCACCAGCAAGACGTCAGAGGGGTAGGCTTCACCGCCCTACCCAACAAAATAGAGAGGGTAACACCAAAGTTGCGGTCGAAGCCGCTCAAAGCACCGTCTCCGTAGAGACGCTCGCAGTGGCCCTCGTGCTCAACACGGAAAGTGGGGCCAGGGCAAGAATAGCCCAAACGACAACACAGATCCACCAAGTGACGTCACCTAGCCCACAAGGGCCACCACCTGCCAACGAGTGGTTACGCAAAGGGGAAAAACACCCTGCCACTTGGTATCTGTCAGGTACTCCACCACCACTTCTAGAAGGAGCACGAGTCTGCGAACAAGGGCGGATCGAACCTCAGGAAATCCGCCAATCGCGCCCGGATGTGGCCACCACCCTCAATCACGGGGTCGGCGTCCACACGCGAAACAGCCGACGTAGTCGCTGTCGTCGTCGCGGTCGTGGCCACAACGGCGTGGGTGCCACAGGAGGGTCTGCAGTCATCGGGGCACTCGACGAAGGAGTAGGAGGGGCTGGAGCGGCAGTCGCCGTAGCCTGCTGCTGCTCAAACTGCCGGAACAAGTCGGAACATGCCGGAGAGGGTCGTCAGCTGACCCCTCACCTTGGCCTCAAGCACACAGGGTACGATCTACATCAGGCTGTCCGCCTCCTGCCGGCTCCTCACTCGAACCAGCCGCAATAGCCCGAGTCTGAACACCAGCAGACGGCTCCGCAGGTGCACGCCTACCACCACGACCCGGACGAGGAGGTCTACCACGACCACAAGCTATCTGCAAAATACAGAAACCTGCGCAAGAGAAAGGGGTCGGCAACTCCCACAAAACACAAGCCGAACACAAACCCCTCGAACTCGCGCACCTATACATCCTAAGTCTTCCTATGGGTCAGCCTAACCAATGGTTCAGTTACAAGTTTATGAATGAATGAGTGTTTGTACCCTTTACGCTCTGATACCATCTCAATCTATCACGCCCCAGGCTAATTTTAGAAGCGGAAAATACGTGCCAATTTTTTTTTGAAAGCCTAGCCCGCGCCACGTACAGACCCGCCACAAATACAGGGTCCACTGTACACACGGACAGAGCCTCCCCTGTATTTGCACGGCACGGCGTACACAACATACAACAGGATCACAACCACTATTCATTCACCACACAAACAACAAAATCACAACACATGATTCATACAGCTAACCGTCCTTAAACCTGTATGAATCTAAGCAAGTCCTTAGGCGAAGGATGATGCGATGCACAAACAGCAGATCATTCTAGAAAATTGCTCCTTATCCAGAAGCTTTATTTGAAACCCAAATTTCAATCATTTTTAAAATTCTTTGAAAACTGTTCTCCACACGAGAACTCCTTTTCTGAAAACGCTACCACGAGGGGTAGAAAACCAAGTGATGCGATAAAGGAACATCTAGACGCATAAACAACCAAATAATCCAAGCATGCAACTACACATATGAATACTAAACAAATCCACAAGATAAGCATGCTAGACATAATATCCATAAGGTAACTGAACCATATCCATAACTAACTGATAGAGGATAAGAGTGATAACCAAATCTGGAGAGGAAAGCCTCACAGATCGGGACCTCTAGTACCACTAACTAGGCGTGCCTCGCTGCGTCCCGACTCTCACCACCCTGCTCACCTGAAAACAACAACGAGGGCGGGGGGTGAGAACATGTAAACATGTCTCCCCTCCCAGTGGGTACCGCAAGCCGACGAAGGCGAGGTGTACACACCGGCACGAGGGTCAACAAAAAGATAGATAAGGTAAACAGTAGCACAAGTAAATATGAGGCTGACATACAACTGAACAATTATGCTACTGTAAGCAACTAGTATATGCATCAATGGGGATAACCACAAAGTAAACCCAATCCATAGCCACCGGGACGTATCCCTGGCACTGTCACCTGCTCATTTCTCGGCACATAAACCTTCTGCACGCAACGCATCAAGGCTCACGGGTCGGATCCAAACTCAACGACCCTTTTCCGAAAAAGAACACCCCCAGGCGGTGGATCAGACCGCTGGTGTACGTGAAGTGCTAGAAGAGCTGTGATGATCGATGCGAATGCTCAATCCACAGAATGGCAACGAGTCGTGAAGCAACTGATAAACCACAACGAGGATCGCTCGGAACAACAGGCGATCACTACCGACCAACTGGGTCGTCTCAATAATCATGCAAACCACAACTACTCTACTATCCAAGCACACATAAGTAGAGTCAACGGGAGTCAAGTGAACTAATAACTGAAATGCAAGAGAAGGGATAGAAAGGTATCACCGTAGTCCACTGAACCGACCCCGGATCGAAGTACCCACCTGTAGGTAAGATCAAGCCTAACACCGACGGCTCTCGGGAACCGCGACAGGACCTACGAAAGACTCACAGGGTCAAGGTCCACCAAGTCGACGCAAAACACAAAGCTCTCACATCCCGAAATCGACGGATCGCCCGGAAAATCCACCGGAACGATCCCGAAACCACACTAAGCCCCAGAGGGGTACCTACAGCCAACCAAGTCCTCCGCTGTCCCCCAAACACACAAAACAAGGTGGCGGGACAGCGAGCACAAGCTCGGGGTGCCACGAACACAAACGCACCCGAAAAGGCTTCCCGGGTTCCCGAAAAATGCCGATTTGGCACCGGAACCCCTCGTCACTCATCCGTTGTCCTCGAAACTTTGGGACAGCGATGAGGAACAGCCAACGAGGCTAAACAACGAAGCCAAGTCACTCACGAAAATAGCGAGTGAGTCGCACAACTAAAAACACGCGTTTCGCCGATTAATTCATCGAAAAACGCATCAAAAATAAATCCGGATCTCCGCGAAGGGCGAAGGGGTTGGACAACCAGTCCACAAGGCCTCAAGGATCATGCCCTTGCTGCCCGCAGCGTCGCAACACTGCCACAATCACCAAAGTCCACAAACAAGCAACAATTACAAACATACAAGCAATAAATTAGGCCGTTCGAGCAATCCGTACGTCTGCACGACCTTCCGCAAGCACCAGCGGATAGGTAACGACGTAACAGAGGCCGTGCTCACAGCCTCACTGCGACAGGACCAGTCGCAAGCCCAAAAATTGCATAAAAATAGTGAAGGCATGCGATAACCAAGCTTGACAACGGCCGAACAGCAAAACGGCTCAACCAAACCGAAATCTAAGGTGAGCATGATGATCAGCGCATCGCCGCGATCATCGTGCTCACCTTCCCGGGCTTCGGGAGGCAACAGGGAGCACAAACAAGCATGCGGCCCAAAACAAGCTAAAAACACACCCTGGCCGGAGCAACCAGCTCCGGCCGGCGGCCGGCCGACATGCACATCGCGCGGCGGCCAGGGTCAGATGCGGGGGTGGAGAGGAAGAGGGAGCTCACCTCAGCCGGCGGCAGGAAGCGGCGGCGGCGGCGCAGGGAGAAAGCCAACTCTCGGGTTGGCTAGGGCACGGCGGCGCGGCAACGGACGGCGACGGCGGCTGGCGGCGACGCGAGCACCGGCAAGAGGAGGTCGCCGGACGTCGGCCTGCCGGTGACCGCGACAAAGGAAACCGGCGACGGCGGCGGCGGAGCGAGCTCGGCCGCGGCTGCCCTAGATGCCCAGCCAAAACCCGCGGCGGCCACGGCGGCGCTCCGGCGGCACGGGCGACGGCCGGGGAGGCAGGGGGCGGTGCCGGAGGACCCGAGGGTGACGGTGCTCACCCTCCAAGGCGGCGGGAGGCGGCGGCGGCTCGGGCCCACTAGCCTCGGCCCGCAGCTGCCCTAGCAGCTGCTGCGGCAGCTGGGCTGCGGCTCCTGGCAGCGGGGCACGTCGCCGACGGTCGTGCCACCTCAGGGGGAGCTCAGGCGTGGGTTCCCCCTGGGTGCACACCGCAGGGAAGGAGAAGAAGAAGAAGGAGGAGGAGAAGAAGAAGAAAAAGAGAGAGATGGAGTGGCCGGGGTTGCGCCGGCCAGGGGTGGTCGGCGGCGGCCGGCCGAGCTCGGGGAGGTGGCTGAGGAGCTGGGGGAGCTGGGGCTCGCTACTGGGGAGGCTGAGGGAGAGAGAGGGAGTGAGGTTTCCAACCTCCACTCACACACACACACAACACACATATAACACATTACACAAATGCAAAAACACCTCTCAAACAAAGAATATAGCCCCTGGGTCCCCCCCAGCAGGAACAAAATGCCCAGACACCCCTCCACAAGCAATCTTACGTGAAACGGTGCGAGAAACAGGGTCCAGATCGCGAAACTGCAAAAATGTACAATACGACCCCTCGGCGAAGAACATGCAATAACTTTCAATCCGTCCGTCACATGTCGAAACGGATTGTGCTATTACGTTCAGCACTGTCGAGATATCGAATCTATTATTTTGGATCGTCAGAAACGGACTCCGGATTGCGCCGCTAAGCCGTTCTCTATCCGCAACAAAACTTAAAACAATAAAAATACACTAAATATACTATATATATATACATATATATATATATACCCATACATATATATATACGTATACAGGTCAAATACACAGTAACAGGGGAGAGGAATACCGAATTCAAATTTCCAAAATCCGAATTCTCACAGTTAGACTGTTTGGTACCTTCGAGTGCCGTCGGGGCCGACGGTGGACTCATATTTCTTCTGTTGCATCAGATTGTGCCGTGGGCACATGAGCCTTGGTTGTTAGACCGACTTGACCCCTTTTATTTCGGTTTTAGCCTGTGTTTACTTGATTGAGCTGTCAGATTCGTAATTACACTCGGCTGGGTCGCCCCCACGAGTGCCACTTCGGAGTTGGACTTTGTGCGTCGCAGTAGTCCCGGTTGGATGCTGCTTTACACCGAAAACCCTCGTGGGTGAAGTACGGTACAGCTTAGGGTACAGGCGGGACAGGTCTGTTGAGGTCCCGATAGACTCGGGTCAGTTTGGGCAGTTTATTCATAGTGAGAGTTGCATTTACTCCTGTGATTGTTATGCATAGTGGTAGGGTAGTGGCATTACAGCTATAGAGTTTATTCCAGCTTACTTTATTTGTTCTTTACCTACCAGCTATACTGTTAGTCTCGTCGACTTAGTGGGTGGACCGTTGGGGTCGGTAGTGGTACCCACTGAGGACTAATTCTTTTGATAGTAGTTCTCACACCCATTGTTGCCACCTTTTCTTGCAGAGCCTTCGTCTGTTGCAGCTGCTGCTTCTGTTCCTGCTGATCGAGGTAAGGGAGTCGCGAGCTAGATCCCTGCCTTCCCCAGCTTTTTCTAGAGGAGGACCCTACTGGAGATAGTTTTATTTTGGGTTGTGCCATGTACATATATTGTGAACTTGTTGTTCCTGTGAGAGATAGTTTTGTACCTATTTTGGCTTTAGAGGAACTGTTGTATTTTGGATCCTATATGTACAGGTGGCTTTTGTTTTATTAGTATGATCTTATTTCAGCTCTATATATCTCTTGTAGTTGCTTGTATTTATTTTTATAGGTTAGCTATCGCTTCGTATACATGAAAAAATTTATGTATACGGCGGATCTGTTTGCGAGCCCAGAAAAACGAGCAATTCGAGGTGTGACAGATTAAGTTGGTATCAGAGCTTAGGAATAGGTCGTTGGGACTTAGTAAACCCTAGACTTGTGCAGACCCTAGGAATGCAAGACGTGAGAGACGTGACTTGCTGCGAAAGTCATCGATTTGATTGTGGAACTCATCCTTAAGTGGAGGGAGTGATCGAAGACGTGTGTCCTTTCCTGCCGCGAACTTGCGTCGGCTGCAGACGACGTCAAGCAGTGGGGGAAAAGAGGCGACCTTCTAGACTTTCGCTTGATTGGGTCAAGAGTTGTTTGTGTTATGTGACTAATGTGTGTGCTGTTGCAAGTGGTCATGATGCCTCCCTGACACCGAGGTCGACCCCCGACGCGGGCTACCCCCGCGCCTTCTGAGGTGCCAGAGCAGGCGGGACCTAGTGCACCCCTAGATTTGAGAGAGCAGTTGGCTGCCCTAGCTGAGGCATCTAGGCAGCAGGGTGCGCTATTACAGAGGGTGTGCGATACTTTTACTCAGTAGCCGAGTGCAGCACCTAGAGCGACAGAGTCGCAGGAGCCACTTTCTTCTACTCCAGTGGATGTTCCAGCTACAGCCGCACCACCATCAGCGACAGTCCCGGCCGCGCCGATTGGCGATGCTTCGCGGTCAAGTAGACAGATGTCAGAGGCTGAGCAGGAGAGGATGACTGAGAGGCTGGCTCATTTCTGCCGGTTTGATCCGCCTCGCTTTGATGGTAGCCACACCGAGCCATGGGTGGTGGAGGCCTGGGTGTGTGAGATGGAGAAGTTATTTGAGGATCTCTTCATACCAGAGCGGGAGCAGGTTCACTTGGCGGTTCATTGCTTGACGGGTGACGCACGTATCTGGTGGAGGAGGATGAGACAGAGCAGGTCGCTGGATGCGCTGCGGTTGAGTTGGGACGAGTTTTGCGGGATGCTGTACGGGTCCTATTTCCCAAATAACGTGAAATAGAAACTTGAGGAGGATCTGAAGAATCTACTGCAGGGAGAGCGCATAGCGCAGGAGTATACTCGAGAGTTTACCAGACTCTTGAACTGTGTACCATTTGCAGCGAGAGACGAGGCTCACAAGGTTTACTTGTTCGAGCGGGGACTTAGGCTGGAGATTTTTACTTTGGTTCAGGCGCAGAGGTTGCAGACCTTGGATGCGTCGATTGAGCAGGCACTGTGGGTCGAGCGAGGAGCAGCCCTGACGACGAGAGAGCGGGCAGCCGCACTGAGTCAAGGTCTGGATAGGAAGCGCCCGGCTCCAGGCGACGGAGGACAGACCAGCAGCAGACGTTCGCCGAGGCCTCCACAATCACGTTCTCAGGGTCGTGGGTTTTCGGGGCGACAGCGGTCTGGTGGATTTCGTCAGCAGGGACGGCAGAAGAGGGGAGCGCCGAGATGTGTCATCTGCGGAGGACCACATTGGCCTAGGATGTGCGAGCAGAGAGAGGGCCGGTGCTTTGGGTGTGGTCAGCCAGGACATCTACGGGCAGCTTGTCCCCGAGCAGCGTCGCCAGCACCATCGACAGCATCAGCACCCCCAGTTTATCAGCAGACTTATGGAGCTCCACCGATTCATAGCCAGACAGACCGAGCTTCAGCGCCACGCCCGGCTGAGCGGCGACAGCAGGCGCAGAGCGGTCGGGTCTATGCGGCTCAGGTTGAGGACTCCACGGCAGCAGATCATGTGGTGGCAGGTATCATTTTAATTTTTGGCATTAGAGCTCGTGCATTATTTGATACCAGTGCATCACATTCATTTATTAGTCGAGCATTTCTATCACTGCATGGACTAGTGATAGGGCCTTTACCACATGCACGAGAGGTGCAGATTCCCGAGCATGTTTTGCATGTGGCGGAGTGTTGTTGGGCTTGTCCAGTGCAGCTTGGACCTTGGGTGATGCCCGCAGACCTATGTTACGGATTTTTTATATTGGCATATTTCGTGAAGTGAGTCGGAGTCTTGAAGGTTCAAAGAAGAAAAGACGAAAATTGAAGACTCAAAGACTCAACGTATGAATTCACGATGCTTGGTAAGTTTAAATAATCTTGAAGATGATTTATGAACATTTATAAGTGTTTGGAAGACATTAGAATAGGTTTTTAATGATTTATAAACGAATCGGAAAAATTCATGCTACGGGGTCCGGACCCTGGGAGCTGCGGTCCGGAACCCGTAAGCCTGTCAGGTTGTTTCGTAAACCGGGTCCGGACCCTGATGGCTGCGGTCCGGACAATGAAAAGATGAAACGTTTCAGAGTCCGGACCCCGCAATCCAAGGTCCGGACCCCGACCCGTCGCGAATTTTTGAAAAGTTATTTTTTCAATCCTACTCTGATTCTAATGTCTCCCAAATCTATAAATAAGATGGTAGATTTCTTAAAATCATTTTAGCAATCCTAATTTGATTCCAAACCTTTTTAAAATCAGTTTTTCAATCATAATCGAAATCGGTTTGCTTCCAAACCTTTCTAAAAACTATTTTTAATCATAATCAGTAGTACACTGAACTTTAGCAAATTGCGGAGTTCTAGTGTGAGAATAGTGCCTTATACTATTCTGGAGTTTTGGTTGAGTTTGTTGAGCTTTGGAGTGTTTTCGGGACTTGAAAAGTGCGAAAACGGACTCCGGGAGTCGAAATATGCAAAAGTGCAGATTTTGCATTGCATACCGGTATCTGGCTTTGGGATACCGGAATCCAGTGAAGACTGGTTGTGCGCAGCTCTCGGGTTCCGCGGAATCCTGCTGGTGATACCGGAATAGGTTGGCATTCCGGTATGTGCAATTCGCATACCGGTACTGAAGTGATTAGTACCGGTACTGGGAGTTGCATACCAGAATCCTGTTGCGTGGCCTGCTTGGCCGAGGCTCGGGTTTTGCAAAATTTGTGCAGTATACCGGTATACACATGCGCATACCGGTATACAGTGCTGCAGAGTGTATTTTGTGCAGTTTTGCAATTTTGGCTTTTTGAGGGGCCTAAGTGGATTTTGTGCTTTAGGGTTAAGTACCCCTTCACCCCCTCATGTGGCTGTGTTGGCTGAGGATGGAGGAGAAGGAAAGGTAGGTTTCCCTCTCTCTCTCTCTAGATTTTCTCTTCCCCCAACCCCTTAGATCATGGTTTGATCTCCTTTCTCTCCATTTTCTCCATAGAGGATGACTTCTAGGCATGGAGGAGCTTGTGGCTTGTGAGGAGAGCTTGTTGGTGGATAGATCTTCAACCCTAGCTCGTTTAAGCTTGGTTGGGAGTTTGATTTGAGGTTAGTAAACTCTTTTACAACCTCTATTTGTGATTTTTGCTTGGATTTGGGATGAAAACCTAGTTTCATGAAAACCAGGGTTCGAATTAGGGTTTCTTGATTGGGAGCTCTTGAGATGGAATTGATGGGTGTAGAATGTTGTTGTAGGTTGGATTTGAAGATCTCTAACCTCAATTTGGACTTAGAACAAGTTTTACTTGCTCAAGGTAATTTCCACCCATTTACCTCATTAATTTTTGGGTAGTTTTCGAATTGCTTGTTCGATACCCCTAACCCCTTGGAAAATTATCTTAGGGTATGAGAAGCTCGGGGGACAACTTCGTTTCGAAGTACTGCGAGGTTTCGACGGGTATCCGGTGGGTCTGACCTCACCGAAATGGGTGAACTCCCCCTATGTCTCCTATCTTGTTATAGGATTGATTAGATGCATAATTATGATAATTATGGCATGATGATAATGTGATTGCATGAGACATACAAGTTGTTTATCAAAAATACATATTTCATATAGTATGGCATTATGAGAATATTATGCATGCTAGAGATGAGCATCATATGAGACACTACTTGAGTGGTGGACTAGTGAATTCTCGTCGCATACTAAAGTATGCTTGTATAGAGAAAAGAGAGGATATGGCTATGCAGGATAAGTTGTTGCACCTTATCTAGGTGAGCAACTTTGACGGGCATCGTTGGCTTTTGGCTCGACCTTTTGGTCGTGGAAATGATTCCATGTTTAAGACATAAGGAATGGAATTCTATTTGCATTGATTATTACAATTGGTTAAGCATGAGTCCAATTGGTTAACTAAATACTTGCATGATAGTTTTATACTCTATGCAGTAGAGGTTAGTGTAGCTCATGCATGGCATGATGTGGTCTCGTTGGCATCGTAGAATGCATTGACATAGTATTGTAGAATGCATGATATATGGCATTAGAATAATGCATGGTTTATGAACTTTGTAAACAAAGAGATGAACGGTTACATGTTAGAGACATGTGCATATTGGTAGGGATATACCATCGGACATTGAGAACAACATGATATTGTTGACATTTAGCATATTGGCTATTGAATGTAGTAAACATGACATGACGTATTTTTGACATAGTGTGAGGTTAAACAAATGACTTTTCACTTAGGTGAATAACTAGGTTGACATTATGACATAGTGTTAGATCCTTGGACATTGGTTGGCTATTCCATGTTAGAGACATGACGAGCATGACATTGTGGTTGATTATGACTTGTGCCCTCGGATTCTTCCGCGCTTGCTTGTGAGGGTCGCGCCCCACAAGCTGACACTCCGGAGTTGGTCTTTGCGATTGTAGGTCGCCGTGCGATGTAGAGTGGCCGAAATGGATTGCCGTGGGAAAGTCTCATTGTCTACGGGAAGTGTTGACTACCACGGGGCCATTAAGCGGGGCACAGGCCGGGACGTTACCTTGTGTAAGTCCCTTGTGGATTGGGTAAAAGCTGAGTAAACTGGACATAGTACATTGGTTGCTTGATGCATATACATGTAGTGTATGGACTTAGTAGTGAGTCGCATATCGTGGCATTACTTAGCTTGACCTCCTTTGGATACATGCAACATAGTTGGACAATTGTATTAGTCATTCTTGCATGGGCATCCGTAGTGGCATTATCCTATACTCATGATGTTTAGTATAGAGGCATGATATTATGATGATAAGAATAGAAAGATTCTTTTTAACCCGTAAACATGGCATTAATTTGACATGCATGTAAAATGATGTGATTAAATGTTGAGCTTATGACAATAGAGCATATCCATGTTCATGTAGATGATTTAGTCATTGGAGGCATGATAGTTGTAGAACTACCTGTTTAGCATTTAATATTTTATGCTTTATATTTTAGTTATACTATCTTGCCTCAGTTGACCTAGCGGTGTAATTCGCCACTCTCGGCGGCTTACCCAATGGGAACTATTGATTAATAGTTCTCACCCCCATTGTTGTTGGGTTTTATTTCAGAGCCTTCCGCAGCAGGAGAGGCTTGGGATCGCGGCGAGGGGTTAGCAGCTAGCTAGAACCTCTACGGTGTTGTTGTTGTAGGCATACCATGATGTCCTTTCATTGTATTTTATATGAAAGGTGTATAGTTGTTTTTTTTCTAAAGAGTGATCTTCTAGTATTGCTAAGATGTATAATGATTATTGTATATCTTGAGATTTTAGTTGTGTTGATCTTGATTTAGTTGTAGAAATATGTTCTCGCTCTGATCACCTTGTTTAGGATGTATTCCTTATTCTATTGGATTCTTGTTGTTGTAGACGCCTTGTGTACATTGTGTTTGCTTTGAGGTACACGGCGGGTCTGTGCACGTGCCTGGTAGGCTTCCACGAGGGCCCGGGGCGTGACAGATTATTGTGGTATCAGAGTCTAGGGTTAAGTCTCAGTGGACCTAGTAAACCTTAGGCGGGTTGGACGATAAGGAATAGGAACGTGAGAGACGAGATCTCTTGTGACATATTGGCGAAAGTATTATGATTGGGTCGTTTCTAAAGCTCCAAAGGTGTTGGAGTTAGATCGGAGTGAACCACTTCTATACCCTTGGAGGGTCACGTTGGCGGCCGACAACGTGACATCGGGGAATAGTGGGAGTCCACTTCGTTACTTTCGCATGATTGGGGTTATAGTCTTGTGTGGGGATGCGTTGGCGTGGGGTGTTTTACCTGCGCATGTTTTGCTTGTTGCAGCTTGAGTGGTGAACGACGCACTCGATGGCGGCCGAGGCAGCCGAGACGGGAACCCTGCATCCTCCGGATTTGGTGAGACCCAGAAGTTGAGAGAACAACTGGTAAATTTAGCGAGTGTGGTGGAGCGGCGATCATTATGATGTTACTCCAAGTTGAGGCTTTGCGCCGGCAGACGAGAGGATTAAGCAACTAGAGGATTTGTCAATCCAGTTGGCAGTCGACCTCAAGAAATGTTATGAGAATGCGGATCGTACCTTGATAAGGGCGAGAGACGTGGAGACCGTTGGGACGGCAAAAGAAGCTATTACGTGTGGCAAGTCTATCGTAAGAGGACAATCAAGATGATCAAGGAGAAATTGATCTCGAAAAGGTGGACCTTTAGCAGGATGATAATGGGACGTCAAATCGTCATCGACTATTGTGACGTGTGAGCGGTGGAGCCGCGAGTGCCTGATGATGCCCTTGGAGTAGGGGCAAGTACTCTTTTCGTGGCCAGGTGGGCCATTTCCAGTCGGAGTGTTTGAGGAGAATAGTGTCGACAATGTTGGGATCGACTTCGCGCGGCCGGTTTTGGATGTGTGCGTGCCTGTTTGACGGGCGGATGATGACGCAGCGACGATGGAGGTTGTCGCAGCTCGTAGTATTGGAGCTTGTTGTTTGTTATGATTGTGGCTTTGGATCGGCTGTTTGCCGAATGCTTGGCAGGGAACTTGTTTCCCTTGATGCTGGCTGATCGAGTGGTCCTGAGTGTTTGGACTTGTGAGTACTGTTCTTGTACTCCGTTAGTTTTGGATGTTTTGCGCGCCAACGAAGCGATTGGCTTTATTTGGCTGAAAGCGTATAGTTCTAATTTGAACTTGGGCTGGCTCTTCGGCTATCTGATTGCCGATGAGTGTGTAAGCCGAGCTGTAGTGCTTTGGGAACTTGGACACGAAATAGTATTTTCAGAGGGCTTGGAGGTTTGCTAATTGCGATGATCGTTTCACCTGCCCAAGCCTAGTTGTTGGCTGAGTGAGCGCGTGCGTGGCCTTTGGGCCAGCATCTTTGGTGAGTGTTGAGAATCCTCAAAAGCGAGGATGTCTCTTGTGAGGGAGTTGCTTGTGCAATCCCGGTTGTGTTGTGAGAGTTGAAGGCTTGGTCTGGAGACCTCTTTTGCCTAGTGTTTCCTCTTGTGGAGCATAGATCTCATTTGTTTTGAGTGGACGGGTCGTTTCGACTGTGGGTTGACTATCGTGAACTCGGTAGGGTCACGATCAAGAATATGTACCCGTAGTAGAGATCGGTTGATCTGTTTGATCAAGCTCCATGAATTCTGGTTTTACTCGAGGGTAGTTGCAATCTGAGTACTACTCTCGTTGGATCGAGTTTGAGTTTGGACCGAGGGTGACTTGTTCACTCGGTGTAGACATTACGAAATTGTCGTGATGTCGTTCGAGCTGTTGATGCTCTTGTGTGTTGTGATGTTTGGCCCTTCTGGGTGTCTTTGTCTCTGTGCGCATCGACGACATGTGGGAAGTCGAGAGGCGATG
This sequence comes from Puya raimondii, assembly GCA_016920855.1. Taxonomy (NCBI): domain Eukaryota; kingdom Viridiplantae; phylum Streptophyta; class Magnoliopsida; order Poales; family Bromeliaceae; genus Puya; species Puya raimondii. The sequence goes on from JABWPP010000049.1 coordinate 48,729,058, forward strand.
AAGACCATGAAGATTCCCTTGAATGAGGATTGCAAGTGCTTCAAGTTGAAGACGTGCTGATTTGGTTGTGAGGACTAGTGTCCCTTGGCAGTTGATGCCAAAGTGGATATGAGTGGAGATCTCAAGGAAATCAACCATCCATAGTGGATTGAGATAAGCGGATGTAATCGAAGTTCAAACTTTCTAGTTTGATTAGATGTTATGGATAATTGTGAGGAGAATACTGAGTTGTCTACTCCCTTCTTTTGACTCACACATAAAGGGATTAAACCTTTTGGAAGGATATGTGTGAGAGAAGTTTCTTGGAATTGTTGGTGTGGTTGACGACCGCCAACCCTGGTTACCCCGAAGGCGGGTTATGCGTTTTGTAGTTGTGTTTCTCTCCACGGTTTGAGTTGCGTTCTGGTGTGGAATTGAAAGGTAGTATTGACCTTTCAGCAAGTGAGAGAATGCAAGAGGAATCGCCAAATTGTGATTTGGAAAAAATTGCCATGGCATTTGCTTGGAAAATGTGGCAATTGTATGCATTGTTAGTGGTGTGAAGTGCACCCAGATCTTAATGTTGGAAATGCCTCTTCACTCAGGAGAATGAGTGGAAGCTGTGAAAACAGGTTAGAGGCTGGTGTTCTAGAGATATCGATGAGATGAGTAATATGGATTGATATCTGTCCTTTGGATCGGATCACGTGAGTTAGCCTTGATCCCGACTGGTAAATTGTGCAATTGAGACCAAGAGTGCAGTAACTGATGAATTCCTAGTGGACTGTCAGAAAGTGCCTTGACAGTGGAACTGATAAGTTGTACCTGTGATAGCAGGATTTATGTGATATGCTATGTGAAGGCTATCTACCTGGTATGGATAGATGATTGCCGGAGTCTCCGGAATTGGATTGTCTCGCTTCTAAGCTAGACGTGATGATTGTTGAGAGGTTGTGAATAGGAGTAACTACTCACCTGAATTGGATTGATGAATTTTTGCACCAGTATACCTTGGTAAATTGTGCGATTGCGTAGAGCAACTAGCTCTACCGCTTTGGACTTTGAGTAAAACGGATGATCCCCGTTGAGAGATGTGATTTTGGCACTTGAATCAGATGATCTGGTGGTGATACTTGATTAAGGAAAATCCAAGAGCTTTGTGTATTAGGAATCTAAGTTCAGATTCTTGGAATTATTTGAGACCCTGAGGCAAATGGGCCTAGTGGCATGTCAAGTTGTTTCACTTCAGGGCTGTTGAAGGTATATGAAGTGTGTGGACGCTCCGAGCGAGTATTTGAAGTATACCCCGATGGTGGATGTCGTATCATTAGAGCTACATTAAGAGCTAAACTTCAAGGAGCATATTGTTGGATTGGACTTGTGGAATGTAGGAATTCGGGATTATCACTATTCCTACTACAAGATGCTTTGGAGCAACATCTTGGACGCGATGCATGGCGTGAGAGCTGGAGGCTTCACTGCGAGGACGATGTTCTGTCTCCTCTGGACTTGTTGTCTAATTGGTTGTTGTTGTTGATCCGTAGTTTCGCGGACGAAACTCCTTTTTTGGAGGGGAGTATGTAGTACACTGAACTTTAGCAAATTGCGGAGTTCTAGTGTGAGAATAGTGCCTTATACTATTCTGGAGTTTTGGTTGAGTTTGTTGAGCTTCGGAGTGTTTTCGGGACTTGAAAAGTGCGAAAACGGACTCCGGGAGTCGAAATCTACAAAAGTGCAGATTTTGCATTGCATACCGGTATCTGGCTTTGGGATACCGGAATCCAGTGAAGACTAGTTGTGCGCAGCTCTCGGGTTCTGCGGAATCCTGCTGGTGATACCGGAATAGGTTGGCATTCCGGTATGTGCAATTCGCATACCGGTACTGAAGTGATTAGTACCGGTACTGGGAGTTGCATACCGGAATCCTGTTGCGTGGCCTGCTTGGCCGAGGCTCGGGTTTTGCAAAATTTGTGCAGTATACCGGTATACACATGCGCATACCGGTATGCATTGCTGCAGAGTGCATTTTGTGCAGTTTTGCAATTTTGGCTTTTTGAGGGGCCTAAGTGGATTTTGTGCTTTAGGGTTAAGTACCCCTTCATCCCCTCATGTGGCTGTGTTGGCTGAGGATGGAGAAGAAGGAAAGGTAGGTTTCCCTCTCTCTCTCTCTAGATTTTCTCTTCCCCCAACCCCTTAGATCATGGTTTGATCTCCTTTCTCTCCATTTTCTCCATGGAGGATGACTCCTAGGCATGGAGGAGCTTGTGGCTTGTGAGGAGAGCTTGTTGGTGGATGGATCTTCAACCCTAGCTCGTTTAAGCTTGGTTGGGAGTTTGATTTGAGGTTAGTAAACTCTTTTACAACCTCTATTTGTGATTTTTGCTTGGATTTGGGATGAAAACCTAGTTTCATGAAAACTAGGGTTCGAATTAGGGTTTCTTGATTGGGAGCTCTTGAGATGGAATTGATGGGTGTAGAATGTTGTTGTAGGTTGGATTTGAAGATCTCTAACCTCAATTTGGACTTAGAACAAGTTTTATTTACTCAAGGTAATTTCCACCCATTTACCTCATTGATTTTTGGGTAGTTTTCGAATTGCTTGTTCGATACCCCTAACCCCTTGGAAAATTATCTTAGAGTATGAGAAGCTCGGGGGACAACTTCGTTTCGAAGTACTGCGAGGTTTCGACGGGTATCCGGTGGGTCTGACCTCACCGAAATAGGTGAACTCCCCCTATGTCTCCTATCTTGTTATAGGATTGATTAGATGCATAATTATGATAATTATGGCATGATGATAATTGTGATTGCATGAGACATACAAGTTGTTTATGAAAAATACATATTTCATATAGTATGGCATTATGAGAATATTATGCATGCTAGAGATGAGCATCATATGAGACACTACTTGAGTGGTGGACTAGTGAATTCTCGTCGCATACTAAAGTATGCTTGTATAGAGAAAAGAGAGGATATGGCTATGCAGGATAAGTTGTTGCACCTTATCTAGGTGAGCAACTTTGACGGGCATCGTTGGCTTTTGGCTCGACCTTTTGGTCGTGGAAATGATTCCATGTTTAAGACATGAGGAATGGAATTCTATTTGCATTGATTATTACAATTGGTTAAGCATGAGTCCAATTGGTTAACTAAATACTTGCATGATAGTTTTATACTCTATGCAGTAGAGGTTAGTGTAGCTCATGCATGGCATGATGTGGTCTCGTTGGCATCGTAGAATGCATTGACATAGTATTGTAGAATGCATGATATATGGCATTAGAATAATGCATGGTTTATGAACTTTGTAAACAAAGAGATGAACGGTTACATGTTAGAGGCATGTGCATATTGGTAGGGATATACCATCGGACATTGAGAACAACATGATATTGTTGACATTTAGCATATTGGCTATTGAATGTAGTAAACATGACATGACGTATTTTTGACATAGTGTGAGGTTAAACAAATGACTTTTCACTTAGGTGAATAACTAGATTGACATTATGACATAGTGTTAGATCCTTGGACATTGGTTGGCTATTCCATGTTAGAGACATGACGAGCATGACATTGTGGTTGATTATGACTTGTGCCCTGGGATTCTTCCGCGCTTGCTTGTGAGGGTCGCGCCCCACAAGCTGACACTACGGAGTTGGTCTTTGCGATTGTAGGTCGCCGTGCGATGTAGAGTGGCCGAAATGGATTGCCGTGGGAAAGTCTCATTGTCTACGGGAAGTGTTGACTACCACGGGGCCATTAGGCGGGGCACAGGCCGGGACGTTACCTTGTGTAAGTCCCTTGTGGATTGGGTAAAAGCTGAGTAAACTGGACATAGTACATTGGTTGCTTGATGCATATACATGTAGTGTATGGACTTAGTAGTGAGTCGCATATCGTGGCATTACTTTGCTTGACCTCCTTTGGATACATGCAACATAGTTGGACAATTGTATTAGTCATTCTTGCATGGGCATCCGTAGTGGCATTATCCTATACTCATGATGTTTAGTATAGAGGCATGATATTATGATGATAAGAATAGAAAGATTCTTTTTAACCCGTAAACATGGCATTAATTTGACATGCATGTAAAATGATGTGATTAAATGTTGAGCTTATGACAATAGAGCATATCCATGTTCATGTAGATGATTTAGTCATTGGAGGCATGATAGTTGTAGAACTACCTATTTAGCATTTAATATTTTATGCTTTATGTTTTAGTTATACTATCTTGCCTCAGTTGACCTAGCGGTGTAATTCGCCACTCTCGGCGGCTTACCCACTGAGAACTATTGATTAATAGTTCTCACCCCCATTGTTGTTGGGTTTTATTTCAGAGCCTTCCGCAGCAGGAGAGGCTTGGGATCACGGCGAGGGGTTAGCAGCTAGCTAGAACCTCTACGGTGTTGTTGTTGTAGGCATACCATGATGTCCTTTCATTGTATTTTATATGAAAGGTGTATAGTTGTTTTTTTCTAAAGAGTGATCTTCTAGTATTGCTAAGATGTATAATGATTATTGTATATCTTGAGATTTTAGTTGTGTTGATCTTGATTTAGTTGTAGAAATATGTTCTCGCTCTGATCACCTTGTTTAGGATGTATTCCTTATTCTATTGGATTCTTGTTGTTGTAGACGCCTTGTGTACATTGTGTTTGCTTTGAGGTACACGGCGGGTCTGTGCACGTGCCTGGTAGGCTTCCACGAGGGCCCGGGGCGTGACATAATCTAGTTCGGATTGCTTCTAAACCTATAAATAAGATGTGGGGGTGTCTCTAAAACGTGATTAAGCATAGATTATCTTTTAGAAACCCTAGAAGCTTGTAGGTAACCGTTTTCCTCATCTTCTACATCAAGCTTCTCTCAAATTGATTCATGGTGCCCTAATTTTTAATATTCTTTTAGAATCAATTTGAGAATTGCTTAGAAACTATTCCCACAGATCTTCAATGATATTCTAAGCAATAAACCATCATCATTTTTATTGTTCTTGCTCCGGATGGAGTGCGCTCGTGGATTCGAGTAAGCGTCGTGGATTCGACGTGTTGAAGGCTTCGTGGATTCGAAGTTGGGCGTCTCGTGGATTCGAGGCGTGGCGTCCGTGGATTCGGATGTTGGGCGTGGACAACCCGTTGGTGCGCGTGATCCGCTGAAGAGAAGGGAGAGGTTAAGTCCGTGGAGTCGGTAATCACCTTGTAATTCTTTACTCTTAGTGGATTATTTTTTCGCGTGTTGGTCCCGTGGGTTTTTCTCCAAGGTGGAGTTTTCCACGTAAATCTCGGTGTGCTGATTTTATTTTCCGCATTACTTTATCGCATTGAGATTTGTGATTTTTGTTTATACACCTATTTACCCCCCCTCTAGGTGATTGATATACTCTAGATAGATCCTAGGGCACCCCCTATCTTTCAATTGGTATCAGAGAGGGATCTAGGCTTTATCTTTCATAATGGGTGAAGGAGGTAATATAAATAGGCCTCCGTTTTTTTATGGAACCAATTATGCGTATTGCAAGGTTCGCATGAGAGCTTTTCTAATTGCTATCGACGAGCGTGTTTGGCAATCCATCGAATTTGGATGGAAACATCCTACCGAAAAGGTAGAGAATGTTGACAAGCCCAAACCTCAGAATAAATGGAGTAAGGAAGAGATTGATTTATCTTCTTACAACGGTAGAGGAATTAATGCCTTATTTAATGCTTTATCTCAAACCGAGTTTTCACGCGTCTCGGCGTGTGAAACGGCTAAGGAGATTTGGGATACTCTCCAAGTTACGCATGAGGGAACTAGCTTGGTAAAGGTCCAAAAACTTCAAATACTTACAAGTAAATTTGATTCAATTTCCATGGACGATCATGAGACATTTACCTAGTACTATACTCGTCTTCAAGACATAGTTAATACATGCGCAAACTTGGGAGAGAAAATCTCGGAATCTAAAGTTGTGAGAAAAATTTTGAGAACTCTTCCTGAAAGATTTCGTCCGAAGGTTGCGGCCATTGAGACTATAAAACATCCGGACGAGATGAAAGTAGAAGAATTAGTAGGCGCTTTACAAACATATGAAATGACTTTTCCTACTAATGAATTTTCTTCCAAGTCTTCTTCTAATAGTACAGGTATTGCACTCAAATCTACTAAGGAGGAGGACGATGACTCGAATTCCGACGAAGAAATTTCGCTTGCCGATTTTGAACACCAATTGGCGCGTCTCACGAAGAAATTTCGTCAGGATTTTCGGAAGAACAAGACAAATCGATCTACATCCAAATCTTCTTCAAAAGGATCTTCAAATTCTAAATCCTCTAAAGAGAAGAAGATTGTAAAGTCTTCTAAAGAAAAGGATGACTTCGAAGGGGAAATCCAATGCTACAAGTGTCGAGGCTACGGCCACATCTCCACGGATTGTCTCACGAAAAAGTCTTATAAAAAGAAGGCTTTACAAGCTAGAACTTGGGATGACTCTACTTCTAATGAATCGAGTTCTAGTGAAGAAGAAAAGAATGATGCTATAGCTTTATGTTCACATACTTCTTTACCTTCCTCGTCGGCTCTTTGTTTATCATCTATTTCTAATGATTTGCTTTCTCCTTCTTTGCACGAAACGTCGAGCGACGATGGCACAAGTGAAGGGGAGTCGGACGATGATGACTTAGCCGAGGCGTATAATCAACTACTCATTGAATCGAGAAAAATGGCTAAGCACAATAAAAAGTTGAGGAAACGCTTACTTGAGCTAGAAGATGAGAACAATAAATTGAAGACTACATCTAAAGCTCTTGAGGAGGAAAGGGAGCCGATGTTGAAGAACAATGGAATCCTCAAAGAGAAGCTAAACCAATCGGAGACAATGATCAAATCATATCAAGATAAGATTGGTTTTCTAGAACTACAATACAAGAAAATTTATGTTTCTAATCAAGTCTTGACCAAACAAGTCCATCAACTCAAGTCCGACATACAAAAATTCTCCTCCGGTTCAAAGAAACTTGATGATATGCTCGGATTGGGTCAAACAAGCAAACTTGGACTTGGATATGAGCGGACATTTGTTGAGAAGGTAAAAAATTCTATTCCCAAAGTCTCAACAAGTGTAAAAGAGAAAGTATGCCATAGATGCGGAAAGAAAGGACATATCAAGAAGACATGCCTTAAAAAGAAAACTCAAGTGGCATCTTCTAAACATCTATCGGCATCTTTCATCACTCGACAACCTTCACGGATTCAAAAGCAACATCAAAAAGGTCGAGTACCCAAGGTCAACCAAAAGTCAAAGCCACAACAACCAACTACTCCAAAGCGGAATGCGATGGTGAGACCAAAGGTTGATCAAAAGTCAAAACAAACCGTGCCCAACGTCAACAAACCAAGACAACCAACAATCCGACAAGTTTGGGTTCGGAAAGGTGATATCTTTCCTTCTCTAAAGTTTTAATTTGTTTTGACTTAGTGTAGTGCTTTGATCGGTTTCTATTGCATATCTTTTGTTTATTGCATTACACGTTTTGGTGCTTTCATTGTTACGATTTTTAGATTCTTTGAATGATTAGAATATTAAATAGTGCATTGAACATCAATAGGTTCACTTTCATTCACTCCTAATTAATCTCATATTAATTATCGGTTTTACTTTATTTTTATTATATTTGAAGATAATTTATTATGAGAATTCTTAATACTTATATTCATCAAATTTAGGTAATCTTGTGTAATCTCTAGGAGCTTAACCTATCTCGGTTGTGTGTGTTGAATTTGATGAATAGTCATTCTCTTATGGACTAAAATTTGTCTCATGTTCTTTCAACTAAGAGATTGCTTAAGTGAGGGGGAGTCATTATTATATTTAGAAAATAATACTCATATACTTTGAAAGATGTGGAAAGAGTTACATCCTTAAATGAGTGTGAAAACTACCACCACATGGAGAAAAGAGCTACCACCCCGGTCGTCCGGTTAGTGTGTGCAGCTACCACATGAGAATTGAATTGCATATCCGAAAAAAAAATTATATAAGTGCAAAAGGATGCAAAAGAAAAAAATGTCACAAATTTTATTTTTCGGAGTTATAAGGTGGTCCACATACATGAAAGATGCTCAAAGAGCCACCCCCTGAGCGATATTTGTTTTATCTCAAATTTGAACTTTTATGCGACAAATTTTTGTCTCTTTGATGAATCCCTTAAGTCATCTTCATAATCCGTTTATATCTTGATAGCTTTTGAGCCTTTAGATTATTTTTGATAACTTGATTTTGAAGTTTATATGAATTAAGAAATCGTGTAATATTTTATCTACATTATGGTGATTGTGTAGTAAAGTTTTTAATTCTTATGAAATTAATAGGGATTGAAAGAAGTCGATGTGAATTTATACTCCTCATGCACTAACAATGTTTGACGTTTTTATCACAAGTGGTTTCAAAATTGAAAAATATTTTGAACTTGTGTTTTATTTAATTTCTTTCAACTCTCTCTATTTTTGGGTGTTTTCTTTTGGCAATTTTTGACAAAAAGGGGGAGAGAGGTAAATATAACTTAGACGCATGCGCATGAACAAAGGGGGAGAGATTTTGATATATTTTTTCTACTAACTTTGTTCGTGGAGAATGAAAATTTTTGCAGGTCTTTGAAGACTTCAAGACTCCATATTTGTCTAAGTCATAGAGTTTGTTTTTAGGAGTTACAAAATTATAATTTTGAATTTTATTTGGATCTTTCACGCGAGAGTTCATTGTTTTGGTGATGGCAATGAATTTCAATTTTAGACAATTTTGGAGAGATGAGCATCGTGAGTGTTTTATGTACTTTTGGGTTTTATCACGAAATTGCCAAAGGGGGAGATTGTGACGGATTCTTTATATTGGCATATTTCGTGAAGTGAGTCGGAGTCTTGAAGGTTCAAAGAAGAAAAGACGAAAATTGAAGACTCAAAGACTCAACGTATGAATTCACGATGCTTGGTAAGTTTAAATAATCATGATGATGATTTATAAACATTTATAAGTGTTTGGAAGACATTAGAATAGGTTTTTAATGATTTATAAACGAATCGAAAAAATTCATGCTACGGGGTCCGGATGTCACGCCCCGGATTACTCGTTTCCCCGGGCTCGCCAACAGATCCGCCGTATACATAGATTTTTCTATGTATACGAAGCGATAGCTAACCTGTAAACAAACATACAAGCCACTACAAGAGATATATAGAGCGGAAATAAAATAGACTAATAACAAAAGCCACCTGTACATATAGAGTCCAAAATACAACAGGTCCACCACAACCAAAATAAGTACAAATCCACAGTATATGTACATGGCACAACTCAAAATAAACTATCTCCAGTAGGGTCCTCCTCTAGGGACAACAGGGACAGGTAGGGATCTAGCTCGCGACTCCCTTACCTCGATCCGCAGAAACAGGCGCAGCAGCCGCAACAGAAGAAAGCTCTGCAAAAAGGTGGCAACAAAGGGTGTGAGAACTACTATCAAAAGAAGTAGTCCTCAGTGGGTACCGATACCGACCTCTACGGTCCACCCACTAAGTCTACGAGACTAACAGTATAGCTGGTAGGTAAAGAACAACAAAGTAAGCTGGAATAAACTCAACAGCTATCATGCCACTACCCTACCACTATCCAAGTCAACTCTCAAGTAAGCATCACCAAAGTGAAAGGTCACCCCTGACCCAATCTAATGGAACCGCCCAAACGGGCTCGTCCAGCCAACTCTCAAAGTAAAAGCATCCCCGACCAATAGGTAACCAGCACTGACCCGATCCACAGGGACTGCAATACGCCCGTCCCGCCTGTCTAAGCAACACCGTACGCTACCTCAAAGGCACTGGGTGGAGAGCGAGAGTCCCACCGGGACTAAGACGACATCAACGCAAGTAGCCAGGCTCCGGAGCGACACTCGTGGGCGCGACCCAACCGAGTATGCAAGCGTGTCTCTGTCGAGCTCAATCAGGCTCATACAGGCTATAGTCAAAGAACAAAGGGGTCAAAAGGGGTCAAAGACTCTAAGCTCACGTGCCCTCAGCACAACCAGAAGCTAAAACAAGAGTCTGGGTCCACCGTCAACCCCGACGGCACCCGGTAATACAGAACAGTCTAACCCTGCTGTAAATACAAGCTCGGCATCCCAGCACGAGCGTAAACTCGTCCTATAACGAACTAAGTATCCACCTCGCACTAACAGCGGTGATACAGGAACAGAAACGGCTTCTAGAGCTAAATCTGATAACAGTTCGAAAAGTGACGGTTGTATGTTCGCAAGTTTTCTCCTAAGTCAATTCCCAGTTCAGCATGTAAGTCATGTCGATAAATTATCAATTTATGCTCCAAATTCAGATTTCATATAAACACATGCAAATTCACGAATTCGAGCTACTAACATGATTTAACAGATAATAAAACAGCATGCTGCACTCTCTATGCTTAGGAAGAAATCCGGCGATTTCGGTAACATCAACCCACCTCGAAAGCTATCCAACAGCGGCTAGGAGTCGAGTGGAAGGCCTCCAAACAACGCCGTCCGAAATCGAGCTCAAAACTGCAACCTCGAGATTCGGACCCACCTGCGCACTGTTCTGGGCGCCCAGATCATCAGCCCAGAACTGCAGCCTGGCAGCACAACCCACATGCGATCAACATGCGATAAAATCCAAATCCTAAGTCCAAATGCAGTGAAATTTGGCTCAACTCACCAGCAGAGGTTCAAGAACAAACCCTCCAAATTTCAGCCAAATCGGAGTTCGACTCGATGTCCAAAAAGCCCACACACTGAACCGGATTCACTTCTAGACCCTCCTGCACATGGATTCAGAAGTTCCAGCACTAAAGCAAATCTCAAAAAACAGTAAGAATTCAAGGATTCCAACGATTCTAGCTCATAGAAAGGGGTCACAAACCTCACAAAAATAGTGATGGAACAATCCAAAACCTCTCCAAAGATCCTCACAAAGATCTGGATCTAAAAATCCAAGAATTTCCATCAATGACCCAAAAATTCAGCACTTAAGCAATTACTCAAAATCTGAGCTAGAACTCACCTTTGAATCCTCAATTCCAGTGGGAAGAACCTCCAAACCAGCAAGGAAAGTGGAAGGATCAATCTTCACTTCGTAATTCCAGCTCCCAAGAGATTGGATCCCAAGAACAAAGGAAAAAACCCAAGTTTCAGCTCAAGAACACCAGGGGTCCAGTAAAACATCAACTGTAGCTTACATACCTGTCCAAATCGCGATTGGAAGGATTCCACTTCTTCCTCTGCGTGTCCTCTATCCAAAACACTGCACACGAGCACGAACACTCCAGGTCGACGTTGCAGTTTCAGCAGGAAACCAAGTTCATCAATGGAGGAAGATGAAATTGGGGGAGAAGAGAGGGTTTCCCTTGCAAGCTCCGAGTTCACCTTGAAGAGGGGAGAAAAGAGCCTCAGGGGAGGTCGTCCAATGCTTTTAAAGACCACTAGATTCGGTGCAATGAGCCTCAAGAACAGAATTACACTAACCTGTCCTCAGCAGAAAACCACACTTCCGGGCGCCCGAAACTCATGAAGTGGGCGCCCGGTTCTTCAGCCTGCACCAACTCGACCATCGGACTCTCCGCCGCGGTCCGGTGCGCCCAAACCTGGTCCGGCGGATCACACCAACCGATCAACACGTGTCGAGCCGTTCGATACACACGAGGCAGGATTTCCGGACTCACTTTCGGGCGCCCGAAACATGGATCCGAAATGACTTAGTAAATTTTCAAAAAAGGGGCACTGGTCAACTGGGCGCCCAAAACAGAGCATCTGGGCGCCCGAAACTTCAAAAGCCCAAAACTCAGTTTTGGCTCGCTTCGGTGCTCCGAGTCCGTTTTCGCGTCTATTTGACGCCGAAACGACTCCGACTTGTCTCGACCTTCTCCAGAAGTGTCGGACAGTCTAAAATACTACAGTCATTCCGTCAGTTAGGCCCCAGGGGTAGTACACCGGACCCTGGGAGCTGCGGTCCGGAACCCGTAAGCCTGTCAGGTTGTTTCGTAAACCAGGTCCGGACCCTGATGGCTGCGGTCCCGACAATGAAAAGCTGAAACATTTCAGAGTCCGGACCCCGCAATCCAAGGTCCGGACCCCGACCCGTCGCGAATTTTTGGAAAGTTATTTTTTCAATCCTACTCTGATTCTAATGTCTCCCAAATCTATAAATAAGATGGTAGATTTCTTAAAATCATTTTAGCAATCCTAATTTGATTCCAAACCTTTTTAAAATCAGTTTTTCAATCCTAGTCGAAATCGGTTTGCTTCCAAACCTTTCTAAAAACTGTTTTTAATCCTAATCTAGTTCGGATTGCTTCTAAACCTATAAATAAGATGTGGGGGTGTCTCTTAAATGTGGTTAAGCATAGATTATCTTTTAGAAATCCTAGAAGCTTGTAGGTAACCGTTTTTCTCATTTTCTACATCAAGCTTCTCTCAAATTGATTTATGGTGCCCTAATTTCTAATATTCTTTTAGAATCAATTTGAGAATTGCTTAGAGACTATTCCCACAGATCTTCAATGATATTCTAAGCAATAAACCATCATCATTTTTATTGTTCTTGCTCCGGATGGAGTGCGCTTGTGGATTCGAGTGAGCGTCATGGATTCGACGTGTTGAAGGCTTCGTGGATTCGAAGTTGGGCGTCTCGTGGATTCGAGGCGTGGCGTCCGTGGATTCGGACGTGGGGCGTGGACAACCCGTTGGTGCGCGTGATCCGCTGAAGAGAAGGGAGAGGTTAAGTCCGTGGAGTCGGTAATCACCTTGTAATTCTTTACTCTTAGTGGATTATTTTTTCGCGTGTTGGTCCCGTGGGTTTTTCTCCAAGGTGGAGTTTCCCACGTAAATCTCGGTGTGCTGATTTTATTTTTTGCATTACTTTATCGCATTCAGATTTGTGATTTTTGTTTATACACCTATTCACCCCCCTCTAGGTGATTGATATACTCTAGATAGATCCTAGGGCACCCCCTATCTTTCAACCTATTGGTCTTGGGGCGATTGCAGGATTTTGATGTGGTGCTCGGCATGGATTGGCTGGCGCGCTACTTCGCGGTGATCGACTACGGCGAGAGGACCGTGACGTTTCGCGAGCCAGGTCAGGAGGAGTACGTGTATAGGGGCTGCAGGAGCACATTGTTCGCGACGTGGATTTCGTCGGCACGAGCGAGACAGATGATGAGTCGAGGATGTACATTCCTGGCGACTATTGTAGAGGTGCCTACGGTGGCATCGGGACTCGAGGACATTCCTGTAGTCCGCAAATTTTCGAATGTGTTTCCCCCTGAGTTGACTGCTATGCCACCGGACAGAAAGGTCGAGTTTGTGATTGACGTAGTGCCGGGAACTCCGCCAATCTCGAAGGCACCCTACCGAATGGCACCGGCTGAGCTGAGAGAGCTTAAGGCGCAGCCTCAGGATTTGATGGACAAGGGATTTGTGAGACCCAGTGTATCGTCTTGGGGAGCGCCGGTGTTATTCGTGAAGAAGAAAGATGGTTCACTTAGACTTTGCGTGGATTATCGAGAGTTGAATAAAGTGACCATCAAGAACAAGTATCCTTTGTCGCGCATCGATAATTTGTTCGATCAGCTGCAAGGATCTTGTGTCTTTCGAAGATTGATCAGCAGTCCGGTTACCACCAATTGAAGGTGAAGGCCGAGGATATACCCAAGACGGCTTTTCGAACACGGTACGGGCTTTATGAATTTACAGTGATGCCGTTTGGACTGACTAATACCCCTGCCGCATTTATGAATTTGATGAACCGAGTGTTCAAGCCATTTTTGGATAGATTTGTAGTGGTGTTCATTGATAATATCCTGATCTACTCTCGGAGTGATGCTGAGCATGAAGAGCACTTGAGGATAGTGCTGCAACTTCTGAGGGAGAAGAAGTTGTATGCCAAGTTGAAGAAGTGCGAGTTTTGGCTGCGAGAGGTAGCTTTCTTGGGCCATGTAATTTCAGCCACTGGAGTGGCGGTGGAACCGAAGAAGATTGATGCTGTTCGGGATTGGCCCAGACCGACGACGGTTACCGAGGTGAGAAGTTTCCTTGGATTGGCTGGTTATTACCGTCAGTTTGTGGAAGGCTTTGCAAAGCTTTCCACACCCCTCACTCGTCTGACGAGGAAGGAGATCAGATTTGTTTGGAGTGATGAGTGCCAGCGTAGCTTTGAGGAGCTGAATGAGAGACTGATGTTTGCTCCCATCCTTACCCTTCCAGTTATGGAAGAAGGATTCGTGATCTTTAGTGGTGCATCTCTCAGGGGCCTCGGATGTGTGTTGATGCAGGATGGTAGGTTAATTGCTTATGCCTCCCGACAATTGAAGGATTACGAGAAGAATTACCCTACGCATGACTTGGAGCTGGCAGCTGTAGTGTTTGCACTGAAACTGTGGCGGCATTACTTGTACGGTGAGCACTGCGAGATTTTTACAGATCATAAAAGTCTCAAGTATCTGTTCATCCAGAAGGAATTAAACTTGCGGCAACACCGGTGGTTGGAATTATTGAAGGATTATGATATTAGCATCCAGTGCCACCCCGGCAAGGCAAATATAGTGGCAGATGCGTTGAGCAGGAAGTCAGTGCAGAACCTGAGCATGATGATCACTTAGCAGGCGTCTTTACTTGAGGAGTTGCGGCGACTTGAGCTTGAGGTGGTGTCTCCTGAGGTTACTGCAAAACTTATGTCTTTAGTTTTGCAGCCCACTCTGTTGGATAGGATCCGAGAGAAACAGAGTGCGGACCCCTATTTGAGGAGGATTCGAGATCAGATTGCCAGTGGGCAAATAGGGGACTTTGGTGTTGATAGTTCGGGAGTACTGCGGTACAGGGACCGACTGTGTGTGCCTAGGGATTCAGAGATCCGAGAGGAGATTTTGAGAGAGGCACATTACTTGCCTTATACGGTTCACCTCGGTGGAACCAAGATGTATAAGGATTTGAAGGCACACTATTGGTGGAATGGAATGAAGCGGGATATTGGGAGGTTTGTGGATCAGTGCCTGACTTGTCAACAGGTAAAGGCAGAGCACCAAGTACCTGCTGGCAAGCTTCAAAGTCTCCCAATACCTGAGTGGAAGTGGGACCAGATCACCATGGACTTCGTCGCGGGATTACCGAGGACGCAGGCTGGTTTCGATGCCATTTGGGTGATAGTGGATAGACTGACTAAGTCTGCTCACTTCTTACCAGTGCGGACTACTTTGTCCAGGGATCGACTTGCTCAGTTGTATTTGGACGAGATAGTGAGGTTGCATGGAGTGCCTACCTCGATTGTGTCGGATCGAGACCCACGGATTCGTCTCGCAGTTTTGGAGGAGTCTGCAGACAGCACTGGGTACTCAGCTCCGGTTTAGTACGACATTTCATCCACAGACCGATGGTCAGTCTGAGCGGACCATTCAGACTCTGGAGGATATGTTGAGAGCATGTGTTCTAGACTTTGATGGAGGGTGGCATCGACACTTAGGACTGGTTGAGTTTGCGTACAACAACAGCTATCAAGCGAGCATCCAAATGGCTCTGTTTGAGGCGTTGTATGGACGCAAGTGTCGATCGCCCTTGCATTGGAGTGATGTGGGTGAAAGGAAGACCTTGGGTCCTGACATCCTGTTGGAAGCGGAAGAAAAGGTCAAGATGGTTCGACGACGTCTTGAGACCGCCCAGAGTCGATAGAGGAGCTATGCGGACACTAGGAGACGAGACTTGGAGTTTCAGGTTGGAGATCATGTGTTCCTGAAAGTCTCGCCGTCCAGAGAGATTCGCAGATTTGGAGTTCGTGGAAAGCTTAGTCCACGGTTTATTGGCCCGTTCGAGGTGTTAGAGCGAGTGGGGCCGGTAGCGTACAGGATTGCCCTACCACCGTGACTTTTCGAAGTCCACGATGTGTTTCAATTCTCGGCCCTGAGGAGATATGTGTTCGACCTCTCCCACGTGATTGACTTCACTCCACTTGAGTTGGCTGAGGACCTGAGGTACGAGGAGTGACCGGTGCGGATTCTTGCTCGCGAGACGAAAAAATTGCGCAACCGGGTCATACCGTACGTCAAAGTGCAGTGGAGTAATCACGAGGAGCGTGAGGCGACTTGGGAGCCGGAGACGGTGATGCGGGAATCCTATCCCTACCATTTCGAGTTTGCTACTTGAGGTATGAGTTTAAGTTTTGAGGACGAAATTTTTTTGTAGGGAAAAAGGATGTAGTACCCCTGGGGCCTAACTGACGAAATGACTGCAGTATTCTAGACTGTTCGACACTTCTAGAGAGTGTTGGGATGAGTCGGAGTCATTTTGGCGTGAAATAGACGCGAAAACGGACTCGGAGCACCGAAATAAGCCAAAATTGAAGTTTTGGATTTGTGGCAGTTTAGGGCGCCCGAAAGTTGGGTTTAGGGCGCCCAGTTGTTGAGTGCTTGTCTTATGATCTTACTGAGTCATTTCGGATCCAGATTAGGGCGCCCGGAAAGTGAGTCCGAAAGTTCACTTCGTGAGTATCGAACGTGCTGACATGTGTGCTGTGGTAGGTGAGTTCCGCCGGACCACGTTAAGGCACACCAGACCGCCTGGCGGAGAATCCGAGGGCTGTTCAGTGCAGGCTGGAGGATCTGGGCGCCCAGTTCTTGCGTTTTGGGCGCCTGAATGTTGGATTTTCAGCATGGGACAGGTTAGCAGTATGAGTTCTTGGGGCTTATGTTAGCTGATTTTGCTGCTATAAATAGAGGAAGACGAACCCCCAGAAGCCCTTTTGCTTCCCTTTCATGGTGAGCTCTGAAAAATTGCAGGAAACCCCTCCAACTCCTCCAAATTCCATCTTCTCCCATTGAAGGCTTTGGATTCCAGCAGAATTCCAGCGTCGACCTATGGCGTTTCAGCTCGTGTGCAGTGTAGGAGTGTCCAAATCCTGTGAAACTTGGTTTGTTGGATTGTGGACTCATAGAGGAAGGTGTGGGGGATCCTTCCAATCACGATTTGGACAGTATGTACGCTGCAGTTGCCGTTTTCTAGACCCTTTGTGTTCATGAGCTGAACTTGGATTTTCTTTGGTTTATGGATCCAAATCTCTATGAAGCTGGATTTTTGAAGTGAGGACTGGTTTTCCCTCACCCCTTGCTGATTTGGAAGTTCTTCCCACCTGGATTTGAGATTTCAAAGGTGAGTTTTAGCTCAGATTTAGAGATTTAAGCTTAAGTGCTGAAATTTGTGGAAGTTGATGATTTTCTTGGATTTTTTAATCCAGATTTGTGTTGGAAGCTTTGGGGAAGATTTGGATTGATCCCTCACTGTATTTGGGAGGTTTATGACCTTATTCCCTGGGCTAGACTTGTTGGAATTCCCGGAATTAAGCTAGAAGTGCTATTTTCTAAGTTGCTGAAATTCTGGATGCAGTTTTGTGGGCCCGGGTGGATCCGAATGTGATCGGAGCCATTTTTGGAGATCGATTCGAACTCGCTTTTGGTTGAGAATTGGTGGGATTGTTCTTGAGCCTCTCCTGGTGAGTTGGGTGAATTTTTACTGTATTTGGACTATGGAATTGAATTTTATCATAAGTTGAACTCATGCTGGTCGTGCTGCCAGGCTGCAGCTCTGGGCTGATGTTCTGGGCGCCCAGAACCTGAGCGTGGAGGATCCAAATCCTGTTTCTCAGCTAAATTGAGTTCAGCTTCGGCCGATTTCGTGCGAGGGCTTTCTACTCGACTCCTAGCCGTGGTTGGATAGCGTTTGAGGTGGGTTGATGTTGCCGAAAGCTTCGAAATTCCTCCTAAGTTGTAGAGAGTGCAGCATGTTGTTTTATTATCAGATTTTTCATGTTAGTAGCTCGAATTCATGAATTTGCATGTCCTCACTTAAAATCTGAATTTGGAGCATAACTTAATAATTTTAGACATGATTTACATGCTGAACTGGGATTTGACTTAGGAGAAAACTCGTGAACCTACAACCGTTACTTTTCGAAACTGTTAACAGATTTAGCTCTAGGAGCCATTTCTGTTCTTGTATCACCGCTGTTAGTGCGAGGTGGATACTTAGATTGTTGTAGGATGAGTTTATGCTTGTGCTGAGATACCGAGCTTATGTATACAGCAGGGTTAGACTGTTTGGTACCTTCGAGTGCCGTCGGGGCCGACGGTGGACTCAGATTTCTTCTGTTGCATCAAATTGTGCCGTGGGCACGTGAGCCTTGGTTGTTAGACCGACTTGACCCCTTTTATTTCGGTTTTAGCCTGTGTTTACCTGATTGAGCTGTCAGATTCGTAATTACACTCGGCTGGGTCGCCCCCACGAGTGCCACTCCGGAGTTGGACTTTTGTGCGTCTTAGTAGTCCCGGTTGGGTGCTGCTTTACACCGAAAACTCTCATGGGTGAAGTACGGTGCAGCTTAGGGTACAGGAGGGACTGGTCTGTTGAGGTCCCGATAGACTCGGGTCAGTTTGGGTAGTTTATTCATAGTGAGAGTTGCATTTACTCCTGTGATTGTTATGCATAGTGGTAGGGTAGTGGCATTACAGCTGTAGAGTTTATTCCAGCTTACTTTATTAGTTCTTTACCTACCAGCTATAATGTTAGTCTCGTAGACTTAGTGGGTGGACCGTTGGGGTCGGTAGCGGTACCCACTGAGGACTACTTCTTTTGATAGTAGTTCTCGCACCCATTGTTGCCACCTTTTCTTGCAGAGCCTTCGTCTGTTGCGGCTGTTGCTTCTGTTCCTGCTGATCGAGGTAAGGGAGTCGCGAGCTAGATCCCTGCCATCCCCAGTTTTTTCTAGAGGAGGACCCTACTGGAGATAGTTTTATTTTGGGCTGTGCCATGTACATATATTGTGAACTTGTTGTTCCTGTGAGAGGTGATTTTGTACCTATTTTGGCTTTAGAGGAACTGTTGTATTTTTGATCCTATATGTACAGGTGGCTTTTGTTTTATTAGTATGATCTTATTTCAGCTCTATATATCTCTTGTAGTTGCTTGTATTTATTTTTACAGGTTAGTTATCGCTTCGTATACATGAAAAATTCTATGTATACGGCGGATCTGCCCGGGGAAACGAGCAATCCGGGGCGTGACAGCCGGCTCGGACCCGCACACAGACCACCGAACAAACAGAGCTTTCCCTATCCGCCCAAGGCGTAAGCAACATCATGTACAATGAATTTCACCCAGGAATTTCAACAAATACACAATATGCGCGAGGGCATCAACGCATGTGAGAGAGGTAAACTTAACTAAACAACTAAACATTTGCACTTTACATGTATTCATTTGTACAATTATTACATTTACTACATTCAAACATCCCCTTTACATTCACATCTTTACATATTTACATCTTTACATATTTACATGTTTTCACATTACATGTTCTTTTCTCAAAATGAACTATGTACAACATCACATGGTAAGAGCTATACACGAGAAGTCCGCTACCTAGGGCGCAACGCCCTTGCTGCGATCCTACGCCGACGTACTCGGGGGAAGCTCTGCAAAATAGGGTGTGAGAACTAGATAAAGTTCCCAGTGGGTTCGGCCACCGACCCAGCCGACTTTTCCTCTAGGTCTAAGAAGGCATAGAGAGAAGAAAGGGTCAATATGATAAGGAAATAAACAAGTAGTAAGTAACACCAATAAGCCTACTTGCTCAATGTATATCATGCTACAATGGTATCTACTATGCCTTTACCAATATCAACATGTCAAGGTTCTACTAGATGCACTATGTATGAAATGCCTTGACCCAATTGTACCGGCTTGCCCATAGGCCGAGGCACCACTCACCACACTAAGTCACGTGGGGAAGAGGTCTTTCACTCATAAGCCAGCCGCCGTGATCGTCTGCTGGGAGGGCTCCCTGGGGCCCTTCACACCTGCATTCGCGTGACACTCAGGAGCTCATGGCTTGGGAGTCGCGACCTCCACAAGCCAACAACAGACTGTGTGAGTATGATCTACCCTCCAAACTCGAGGACCTTCTATCTACCAGTGTGTCAGCATCTAGGGACTTCACCAACATGTCAAACTATATATGCAAATTCTCATCAGTGCCCAAAGCCTACATAACTTATACCACTATGTTCAAGTTCTAGTATCTCATAACTTGTTGATGTCCACCTCAAATTCACATTCATGTCTAGTCTTTCTCATAACATGACAACATGCATATGTTCGTTATCAACTCATGCAACATGTCTCTATCTTGGCATCATGCAACAAGTATACATATTGGTACTATGCATCATGCATACATCATGGTGTCATGCAACATGGAGTCCATTTCTCATTCTAGAATATGTAACTACTAATTCCAAGAGCTCATATGATTCACAAACCAGAGTTACTATGCATGGTGCTACAATAGTGCTACATAACTAATTAATGGCACTTAGACATAGAATGAAATTCGGTTACTTCGGTAGCATCCCCCACCTCGAGTTGATGCCGCAAAGTGGGAAAACGGAGTTGTGCAATTTATCCACGTCGATTTCTCTCGACTGCGGCAAACGAAGCCAAAATGGTGTTTTCTCACAATTGGTCGCCGTATAGTCGACAAAAACTCAAGCGGAGTGGTTCAACGCGTCGATTCACCCTCCAATTAGGGGAATACAAGATTAATTTCAGAAGAAATCTCATTTCAACCACAACCCCCAATTGGAACCCTAGGACTTTACACAACTTCAAGAACACCACTATTTCATGGTGTTATACGAATATCCATAGCTAGGATTCTCTAGGGTTTCCAAAGAAGCTACAAAATGGCACAAAGCCAAATCCTAACCTCAAAACCCTAAAAACTCACCTTATAACCATGCTCTCTTCAAGCCTCTTATGCACAAGAAGCATGCTTCACCTCCAAACAAACTTGTGACGCCCCAACTTCCCAGGGGGTCACCCATCCTAGGACTACTCCCGTCCTAGCACACTTAACTCTCTCAACCTCTTCGGCCTATCCACCACCGAAAATGCTTAAGTTTAGCCATATTATATCTCATATATAGGACTACTTGGGGTCTCACAATCTCCCCCCCGTTAAGCCGTGACGTTCTCGTCAGGCTCAGACTCACAAGTACCAGGCGATGTGAGACTCGTCTCGCTAACCTAAACTGACCTTGTGGTGAGCCACGCTCCACCCACAACAGTCAACAGCATGAGAGCCTCGCTCTCCCCGCTGTATAATCCTGGCTCAGTCGAGACTCATCTCACACTTCTGGCTGGTAATTGGCTCTGATACCAGGGGGCGGCTCGGGTTGGCCGGCGGCGGCCGGACGGCGGGTTCACTGGCGGAAGGCGGGCGCGGCCGGTGGGCGAGGGTCGGCGCTCGCCAGGATCACGAGGGAGGCAGGGGGAAGTCGGTCCGAGCGGTGGAGGCGACGCGCGAGCCCGCGCTGCAGCCCTCGGATCCCGGATCTGCTGGTGGCTGCGGCGGCGCTTCGCGCGAGCAGCGGCGCCGGCGGTCGCTGGGGTCGAGGGCGGCGGTGCCCGTGGGTCGGGGGAGGCCGGCAGGGAGGATCGGGAGACGGCAGTGGTGGCTCTCTGTCACCACCCGCCCGCTCGTGCCCAAGCGGCTCCAGCCGGGCTGCATGAGCAGTACGGCGCGCACGGCTGGCCGGGGAGGGCTCGCCGGAGGTCGGGGCGACGCCGGCAAGGCGCAGGGACCGAGGCTCACCCACGTAGGTGGGTTTGACCTGTGATGAGGCCGAGGGAGAGGGAGAGAGTGGAAGGTGGAGGTGAGGGGAGGGCTTGGCTGCACCCACGACCGGCGGCGGCTGGCCGGCGGCGGCTGGCGGCGTGCAGCAAGGTGGGCACGAGATGGGGGAGAGGGTCAGGGTTGCTGTGGGGGTGGAGGAGGTGGCTTAGGGTTAGGGTTTGGATGAACAAACCCTAAAACCACATATATATACATATGCACTTTTACAAATAGGTCCACCAGAACTCGGTATTTCTTCATGAGTCCTTCACAGCATCAGTATTTTACGTATAAGCACCTCCACGTGCGGTTTCACGCGATTCGGTACATAAAATATTGGAACTTATCGCGAAACATGAAATTTAATCTTTTGACCCTTCCTCGGAAAACGCGTTATCTCCTGCGATCCGTCCGTCGAATTTTCGAACGGATTTCGTCAGCGCGATCAGCACTGCCGAGACATCGAACTCACGATTTTGTTTCATTCGATTTGATTGCCGATTCGCGACAGACTCATCCTCTTTCCCGATGCATCTATACACCACTTGCTTACGGTCGTTAATCGCTTTTAAATCCTCTCGATTAGCGAACTCGCGACCAAAGTCCATCGACACCAACTTTCTTTCGCATGATAGATCCCTGTCCGAGGGTTCACATGCAAAGCGGAGTTACGGTATGCTTTACATAGCCAACACAACGAAGAATAAAAGTCTATTTTTCGACCAAATCCAATTTTCTCGAAAACCACGCATCAAATCCAAAATCTATTAGTGCCATCGAGTCCAGAATAGTCGGACAATTGAAAACGAGCTATTGGACCACTATGAATGGAGTCCGATACACTCCATAAGCCATCTCTAATCATCGGCCTCTCCGAAAAACCATAGTTACTATTCACTTAAGTGGATATTCAAAATCGCGTAACTCTTTTATTCCAACTCGTTTTCACCCGGAACTTGACGAGTGATTATGTAATTAAAATACACACAAAAACATCGTCAACGGAGGATTAAATTAGACAGTAAAAATCTCAGTCCTTACATCATCCCCTCCTTAAAAGAAGTTTCGTCCCCGAAACTTGACTACATTCCCACCATAAACAAATTCGAACATCACCCTTGGGTATTTATCAATTGCACTTCCTCGAATCTAGAATGATTGATGTTCAAAGTAAGGGATGATGAAGGTGTAGTTCCAT
Source organism: Puya raimondii (assembly GCA_016920855.1). Classification (NCBI taxonomy): domain Eukaryota; kingdom Viridiplantae; phylum Streptophyta; class Magnoliopsida; order Poales; family Bromeliaceae; genus Puya; species Puya raimondii. The sequence goes on from JABWPP010000049.1 coordinate 48,751,949, forward strand.
TAAAACGAGGTGAGGGAAAAGCATACCCTCACAAAATCCCACGGACCAAACCACCGAGATCATCACCATTCAATAACCTGCGGATAAAATAGTACCGCTTCCAGGACAATCTGATCCTATCACTGTCCAAAACTGGGATAATAACTCTTCACTCAGAAACTCAAGGTCCACCCAAATTTGGTCCACGTAGCAGTAACTAACTCAACTACGTCAAAGGTTCATGCAGGAAAATCCCGGGACAACACCATAAGTCTGGAGTATGTTTTCGGAGTCCGAAACGACGCACTCTGATTAGCTAACTTCGTCTATCACTTCGCCACGAGCGAAAAGCATCGTTGTCCTAACACTCACCTCGGAGACCACAGTCTCCCATCAGTTTGAAATACAAACAGATCAAAGTCAAAACCTTAGCATTGAAAACTCACTTACGGTATTCGACATTCCATGGTCCAAGACCAAACTGTCCGCCTAGACCAAAAAGTCTAAGGCTGCCACAACTAGCTGAGCTCGACAAGTTAGTCAGCTACAGGTACATACGATTCAACATAAAAATCCACGTGTGTCCACCACTTGGTAAAAGTAGGGTTGCCAATCACAATTAGTCATCAAAGCCATCAGTGATGCTCAACATCTGTCTCCACGAAACCCGGTCGCTGAAATCCACATGGGACCAGCGATTTAATGTTCCATATCACATCTTATGCCTATCTCAACGAGATCCAGATGCATCAATCATCAAGTGACCAGAAGAGTAATCCACTCCCATAATTATGCGTGTTTAACCACCTCATGTACCTTGTACTCAAACACATGCATCAACTTCTGAGCCAAAGGCCAGGCTCAGTCCATGTGCCGAGCATAGATCACACCTTCTAGCAATGCAATATAAATTGCAACTGAGAGCGCATTATCTAACCCGTCCCTTAACTATGCGAGACCTGGCTACTGGCTAGTATACAACCAGACCAACACCGAAATATGTACCATTGGTGAGGTTAATTCATCACTTTATATAACCTTGACTAGGGCTAACTCAGAATACACTGCGTGGTCGGAGATGACCATGACTCTAACCTTTGCATGAGATCATCCATAAAAGTTATCTACACGGGAAACACAATATCCCAATCCAAATACTCCCAAAAGAGGGGTAGGGCATTTCGTCCTAACTTTTGACAATACGTTGTCTGCAGCCAACACATTTATCATTAGGAAAGTGAAGTACCGTAGATCCATCTCCAACGCCACGTTGGAGAAGTGACACCTGCACGAAATCATTCGATCTCATAATGCTGCACCAGAGTGCACCACGACACTAATAAATATCGACTACGGAAGTCGATATTCGAGATTGGACTAGCCATCGAGCCAACTCCCTAGGAGTTCTATGGCTCCAACAACAGGAATAGGAACTATCCATGACATAGAGTCGCCAACTGCATAAGCTAAATGCGATCAACAACTCGACTTTCGAGCCTTACACAATTCCACAAATTACCCTTAAGGTATTCCAATTATCCTATAGAGCTTCATCCTCTATGCCAGAAGCATACATACACCATGTGCCATCCCATACCACACTGATTTAGGTGTTGGGATTGCCTCACACTACGCGTACTCCACAAAACTTGACATGGAAGCTAAGTCATATCCAATCCTGGCTTACGCCAATAGGCGTAAAGATCACGAAAATTCAAAACAGCTGCACTGACAAATCCACCAACAGGATATTTAAACATCACTTAAGTGAGAAATATTTTCTAAACTCGCTTCGCATCACGAACATACTTCAGTTTCATGAGTCAGGCGAATTCCCGATCATATAAACTCACACGGAATCTAATATCTTGCCTGAAGCTCAATAAGGAGCTCTATAACAACCTCGACACACTTCATTCAATCAAAGATCGGGGTCAAGCCAACAACTTATCCGAAAAAGAGGAAAATCTCGCTCGTAAGCTATCACCAACTTACCTCGACTATCCAAAACCTCGGTTCGCTGCTCTCTCCATGGCTTATGCTACCATTAGAGAAACGAGAAGTAGGGTGGGCGCCAAGTTCCTACCCGCCAAATCTAAAGAAACTCCACTCATACCATAACCGCACGAGCGGTCGGTAAATAAACCTCAGACCGCACACCAGCAGCCCACGCAATACACGTGGTCAAACCTGCATAAATCATCATCTCCACAGAGATGCCTGCAATCGTACATAAGCTCCAAATAGGGAGGAGTAGGCACTAAGGCCATACTCATAGAGCCTAAGGAAACAATATCCGCATTGCAGTCGCCCAAGCGATTGCACTTCAATCCTCGAGCTGTACACACACAGCTCCATCAACTGTCGCGGCTGTAACCGCATACTGTATCGTCTCCATAGAGATGCCCACGGTGGACCTCATGCTCTATATGGAAGGTGGGGCCAAGAAATCATGGCTCTGCCGTCAGCTAAGGCCTAGCAGATGCCACTGCCTGGATCCTCAATATCAACATCTTTCCCGAGTGGTTTTACCAGGTGCACATCACCCTACCACTCGATATTTGTCCGGTAATCCGCCACCACTCCCAGTAGAGACACAAGTCTGCACCGCAACTGCAAAACAAACACGGGATAAAGAAACAACAATAAACCTCGAGTTAATAAAACTCGATCAAATTACCGGGACTCAATCCCACAACCCCGTGCTCTCACGTGCTTATAAACCTTAGGTCTTCCTAGGGTCATCCTAACCAGTGGTTCAGTTAGATAGGTTGTGAATGTAGTTGTGATTGTTCATGCTCTGATACCATCTGTGACGCCCCAACTTCCCAGGGGGTCACCCATCCTAGGACTACTCCCGTCCTAGCACCCTTAACTCTCTCAACCTCTTCGGCCTATCCACCACCGAAAATGCTTAAGCCGGGTTGAGAGTTTAGCCATATTATATCTCATATATAGGACTACTTGGGGTCTCACAAAACTCCTCTCCACCAAGCTCCACTCTTCGGAGAGATCTCTATAGAGAGAGAGGGAGAGAGAGAGATATAAAGGGAAATGGGTTTTAGAGAGAGAAAGGGAAGTCTTATGTGAGGGTGAAAGAGAATGAGAGGAGGAGGGAAAATAACTTAAGCACTAAGTTTATATATTTACACTTATGCCCCTCAAAGCCAATTCTCATAAGAGGAGGAAGGAAAATAACTTAAGCACTAAGTTTACATATTTACACTTATGCCCCTCATTGCAATACACCTCATTTTCCTTCATTTTTGTTCCCAAACTCATGGTTTCACTCCCATAACTCCCAACAAGCATCCAATTCACCTCCAATTGATCCAGAGGTCTTCTAAACTCCCTCAAATGGCCGCAACATTGATTCATCCGCACTTGGTCCTCTTTGGCCAAAGTTTGGGGGAGCGCACCAACACACGGTACACTACATCCGAATCGACGATCCACACCGTTCAAAATTCGAATCCTTTCTACTCTTACAGCTGGTGGTATGACGACTGTTTAGCTTTTCTACACTCGGTTGCTACGTGAAGTATATAAAAAGCTCCACCTAGAAGTGCCCTTATGGATGCTGAGGAAAAAGTTGTGGGTATATAGATTTGCAGATTCTTGAAAGCGAATATGTAATTAAAATTATTTGATGTTGGAGTGCGCAATCCCCTACAACTGTTGAGGCTGCACAAAATGCTTCATGCGTTGCTATCAAGAGGCTGAAAGATGAATGTGATTTTGCATATCAAAGATGTTAATTATGATGATAGTATCTTCTATAAGAATTTGTATGACTATCTGACTCTCGATTATGTCGCATTATTTATGTAATACAGTAACACGACACGAGAATATAACTTTATAAAAGACTATTACATCTTTAATTGCACAGAAAAATGAGTATGTGAATGAGAGAGTCAAGATACATCGTGCGTCTTGGTGCAATTCCGCCTGCTATTGCAGCCCATGCCTCTGAGGCAATGTCGAATCCTTCTTAAGTAATGAAACTTCTTTGATGGTGCTGGTGTAAGATAGGGGGTGCCCTAGGATCTAACTAGATACTATCAATCACCTAGAGGGGGGTGAATAGGTGTAACAACAAAAATCACAAATCTCAATGCGATAAAGTAATGCGGAAAATAAAATCAGCACACCGAGATTTACGTGGGAAACTCCACCTTGGAGAAAAAACCCACGGGACCAACACGAGATAACAATCCACTAAGAATAAAAGATTACAAGGTGATTACCGACTCCACGGACTTAACCTCTCCTTCGTCTTCAGCGGATCTCGCGCACCAACGGGTTGTCCACGCCCCACGTTCGAGTCCACGAACGCCACGTCCCGAATCCACGAGACGCCCAACTTCGAATCCACGAAGTCAACACCACGTCGAATCCACGACGCCCACTCGAATCCACGAGCACCAACGATCCGAATCCACGAACCGTCCAACTTCGAATCCACGAAGTCTTGATCACGCCGAATCCACGACGCCACTCGAATCCACGAGCAAGAACAAATAACGTTGATGTGTAACGTTGGTGATGGTTTATTGCTTAGAATAACATTGAAAATCTGTGGGAATAATCTCTAAGCAATCTTCAAATTGATTCTAAAAGAATATTAGAAATTAGAGCACCATGAATCAATTTGAGAGAAGCTTGATGTAGAAGATGAGGAAAACGGTTACCTACAAGCTTCTAGGGTTTCTAAAAGATAATCTGTGATTCACCATATTTTAGAGACTCCCCCACACCATATTTTAGAGACTCCCCCACATCTTATTTATAGGTTAGAAGCAATCCGAAATTGATTAGGATTAAAAACAGTTTTTAGAAAGGTTTGAAAGCAAACCGATTTCGACTAGGATTGCAAAACTGATTTTAGAAAGGTTTGGAACCAAATTAGGATTGCTAAGATATTTTAAGGAATATACCATCTTATTTACATGTTTGGGAGACATTAGAATCAAAGTAGGATTGAAAAAAATAACTTTCCAAAACTTCGCAACGGGTCGGGGTCCGGACTGCGGGTATGGGGTCCGGACCTTGACACTCTCCAGGCGTTTCATTGTCCGGACCTCAGCCATCAGGGTCCGGACCCGGTCTGCGAAACAGCCTGGGGTCCGGACCTCAGCCCTCAGGGTCCGGACCTCCGCCCTCAGGGTCCGGACCTCATCCTCAGGGTCCGGACCCTCCCTGCGTGACAGCTAGGAAGGCGTACGGGTTCCGGACCTCAGCTTCCAGGGTCCGGACCGGGTCTGCGAACCAGCATAACCTGCTTACGGGTTCCGGACCTCATGTTCCAGGGTCCGGACCTCGTAGTTGGAAAACTCATTTTTTACAATTTAAAACACCCCCCCCCAACCCCCCCCCCCCCCCCCCCCCCCCCCCCCCCCCCCCCCCCCCCCCCCCCCCCCCCCCCCCCACAACCCCCCCCCCCCCCCCCCCCCCCCCCCCCCCCCCCCCCCCCCCCCCCCCCCCCCCCCCACTCGTGGCATGCTCGCACTCTTAGGCGCAATAGAACGCTCTCATGGGGTTTCAATCCTCGTTTGTTCGAATCTGAGCATGTACTCGAGGCAAGCTCGCACACTTTGGGCGTAATAGAACGCTCTCATGGGGTTTCAATGCTCGATCGTTCGAATCTGAGCATGTACTCGTGGCAATCTCGCACTCTTAGGGCGTAATAGTACGCTCTCATGGGGTTTCAATCCTCGTTCGTTCGAATCTGAGCATGTACTCGTGGCAAGCTCGCACTCTTAGGCGCAATAGAAAGCGCTCATGGGGTTCCAATCCTCGTTCGTTCGAATCTAAGCATGTACTCGTGGCAATCACGCACTCTTAAGGCGTAATAGAACGCTCTCATGGGGTTTCAATCCTCGTTCGTTCGAATCTGAGCATGTACTCGTGGCAATCGCGTACTCTTCGGCGCAATAGAAAGCTCTCATGGCGTTTCAATCCTCGTTCGTTTGAATCTGAGCATGTACTCGTGGCAAGCTCGCACTCTTTGGGCGTAATAGAATGCTCTCATGGGGTTTCAATCCTCGTTCGTTCGAATCTGAGCATGTACTCGTGGCAAGCTCGCACTCTTAGGCTCAATAGAAAGCTCTCACGGGGTTCCAATCCTCATTCCTTCGAATCTGAGCATGTACTCGTGGCAAGCTCGCACTCTTAGGCGCAATAGAAAGCTCTCATGGGGTTCCAATCCTCGTTCGTTCGAATCTAAGCATGTACTCGTGGCAATATCGCACTCTTAGGGCGTAATAGAACGCTCTCATGGGGTTTCAATCCTCGTTCGTTCGAATCTGAGCATGTACTCGTGGCAAGCTCGCACTCTTAGGCGCAATAGAAAGCTCTCATGGGGTTCCAATCCTCGTTCGTTCGAATCTGAGCATGTACTCGTGGCAAGCTCGCACTCTTAGGCGCAATAGAAAGCTCTCATGGGGTTCCAATCCTCGTTCGTTCGAATCTGAGCATGTACTCGTGGCAAGCTCGCACTCTTTGGGCATAATAGAACGCTCTCATGGGGTTTCAATCCTCGTTCGTTCGAATCTGAGCATGTACTCGTGGCAAGCTCGCACTCTTAGGCGCAATAGAAAGCTCTCATGGGGTTCCAATCCTCGTTCGTTCGAATCTGAGCATGTACTCGTGGCAAGCTCGCACTCTTAGGCGCAATAGAAAGCTCTCATGGGGTTCCAATCCTCGTTCGTTCGAATCTGAGCATGTACTCGTGGCAAGCTCGCACTCTTAGGCGTAATAGAAAGCTCTCATGGGGTTCCAATCCTCGTTCGTTCGAATCTGAGCATGTACTCGTGGCAAGCTCGCACTCTTAGGCGCAATAGAAAGCTCTCATGGGGTTTCAATCCTCGTTCGTTCGAATCTGAGCATGTACTCGTGGCAAGCTCGCACTCTTAGGCGCGTAATAGAAAGCTCTCATGGGGTTTCAATCCTCGTTCGTTCGAAAAATCTCTGAGCATGTACTCGTGGCAAGCTCGCACTCTTAGGCGCAATAGAAAGCTCTCATGGGGTTCCAATCCTCGTTCGTTCGAATCTGAGCATGTACTCGTGGCAAGCTCGCACTCTTAGGCGCAATAGAAAGCTCTCATGGGGGTTTCAATCCTCGTTCGTTCGAATCCTCGTTCGTTCGAATCTGAGCATGTACTCGTGGCAAGCTCGCACTCTTAGGCGCAATAGAAAGCTCTCATGGGGTTTCAATCCTCGTTCGTTCGAATCTGAGCATGTACTCGTGGCAAGCTCGCACTCTTAGGCGCAATAGAACGCTCTCATGGGGTTTCAATCCTCGTTCGTTCGAATCTGAGCATGTACTCGTGGCAAGCTCGCACTCTTAGGCGCAATAGAAAGCTCTCATGGGGTTTCAATCCTCGTTCGTTCGAATCTGAGCATGTACTCGTGGCAAGCTCGCACTCTTAGGCGCAATAGAAAGCTCTCATGGGGTTCCAATCCTCGTTCGTTCGAATCTGAGCATGTACTCGTGGCAAGCTCGCACTCTTAGGCGCAATAAAAAGCTCTCATGGGGTTCCAATCCTCGTTCGTTCGAATCTGAGCATGTACTCGTGGCAAGCTCGCACTCTTAGGCGCAATAGAACGCTCTCATGGGGTTTCAATCCTCGTTCGTTCGAATCTGAGCATGTACTCGTGGCAAGCTCGCACTCTTAGGCGCAATAGAAAGCTCTCATGGGGTTCCAATCCTCGTTCGTTCGAATCTGAGCATGTACTCGTGGCAAGCTCGCACTCTTAGGCGCAATAGAAAGCTCTCATGGGGTTCCAATCCTCGTTCGTTCGAATCTGAGCATGTACTCGTGGCAAGCTCGCACTCTTAGGCGCAATAGAAAGCTCTCATGGGGTTCCAATCCTCGTTCGTTCGAATCTGAGCATGTACTCGTGGCAAGCTCGCACTCTTAGGCGCAATAGAACGCTCTCATGGGGTTTCAATCCTCGTTCGTTCGAATCTGAGCATGTGTACTCGTGGCAAGCTCGCACTCTTAGGCGCAATAGAACGCTCTCATGGGGTTTCAATCCTCGTTCGTTCGAATCTGAGCATGTACTCGAGGCAAGCTCGCACTCTTTGGGCGTAATAGAACGCTCTCATGGGGTTTCAATGCTCGATCGTTCGAATCTGAGCATGTACTCGTGGCAATCTCGCACTCTTAGGGCGTAATAGAACGCTCTCATGGGGTTTCAATCCTCGTTCGTTCGAATCTGAGCATGTACTCGTGGCAAGCTCGCACTCTTAGGCGCAATAGAAAGCGCTCATGGGGTTCCAATCCTCGTTCGTTCGAATCTAAGCATGTACTCGTGGCAATCTCGCACTCTTAAGGCGTAATAGAACGCTCTCATGGGGTTTCAATCCTCGTTCGTTCGAATCTGAGCATGTACTCGTGGCAATCTCGTACTCTTCGGCGCAATAGAAAGCTCTCATGGGGTTTCAATCCTCGTTCGTTCGAATCTGAGCATGTACTCGGGGCAAGCTCGCACTCTTTGGGCGTAATAGAATGCTCTCATGGGGTTTCAATCCTCGTTCGTTCGAATCTGAGCATGTACTCGTGGCAAGCTCGCACTCTTAGGCGCAATAGAAAGCTCTCATGGGGTTCCAATCCTCGTTCGTTCGAATCTGAGCATGTACTCGTGGCAAGCTCGCACTCTTAGGCGCAATAGAAAGCTCTCATGGGGTTTCCAATCCTCGTTCGTTCGAATCTGAGCATGTACTCGTGGCAAGCTCGCACTCTTAGGGCGTAATAGAACGCTCTCATGGGGTTTCAATCCTCGTTCGTTCGAATCTGAGCATGTACTCGTGGCAAGCTCGCACTCTTAGGCGCAATAGAAAGCTCTCATGGGGTTCCAATCCTCGTTCGTTCGAATCTGAGCATGTACTCGTGGCAAGCTCGCACTCTTAGGCGCAATAGAAAGCTCTCATGGGGTTCCAATCCTCGTTCGTTCGAATCTGAGCATGTACTCGTGGCAAGCTCGCACTCTTAGGCGCATAATAGAACGCTCTCATGGGGTTTCAATCCTCGTTCGTTCGAATCTGAGCATGTACTCGTGGCAAGCTCGCACTCTTAGGCGCAATAGAAAGCTCTCATGGGGTTCCAATCCTCGTTCGTTCGAATCTGAGCATGTACTCGTGGCAAGCTCGCACTCTTAGGCGCAATAGAAAGCTCTCATGGGGTTCCAATCCTCGTTCGTTCGAATCTGAGCATGTACTCGTGGCAAGCTCGCACTCTTAGGCGTAATAGAACGCTCTCATGGGGTTTCAATCCTCGTTCGTTCGAATCTGAGCATGTACTCGTGGCAAGCTCGCACTCTTAGGCGCAATAGAAAGCTCTCATGGGGTTTCAATCCTCGTTCGTTCGAATCTGAGCATGTACTCGTGGCAAGCTCGCACTCTTGGGCACAATAGAACGCTCTCATGGGGTTTCAATCCTCGTTCGTTCGAATCTGAGCATGTACTCGTGGCAAGCTCGCGCACTCTTAGGCGCAATAGAAAGCTCTCATGGGGTTCCAATCCTCGTTCGTTCGAATCTGAGCATGTACTCGTGGCAAGCTCGCACTCTAAGGCGCAATAGAAAGCTCTCATGGGGTTCCAATCCTCGTTCGTTCGAATCTGAGCATGTACTCGTGGCAAGCTCGCACTCTTAGGCGTAATAGAACGCTCTCATGGGGTTTCAATCCTCGTTCGTTCGAATCTGAGCATGTACTCGTGGCAAGCTCGCACTCTTAGGCGCAATAGAAAGCTCTCATGGGGTTTCAATCCTCGTTCGTTCGAATCTGAGCATGTACTCGTGGCAAGCTCGCACTCTTAGGCGTAATAGAACGCTCTCATGGGGTTTCAATCCTCGTTCGTTCGAATCTGAGCATGTACTCGTGGCAAGCTCGCACTCTTAGGCGCAATAGAAAGCTCTCATGGGGTTCCAATCCTCGTTCGTTCGAATCTGAGCATGTACTCGTGGCAAGCTCGCACTCTTAGGCGCAATAGAAAGCTCTCATGGGGTTTCCAATCCTCGTTCGTTCGAATCTGAGCATGTAATCGTGGCAAGCTCGCACTCTTAGGGCGCAATAGAACGCTCCCATGGGGTTTCAATCCTCGTTTGTTCGAATCTGAGCATGTACTCGTGGCAAGCTCGCACTCTTAGGCGCAATAGAAAGCTCTCATGGGGTTCCAATCCTCGTTCGTTCGAATCTGAGCATGTACTCGTGGCAAGCTCGCACTCTTAGGCGCAATAGAAAGCTCTCATGGGGTTTCAATCCTCGTTCGTTCGAATCTGAGCATGTACTCGTGGCAAGCTCGCACTCTTAGGCGCAATAGAAAGCTCTCATGGGGTTCCAATCCTCGTTCGTTCGAATCTGAGCATGTACTCGTGGCAAGCTCGCACTCTTAGGCGCAATAGAACGCTCTCATGGGGTTTCAATCCTCGTTCGTTCGAATCTGAGCATGTACTCGTGGCAAGCTCGCACTCTTTGGGCGTAATAGAACGCTCTCATGGGGTTTCAATCCTCGTTCGTTCGAATCTGAGCATGTACTCGAGGCAAGCTCGCACTCTTTGGGCGTAATAGAACGCTCTCATGGGGTTTCAATGCTCGATCGTTCGAATCTGAGCATGTACTCGTGGCAATCTCGCACTCTTAGGGCGTAATAGTACGCTCTCATGGGGTTTCAATCCTCGTTCGTTCGAATCTGAGCATGTACTCGTGGCAAGCTCGCACTCTTAGGCGCAATAGAAAGCGCTCATGGGGTTCCAATCCTCGTTCGTTGGAATCTAAGCATGTACTCGTGGCAATAAGGCGTAATAGAACGCTCTCATGGGGTTTCAATCCTCCTTCGTTCGAATCTGAGCAAGTACTCGTGGCAATCGCGTACTCTTCGGCGCAATAGAAAGCTCTCATGGGGTTTCAATCCTCGCTCGTTTGAATCTGAGCATGTACTCGTGGCAAGCTCGCACTCTTAGGCGCAATAAAAAGCTCTAATGGGGTTCCAATCCTCGTTCGTTCGAATCTGAGCATGTACTCGTGGCAAGCTCGCACTCTTAGGCGCAATAGAAAGCTCTCATGGGGTTCCAATCCTCGTTCGTTCGAATCTGAGCATGTACTCGTGGCAAGCTCTCACTCTTAGGCGCAATAGAAAGCTCTCATGGGGTTCCAATCCTCGTTCGTTCGAATCTGAGCATGTACTCGTGGCAAGCTCGCACTCTTAGGGCGTAATAGAACGCTCTCATGGGGTTTCAATCCTCGTTCGTTCGAATCTGAGCATGTACTCGTGGCAAGCTCGCACTCTTAGGCGCAATAGAAAGCTCTCATGGGGTTCCAATCCTCGTTCGTTCGAATCTGAGCATGTACTCGTGGCAAGCTCGCACTCTTAGGCGCAATAGAAAGCTCTCATGGGGTTCCAATCCTCGTTCGTTCGAATCTGAGCATGTACTCGTGGCAAGCTCGCACTCTTTGGGCGCAATAGAGAACGCTCTCATGGGGTTTCAATCCTCGTTCGTTCGAATCTGAGCATGTACTCGTGGCAAGCTCGCACTCTTAGGCGCAATAGAAAGCTCTCATGGGGTTCCAATCCTCGTTCGTTCGAATCTGAGCATGTACTCGTGGCAAGCTCGCACTCTTAGGCGCAATAGAAAGCTCTCATGGGGTTCCAATCCTCGTTCGTTCGAATCTGAGCATGTACTCGTGGCAAGCTCGCACTCTTAAGGCGTAATAGAACGCTCTCATGGGGTTTCAATCCTCGTTCGTTCGAATCTGAGCATGTACTCGTGGCAATCTCGTACTCTTCGGCGCAATAGAAAGCTCTCATGGGGTTTCAATCCTCGTTCGTTCGAATCTGAGCATGTACTCGGGGCAAGCTCGCACTCTTTGGGCGTAATAGAATGCTCTCATGGGGTTTCAATCCTCGTTCGTTCGAATCTGAGCATGTACTCGTGGCAAGCTCGCACTCTTAGGCGCAATAGAGAGCTCTCTCATGGGGTTCCAATCCTCGTTCGTTCGAATCTGAGCATGTACTCGTGGCAAGCTCGCACTCTTAGGCGCAATAGAAAGCTCTCATGGGGTTCCAATCCTCGTTCGTTCGAATCTGAGCATGTACTCGTGGCAAGCTCGCACTCTTAGGCGCAATAGAACGCTCTCATGGGGTTTCAATCCTCGTTCGTTCGAATCTGAGCATGTACTCGTGGCAAGCTCGCACTCTTAGGCGCAATAGAACGCTCTCATGGGGTTTCAATCCTCGTTCGTTCGAATCTGAGCATGTACTCGTGGCAAGCTCGCACTCTTAGGGCGTAATAGTTCCGCTCTCATGGGGTTTCAATCCTCGTTCGTTCGAATCTGAGCATGTACTCGTGGCAAGCTCGCACTCTTTGGCGTAATAGAACGCTCTCACGGGGTTTCCAATCCTCGTTCGTTCGAATCTGAGCATGTACTCGTGGCAAGCTCGCACTCTTAGGCGCAATAGAAAGCTCTCATGGGGGTTTCAATCCTCGTTCGTTCGAATCTGAGCATGTACTCGTGGCAAGCTCGCACTCTTAGGCGCAATAGAACGCTCTCATGGGGTTTCAATCCTCGTTCGTTCGAATCTGAGCATGTACTCGTGGCAAGCTCGCACTCTTAGGCGCAATAGAACGCTCTCATGGGGTTTCAATCCTCGTTCGTTCGAATCTGAGCATGTACTCGTGGCAAGCTCGCACTCTTAGGCGCAATAGAAAGCTCTCATGGGGTTTCAATCCTCGTTCGTTCGAATCTGAGCATGTACTCGTGGCAAGCTCGCACTCTTGGGCACAATAGAACGCTCTCATGGGGTTTCAATCCTCGTTCGTTCGAATCTGAGCATGTACTCGTGGCAAGCTCGCACTCTTAGGCGCAATAGAAAGCTCTCATGGGGTTTCAATCCTCGTTCGTTCGAATCTGAGCTTGTACTCGTGGCAAGCTCGCACTCTTAGGCGCAATAGAATGCTCACATGGGGTTTTAATCCTCGTTCGTTCGAATCTGAGCATGTACTCGTGGCAAGCTCGCACTCTTAGGGCAATAATAGAACGCTCTCATGGGGTTTCAATCCTCGTTCGTTCGAATCTGAGCATGTACTCGTGGCAAGCTCGCACTCTTAGGCGCAATAGAAAGCTCTCATGGGGTTTCAATCCTCGTTCGTTCGAATCTGAGCATGTACTCGTGGCAAGCTCGCACTCTTAGGCGTAATAGAAAGCTCTCATGGGGTTTCAATCCTCGTTCGTTCGAATCTGAGCATGTACTCGTGGCAAGCTCGCACTCTTAGGCGCAATAGAAAGCTCTCATGGGGTTCCAATCCTCGTTCGTTCGAATCTGAGCATGTACTCGTGGCAAGCTCGCACTCTTAGGCGCAATAGAAAGCTCTCATGGGGTTCCAATCCTCGTTCGTTCGAATCTGAGCATGTACTCGTGGCAAGCTCGCACTCTTAGGCGCAATAGAAAGCTCTCATGGGGTTCCAATCCTCGTTCGTTCGAATCTGAGCATGTACTCGTGGCAAGCTCGCACTCTTAGGCGCAATAGAACGCTCTCATGGGGTTTCAATCCTCGTTCGTTCGAATCTGAGCATGTACTCGTGGCAAGCTCGCACTCTTAGGCGCAATAGAAAGCGCTCTCATGGGGTTTCAATCCTCGTTCGTTCGAATCTGAGCATGTACTCGTGGCAAGCTCGCACTCTTAGGCGCAATAGAAAGCTCTCATGGGGTTTCAATCCTCGTTCGTTCGAATCTGAGCATGTACTCGTGGCAAGCTCGCACTCTTAGGCGCAATAGAAAGCTCTCATGGGGTTTCAATCCTCGTTCGTTCGAATCTGAGCATGTACTCGTGGCAAGCTCGCACTCTTAGGCGCAATAGAAAGCTCTCATGGGGTTCCAATCCTCGTTCGTTCGAATCTGAGCATGTACTCGTGGCAAGCTCTCGCACTCTTAGGCGCAATAGAACGCTCTCATGGGGTTTCAATCCTCGTTCATTCGAATCTGAGCATGTACTTGTGGCAAGCTCGCATTCTTAGGCGCAATAGAAAGCTCTCATGGGGTTTCAATCCTCGTTCGTTCGAATCTGAGCATGTACTCGTGGCAAGCTCGCACTCTTGGGCGTAATAGAACGCTCTCATGGGGTTTCAATCCTCGTTCGTTCGAATCTGAGCATGTACTCGTGGCTAGCTCGCACTCTTAGGCGCAATAGAAAGCTCTCATGGGGTTCCAATCCTCGTTCGTTCGAATCTGAGCATGTACTCGTGGCTAGCTCGCACTCTTAGGCGCAATAGAAAGCTCTCATGGGGTTTCAATCCTCGTTCGTTCGAATCTGAGCATGTACTCGTGGCAAGCTCGCACTCTTAGGCGCAATAGAAAGCTCTCATGGGGTTTCAATCCTCGTTCGTTCGAATCTGAGCATGTACTCGTGGCAAGCTCGCACTCTTAGGCGCAATAGAAAGCTCTCATGGGGTTTCAATCCTCGTTCGTTCGAATCTGAGCATGTACTCGTGGCAAGCTCGCACTCTTAGGCGCAATAGAAAGCTCTCATGGGGTTCCAATCCTCGTTCGTTCGAATCTGAGCATGTACTCGTGGCAAGCTCGCACTCTTAGGCGCAATAAAAAGCTCTCATGGGGTTCCAATCCTCGTTCGTTCGAATCTGAGCATGTACTCGTGGCAAGCTCGCACTCTTAGGCGCAATAGAAAGCTCTCATGGGGTTCCAATCCTCGTTCGTTCGAATCTGAGCATGTACTCGTGGCAAGCTCGCACTCTTAGGCGCAATAGAACGCTCTCATGGGGTTTCAATCCTCGTTCGTTCGAATCTGAGCATGTACTCGTGGCAAGCTCGCACTCTTAGGCGCAATAGAACGCTCTCATGGGGTTTCAATCCTCGTTCGTTCGAATCTGAGCATGTACTCGTGGCAAGCTCGCACTCTTTGGGCGTAATAGAACGCTCTCATGGGGTTTCAATCCTCGTTCGTTCGAATCTGAGCATGTACTCGTGGCAATCTCGCACTCTTAGGGCGTAATAGAACGCTCTCATGGGGTTTCAATCCTCGTTCGTTCGAATCTGAGCATGTACTCGTGGCAAGCTCGCACTCTTAGGCGCAATAGAAAGCTCTCATGGGGTTCCAATCCTCGTTCGTTCGAATCTAAGCATGTACTCGTGGCAATCTCGCACTCTTAAGGCGTAATAGAACGCTCTCATGGGGTTTCAATCCTCGTTCGTTCGAATCTGAGCATGTACTCGTGGCAATCGCGTACTCTTCGGCGCAATAGAAAGCTCTCATGGGGTTTCAATCCTCGTTCGTTTGAATCTGAGCATGTACTCGTGGCAAGCTCGCACTCTTTGGGCGTAATAGAATGCTCTCATGGGGTTTCAATCCTCGTTCGTTCGAATCTGAGCATGTACTCGTGGCAAGCTCGCACTCTTAGGCGCAATAGAAAGCTCTCACGGGGTTCCAATCCTCGTTCGTTCGAATCTGAGCATGTACTCGTGGCAAGCTCGCACTCTTAGGCGCAATAGAAAGCTCTCATGGGGTTCCAATCCTCGTTCGTTCGAATCTGAGCATGTACTCGTGGCAAGCTCGCACTCTTAGGGCGTAATAGAACGCTCTCATGGGGTTTCAATCCTCGTTCGTTCGAATCTGAGCATGTACTCGTGGCAAGCTCGCACTCTTAGGCGCAATAGAAAGCTCTCATGGGGTTCCAATCCTCGTTCGTTCGAATCTGAGCATGTACTCGTGGCAAGCTCGCACTCTTAGGCGCAATAGAAAGCTCTCATGGGGTTCCAATCCTCGTTCGTTCGAATCTGAGCATGTACTCGTGGCAAGCTCGCACTCTTTGGGCAATAGAACGCTCTCATGGGGTTTCAATCCTCGTTCGTTCGAATCTGAGCATGTACTCGTGGCAAGCTCGCACTCTTAGGCGCAATAGAAAGCTCTCATGGGGTTCCAATCCTCGTTCGTTCGAATCTGAGCATGTACTCGTGGCAAGCTCGCACTCTTAGGCGCAATAGAAAGCTCTCATGGGGTTCCAATCCTCGTTCGTTCGAATCTGAGCATGTACTCGTGGCAAGCTCGCACTCTTAGGCGCAATAGAAAGCTCTCATGGGGTTTCAATCCTCGTTCGTTCGAATCTGAGCATGTACTCGTGGCAAGCTCGCACTCTTAGGCGCAATAGAAAGCTCTCATGGGGTTTCAATCCTCGTTCGTTCGAATCTGAGCATGTACTCGTGGCAAGCTCGCACTCTTAGGCACAATAGAAAGCTCTCATGGGGTTTCAATCCTCGTTCGTTCGAATCTGAGCATGTACTCGTGGCAAGCTCGCACTCTTAGGCGCAATAGAAAGCTCTCATGGGGTTCCAATTCTCGTTCGTTCGAATCTGAGCATGTACTCGTGGCAAGCTCGCACTCTTAGGCGCAATAGAAAGCTCTCATGGGGTTCCAATCCTCGTTCGTTCGAATCTGAGCATGTACTCGTGGCAAGCTCGCACTCTTAGGCGCAATAGAACGCTCTCATGGGGTTTCAATCCTCGTTCGTTCGAATCTGAGCATGTACTCGTGGCAAGCTCGCACTCTTAGGCGCAATAGAAAGCTCTCATGGGTTTCAATCCTCGTTCGTTCGAATCTGAGCATGTACTCGTGGCAAGCTCGCACTCTTAGGCGCAATAGAAAGCTCTCATGGGTTTCAATCCTCGTTCGTTCGAATCTGAGCTTGTTCTCGTGGCAAGATCGCACTCTTTGGGCGTAATAGAACGCTCTCATGGGGTTTCAATCCTCGTTCGTTCGAATCTGAGCATGTACTCGTGGCAAGCTCGCACTCTTAGGCGCAATAGAAAGCTCTCATGGGGTTCCAATCCTCGTTCGTTCGAATCTGAGCATGTACTCGTGGCAAGCTCGCACTCTTAGGCGCAATAGAAAGCTCTCATGGGGTTTCAATCCTCGTTCGTTCGAATCTGAGCATGTACTCGTGGCAAGCTCGCACTTTTAGGCGCAATAGAAAGCTCTCATGGGGTTTCAATCCTCGTTCGTTCGAATCTGAGCATGTACTCGTGGCAAGCTCGCACTCTTAGGCGTAATAGAACGCTCTCATGGGGTTTCAATCCTCGTTCGTTCGAATCTGAGCATGTACTCGTGGCAAGCTCGCACTCTTAGGCGCAATAGAAAGCTCTCATGGGGTTCCAATCCTCGTTCGTTCGAATCTGAGCATGTACTCGTGGCAAGCTCGCACTCTTAGGCGCAATAGAAAGCTCTCATGGGGTTCCAATCCTCGTTCGTTCGAATCTGAGCATGTACTCGTGGCAAGCTCGCACTCTTAGGCGCAATAGAAAGCTCTCATGGGGTTTCAATCCTCGTTCGTTCGAATCTGAGCATGTACTCGTGGCAAGCTCGCACTCTTAGGCGCAATAGAAAGCTCTCATGGGGTTTCAATCCTCGTTCGTTCGAATCTGAGCATGTACTCGTGGCAAGCTCGCACTCTTTGGGCGTAATAGAAGGCTCTCATGGGGTTTCAATCCTCGTTCGTTCGAATCTGAGCATGTACTCGTGGCAAGCTCGCACTCTTAGGCGCAATAGAAAGCTCTCATGGGGTTCCAATCCTCGTTCGTTCGAATCTGAGCATGTACTCGTGGCAAGCTCGCACTCTTAGGCGCAATAGAAAGCTCTCATGGGGTTCCAATCCTCGTTCGTTCGAATCTGAGCATGTACTCGTGGCAAGCTCGCACTCTTAGGCGCAATAGAACGCTCTCATGGGGTTTCAATCCTCGTTCGTTCGAATCTGAGCATGTACTCGTGGCAAGCTCGCACTCTTAGGCGCAATAGAACGCTCTCATGGGGTTTCAATCCTCGTTCGTTCGAATCTGAGCATGTACTCGAGGCAAGCTCGCACTCTTTGGGCGTAATAGAACGCTCTCATGGGGTTTCAATGCTCGATCGTTCGAATCTGAGCATGTACTCGTGGCAATCTCGCACTCTTAGGGCGTAATAGTACGCTCTCATGGGGTTTCAATCCTCGTTCGTTCGAATCTGAGCATGTACTCGTGGCAAGCTCGCACTCTTAGGCGCAATAGAAAGCGCTCATGGGGTTCCAATCCTCGTTCGTTCGAATCTAAGCATGTACTCGTGGCAATCTCGCACTCTTAATGCGTAATAGAACGCTCTCATGGGGTTTCTCAATCCTCGTTCGTTCGAAATGTAAGAATTAGCAACTTTTATTTTAAAATGTTGCAATGATTTACCAACATATTATAATAAATGTTACAATTAATATATTATTTTAATTAAAATTTTCAAATTAGTAACTTCTTTGGTATACACACTTCCCGCGCCACTTTTTCTTTACTTCCCACACACGCAACCACCTAACACCTCCTCAACCAGTTCACCTCACATCATTACAATGTATTAATTAAAAAAAGAAAGCAACTACTCAACACTTCAACCTTGCACCTTGCTATTCCCAGCCACTATGCGAGCATCTTCCCATCACCGACTCCATTGCCTTCTACCTCGCCGACCTTGCCGTGTGCCCGCTTGCCGTCGGCGTCGCTTCTAACCACATCATCGCCGCCGACCTTGCCGTGCGCCCACTTGCCGTCGGCGTCGCTTCTAACCACATCATCGCCGTTGATCTTGCCGTGCGCCCACTTGCCGTCGGCGTCGCTTCCAACCACATCATCTTTGTCGACCTTGCCGTGCGCCCACTTGCCGTCGGTATCGCCTGTAAACTCATCATCACCGTCGACCTTGCCGTGCGCCCACTTGCCGCCGTCGTCAATATCGCCGTCCACCTCTCCATATGTTTTGCGACCACTCCGGCACCGATACTTCAGAATATCTACAACTTTCCGACGCCGCATACCTTCTGTGGCACCGGTAGACTATGATTTTTTTTCTGTATTTCATTTCCTCTTCTCTATATATTTTTTTATTTTTCTCTATTATATTGGGAATTTCTTAAACTAGTTTTGCACATAGTTTTTTTTAGGAATTAATTAAACCTGTTAGTGCTGCTTCAGCTAGATCAATTTAAACAAGTTTTATACAAAAGCTCCCATAGAGTTAAAGAGGTTTGTCAGATTCAAAAAAGATAATTATGCTAAGACTTTGTAGGATTCGAGTGCTTTTTTATTTTAATGTCTTCAAGTTTAGGTGAACTTTGAAACATTCTTTACCTGAATGTTTGATACACTGTTGAAGTCCTTATGTAAAAGAAATACATACATATATATATATATATATATATATATATATATATATATATATATATATATATATATATATATATGTATGTATATGTATGTATTATATATTGCAAAACAATGTGTCAATTAAATATGGCCTTACATAAGGGACTTGAAATGCAACTAAATATATAGAAATTCAATCTTTTGTTGGGCATATATTCACATATCAATATTTTCTCTTATTTTTGGATGTAGTAACTAAGGAGCCTGATGAGATTCCTGTGCTGGAGCTTGGCAATAAGTGTGATCTCATTTTCAAACTCTTCGAGCCCTTGCTGTGAGCGACAACCTCTTTATCGCAACTGAGCCATCAGACCTCGAAGAAATCCTAAATTGTCGGTAAGCAAATATTAGCAAATTAGCATGCTATGCAATTTGAACTACATTATTTTGGCTTCGTTGATACAACTAATTAGACAAAAAAGAAAATAAAAAAAATTCTGGATAGATTATAATCGGATACTTTGCTGATGAATTTTCTTAACAACTAGTGTAAATTATAAAGTTTCACATGGATTTCAAAATCCACCCTTATAGTTACTATTGCGACAATGCTAGTTTAAAGCTCTTCCAATTATTGTCTTCTAACTAGTTTTAGTCAATGAGAGTTATTTAAGTCTATCACTGTCTTGTAAATATAAACTAGAGATTACAGCGAAGAAAAATTAGCATAGATTCTGAAAATAAAAACTTTTGTCCATCACATGATAAGGAATCCGAAAAAAAAAAGAAAATGAAAAGTTCTTACTTGAGTTTTTCTTTAGCTTTGAAGCTGTAGGCCACACAAAGAGATCTTGCCCTTCATGAACACCAGCTTGGAGGCCATAAAGGTTTCCAAACCAAAATGAAAACCTGATGTTATTTAGATATGTCGAAGCATAAGCATTACATGAACAAATCTTAGTACACTAGGCTTTATAGTCATTGATACATAAACTCAAGTTTTGGTCCTTTGAGAAGAAAATAACTAGATTCATTAAAACTAACACTATTACTCATGCATTCTGATTGTACTTTCCTTATGCACCCATCTAATGATCCTCTAACTAGATTCATTAAAGCTAACACTTAATTTTCTTTATTTCTTACAGTACTAGGCATTAATTCCATGGATAAAACTTGGATCAATGAACCGAGGTTTGCTTGAACCACTATGTATTATTCTAATAGTAGTAAATGCATAATTTGAACATACCAATTAACTTACATTTGAAAATATAGGGCAAGTGAAAAATATCTTCATGGAGTTACAGAGTTTCTTGATTTTGCTTTTCTCAAAGCATCTCGAGAGGGGTTAATCCTTTGCCCCTGTAATAATTGCAACAATCGCTTTTGGAAAGATAGAGAGGCTATTCTTGAACATTTAATTTGTGATGGTTTTTCAAAGAATTATATATGCTGGATTTATCATGGAGAAGACATTACTTCATGTTCCTCTACACATCATTATGAAAAAATGGATCCACTCGAGGACATACATGGCATGTTGAATGAAGCTTTTGGTAATATTCAGGAAATTGATGAAGAAATAGAACCAAAAGAATATGATTGCCACGAAAATGCTAATGAAGAGGCAAAGAAATTTTACGAATTACTTGAAGATTCGGAGCAAGAGTTATACCCTGGTTGTAAGAGGTTCTCAAAACTCGCTTTCATTATTCGATTGTTTCACATAAAGTGTCTTAATGGCTGGAGCAATAGTTCATTCACAATGTTACTTACTTTACTCAAAGAGGTACTTCCTGAAGGTGAAACACTCCCAAGCTCATTTTATGAAGTCAAAAAAATCATTAATGACTTAGGGTTAGGGTATACTAAAATTGATGCCTGCCCAAATGACTGTCAACTATATTATAAGGAGACCGCTAATGCAGACTCATGTGCTACTTGTGGTACTTCACGATGGAAATCGACTGAAAATGATATAGAAGGTAATGCATCAACTATTAGTAAAAAAAAGGTCAAAAAAATTTCAGCTAAAGTTTTACGCCATTTTCCTTTAAAACCAAGGCTACAAAGGTTGTTCATGTCATCAAAAACATCATCATTAATGAGATGGCATCAAGAGCATCGAACAAATGATGGAGTTATGAGGCATCCTGCTGATTCTCCCGCATGGAAAACATTTGACTTTGAACACACAGAGTTTTCTTCTGAACCTAGAAATGTTAGACTTGGCTTGGCAAGCGATGGTTTCAATCCTTTTCGAACTATGAGCACAACACATAGTACATGGCCTGTTATTTTGATACCATATAATCTACCGCCTTGGATGTGCATGAAGCAATCATATTTAATATTGTCGTTGCTTATTCCCGGTCCAAATGCACCTGGAAATGATATTGATGTATATTTACAGCCTTTAATTGATGAGTTGAATGATCTTTGGCTAAATGGGTTGCAAACTTATGATGCTTCAAAGAAGCAAAATTTCAAGTTGCATGCTGCGTTACTATGGACTATTAGTGATTTTCCTGGATATGCCAACTTATCGGGATGGAGTACTAAGGGCCGTTTAGCGTGCCCTTCTTGTAATGTAAAAACTGATGCACGCTATTTGAAGCATGGTCGAAAGTTTTGCTATATGGGTCATCGTCGATTTTTAGAACGAAATCACAAATTTCGACGTGATAGAATATCTTTTGATGGAAACCAAGAGGCTAGAGATGCGCCAATTCCATTATCTAGTTCTCAGATAATGGATCAACTCAAAAATGTCAAAAACGAATTTGGTAAGTCAAACCGGAGTTGTAAAGGTAAGAAGAAACAAGGAAAAGATATTATGCCACACAATTGGAAGAAAAAGAGTATATTCTTCTCTTTGCCATATTGGGATAATCTTCTTATACGTCATAATTTAGATGTGATGCACATTGAGAAGAATGTAAATGATAATGTACTTTGGACATTATTAAATGCAGATGGTAAAACAAAGGATAATATAAAGTCTCGTCTTGATATGCAGCTTATGGGTATTAGAGAGTCACTATATTTGAGGCAAAATGGAAGCAAAACTATAGTTCCTTCAGCATGCTTTTCACTTTCTACAGAAGAAAAAAGTATTTTTTTGAAGTTACTAAAGTCTATCAAAGTGCCTGACGGATATGCTGCAAATATTTCGAAATGTGTGCATTTAAAGGACCGTAAGATTACAGGATTGAAAAGTCATGACAATCACATATTGATGCAACAACTACTTCCTTTAGCTCTTCGGAATGTTTTACCAAAAAATGTAAGTTGTGCACTCATGGAATTAAGTGGTTTTTTTAGAGATCTATGTTCTAAATCTCTTAGAGGGAAGGAACTTCAAATATTAGACTCTCGTATAGTCTTAATACTTTGCAAATTAGAAAGGATCTTCCCACCATCCTTTTTTGATGTTATGGTTCATTTGCCTATACATCTTGCATACGAAGCTAGGTTAGCTGGACCGGTGCAATATCGATGGATGTATCCAATTGAAAGGTAATTAAATATTTTAAATAGCTTATGTGGTGCATCTATTAAAGCTCAACTATATATATATGTGTGTGTGTGTGTGTGTGTGTGTGTAGGTATGCATGCATGTACATATACATATTACCATCTTAGTAGTATCTTACGTACACTTAATAAACTTATAGGTTCTTATTTACCTTGAAGTCCTATGTACGTAACCGAAGTCACCCTGAAGGTTCAATTGCGGAAGGGTACTTAGCCGAAGAAAGTTTAGCCTTTTGTTCACAATATTTTCAAGGTGTTGAGACGAGATTCAATCGACCACGAAGAAACTATGAAGGTGAATCTGAACTACAAAAACATCCATTATTTCCTTTGTCTCCAAATGGTCGAGCCATAGGACATGGTGAGATGTTTGATCTAGATGAAACTTCATGGCTACAAGCACATCGTTATGTTCTATTTAATTGCGACATTGTTTCTCCATACCTTCAGTAAGATGACTTACAACTCAAATTAATTCATCTTTTTTCGTTACTAATGTATGAAATATTGGACCCTAATTTTAATATTATTGTATTTACTTATAGAAATCATGTTGAAGCAATTAAAGGTACAAAGCGTCGAATGCGACAAATGGAGGTTGAGCGTGTCCATAGTAGTTCATTTCATGAATGGTTTAGAGAACATGTAGGTTAACAATCCTAACACTATTTAAGCATATCTATTTATTTATTTTTGGCTTAGACACGAATAGAACACTTGACTTTTTGAGGTTTTTTTTTGTGAATTAGATTTACAGATTACTTGAAGCAAGGAGTGATGTAGTTTCAGAAGAAATCATCTCATTGGCCCGTGGTCCTCAAAAGGCTGCAAAGAGATTCAATGGTTACATAATTAATGGGTTTAGATTCCACACTAAAGAACGTGAAACAAATAGAAAAACCCAAAATAGTGGAGTTGTTATCACTGCTAGTACATCAAGTTATGCTAGTGCCAAAGATAAGAAGCCAATTACAGGAGATGTCACATATTATGGTATCCTGACAGATATTATAGAATTGAACTACTATGAGCATTTTAAAGTTGTGTTGTTTAAATGTGATTGGGCAAATGTACACTCACAAGGCAAAGGAGTGAAGAAAGATGATTATGGGTTCACACTTGTAAACTTCAGTCGACTATTATTTAATGGGAATCAATTATCTGATGAACCTTTCATATTAGCAACTCAAGCGAAGCAAGTTTTCTATGTACAATATCCTATCAAAAAGGAATGGCGGGTTGTTGTTCATACGAAACCAAGGGATGTTTTTGATATGCAGGCAGACGTTCTTACAGATGATATAGAGTTTCAAGTGGATAATGACATTCCTGAAAATATCATAAATGAGATAGAAGAAGAATTCAGTTGGAATAGAAATGATGTCCCAGAACTTACAATTGACACACCTATAATAAACACTTTTGATTTTCAGGCAAACACCCATGAAGATACACAATTTGAGGAAGATAATAATTAAATTGACTCTATAAGTGTAGGTATATGTTGATATTTCAATTAATAATCTTTTCTATTAGCTTATATTGTTTTACCATTTATTAATATATGTTGTCTTTATGTGCAAATCATAAACCTTTATCTTTACATACTGATATAACTAATCTTGATTTCTTATATGCAGGTATCAATTATGAGAAACAAAAAGGGTAAAGAGAAGATTTCAATAGAATCATGTTTCGACCAAAAACAATACGATGAGATGTTATTAGATCGGGATCACACAATACATCATTCTTGGCCAAACCAATCTATTTCTTTTGATCCTGAACATCAAATCCAACCATCACTTGAGCACGAACTTCATTGCTACCTATCTCGACTAGTTGGTAATTTGCACCAAGATGAGAAATCATTGCCTAAACAAATCCAAGTAGAGTTGGTAGAGAAAAGTCATGATTTTGTAAGGTCACAACCTGAACAAGTAGAGTTACTGTTAATGCTTAGTACAACCTGAAATTATCAAAGCTACTTCAGAGCTTCCAACAACCTCAAGTGACTCAAAATTTGCTTGAATTGAAACATGCAAGTTTGAAAATTTTCAACCTGAAAGAGATGCTTCTTATCCTGACCATTCTGGACATTGTGATTCCTTACAAAATCCAAAACAACTTTGAAGACTCTGAAGAAGATGATGATATATGCAACAGTAAGCCACTCTTCCAATACTTTTAAAATTTTAATTCGACATTAGTCGCTCTTTTTATTTATTTACGGCATTATCAAATTTCATTATATTACTTCCAATTGAATTGAGTTATAGTCTTTTTCTAGTTTGCTCTATTTGTACAAGATACATCTAAACTTGTGTATAAGTAGCAATAAAAATATTTTCTTTTTTTTTATGTTAATAGAAGCATGTGATAGGATTTTGAACTCGAATTGTTGAAATAAGATAAATTTGGATAGATTAGAATGTTATTTTTTACTTTGTATATTGGCAATAAAAATTTACATTTTGTGATTGATAAAAAGTGAATAACTGTTTTGATTTGTTGGACAAAGTCTTCTCATGCATCACAAAAGACTCGAGGCCGTACAAAGTTGCTCAAATTATTTAAAAGGACTTCTCCAAAACCTATAAAACTTAATGAGTTTGGGCAACCTATTGGAAAAGCATGCAGCCACGTTAAGTAACTTTTTGGGGCTAATGGCAAGAATGGACAAATAATTTCTCTAAGTTATAAAGATTGGAGAGTTTTGTTCCAAATACAACTAAGGATATTATGTGGATGATTGTACAGTGTAGAAAATTTACTTTTTCTCTTTATAGGCCATATTTTTCTTATGATGTTTTATTGATATTTTTTTTAATTTTTATGTAGAAAAAGTTTCAAATTTCAGAAGAAGGAAGAGATTGGGTTATATCGATGTCTATAGGAAAAGAAATGGAGGGAGTTCAAAAGCAAACTGAAAAAACTTCACTATGATACTCAGAAAACTTATGAGGGGAAAAGATAGGAGCTTGTGATTCTCGAGTCCATCCAAAAGAATGGGAATTTCTTGTTAAGTATTGGGACTCTCAAGTACGGGGGACAGGTATGAATATTACTTTTTTAATTTGATTTTGATAGTTTGGGCCAGTTAATAACTTTATTTATTAGACAATGAAAATTGATCTTCACTATTTTGCACATAATTGATTTTTCGTGTTGCTGTAAATAGTTCTGCACAATCTTCTCATGAAATTTTAGATAGTTCTTCAAGTATACTAATTCTAATTATTTCTTTAAGCACATGTATGTTTACTTTTAATAGGAACGTAGTGCCAAAAATAAAGCTAGCCGTGCAGTGCTAAATACCACACATACGGCAGGCACAAAAAGCTTTGCAAGGGTCCGTGCTGAGGGTAAACTTAATGCTCTAAATTATAGTGTTTTCTTTACTAATACTTTCATAGATTATTATATTGTTAATAAAAGTTTAATCTTTATACGTTGTTAGATGGCAAAGAAAAATAATCATAATTCAAACCGAGAAGACATGAGCTCTACATAAGAAACACACACCAAAAAGAATGGCAAGCCTTTAAATAAGTATTGCTCGAAAATAATGGTATGTCCTTTAGATTTAGACAAATTTTTAATTTATAAAAAGTTGTTTAATTAGTTAATTAAATTTCTTACTTATTACAGAAAAATATTAAAGATTTGGTTTTCCAACTATATCCTGAAGTTGCATAACAAAGAGATCCATCCCGAAATGACCTTCTATCATTGCTACTTAAAGAGAAAAGTACTCAATTTCAATGTCCATGGATTGGGGTCCTATTCCAGATGAACTTCGAAAATCAAAGACAAACTCGCGCTGATTATTTCGAATGCTTTCTGAAACCAAAAAAAGAAGCTGAGGGGAGGAAAACGTGCAATACAATCAGAATTAGTAGATATGAAGCAAAAATATGAAGATATGCAGCAATGGAAAATGATGACAATGAAGGCATGGGTAGAATCAATAGGTAAAAGGCCTCAAGACCATTGCATACTAGGAGAAGGAATATCATGCATTCCCGAAGGCCTCAAACTAGTAAGCATAATTTATAAGTTAATTTTAATCTTTTATAAATGTATATGAAAAATTATTGTATCATCTAACTCTTTTTTATCCAATTTAGAAATGCAAACCGGGACCCCCCCCTCATAATGGATCACCTCCTAATAATCAAACAACCTCTTTCTCATTCTAGTTATGAAGCACCACCAACTCAGGTATTTTTTATTATCTCAAATGGCTTTTCCCTTGAGTAATCTTGCTAAAGCTCAAAATTTTCAATCAAAATTAATTAGTTAGTTATGGTGTTTTTCCAATCAATTTTAGATGATAGGAAGATTATTAATAGCTATTCCCTTTTCTGTTAGTTAACTTAATTTCTCTTTTTGACAAAGTGAAATAGCTAGTTATTTTATTTTTCTCTTTTTAAAAGGCATAAACTAAACTTAGAATCGTAAGATTGTTAATTCTAATTATAGCTAAGAATATCACAAAGAGAGTTCAAGCTGTATCAAGTATTATGGTTATCTTCTAACCTCTTATTCTTTTCATGGTTTCATGATGATTTTTTTTTCTTTACAATATATATGAGTTTATTTATTATATTTGTTTATTCACTTATTGTTAGATTGGAACTGAAGTTTACTTGAGAAGTTTACAAAAGCCTCACAATCATGTAGCACAAGGTTATCTTTTGAGTAAAGACCCAAATACAAAAGTAGGTGGATTCGAATTAGGACCACAATGTTGGGAGATTCAAGTTGATGTGCCAATAATACGCAATGAACCACTGCTTAGACCATATAGTAGCTTTCAAACTATTGGAGATGCAGTTGGAGCAACTGTTGCTTGGCCATATACTTTTGTAAGGATGAGTTATTTCAACCATGTTTTATTTTTTCAACTATCTTTTATCATTTATGGCATATTATATATAAGTTTAATTTGTTTTTTGTTCTTTTTACAGGTTAAGTGCAAATAGTGCATGATGTTGTGTTCATCTTCGCACCATATACTTTTGTAGGGATGAATTATCTCAATCATATTTTATTTTTTTAATTATCTTCCATCATTTATAACATATTACATATAAGTCTAATTTGCTCTTTGTTCTTTTTATAGGTTAAGTGCAAATAGTGTATGATGATATATTCATCTTCGCGCCATATACTTTTTGTAAGGATGAGTTTTCAACCATATTTTTTCTTTTCAATTATCTTTCATCATTTATAGCATATCATATATAAGTTTAATTTGTTCTTTATTCTTTTTACAGGTTAAGCGCAAATAGTGCATGATGCTGTGTTCATCTTCGCGACGTATATTTTGAACCTGTTGGAATCAAAAAGACGTGGAGCACATTTCTTATAATTTTGTCATGATCACTTTTATATGTTACTACTTATGTATTGAAGATGTATTTAACAAATATAGTCTTTAAATATTTTGCATATTTGATATATAAACAAGTTAAATATGTGATTTATGAGATGTGCGGTTGAATTGTTTTTATATATATCATAACTTTAATTGATTTTGTGATTTTACATGTGTAAATAGTTTATAATTAAATGGCAATTAGCTAAAATATTATTTTATATTTTTTAATGCATTATATATTATTCAATATTTAAAAATTAGAATCGACCGTCTTTAGCGACATTTAAATTAAATGTTGGATATTAAATTATAAACTGCAACATTTAGTAATGTTGGTAGTGGTTACTTTAAACCAATATTAGCAACATTTAGTAATATTGGGGTGATTAATTTATATCAACATTAGCAACATTTACAATTGTTGGGATTGGTTAAGTTTATAATAAGATTAGCAACATTTAGTAATGTTGGGAATGATTACTTATAACAACATACAATAAATGTTGCAAAATCTACATCTACAGCAACACTTGTTATGTGTCTCTTTATGCTTAATATTAGCAACATTTTAGGCGCAATAGAAAGCTCTCACGGGGTTCCAATCCTCGTTCGTTCGAATCTGAGCATGTACTCGTGGCAAGCTCGCACTCTTAGGCGCAATAAAAAGCTCTCATGGGGTTCCAATCCTCGTTCGTTCGAATCTGAGCATGTACTCGTGGCAAGCTCGCACTCTTAGGCGCAATAGAAAGCTCTCATGGGGTTCCAATCCTCGTTCGTTCGAATCTAAGCATGTACTCGTGGCAATCTCGCACTCTTAGGGCGTAATAGAACGCTCTCATGGGGTTTCAATCCTCGTTCGTTCGAATCTGAGCATGTACTCGTGGCAAGCTCGCACTCTTAGGCGCAATAGAACGCTCTCATGGGGTTTCAATCCTCGTTCGTTCGAATCTGAGCATGTACTCGTGGCAAGCTCGCACTCTTTGGGCGTAATAGAATGCTCTCAAGGGGTTTCAATCCTCGTTCGTTCGAATCTGAGCATGTACTCGTGGCAAGCTCGCACTCTTAGGCTCAATAGAACGCTCTCATGGGGTTTCAATCCTCGTTCGTTCGAATCTGAGCATGTACTCGTGGCAAGCTCGCACTCTTAGGCGCAATAGAAAGCTCTCATGGGGTTCCAATCCTCGTTCGTTCGAATCTGAGCATGTACTCGTGGCAAGCTCGCACTCTTAGGCGCAATAGAACGCTCTCATGGGGTTTCAATCCTCGTTCGTTCGAATCTGAGCATGTACTCGTGGCAAGCTCGCACTCTTAGGGCGCAATAGAAAGCTCTCATGGGGTTTCAATCCTCGTTCGTTCGAATCTGAGCATGTACTCGTGGCAAGCTCGCACTCTTTGGGCGTAATAGAACGCTCTCATGGGGTTTCAATCCTCGTTCGTTCGAATCTGAGCATGTACTCGTGGCAAGCTCGCACTCTTAGGCGCAATAGAACGCTCTCATGGGGTTTCAATCCTCGTTCGTTCGAATCTGAGCATGTACTCGTGGCAAGTTCGCACTCTTAGGCGCAATAGAAAGCTCTCTCATGGAGTTTCAATCCTCGTTCGTTCGAATAAGAGCATGTACTCGTGGTAAGCTCGCACTCTTAGGGCGTAATAGAACGCGCTCTTGGGGTTTCAATCCTCGTTCGTTCGAATCTGAGCATGTACTCGTGGCAAGCTCTCGCACTCTTAGGCGTAATAGAAACGCTCTCATGGGGTTTCAATCCTCGTTCGTTCGAATCTGAGCATGTACTCGTGGCAAGCTCGCACTCTTAGGCGCAATAGAAAGCTCTCATGGGGTTCCAATCCTCGTTCGTTCGAATCTGAGCATGTACTCGTGGAAAGCTCGCACTCTTTGGCGTAATAGAACGCTCTCATGGGTTTCAATCCTCGTTCGTTCGAATCTGAGCATGTACTCGTGGCAAGCTCGCACTCTTAGGCGCAATAGAAAGCTCTCATGGGGTTCCAATCCTCGTTCGTTCGAATCTGAGCATGTACTCGTGGCAAGCTCGCACTCTTAGGCGCAATAGAAAGCTCTCATGGGGTTCCAATCCTCGTTCGTTCGAATCTGAGCATGTACTCGTGGCAAGCTCGCACTCTTAGGCGTAATAGAACGCTCTCATGGGGTTTCAATCCTCGTTCGTTCGAATCTGAGCATGTACTCGTGGCAAGCTCGCACTCTTAGGCGCAATAGAAAGCTCTCATGGGGTTTCAATCCTCGTTCGTTCGAATCTGAGCATGTACTCGTGGCAAGCTCGCACTCTTAGGCGCAATAGAAAGCTCTCATGGGGTTTCAATCCTCGTTCGTTCGAATCTGAGCATGTACTCGTGGCAAGCTCGCACTCTTAGGCGCAATAGAAAGCTCTCATGGGGTTCCAATCCTCGTTCGTTCGAATCTGAGCATGTACTCGTGGCAAGCTCGCACTCTTAGGCGTAATAGAAAGCTCTCATGGGGTTTATAATACTCGTTCGTTCGAATCTGAGCATGTACTCGTGGCAAGCTCGCACTCTTAGGCGCAATAGAACGCTCTCATGGGGTTTCAATCCTCGTTCGTTCGAATCTGAGCATGTACTCGTGGCAAGCTCGCACTCTTAGGCGCAATAGAAAACGCTCATGGGGTTTCAATCCTCGTTCATTCGAATCTGAGCATGTACTCGTGGCAAGCTCGCACTCTTAGGCGTAATAGAACGCTCTCATGGGGTTTCAATCCTCGTTCGTTCGAATCTGAGCTTGTACTCGTGGCTAGCTCGCACTCTTAGGCGCAATAGAAAGCTCTCATGGGGTTTCAATCCTCGTTCGTTCGAATCTGAGCATGTACTCGTGCCAAGCTCGCACTCTTAGGCGCTATAGAAAGCTCTCATGGGGTTTCAATCCTCGTTCGTTCGAATCTGAGCATGTACTCGTGGCAATCTCGCACTCCTAGGGCGTAAGAGAACGCTCTCATGGGGTTTCAATCCTCGTTCGTTCGAATCTGAGCATGTACTCGTGGCAAGCTCGCACTCTTAGGCGTAATAGAACGCTCTCATGGGGTTTCAATCCTCGTTCGTTCGAATCTGAGCATGTACTCGTGGCAAGCTCGCACTCTTAGGCGTAATAGAACGCTCTCATGGGGTTTCAATCCTCGTTCGTTCGAATCTGAGCATGTACTCGAGGCAAGCTCGCACTCTTAGGCGTAATAGAACGCTCTCATGGGGTTTCAATCCTCGTTCGTTCGAATCTGAGCATGTACTCGTGGCAAGCTCGCACTCTTAGGCGTAATAAACGCTCTCATGGGGTTTCAATCCTCGTTCGTTCGAATCTGAGCATGTACTCGTGGCAAGCTCGCACTCTTAGGCGCAATAGAACGCTCTCATGGGGTTCCAATCCTCGTTCGTTCGAATCTGAGCATGTACTCGTGGCAAGCTCGCACTCTTAGGCGTAATAAACGCTCTCATGGGGTTTCAATCCTCGTTCGTTCGAATCTGAGCATGTACTCGTGGCAAGCTCGCACTCTTTGGGCTTAATAGAACGCTCTCATGGGGTTTCAATCCTCGTTCGTTCGTTCGAATCTGAGCATGTACTCGTGGCAAGCTCGCACTCTTAGGCGCAATAAAAAGCTCTCATGGGTTTCCAATCCTCGTTCGTTCGAATCTGAGCATGTACTCGTGGCAAGCTCGCACTCTTAGGCGCAATAGAAAGCTCTCATGGGGTTCCAATCCTCGTTCGTTCGAATCTGAGCATGTACTCGTGGCAAGCTCGCACTCTTAGGCGCAATAGAACGCTCTCATGGGGTTTCAATCCTCGTTCGTTCGTATATGAGCATGTACTCGTGGCATGCTCGCACTCTTAGGCGCAATAGAACGCTCTCATGGGGTTTCAAACATCGTTCGTTCGAATATGAACATGTACTCGTGGCAAGCTCGCACTCTTAGGCGCAATAGAAAGCTCTCACGGGGTTCCAATCCTCGTTCGTTCGTTCGAATCTGAGCATGTACTCGTGGCAAGCTCGCACTCTTAGGCGCAATAAAAAGCTCTCATGGGGTTCCAATCCTCGTTCGTTCGAATCTGAGCATGTACTCGTGGCAAGCTCGCACTCTTAGGCGCAATAGAAAGCTCTCATGGGGTTCCAATCCTCGTTCGTTCGAATCTGAGCATGTACTCGTGGCAAGCTCGCACTCTTAGGCGCAATAGAACGCTCTCATGGGGTTTCAATCCTCGTTCGTTCGAATATGAGCATGTACTCGTGGCATGCTCGCACTCTTAGGCGCAATAGAACGCTCTCATGGGGTTTCAATCCTCGTTTGTTCGAATCTGAGCATGTACTCGAGGCAAGCTCGCACTCTTTGGGCGTAATAGAACGCTCTCATGGGGTTTCAATGCTCGATCGTTCGAATCTGAGCATGTACTCGTGGCAATCTCGCACTCTTAGGGCGTAATAGTACGCTCTCATGGGGTTTCAATCCTCGTTCGTTCGAATCTGAGCATGTACTCGTGGCAAGCTCGCACTCTTAGGCGCAATAGAAAGCGCTCATGGGGTTCCAATCCTCGTTCGTTCGAATCTAAGCATGTACTCGTGGCAATCTCGCACTCTTAAGGCGTAATAGAACGCTCTCATGGGGTTTCAATCCTCGTTCGTTCGAATCTGAGCATGTACTCGTGGCAATCGCGTACTCTTCGGCGCAATAGAAAGCTCTCATGGCGTTTCAATCCTCGTTCGTTTGAATCTGAGCATGTACTCGTGGCAAGCTCGCACTCTTTGGGCGTAATAGAATGCTCTCATGGGGTTTCAATCCTCGTTCGTTCGAATCTGAGCATGTACTCGTGGCAAGCTCGCACTCTTAGGCTCAATAGAAACCTCTCACGGGGTTCCAATCCTCATTCCTTCGAATCTGAGCATCTACTCATGGCAAGCTCGCACTCTTAGGCGCAATAGAAAGCTCTCATGGGGTTCCAATCCTCGTTCGTTCGAATCTAAGCATGTACTCGTGGCAATATCGCACTCTTAGGGCGTAATAGAACGCTCTCATGGGGTTTCAATCCTCGTTCGTTCGAATCTGAGCATGTACTCGTGGCAAGCTCGCACTCTTAGGCGCAATAGAAAGCTATCATGGGGTTCCAATCCTCGTTCGTTCGAATCTGAGCATGTACTCGTGGCAAGCTCGCACTCTTAGGCGCAATAGAAAGCTCTCATGGGGTTCCAATCCTCGTTCGTTCGAATCTGAGCATGTACTCGTGGCAAGCTCGCACTCTTTGGGCATAATAGAACGCTCTCATGGGGTTTCAATCCTCGTTCGTTCGAATCTGAGCATGTACTCGTGGCAAGCTCGCACTCTTAGGCGCAATAGAAAGCTCTCATGGGGTTTCAATCCTCGTTCGTTCGAATCTGAGCATGTACTCGTGGCAAGCTCGCACTCTTAGGCGCAATAGAAAGCTCTCATGGGGTTCCAATCCTCGTTCGTTCGAATCTGAGCATGTACTCGTGGCAAGCTCGCACTCTTAAGGCGTAATAGAACGCTCTCATGGGGTTTCAATCCGTGTTCGTTCGAATCTGAGCATGTACTCGTGGCAAGCTCGCACTCTTAGGGCGTAATAGAAAGCTCTCATGGGGTTTCAATCCTCGTTCGTTCGAATCTGAGCATGTACTCGGGGCAAGCTCGCACTCTTTGGGCGTAATAGAATGCTCTCATGGGGTTTCAATCCTCGTTCGTTCGAATCTGAGCATGTACTCGTGGCAAGCTCGCACTCTTAGGCGCAATAGAAAGCTCTCATGGGGTTCCAATCCTCGTTCGTTCGAATCTGAGCATGTACTCGTGGCAAGCTCGCACTCTTAGGCGCAATAGAAAGCTCTCATGGGGTTCCAATCCTCGTTCGTTCGAATCTGAGCATGTACTCGTGGCAAGCTCGCACTCTTAGGCGCAATAGAACGCTCTCATGGGGTTTCAATCCTCGTTCGTTCGAATCTGAGCATGTACTCGAGGCAAGCTCGCACTCTTTGGGCGTAATAGAACGCTCTCATGGGGTTTCAATGCTCGATCGTTCGAATCTGAGCATGTACTCGTGGCAAGCTCGCACTCTTAGGCGCAACTCTCATGGGTTTCAATCCTCGTTCGTTCGAATCTGAGCATGTACTCGTGGCAAGCTCGCACTCTTTGGGCGTAATAGAAAGCTCTCATGGGGTTCCAATCCTCGTTCGTTCGAATCTGAGCATGTACTCGTGGCAAGCTCGCACTCTTAGGCGTAATAGAACGCTCTCATGGGGTTTCCATCCTCGTTCGTTCGTATCTGAGCATGTACTCGTGGCAAGCTCGCACTCATAGGCGCAATAGAAAGCTCCCATGGGGTTCCAATCCTCGTTCGTTTGAATCTGAGCATGTCCTCGTGGCAAGCTCGCACTCTTTGGGCGTAATAGAACGCTCTCATGGGGTTTCAATCCTCGTTCGTTCGAATCTGAGCATGTACTCGTGGCAAAGCTCGCACTCTTAGGCGCAATAGAAAAGCGCTCTCATGGGGTTTCAATCCTCGTTCGTTCGAATCTGAGCATGTACTCGTGGCAAGCTCGCACTCTTAGGCGCAATAGAAAGCTCTCATGGGGTTCAATCCTCGTTCGTTCGAATCTGAGCATGTACTCGTGGCAAGCTCGCACTCTTAGGCGCAATAGAAAGCTCTCATGGGGTTTCCAATCCTCGTTCGTTCGAATCTGAGCATGTACTCGTGGCAAGCTCGCACTCTTAGGCGCAATAGAACGCTCTCATGGGGTTTCAATCCTCGTTCGTTCGAATCTGAGCATGTACTCGTTCGCACTCATAGGCGCAATAGAACGCTCTCATGGGGTTTCAATCCTCGTTCGTTCGAATCTGAGCATGTACTTCTCGGGCAAGCTCGCACTCTTGGGCGTAATAGAAACGCTCTCATGGGGTTTCAATCCTCGTTCGTTCGAATCTGAGCATGTACTCGTGGCAATCTCGTACTCTTCGGCGCAATAGAAAGCTCTCATGGGGTTTCAATCCTCGTTCGTTCGAATCTAAGCATGTACTCGTGGCAATATCGCACTCTTAGGGCAATAGAAAGCTCTCATGGGGTTCCAATCCTCGTTCGTTCGAATCTAAGCATGTACTCGTGGCAATATCGCACTCTTAGGGCGTGATAGAACGCTCTCATGGGGTTTCAATCCTCGTTCGTTCGAATCTGAGCATGATAAAAAGACTCCGACTCACTTTACGAAATATGCCAATATAAAATCCGTAACAGGTTGCTCCGGCCGGGGTCTTGGTTTGATGGATTTTGGCCGCGCAAGGTTATTTGAGCTCCCTGCTGCTTCCCGAAGTCCGGGAAGGTGAGCACGATGATCGCGGCGACGCGCTGCTCATCATGCTCACCTTAGATGTGGTTTTGGTTGAGCCGTTTCGTCGTTCGGCCTTTGTCGAGCTATGTTATTGTATTTTTCACTATTTTTATGCAATTGCTGAGCTTGCGACTTGTCCTGTCACAGTGGGGCTGTGAGCACGGTCTCCGTGACATCGTTACCTATCCGCTGGTGCTTGCGGAAGGTCGTGCGGATGTACGGATTGCTCGAACGGCTTTGTTTTGTGCTTGTATGTATGTATTTGTGGCCTGTTTTGGGATTTCTGTGTTTGTGGCAGTGTTGCGACGCTGTGGGCAGCAAGGGGATGGTTTTTGGGGCCCTATGGACTGGTTGTCCAACCCCTTCACCCTTCGTGGAGTTTCGGATCCATTTTCGAACACGTTATTCGATGAAATAATCGGCGAAACGCGTGTTTTTTGGTCGCGCGACTCACTTGCTGTTTTCGCAAGTGACTTGGCTTCATCTTTTAGCCTTTTTGGCTGTTCCTCATCGCTGTCCCGAAGTTCCGAGGACAGCGGATGAGTGACGATGGGTTCCGGTGTCAAATCGGCACTTTTCGGGAACCCGGGAAGCCGTTTCGGGTGCGTTTGTGTTCGTGGCACCCCGAGCTTGTGCTCGCTGTTCCGCCACCTTGTTGTGTGTGTTTGGGGGACAGCGGAGGACTTGATTGGCTGTAGGTACCCCTCTGGGGCTTTGTGTGGTTTCGGGATCATCCCGGTGGGTTTTCCGGGCGATCCGTCGATTCGGGATTGTGTGAGCTTGGTGTTTAGCGTCGACTTGGTGGACCTTGACCGTGTGAGTCTTTCGTAGGTCCTGTCGCGTTTCCCGAGAGCCGTCGGAGTTAGGCTTGACCGTTTCTACAGGTGGGTATTTCGATCCGGAGTCGGTTCAGTGGACTACGGTGATATCTTTCTATCCCTCCTCTTGCATTTCAGTTATCAGTTCACTTGTCTCCCGTTGACTCTACTTATGCGTGCTTGGATAGTAGAGTAGTTGTGGTTTGCATGATTATTGAGACGACCCAGTTGGTCGGCAGTGATCGCCTGTTGTTCCGTGCGATCTTCGTGGTAGTTTACCAGTTGCTTCACGGCTCGTTGCCGTTCTGTGGATTGAGCATTAGCATCGATCGTCACAGCTCTTCTAGCACTTCACGTACACCAGCGGTCTGATCCACCGCCTAGGGGTGTTCTTTTTCGGAAAAGGGTCGTTGAGTTTGTTCCGACCCGTGAGCCTTGACGCAGTGCGTCCAGAAGGTTTATGTGCCGAGTGTTGAGCAGGTGACAGTGCCAGGGATACGTCCCGGTGGCTATGGATTGGGTTTACCTTGTGGTTATCTCCATTGATGCATACACTAGTTGATTACAGTAGCATAGTTGTTCAGTTATATGTTGGCCTCATATTTACTTGTGCTACTGTTTACCTTATCTACCTATCTGTTGACCCTCGTGCCGGTGTGTACACCTCGCCTTCGTCAGCTTGCGGTACCCACTGGGAGGGGAGACATGTTTACATGTTCTCACCCCCCGCCCTCGTTGTTGTTTTCAGGTGAGCAGGGTGGTGGGAGTCGGGACGCAGCGAGGCACGCATAGATAGTGTGCTAGAGGTTCTGACCTGTGAGGCTTCTCCCCCAGATTTTTGGTTATTATCCTATCCCTTGACAGTTGGTTAGTTGTGGATGAGGTTCAGTTACATTTTGGATGTTTGTATTGTATGCTTATCTTCTGTGGTTTTGGTTTAGTTCCTATGAGTTGATTGCATGCTTAGACTCTTGGTTGAGTAGTCTTCTAGATCTTTCATTTATCGCATACTTTGATTTTCTACCCCTCGTGGTAGCGTTTTCAAAAGAAAGGTTCTCGTGTGGGGAACGGTTTTCAAAGGGTTTAAATGATTGGATCTAGGGTTTCAAAGAAAGCTTCTGGGTAAGGAGCAGATTTCTAGAATGATTGTTGTTTGTGCATCGCATCATCCTTCGCTTAAGGACTTGCTTAGATTCATACTGGTTTAAGGACGGTTAGCTGTATGAATCATGTTTGTTGTTGTTCTTGTTGGGTGTGATGAATGAGTAGTGATTGTGATCATGTCATTGTTGTTGTGTACGCCGTGCAAATACAGGGGTGGCTATGTCCGTGTGTACAGTGGTCCCTGTATTTGTGGCGGGTCTGTACGTGGCGCGGGCTAGGCTTTCAAAAAAAAAATTGGCACGTATTTCCGCTTCTAAAACTAGCCCGGGGCGTGACAGTTTTTGATCGAAATTCTCGCTTCGTTTCTCAGTTCTGGAGGAGCTTGCGGCAGGCTCTGGGAACGAAGCTCTTCTTCAGCTCAGTTTACCACCCTAAGAGTGATGGGCAGTCGGAGCGAGTCTTCCAGACTCTTGAGGATATGCTCCGAGCTTGCGTTTTGGTTTTTGGTGAGGGTTGGTTCAAGTACCTTTCCTTGGTGGAGTTCGCCTACAACAACAGCTTCCAGGCGAGCATTGGGATGGCACCGTACGAGGCGTTGTTTGGACGTCGTTGTCAATCACTGATCTGTCGGGACGACGTGGGTGAGCGTCGTGTGATCGGCCCGACAACGGTTCGGCTGAGGGAGGATCTCAGCTGCGGTGAGGTGCCTTTGAGGTTTTTGGCTCGCAAGGTGAAGCAGTTGAGGAATCGGGGCTTTTTTATGTATGTGAGAGTGCAGTGGACGAGTCGCGAGGAGCGTAAGACTACTTGGGAGCTGGAGTTTGCTTTTCATGAGAGGTATCCGCTGTTGTTCGCGGATGGTGTGTGTGTAAGTTTCAGGGACGAAACTTCTTGTTAGGTGGGAGTGATGTGAGAATTCGAATTTTTGGAAATTTGAATTCTGTGTTCCTCTCCCCTGTTACTGTGTATTTGACCTGTATACGTATATATATATGTATGGGTATATATATATATGTATATATATATATATATATATATATATATATATATATGTATATATATAGTATATTTAGTGTATTTTTATTGTTTTAAGTTTTGTTGCGGAGAGAGAACGGCTTAACGGCGCAATCCGGAGTCCGTTTCTGACAATCCAAAATAGTAGATTCGATGTCTCGGCAGTGCTGAACGCAATGGTGCAACCCGTTTCGACATGCGACGGACGGTTTGAGAGATGTCGCATGTTCTTTGCTGAGGGGTCGTAGTGTACATTTTATGGTTTCGCGATCTGGACCCTGTTTCACGCACCGTTTCGCGTGAGATTGCTTGTGGAGGGGTGTCTGGGCATTTTGTACCTGCTGTGAGGGACCCAAGGGTAATTTCTGGTGTTTGAGGGACTTTTGTGCATATATACATGGTGTATATGTGTATTGTGAGTGTGTGTGGAGAGAGAGAGTGAGCTCCCTCTTCTCCACTACTCCCTCAGCTCCCAGAGGTGAGCCCCCTCTCCCCCAACTCCTCTGCCACCTCCCCGTGCGCCGCCGGCCGCCGCCGACCACCCCCTGGCCGGCGCAACCCCGGCCACCTTCCTCTCCATTTTTCTTCTTCTTTTCCTTCTTCTTCTTCTTCTTCTCCTTCCCTGCGGTGTGCACCCAGGAGGAACCCACGCCTGAGCTCCCCCTGAGGTGGCACGACTGCCGGAGTCGAGCCCTGCCGTCGGGAGCCGCCGCCGAGCTGCTGCGGCTGCTGTTAGGGCAGCAGCAGGCCGAGGCTTCTGGGCCCGAGCCGCCGCTGCCTCCCGCCGCCTTGGAGGGTGAGCACCGCTACCCTCGGGACCTCCGGCGCCGCCCCCTACCTCCTCGGCCGTCCCCGTGCCGCCGGAGCGCCGCCGCGGCCGCCGCGGGCTCGGACTGGGCAGCTAGGGCAGCTGCGGCCGAGCTCGCTCCGCCGCTGCCACCGCCGGTCTTCACTTTCGCGGTCACCGGCAGGACGACGTCCGGCGACCAACTCTTGCCGGTGCTTGCGTCACCGCCGGCCGCCGTCGCCGTCCGTTGCCGCGCCGCCGTGCCCTAGCCAACCCGAGAGTGGGCCTCCTCCCCGCGCCGCCGCCGCCGCTTCCCGCCGCCGACTGAGGTGAGCACCCTCTTCCTCACCTCCCCCGCATCCGACCCTGGCCGCCACTGGCCGTGCATGTCGGCCGGAGCTTGTTGCTCCGGCCAGGGTGCTTTTTGCCATGGTTTTGGCCGCATGCTTTGTATTGAGCTCCTTGTTGCCTCCCGAAGGTGAGCACGATGATCGTGGCGATGCGCTGATCATC
This sequence comes from Puya raimondii, assembly GCA_016920855.1. Lineage (NCBI taxonomy): Eukaryota > Viridiplantae > Streptophyta > Magnoliopsida > Poales > Bromeliaceae > Puya > Puya raimondii. Next base: position 48,791,619 of record JABWPP010000049.1, read on the forward strand.
ATGCTCACCTTAGTTTTTAGTTTCGTTGAGCCGTTTCGCTGTTCGGCCATTGTCAAGCTATGTTATCGCATGTATTCATTATTTTTATAGGTTTTCTGGGCTTGCGACTGGTCCTGTCGCAGTGGGGCTGTGAGCACGGCCTCCGTTACGTCGTTACCTATCCACTGGTGCTTACGGAAGGTCGTGCGGACGTATGGATTGCTCGAACGGCCTAAATTATTACTTGTATGTATGTAAATGTTGCTTGTTTATAGACTTTAGTGATTGTGGCAGCGTTGCGACGCTGCGGGCAGCAAGGACATGACCCTTGAGACCCTGTGGACTGGTTGTCCAACCCCTTCGCCCTTCGTAGAGATCCGGATTTATTTCCGATGCATTTTTTGATGAATTAATCGGTGAAACGCGTGTTTTTAGTCGTGCGACTCACTTGCTGTTTTTGCGAGTAACTTGGCTTCGTCATTTAGCCTCGTTGGCTGTTCCTCATCGCTGTCCCGAAGTTCCGAGGACAGCGGATGAGTGACGAGGGGTTCCGGTGCCAAATCGGCATTTTTCGGGAACCCGGGAAGCCTTTTCGGGTGCGTTTGTGTTCGTGGCACTCCGAGCTTGTGCTCGCTGTCCCGCCACCTCGTTTTGTGTGTTTGGGGACAGCGGAGGACTTGGTTTGGCTGTTGGTACCCCTGTGGGGCTTAGCGTGGTTTCAGGATCGTCCCGGTGGGTTTCCGGGCGATCCGTCGGTTTCGGGATGTGAGAGCTATGTGTTTAGTGTCGACTTGGTGGACCTTGACCTTGTAAGTCTCTCGTAGGTCCTGTCGTGGTTCCCGAGAGCCGTCGGTGTTAGGCTCTAGCGTTTCGACAGGTGGGTACTTCGATCCGGAGTCGGTTCAGTGGACTACGGTGATACCTTTCTATCCCTTCTCTTGTATTTCAGTTATTAGTTCACTTGACTCCCGTTGACTCTACTTATGTGTGCTTGGATAGTAGAGTAGTTGTGGTTTGCATGATTATTGAGACGACCTAGTCGGTCGGTGGTGATCGCCTGTCGTTCCGAGCGATCCTAGTACATTGGTTTATCAGTTGCTTCACGGCTCCTTGCCGTTCTGTGGATTGAGCATTCGCATCGATCGTCACAGCTCTTCTAGCACTTCATGTACACCAGCGGTCTGATCCACCGCCTGGGGGTGTTCTTTTCCGGAAAAAGGTCGCGTGCATCCGACCCGTGAGCCTCTTAGCACGTGCATCTGCGGAGGTTATGTGCCGATGGTTGAGCATGTGGTGCCAGTGCCAGGGATCCGTCCATGTGGCCTGGTGGTGATTGGGTATATTGGTGGTTACTTACAGTTGATGCATATACTAGTTGCTTACAGTAGCATAGTTGTTCAGTTGTATGTCAGCCTCATACTTACTTGTGCTATTGTTTACCTTATCTATCTTTTGTTGACCCTCGTGCCGGTGTGTACACCTCGCCTTCGTCGGCTTGCGGTACCCACTGGGAGGGGAGACATGTTTACATGTTCTCACCCCCCGCCCTCGTTGTTGTTTTCAGGTGAGCAGGGTGGTGAGAGTCGGGACGTAGCGAGGCACGCCTAGTTAGTGATACTAGAAGTCCCGACCTGTGAGGCTTCTCTCTCCAGATTTGGTTATCACCCTTATCCTTTATCAGCTAGATGTGGTTGTGGTTCAGTTACCTTTTGGATATTTTGTCTTGCATGCTTATATCTTGTGGATTTGGTTTAGTATTCATATGTGGATTACATACTTAGACTCGTTGGTTGTCGATGCTTTTAGATCTTTCATTATGGCCTTATATCGCGCATCTTAGATTTCTACCCCTCGTGGTAGCGTTTTCAAATAATGATTTTCGTGTAGGAAACAGCTTTCAAATGGATTTTCGATCGATCGACTTTTAAAATTTCAAAAGAGAGTTCTCGTGTGGAGAACAATTTTCAAATGATTCTTGAATGTTTGAGATTAGGGTTTCAAAATAAAGCTTCTGGATAAGGAGCAATTTTCTAGAATGATCTGTTGTTTGTGCATCGTATCATCCTTCGCCTAAGGACTTGCTTAGATTCATACAGATTTAAGGACTGTTAGCTGTATGAATCCTTTTGTGTTGTTGTGGTTGTGTGATGAATGAATGGTGGTTGTGATCCTGTTGTATGTTGTGTACGCCGTGCAAATACAGGGGAGGCTCTGTCCGTGTGTACAGTGGACCCTGTATTTGTGGCGGGTCTGTACGTGGCGCGGGCTAGGCTTTCAAAAAAAAATTGGCACGTTTTTTCCGCTTCTAAAACTAGCCCGGGGCGTGACAACTAGGACATCAGCCCTTATCATATGCCTCACTAAGCCGATCATTAATTAAGTCCATCCAGTCTTTATTAGGTGCCATTATGTAACAAACTTATAAGGAGTAACTTCGGCGATTACCTAAACAACATAATAAATTAATTAAAAAATAGTACCACCCCAACATACTTGCTACATAAACTTTAAAATGAAAAACAATCAAGTAGTTCAAAGAAAATTCATACAATATGATTTAAGCTACATACTTTTACTCTTTTAGAAAATCACTTTATACTTGTCTTCACTAGTTATTTAAAATTAACTAAATAATAAAATTATTTTGATACTATATGAGTCTTTCAACAAAATTGTTATAATTTACATACATAATTTAGTTAAATAGTGTCATGTGTCCCTATGAAAGTTATTTGCCTTCTTTTATTATTTTAAAATTTATCCCACTATACATGTAATAGGTAGAGTCTATACCTTATATATAATTTTAATTTTTTATATACTAGAGACAAAAGGTTCTTTAATAAATTAACTAAAAAGTACTACCCCAACATGACCCTATATTTATAGCATTCTTCTCTCTCTTCAAAAAGAAGCTTAATTAATAATAAAAAATTTATAAAATTTCTACCCATTCTTATTAATTTTTTTTTTTAAATCAACTATATCTTCTCTGTGCACTTTACCCTTTCTTTTTAAGAGTCCATTAAAAAAAGAAAATAAAATCTATAATAAAATAAAAGTGAAAGCAAGATAAAGAGAGAGAGAGCAGTTTTCAAGGGTGATATGTACATTCATGTTGACATTGATATGATCAAAAGATTGATCCCATAACAGCAAATGATATACAAGATGCAATAATATATAAATGTAAGCCATTATACCCTTCAGCCTACAATATACAAGCTTATAGCAAAATATTGGTTCTGATGGTGATCCGCAGCAGAGCAATACATACAACTCTGCATAAACAACCCTTTTCCTTATCATCATGTACAAAAATTGAGACCCAGCCTCTCATTCATCCAACTAATCCGGCGCAGATCAGCGTAGTTGTACATGGTTCTTTTTAAGAGTCAACTAAAAATAGAAAAATAAAATTTATAATAAAATAAAAGTAAAAGCAAGAGAGAAACCAACCAAATAGGCAATAATGCGGGGGTGAGGGTGTTGCGAGTTCTAGGGCGAAAGCAACAGCGAGAACTCAGCGAGTTTCGGGGCGACGGCGGCAGCGATGTCAGGGAGTTTTGGGGCGACGCCGGCGAGCACAATATCAGCGACACGTGGGAGGTTTGAGGCCGGCACGAGCGAGGGATGAGGACGGTAGCGACAAAGATGAGGGTGGAGCTTAATTAAATAGGGCAACGATCGCTGGCGCGAGCTAGGTAAGAACGGCAGCGACAACGAGCGGAGCTTAATTAATTAGCTAGGGCATCCATGGAGCGGCACTGTTTGGAGAGAGCCTTAATTAACTACGGGATCGGGCCGGGTTCATGAGAGGGATCGGGCGGCGTTGTAATTGGAAGAGCCCTTAATTAATTTGAGACCGGGTTCAGAAGGTGTTGAGCGGGCAAATTAATTAGGAATCCTATATTTTTGGCCTTTTAAGGTCTTTTTTTAAAAAAGATCCATGAAAATTTTGTGCTCCCGCCAAAAAATTTCATAATGTCGACAAGTCGACCTATTAACAACGACAGAAAAAAATATTTCATCGCTAAAAGATTCAAACCGGCTGAAAATTTTTTTAATTAATGACGGATCAGTCTACTAACAACGACAGAAAAAATATGCCGCCGCTAAATATTCGTTACTAAATAGGAATATTAAATAATTTGGTTGCTTTTAGCGACCACTTATTGCCAGGGACGGAGCCAATGGGGGGCTGACAAGGGCCATGGCCCCCCAGCATTTCTAAAATTATAAAAAGGTCCATGCAAAAATTAAAATATTATAAAATTTAGGGGTTAAAATGATTTTTTTAAAAAAAAGTGGGTTGCCTTTTGGGCCAAGAATTCATGCACATCATCACGCCGCCGCCCTCGCTGCTGACATGGCTCACTGCTCACATAATGACTAATGAGTCTAATGAGGTAAACTCTCTCTCTCTCTCTCTCTCTCTCTCTCTCTCTCTCTCTCTCTCTCTCTCTCTCTCTCTCACTCTGAGCTTTTTCTTTCTATCACTCTCTCAACTCTCAAGCTCTCTCTCTCTCTCTCCCTCTCTCTCTCTCTCTGTGTGTGTGTGACTCTGTGGGCTGTGGCGGAACTGGCGGTGGTGCTCGCCGCTGGCCTGGGCTCCGGGCTCGGCACCTCAGCGGACAGCGGCTCAGGCGCTCAGCTTACGCCCTTTCGGGCTCCGGCCAGACTGCCGGAGTGCCGGTCCTCTCGGCGTCTCGCCGTCTTGCGATTCTCGCGGTTATTCTTTTTTCGTGTGTTCACATAGTCTCGAGCAGTCAAGCCCTCGACGCCTCGTCACGTACGCGCGTAGCCGCGTAGGGCCCAGTCGCCGGGTTCAACTGCGGCGCGCCGCGCGCCGGTGCCGTAAAATCCAATTAGACCGGTAATCTCTCTCTCCCTTTTGGATTGTTTCAGTTCAATAAGAGTATTATAGCAATTTAATTTATTTTGTATAATTATGTTTGGTATTAAATTATTTAATATTTGTTTCATACTTTCATGAATCATAATTATTATTTATTAATAATTTGAGTTGTCCATAATCCATATATTGTTGAATCATAATGTTTGTAGATCTTAACACTTGATTATTTTATATAAATTAGATCTTAACACTTGATTTTTTGACATAATGTTTGTAGATTTCTAGACGTCACTAGACCGTTATTGTTTTAATGGGAAAGACAACTACACTCGATTCATTTTTTAAAAGAAAAAATATTGAGAATTTGGAAGGTAATGAACAAGAAGTTATTTATAGATATGAGGCTTCGGGTTCTCAAACTTGTCGTTCGAAATCTCCAAGAATAGAAGTTAAGGAGGTTAATAACATGCCTTTTGAGCGTGATCCTGGATTACGATCTCAAATTTTGGATTATCCTATTGAACAACGTGATGAAGTTCGACGGGCATATATAATCAGTGGTCAATATCAACCGATACTTTTGGAATATCCAAAAAGTGGGCCTCTTTCTCATCAGCGTCGTTTCTAACCTTCATGGTTTGAATCATTCAAATCGTGGTTAGAATATTCTCCAACCAAAGATGCCGCATTTTGTCTACCGTGCTTTCTTTTTAACAAGCCACATGGGCATTCTTCACAAAATGTCTTCACTGTTGACGGTTTTCACAATTGGAAGAAAGTTAAAGATGGAAAAAGATGTGTTTTTCTAAATCATATAGGTAAAGAACCAAATTCGTCTCATAAAGTTGCCGAAAGAGCTTGCGAAGAATTGATGAAACAATCTCAACATATTCAAAATGTGCTTCATAGACATACGTCACAACAAAAGGCAAACAATCGTTTACGCCTTAAAGCATCAATAATTGCAGTTAGATATCTTACTTTTCAAGGATGTGCTATGAGAGGTCGGGACGAAAGTAAAGAATCTATCAATCGGGGTAATTTTTTCGAAATGTTGGAGGTGTTCTCTTTTCTTAATGAAGATATGGCAAAAGTTATTTTAGAAAATGCTCCACAAAATGCTTCTTATACTTCGCCGGATACGCAAAAAGAAATTTTACAAGTTCTAGCGGAAAAAGTAAGAAGAAAAATTCGAGATGAAATTGGTGACTCGAAATTTTCTATAATGGTTGATGAAGCACGCGATGAGTCAAAAAAGGAGCAGTTAGCTATCGTTTTGAGATTTGTTGATGTACAAGGTTTTGTTCAGGAAAGATTTTTTGGTCTTGTTCACATCTCGGATACTAAAGCACTAACCTTGAAAAATGCAATTTATTGCATTCTTTCTCATTATAGTCTTGATGTTCAAAATATTCGTGGCCAAGGTTATGACGGAGCGAGTAATATGAGAGGTGAATGGAATGGATTACAAGCATTAATTTCTAATGATTGTCCATATGCTTACTATATCCATTGTTTAGCCCATCGTCTCCAATTGGCTTTGGTTGCGGCATCTAAAGATGTTCTTGAAGTTTATGAATTTTACTCAAAATTAAGTACTATAGTCAACATTGTTGGATTTTCTACCAAGAGAAATGATGAACTAAAAAAGTTTCATAGTTTTGAAATTGCCGAACTTATTGAAAAGAATGAGCTTGAGACAGGAACCGGACTCAATCAAGTTGGCGGTTTGCAAAGGGCCGGTGATACTCGTTGGAGTTCACACTACAAATCTATTACAAGTTTGCTAAGAATGTTTAAAGCAACATGTGCAGTTTTAGAGAATATTATTGATGAAGGATCCAATGCATTTCAACGCGGTGAAGCACATTTAGCTCATAAGGCAATGACATCTTTCGAATTTGTGTTCATTTTACATCTCATGAAAGAAATAACGGAGGTGAGCTATATTCTTTGTCAACATTTGCAATGTAAATCTCAAGATATTCTTAATGCTATGCATCTTGTGATATCTACAAAATCACTTATTCAAAAGCTTAGAGATGAAGGATGGGATTCTCTTTTTGAGAAAGTAAAGTTATTTTGTGCAAAGCATGACATAGAAGCTCCAATTATGTCAGCTCCTTATGTGGGAAGAGGAGGTCGTGCTCGCCTTCAACGAGACCACATTACACTTGAGCATCACTATCGAGTTGATATTTTTAATGGTGCAATAGATTGTCAATTGCAAGAATTGAATACAAGGTTTAGTGACAATATGATAGAATTACTTACTCTAAGTTGTGCTTTGGATCCTAAAGATGGTTGCAAATCTTTTAATATTGATGATATTTGTAATCTTGCAAAAAAGTATTATCCTCAAGATTTTACCGAGTTTGAAAGAGAAGGGTTGAGAATAGAGCTTCGTCATTATGAGTTTGAAATTTCACGACATTCCGACTTGCAAAAGTTGACAACTATTTCTGAATTATGTCGATGGTTAGTAGCAACAAGAAAGTCAGAAATATATCCACTTCTCTACCGATTAGTTAAACTTGTACTGATTCTTACAGTTTCAACTGCAACTACTGAACGGGCATTTTCTGCTATGAACATTATTAAAACCGATCTACGGAATAAGATGGATGATGACTTTCTAATGAATTCTTTGATCGTGTATATTGAAAGAGAAATTGCCGAGAAGTTTACTATTGATTCAATCATTGATGGATTTCGTGACTTGAAGGAGCGCCGAGCACTATTCTAACTTTTGCATGGTAAGTAAAATTTTTATATTTTTTTTATATATTTTTGTACTTCGAATTTTTCTCATATACAGTTTGTTTTATTAATATTTTTTTAAAGATCAATTTATTTTGTATAATGTATTTTTGGCCCCCCCAGAACTAAAATTCTGGCTTCGTCCCTGCTTATTGCGTATGTCGTTGTAAATTAAATAATTTCGATATTAACAACGACGTAAAAAATATTTTATCGCTAAAAGTTTCAGGCCTACTTAAATTTTTTCTAATTAACGACGGAGCGACCTATTAACAGCGGCGAGAAAAAAAATTCTTCGTTATATATTTGTTACCAAATGGGAATTGTCTATTATTAGCGACCACTTATTGCGCCCGTCGTTGAAAATTTGTCGTTAGCGACCACTTATTGCGCCCGTCGTTGAAAATTTGTCGTTATAGATCTAATTTCTTGTAGTGAATATAGTTAACCTTATTCCCTCCATCACTTAATAACCATTATGTACTTCTTAGAAGTAAAGGTACTTAGCCTTAATGCGAAGGGATTCATGAGCTACTGCATTTTCAGAAACACGCTATAGGTTCACACATACGATGTAAACTGTATATCATCACCGACCTTGATTTATAATTGATCAACATGAAGCAACTTGGCAACACTTCAACAATCACTTCAAGCTTGGCTCATAGCATTCCAATTGTAGCACTTGACAGATACTGTTACTATCAAAGCAGTTTGCCAATCTAGACCTTTGATCTGTGCACATTTCAACGCATAGTTAATTTAGTTGGACTATGATTAGAATGCTTAAGATGTTTTAGCTATCAGTTTAATTATGCAATAAAAGAGAGTTAAAGCAAACACTACCAATGATAATTCATCCGATCGATAATAGAGAAGAAATGGAAAAGTAATAGCCGATAGATACAAAAGTAAAAAGTAGAGGATATTTCTTGTAAAAAGATTATGCTCGTAGTTCATAAGTTCACCATAAGGCAGTAAACCATATTTCAAAAAGATGAAAAAAAATACATTTGAAAGTAATTGATATTAGCCTATTCATCTAAACTATCATTGATATTAAGAAAATTAATGTTCAACTCAACAGCATCTATAGTAATCCATTCTGTATCATTTCGTATCAACTTGAACCCATCATCTTCATCCTCAATGTTCATGTATCCACACGAATTCCCAATTACCTCAGCTTCTTGGATGATCTCCTTCATTATTGGAGAACTTTTGTGAGAATTTGAATTTTGGAAATTTGAAATTCTGTGTTCCTCTCCCCTGATACTATGTTTTTGACCAGTATACGTATATATATACAGGTATTTATATATATATACGCATATAAGTGGTTTTTAGTGGTATTTAGTGTTTTTGGATTTTTGTCGCGGAGAGTGAACGGCTTAACGGCGCGAACCGGAGTCCGATTCTGACGATCCAAAATAATAAGTTCGATGTCTCGGCAGTGCTGAACGCGATGGCGTGATCCGCGTCGACATGCGACGAACGGTTTGAAAGATCTTCCATCTTCTTCGCCGAGAGGTCGAATGTCACGTTTTTTTTTGGTTTCGCGTTTTAGACCCTGTTCTCGCACCGTTTCGCGTGAGATTGCTTGTGGAGGGGTGTCTTGGGCTTTTGTACCTGCTGTGAGGGGGACCAGGGGTGAATTATGGGGTTTTGAAGGGCTTTTGTGCAATTGTGAGGGTGGTTGAGAGTGGTTGAGAGTGGTTGAACCACTCCCTCCCACTCCCTCTCACTCCCTATCTCTCCTCTCTCTCCCTCTTTCTTCCTCAGCCTCCCCAGAGGTGAGCCCCTGCTTCCCCATCCCCTTGGCCTCCTCCCCGAGCTCGGCCGGCCGCCGCCGGCCACCCCCCTGGCCGGAGCAACCCCGGCAACCTCTCCCTCTCTTTTCCTTCTTCTTCTTCTTCTTCTTCTTCTTCTTCTTCTTCCCTGCGGTGTGCACCCAGGGGAAACCCATGCATGGGCTTCCCTTGAGGTGGCACGATCGCCGGAGTGGTGCGCCGCCACCGGGAGTCGCCGCCGTGGGCCGCCGGAGCTACTACAGCTCCTGCTTGGACTGCTGCGATCCGAGCTTGGTGGGCCCGCGCCGCCACCGCCTCCCGCAGCCTTGGAAGTGAGCATCGCCACCCCCGTGACCTCCGGCGCCGCCCTCTGTCTCCCCGGCCGCCGCCGTGCCGCTGGAGCGCCGCCGCGCCGCAGCTGGCTGCTGCTGGGAGGTGTGCGGGCAGTGTGGGTGTTCTGAGCCGCCGCCGCCTCCCGCCGCTGCAGCGACCTCCCGCCGGCATCTGGATGACCGCCGCAGCCGTCGCCTCCTTCCCCGGTCGCCCCCGTGCCGCCGGTGCGCCGCCGCGCTGCTTGCGGCCCTTGCTTGCTGCTTGCGGGCAGGGCAGCTGGAGGCCGAGCCGCCGCCGCCTCCCGCCGCCTCGGAGGGTGCGCGCCGCCACCCTCGTGACCGCCGCCGCCGGTCCGTCCCTCCCCCCGGCCGTCGTCGTGCCGCCGGAGCGTCGCCGCAGCCGCCGCGGGCTCGGCTAGGGCATCTTGGGCAGCCGCGGTCGAGCTTGCTCCGCCGCCGCCACCGCCGATTGTTTTTATCGCGGTCACCGGCAGACCGACGTCCGGCGGGCTCCTCTTGCCGTGTGCTCGCGTCGTCGCCGCCGGCCGCCGCCGCCGTCCGTTGCCGCGCCGCCGTGCCCTAGCCCAACCCGAGAGTAGGTCTCTTCCCCGCGCCGCCGCCGCCGCTTCCCGCCGCCGGCTGAGGTGAGCCCCCTCTTCCTTGCCACCTCCTCTACCGATGCTGGCCGCCGCTGGCCTTGCATGCCGGCCGGCAGCCGGCCGGAGCTGGTTGCTCCGGCTTGGGTCTTGTTTTGATGGTTTTTGGCCGTACTCTTGTGTTTGAGCTCCCCGTTGCCTCCCGAAGCTTGGGAAGGTGAGCACGATGATCGCAGCGATGCGCTGATCATCATGCTCACCTTAGTTTTCTGTTTGGGTGAGCCTTTGTGCTGTTCAGCCGATGTCGAGCTTTTGCATTGTATGTCCTTGCTGTTTTTATGCAATTGCTGAGCTTGCGACTTGTCCTGTCGCAGTGGGGCTGTGAGCACAGTCTCCGTGACATCATTACCTATCCGCTGGTGCTTGCGAAAGGTCGTGCGGATGTACGGTTTGCTCGAACGGCTTTGTTTAGTGCTTGTATGCATGTATAAGTTGCTTGTTTGTGGACTTTGGCTTTTGTGGCAGTGTTGTGATGCTGTGGGCAGCAAGGGCTTGGTCCTTAGGGCCCTGTGGACTGGTTGTCCAACCCTCTCGCCCTTCGCGGAGTTTCGGATTCGTTTCCGACGCGTTTTTCGATGAAATAATCGGCGAAACGCGCGTTTCTAGTTGTGCGACTCGCTCGCTGATTTCACAAGCGACTTGGCTTTGTTGTTTAGCCTTGTTGGCTGTTCCTCATCGCTGTCCCGAAGTTCCGAGGACAGTGGATGAGTGACGAGGGGTTTCGGTGTCAAATCGGTACTTTTCGGGAACCCGGAAAGCCGTGTCGGGTGCGTTTGTTTTCGTGGCACCCCGAGCTTGTGCTCGCTGTTCCGCCACCTTGTTGTGTGTGTTTGGGGGACAGCGGAGGACTTGATTGGCTGTAGGTACCCCTCTGGGGCTTTGTGTGGTTTCGGGATCGTCCCGGTGGGTTTTCCGGGCGATCCGTCGGTTTCGGGATGTGTGAGCTTTGTGTTTAGCGTCGACTTGGTGGACCTTGACCCTGTGAATCTTTCGTAGGTCCTGTCGCGGTTCCCGAGAGCCGTCGGTGTTAGACTTGATCTTACCTACAGGTGGGTACTTCGATCCAGAGTCGGTTCAGTGGACTACGGTGATACATTTCTATCCCTTCTCTTGCATTTCAGTTATTAGTTCACTTGACTCTCGTTGACTCTACTTATATGCGTGATTGGATAGTAGAGTAGTTGTGGTTTGCATGGTTCTTGAGACGACCCAGTTGGTCGGTGATGATCGCCCGTTGTTCCGAGCGATTCTAGTTGTGGTTTATCAATTGCTTCACGGCTCGTTGCCGTTCTGTGGATTGAGCATACGCATCGATCGTCACAGCTCTTTTAGCACATCACGTACACCGCGGTCTGATCCACCGCCTGGGGGTGTTCTTTTTCGGAAAAGGGTCGTGGATTTCGACCGACCCGTGAGCCTTTTTGCGTTTGCGTGCAGAAGGTTGAGGTGCCGAGAGATGAGCAGATTGTGACAGTGCCAGGGATACGTCCCGGCGGTTATAAATTGGGTTTACTTTGTGGTTATCTCCTTTGATGCATATACCAGTTGCTTACAGTAGCATAGTTGTTTCTGTTATATGTCAGCCTCATATTTACTTGTGCTATTGTATACCTTATCTAGCTTTTGTTGACCCTCGTGCCGGTGTGTACACCTCGCCTTCGTCGGCTTGCGGTACCCACTGGGAGGGGAGACATGTTTACATGTTCTCACCCCCCGCCCTCGTTGTTGTTTTTAGGTGAGCAGGGTGGTGAGTGTCGGGACGCTGCGAGGCACGCCTAGATAGTAGCTCTAGAGGTTCCGACTTGTGAGGCTACTTCCCCAGATTTGGTTATCACCCTACCCTTATCTGATAGATGTGATTTGTGGTTCAGTTACCCTTTTTGGATATATTCTAGCATGCTTATGTGTTGTGGATCCATTCTTTATTCTTATGTGATGATGGCATGCTTGGGCTAGTTGGTTGTATACATGTTTTAGATCGTTACACTTATCGTGTATTTTGGCTTTCTACCCCTCGTGGTAGCGTTTTGAAACAAAGGTTGCCGTGTGGGAAGCAGTTTTCAAATGGATTTCTGATCGTTCGGCTTTTGTGATTTCAAAAGAGAGTTCTCGTGTGGAGAACAGTTTTCAAATGATTCTCGGATGATTGAAATTAGGGTTTCAAAGAAAGCTTCTGGGTAAGAAGCAGTTTTCTAGAATGACTGTTGCTTGTGCATCGCATCATCCTTCGCCTAAGGATTTGCTTAGATTCATACAGGTTTAAGGACTGCTAGCTGTATGAATCTCTTGTGTTGTTATGCTGTTGTGATGAATGAATGGTGGTTGTGATCCTGTTGTATGTTGTGGACGCCGTGCAAATACAGGGGAGGCTCTGTCCGTGTGTACAGTGGACCCTGTATTTGTGGCGGGTCTGTACGTGGCGCGGGCTAGGCTTTCAAAAAAAAAAATTGGCACGTTTTTCCGCATCTAGAACTAGCCCGGGGCGTGACAGATTAAGATGGTATCAGAGCGTAAAGGGTACAAACACTCATTCATTCATCAACTTGTAACTGAACCACTGGTTAGGCTGACCCATAGGAAGACCTAGGATGTATAGGTGCGCGAGTACGAGGGGTTTGTTTTCGGCTTGTGTTTTGTGGGAGTTGCCGACCCCTTTCTCTTGCGCTGGTTTCTGTGTTTTGCGGTTGGCTTGTGGTAGTGGTAGACCTCCTCGTTCGGGTCGTGGTGGTAGGCGTGCGCCTGCGGAGCTGTCTGCTGGTGTTCTGATTCGGGCTTTTACGGCTGGTACGAGTGAGGAACTGGCAGGAGGCGGACAGCCTGGTGTAGACCGTACCCTGTGTGCTTGAGGCCGAGGTGAGGGGTCAGCTGGCGACCCTCTCCGGCATGTTTCGGCTTGTTTCGGTAGTTTTTGCAGCAGCAGGCTACAGCGACTGCCGCTCCAGCCCCTCCTCCTCTTTCGCCGAGCGCCCCGATGACTGCAGACCCTCCTGTGGCACCCACACCGTTGTGCGACGACCGTGACGACGACAGCGATTTTGTCGGCTGTTGCGCGTGTGGACGCCGACCCCGTGTTTGGGGGTGATGGCCACATCCGAGCGTGTTGGGCGGGTCTCCTGAGTTTTGATCTGCCCTGGTTCGCAGGCTCGTGCTCCTTCTGGTAGTGGTGGTGGAGTACCAGACAGATCCCAAGTGGCAGGGTGCTTTCCCCTTTGAGTAACCACTCGTTGGTAGGTGGTGGCCCTTGTGGTCTTGGTGACGTCACTTGGTGGATCTGTATTGTTGTTGGGCTGTTCTTGCCCTGTCCCCACTTTCCGTGTTGAGCACGAGGGCCTCTGCGAGCGTCTCTACGGAGACGGTGTTTTGAGCGGTTTCGACCGCAGTTTGGGTGTTTCCCTTCTCTGTTTTGTTGGGTAGGGCGGTGAAGCCTACCCCTCTGACGTCTTGCTGGTAGAATCGTCAGTGTTGGTCTTTCGACCTTTGGCTAGTTCTTGCGTCGAACTGACGTGTACTAGACTGAGTGGACACTGTTTGATGTCGGGTGTTTGTTGGTGCCTACTTGGTTTGCGCCTATCCTAACGCTTAAATTGATGTGTTTTGGGATTCCTGGTGGTATCTGTAGGTTTTCGTGTTGCCGCGAGATCTTCCAGGTTCTTGTTGGAGATCTCATCGCGTTCGACGTTGGTTAATCGACGCTGGTTTTGTTCTTCCTCCGATTTGGTTCGTGTGGTTGACGACCCTTTGTCGCCTGTAGCCGTCGGTTCGTTGGGGACTTTCTGGATTGGGTCGGTGCTTTCTCTTGCAAGACATTTCTCGCTCTTGGTCGTCTTGCGGAAAGCTGTGTGTTGGTCATCACTGTTCTAGTGGTGAACCTTGAGCTAATCCTGGCGTGGTTTTGCGCAGTTGATTTGCCATCACTGCCGTTGGTTTGACTCCGGTTGAGTCAGGGTGCCCCTTTTAGCTTGGTTTCGGGATGACGGGAGCCTGGTTGTTGGCTCCGAGGTCTCTGTGCTTGTGTTTGCGTGCAGGGTTTTCGCCACGTCTTTCGTGATGTCTTGCTTTGGAGCGCGTGTCCGATCTTTTGGATCTGATGTTCGGCATTGTTGGTGTTTTTATCGCTTGTTGCGATTGGCAATCCTCTGCACCTGAGTGATGGACTCGCAAGGTTTTCGTTGGTTGGATCGTGAGTTCGAGCTTATCAAGTTGACGGTGTTGTTTTAGTATCCTCTACCGCAGATCTTCGATCTCTTCGACCGGCTCCAGGGAGCCTCAGTTTTCTCGAAGTGTGTTATGCAGCCAGGTTATCTTTAGTTGAAGATCAAGGCCGAGGACGTTGCGTTAGACGGCCCTCCGGACTCGTTATGGGTTTTACGAGGTCACGGTCATGCCGTTCGGTTTGACGAACGTCCCGGCAGCTTTTTGGATTTGATGAACTGGGTTTTCGGTAGATCTTGGATCAATTTGTCGTGGTCAACTTTGACGACATACTGATCTATTCGAGGAGTTTCCTTCTTGGTTCGCATCGTGACGCGGGTTAGTTTTGCGGTGGAACCAAGGAAGGTGGACTTTGTAGTAGTTTGGCCTATTCCGACTTCTGTGGCTGAGATTAGGAGCTTCCTCGGCTTGGGCGTTGTTGCCGGCGATTTGTTGAGGGTTCTTCTCAAGATCGCCGCCCCTTTGAGCAAGCTGTCGAGGAAGGGCGCGTTGTTTCTGTAGACTCCCGCTTGTCTGATGAGCTTCTAGGAGCCGATGGACTGTTTGACCCGTGCCCCTATCTTAGCATTGTCGCAGCCTGGTGAGGTTGTTGTGGTCTTCTGCGATGCATCTTGGAGAGGATTGGGGTGCGTGCTCATTCAGTATGAGAAGGTTATCGCTTGTGCTTCGCGCTAGTTGATGGACTATGAGAAGATCTATCTGGCGCTCGATCTCGAGTTAGCAGCAGTGGTGTTCGCTCTTAAGCTTTGGAGACACTACCTGAACGGAGCGTGTTGTGAGATCTTCATAGATTCCCAGAGTCTGTTGTATCTCTTCAAGGAGCCGTCTCTTTTGATCACCGACCAGGAGCGATTGGTGGTGGAGTTTCGTCGACCAGAGTTGGAGACTTTACCTTAGGGAGCTACCGCACCGTTGTTGTCTTTGGAGGTGCAACCCACCTTGTCGGATCAGATTTTCGGTGGGCAACCGATGGATCCACACTGGCAGAGAGTGCGAGCAGACGCCGAGCAGGGCAGAGATGGTGACTTCGTGCTACATGCTGTTGGTTTTCCTTCGAGGACGGAGGTGTGTGCCCAGTGATCAGGATTTGAGGTGAGAGTTTTGGCTGAAACACACCGGTCGCCGTACACCGTTCATCCTGGAGAGACGAAGATGTACCGCGACTTGAGGCGGAGTTTCTGGTTGTAGCTCAGCATGTGGCACTGTGTCGGGTTTGTCAGCATGTGAAGGTTGTGCATCAGCGATCAGCAGAGAAGCTTTGACCGTTGCCCGTACCTGTAGGGAAGTGGGAGCAGATCACCTTGGTTTTCGTCACTGGGTTGCCTCGTTCTCAGCGAGGTCATGTTGCGATCTGGGTTTTGTGGACTGTTTGACAAAAACGGCTCACTTCCTACCGGTACACTCGATTTAGTCTCGGAATCGACTGGCGCAGCTCTACTTGGAGGAGATCGTCAGGTTGCTTGGTGTGCCAGTGTCGATCATTTTGGATTGGAGTTCTCGCTTCGTTTCCCAGTTCTGGAGGAGCTTGCAGTAGGCACTGGGAACGAGACTCGACTTCAGCTCAGTTTACCACCCTCAGAGTGTTGGGCAGTCGGAGCGAGTCTTCTAGACTCTCGAGGTTATGCTCCGGGCTTGCGTTTTGGATTTTTGGGTGAGGGTTGGTTCAGGTACCTTCCCTTAGTGGAGCTTGCCTTCTACGACAGCTTCCAAGCGAGCGTTGGATTGGCACCGTGCGAGGCGTTGTTTGGAGGTCGTCGTCGATCATTGATCTGTTGGGTTGACGTGGGTGAGCGTCGTGTGATCGGCCCGACAACGGTTCAGCTGAGGGAGGATCTCAGCTGCGGTGAGGTGCCTGTGAGGTTTTTGGCTCGCAAGGTGAAGCAGTTGAGGAATCGGAGCTTTCTGTTGTGTGAGTGCCGTGGACGAGTCGCTTGGAGCGCGTGACTACCTGGGAACTGAAGTCTGCGTTGCGTGAGAGGTATCCGCTGTTGTTGGCGGATGGTGTGTGAGTAAGTTTCGGGGACGAAACTTCTTGTTAGGTGGGAGTGATGTGAGAATTCGAATTTTGGAAATTTGAAATTCTGTGTTCCTCTCCCCTGATACTATGTTTTTGACCAGTATACGTATATATATACAGGTATTTATATATATATATATATATATATATATATATATATATATATATGCATATAAGTGGTTTTTAGTGGTATTTAGTGTTTTTGGATTTTTGTCGCGGAGAGTGAACAGCTTAACGGCGTGAACCGGAGTCTGATTCTGACGATCCAAAATAATAAGTTCGATGTCTCGGCAGTGCTGAACGCGATGGCGTGATCCGCGTCGACATGCGACGAACGGTTTGAGAGATCTTTCATCTTCTTCGCCAAGAGGTCGAATGTCACGTTTTTTTTGGTTTCGCGTTTTAGACCCTGTTCTCGCACCGTTTCGCGTGAGATTGCTTATGGAGGGGTGTCTTGGGCTTTTGTACTTGCTGTGGGGGGGACCCAGGGGTGAATTGTGGGGTTTTGAAGGGCTTTTGTGCAATTGTGAGGGTGGTTGAGAGTGGTTGAGAGTGGTTGAACCACTCCCTCCCACTCCCTCTCACTCCCTATCTCTCCTCTCTCTCCCTCTTTCTTCCTCAGCCTCCCCAGAGGTGAGCCCCTGCTTCCCCATCCCCTTGGCCTCCTCCCCGAGGGCGGCCGGCCACCCCCCTGGCCGGAGCAACCCCGACAACCTCTCCCTCTCTTTTTCTTCTTCTTCTTCTTCTTCTTCTTCTTCTTCTTCTTCCCTGCAGTGTGCAACCAGGGGAAACCCATGCATGGGCTTCCCCTGAGGTGGCACGACCGCCGGAGTGGTGCGCCGCCGCCGGGAGTCGCCGCCGTGGGCCGCCGGAGCTGCTGCAGCTCCTGCTTGGACAGCTGCGGGCCGAGCTTGGTGGGCCCCGCCGCCGCCGCCGCCGCCTCCCGCAGCCTTGGAAGTGAGCATCGCCACCCCCGTGACCTCCGGCGCCGCCCCCTGTCTCCCCGGCCGCCGCCGTGCCGCTGGAGCGCCGCCGCGCCGCAGCTGGCTGCTGCTGGGAGGTGTGCGGGCAGTGTGGGTGTTCTGAGCCGCCGCCGCCTCCCGCCGCTGCAGCGACCTCCCGCCGGCATCTGGATGACCGCCGCAGCCGTCGCCTCCTTCCCCGGTCGCCCCCGTGCCGCCGGTGCGCCGCCGCGCCGCCTGCGGCCCTTGCTTGCTGCTTGCGGGCAGGGCAGCTGGAGGCCGAGCCGCCGCCGCCTCCCGCCGCCTCGGAGGGTGCGCGCCGCCACCCTCGGGACCGCCGCCGTCGGTCCGTCCCTCCCCGGCCGTCGTCGTGCCGCCGGAGCGCCGCCGCAGCCACCGCGGGCTCGGCTAGGGCATCTTGGGCAGCCGCGGCCGAGCTTGCTCCGCCGCCGCCGCCCGCCGGTTGTTGTTTTTGTCGCGGTCACCGGCAGACCGACGTCCGGCGGGCTCCTCTTGCCGGTGCTCGCGCCGCCGCCGGCCGCCGCCGCCGTCCGTTGCCGCGCCGCCGTGCCCTAGCCCAACCCGAGAGTGGGTCTCTTCCTCGCGCCGCCGCTTCCCGCCGCCGGCTGAGGTGAGCCCCCTCTTCCTTGCCACCTCCTCTACCGATGCTGGCCGCCGCTGGCCTTGCATGCCGGCCGGCAGCCGGCCGGAGCTGGTTGCTCCGGCTTGGGTCTTGTTTTTATGGTTTTTGGCCGTACTCTTCTGTTTGAGCTCCCCGTTGCCTCCCGAAGCTTGGGAAGGTGAGCACGATGATCGCAGCGATGCGCTGATCATCATGCTCACCTTAGTTTTCTGTTTGGGTGAGCCTTTGTGCTGTTCAGCCGATGTCGAGCTTTTGCATTATATGTCCTTGCTGTTTTTATGCAATTGCTGAGCTTGCGACTTGTCCTATCGCAGTGGAGCTGTGAGCACAGTCTCCGTGACATCGTTACCTATCCGCTGGTGCTTGCGGAAGGTCGTGCGGATGTACGGTTTGCTCGAACGGCTTTGTTTAGTGCTTGTATGCATGTATAAGTTGCTTGTTTGTGGACTTTGGCTTTTGTGGAAGTGTTGCGACGCTGTGGGCAGCAAGGGCTTGGTCCTTAGGGCCCTGTGGACTGGTTGTCCAACCCTCTCGCCCTTCGCGGAGTTTCGGATTCGTTTCCGACGCGTTTTTCGATGAAATAATCGGCGAAACGCGCGTTTCTAGTTGTGCGACTCGCTCGCTGATTTCGCAAGCGACTTGGCTTTGTCGTTTAGCCTTGTTGGCTGTTCCTCATCGCTGTCCCGAAGTTCCGAGGACAGCGGATGAGTGACGAGGGGTTTCGGTGTCAAATCGGCACTTTTCGGGAACCCGGGAAGCCGTGTCGGGTGCGTTTGTTTTCGTGGCACCCCGAGCTTGTGCTCGCTGTTCCGCCACCTTGTTGTGTGTGTTCGGGGGACAGCGGAGGAGTTGATTGGCTGTAGGTACCCCTCTGGGGCTTTGTGTGGTTTCGGGATCGTCCCGGTGGGTTTTCCGGGCGATCCGTCGGTTTCGGGATGTGTGAGCTTTGTGTTTAGCGTCGACTTGGTGGACCTTGACCCTGTGAGTCTTTCGTAGGTCCTGTCGCGGTTCCCGAGAGCCGTCGGTGTTAGACTTGATCTTACCTACAGGTGGGTACTTCGATCCGGAGTCGGTTCAGTGGACTACGGTGATACCTTTCTATCCCTTCTCTTGCATTTCAGTTATTAGTTCACTTGACTCCCGTTGACTCTACTTATATGCGTGATTGGATAGTAGAGTAGTTGTGGTTTGCATGGTTCTTGAGACGACCCAGTTGGTCGGTGATGATCGCCCGTTGTTCCGAGCGATTCTAGTTGTGGTTTATCAGTTGCTTCACGGCTCGTTGCCGTTCTGTGGATTGAGCATACGCATCGATCGTCACAGCTCTTCTAGCACATCACGTACACCGCGGTCTGATCCACCGCCTGGGGGTGTTCTTTTCCGAAAAAGGGTCGTGGATTTCGACCGACCCGTGAGCCTTTTTGCGTTTGCGTGCAGAAGGTTGAGGTGCCGAGAGATGAGCAGATTGTGACAGTGCCAGGGATACGTCCCGGCGGTTATAGATTGGGTTTACTTTGTGGTTATCTCCTTTGATGCATATACCAGTTGCTTACAGTAGCATAGTTGTTTCTGTTATATGTCAGCCTCATATTTACTTGTGCTACTGTATACCTTATCTAGCTTTTGTTGACCCTCGTGCCGGTGTGTACACCTCGCCTCGTCGGCTTGCGGTACCCACTGGGAGGGGAGACATGTTTACATGTTCTCACCCCCCGCCCTCGTTGTTGTTTTCAGGTGAGCAGGGTGGTGAGTGTCGGGACGCTGCGAGGCACCCCTAGATAGTAGCTCTAGAGGTTCCGACTTGTGAGGCTACTTCCCCAGATTTGGTTATCACCCTACCCTTATCTGATAGATGTGATTTGTGGTTCAGTTACCCTTTTTGGATATATTCTAGCATGCTTATGTGTTGTGGATCCATTCTTTATTCTTATGTGATGATGGCATGCTTGGGCTAGTTGGTTGTATACATGTTTTAGATCGTTACACTTATCGTGTATTTTGGCTTTCTACCCCTCGTGGTAGCGTTTTGAAACAAAGGTTGCCGTGTGGGAAGCAGTTTTCAAATGGATTTCTGATCGTTCGGCTTTTGTGATTTCAAAAGAGAGTTCTCGTGTGGAGAACAGTTTTCAAATGATTCTTGGATGATTGAAATTAGGGTTTCAAAGAAAGCTTCCGGGTAAGAAGCAGTTTTCTAGAATGGCTGTTGCTTGTGCATCGCATCATCCTTCGCCTAAGGATTTGCTTAGATTCATACATGTTTAAGGACTGCTAGCTGTATGAATCTCTTGTGTTGTTATGCTGTTGTAATGAATGAATGGTGGTTGTGATCCTGTTGTATGTTGTGGACGCCGTGCAAATACAGGGGAGGCTCTGTCCGTGTGTACAGTGGACCCTGTATTTGTGGCGGGTCTGTACGTGACGCGGGCTAGGCTTTCAAAAAAAAAATTGGCACGTTTTTCCGCATCTAGAACTAGCCCGGGGCGTGACAACTTTGAATGCTAATTTTGTTACTATCCACCATTAGAATGTCATACAAATCACGCGGTCTTGTCTTTGTTACTATCCACCATTGGAATGTCATACAAATCACGTGGTCTTGTCTTAATTACAAAATGCCATTTTGGATCATATCTAGTTCGAATGGAGGAACATTGAATCTTTTACTGATTTATTTTACTAGACTCTCAGATGTCTATTAATACATGTCTAACTGTGAGGAAGATCACGGATCTAAAGTCGTTAGAAAAATCTCTTCTACATCTTCGTCGGAGCGCTGTTAGGGCAAAGTTGCGGCTATTGAAACGATCATAGTCATCCCGTATCTATGAAAGTAGATGAATTAGTAGGAGCTTCTTACAAACATTATGAAATGACATTTTTTCATACTAATCAATCTTCTCCAAGGCTTTCTCTAAAGTAGCAGGTGTTGCACTTCTAACCAACAATAGAGAGGAATGATGAGTGTATACCAAATCCGACTATGAAGTTTCTCCAGAAAATTTTGAACGTCAAATGATGCACTTTCTTACTAAGCAAGTTTCCGCGTCGGAATTATTAAGCGAAGTCAACCACAAACATCTCAAGGCTTACATCCCTCCACCCGCGCGAAAAGCCTGTCTTCTGAACGGATCTTTCACAGCTTCAAGAAAAGGTCCTCTATGAGGGGAAAAGAAGCCTTCTGAAAGCTTCGATCTTAACGACAAATGACATGACAGTTTGTTAGTGGAAACTTCCGGTTAGGTATGACAAAATTCCGCCCCCGAGAGGCTCAATGGCCATCATATCGCCTCCAGCGGGAGTGTGTCCTCTAAGAAATACCTACAATAAGAAGGCCGCCATACAGAGCTAGAACCTTTTGAACATGATATCATACTAGTCCAAATCTGATTACGAGTTCTACTGTAGGAAAGAAGAAAATATATGAACCGTACGGCGATTTGTCTTATTTGTTCACATTACTTGCTCTTATACCTTCTCCTTCATAGATCTCTTTGTGTTACTCAGTCTATATTGCTAAAAATTGATTTGCTTTCGCCTTCTTTGGCATAGAAGCACGATCGAAGCGAACGATTGCACAAGGATGAAGGGGAGGTCGGAGTGATGACGACTTACGCCCACGAAGCGTATAATCAACTACTTATTGAATCAAAGAAGATGGCTAAGCACAACAAGAAGTTGAGGAAGCGACTTTTGGAGCTTGAGGCGATGACAAAAAGACATTGAGTACTTCAAATAAAGCTCTTGAGGAGGAAAGGAAAACATATTGAAGAACAACAAAATCCCCAAGAGAAGCTCAACCAATCGGAGATAACGATCCAAATCACATAAAGAAAATGTTGGCTATTTACTCTAGAACTACAATACAAGGAAATTCATGTTTCCAACCAAGTTTTGACCAAACAAAGTCCATCAACTCAAGTCCGGACATACAAAAATTCCTCCTCCGGTATCGAAAGAAGCTTGATCAATATGCTCTCGATTTGAGGCCAAACAAGCAAACCTTGGATTTGGATATGAGCGGTACATAAACATAGTTGAGAAGGTAAAAAATTCTAGTTCTCAAAGTCTCAACAAGTGTAAAAGAGAAAGTATGCCATAGATGCGGAAAGAAAGGACATATCAACGAAAAACATGCCATAAAAAAGAAACACTCAAGTGGCATCTATCTTATAAGCATCTATCGGCATCTTCCATCACTCGACAACTCCACCCCCACGGTTTCAAAAGCAACATCCAAAAGGTCGAGTACCCAAGGTCAACCAAAAGTCAAAGCCACAACAACCAACCTACTCCCAAAGCGGAATGTGCGGTGGTAAGACCCCACGGTTGATCAACAAGATCAAAACAAACCGTGCCCAATGTCAACAAATCAAGACAACCAAGAGGAGAGGGAAGAAAACCTACCTCCATCCTTCGTCCAAGTCTCAAGCCAACATATGGCTGAGAAAAGGGTGAAGGGGTACTTAATCCCGAAGTAACAAATCCACTTAGGCCCCCTCACAAAGCCAAAAATTGCAAAAGCACAAAATGCATTCGCCAGCATTGTATAACGGTCTTCAGACTCATGTGGTATACCCGTATACTGTGCAATTCTATTGCAAAACCCGAAGCTCGGCCAAAACAAGGCCACGTGAAGTTGAATTCGGTATTCGATCTTCTCAGTACCGGTAATAACACTTAAGTACCGGTAGCCGAAGGGGACGGGGTAGAGGCGGGGTAGGCGTCGATTTCGCTTATCCCGGGAAGTATTGCGGACGGGAGGTTTCGCTACTCGAACTTTAGGAGGGGTGTTCGAGCCAGAAGCCGGGGTCGAGTTCACTCCTTCGATGTTGGAACAATTACCATAAGTAAATGACAAGTACATGAACTTAGTCAATATGAGACATAGGATGAACCTAGGAGAGAATGATAAATTATATTTCATTTGGTTGCATCCTTTATGTTTATTTACAAGCATGTAAATAATTGTTGCATAGTTATATGTGATCTAACTTATGCATATGGTATTTCTTTGGACCTGGTGGGTCGAGCTTCTCTCTTGGGTGGCCTTACCCACTGGGAACTATGTTTATAGTTCTCACCCCACATTTTTCAGGTCCTTCCGCGAGTGAGGCGGCGGAGCGAGGCAAGGGTTTAGCTCTCTAGATAGCGGCCCTCCTATTTTGGTGACACATAGAGTGTACCCTTAGCTTTGGACGATGTCAGCATAGGGGATTTTCATTATATGTATGAAACGTGTATATTCCATAATTTTGGAACATAGTGTATGGAATGAAAGAAAGAAAAGAAAAATTTGGACATGTATATTGTGCCATGTGATGTAATAGAAGTTGAACTTCTTTATGTTGATGCTTTCCTTGTGCAACTCTTGTGCTCCGTTCCTAGTTGGAACATTGTGGATAAGCTTGTGTTGTGACGCCTTGGGCGGGTAGAAAAGACTCTATCCGTTCGGCGGGTCTGGGGCATGTGCCCGTGCGGTTATCCTTTCCACCTAGT
This sequence comes from Puya raimondii, assembly GCA_016920855.1. Taxonomy (NCBI): domain Eukaryota; kingdom Viridiplantae; phylum Streptophyta; class Magnoliopsida; order Poales; family Bromeliaceae; genus Puya; species Puya raimondii. The sequence goes on from JABWPP010000049.1 coordinate 48,815,324, forward strand.
TGGTGTCAAAGGGCCGGCGGGGCGTGACAACAACTCTATGTAACACCAAAATGGAAGGGCCGCTATCTACAGAGCCAAACCCTTGCCTCGCTCCGCCGCCTCACTCGTGGAAGGACCTGAAAATATGGGGTGAGAACTATAAACATAGTTCCCAGTGGGTAAGGCCACCCAAGAGAGAAGCTCGACCCACCAGGTCCAAAGAAACACCATAAGTATAAGTTAGATCACAAATAACTATGCATACAAATATTTACATGCTTGTAAATAAACATAAAGGATGCAACCAAATAAAATGTCAACTTTTATTTTCTCCTAGGTTCATCCTATATCTCACATTGACCAAGTTCAACTACTTGTCATTTATTTATGGTATCGGAGTCGCCGCATCACCATAATGGTTCTCAACCGAAGCGGAATCGCCGCAAGCGTTGGGCACTGGGCAATGGAATCGCCATCCCCATCATAGTCCCAACCTCCAAGGAGTGAAATCGTCATCTCCTTGTTCGGGTAGCGAAATTGTCGCATACCCGGGATAGCGAAATCGTCGCGTACCCCATTCCATCACCGCCATCACGTGGCACGGGTAGCGAAATCGTCGCGTATCCAGGATAGCGAAATCGTCGCGTATCCCAATCCATCACCGCCATCACGTGGCACGGGTAGCAAAATCGTCGCGTACTCGGGATAGCGAAATCGTCGCATATCCCAATCCGTCACCGCCAACACGTGGCACGGGTAGCGAAATCGTCGCGTACCCGTGATAGCGAAATCGTCGCGTACCCCCATGTCCACATTTCACACTTGCCAACCTAAGTCCAATAGCCCTAGGTTCAAGTCACCAAGTCTCACCTATGTTCAATGACACTAGGTTTACTTTACATTCTCAACCTAGGTTCCATGACACTAGGTTCCAATCTCATGTTCCAACCTATGTTCAATGACACTAGGTTCCATTGCACTTTTCAACCTATGTTCCTCAACACTAGGTTCTCATTCATACATGCCATCACATAACAAGTATAGATAATAAAGATATACTTGAGATCTTTAACATGCAAGAGGAGCCCATGACTCTATCTATCATGATTCTCATTTTGCCAACATGCAAGTTCTAGGGTTACACATTTACACACCATTTTATTTTTCAAATGGTTATTTACCCTAGACATGGAAGTGACCTAATCACTTCGGTAAACACAAACCCACCTCAAGAGCTTCCAATTTCTTGAATTCTTTGAGCTCCTAAGTCTCCAAGCCTTGAGTTCTTGCTTCAACCCAAGCTTCTACAAGAAAATAGTTCGTTACTCATTACGAACCCATAAATCAACTCAATGCTAGAAATCAATTGTTCTAACATGAATTCCTATGCCTCAATTGCAATTCCCGAAGGTCCAAATATTTTTAGAACCTCCTATGGCAAAAACCCTCATTTCACCTAGGTTTCACACGCATGCATGTAGAACCCCGAAATTTCTTAGCCAATCTCCACGTTTTGTGGTTTAGATTGCCTAGGGTTTCCAAAAACCTCATATTAAAGGATTAAATCCAATGTTTAAACCCTAAATCACAAGAACTCACCTCTACACCCAAGCTCCCTAGCCTCTTCTTGCACCAAGAAGCTCCAAATCCACCTTAGAATCTTTTTTCCAAGGTCAAATCCTTCACTTCTCCAAGCTTTGGAGAGGTCTCTAGAGAGAGAAAGTGAGGGAAAGGGAGAGAATAAGTAAAGGAGAAAGAAAATGAGAAGGGGAGGGTGTCCCTGCCTTTCTAACACCCCCTCGAGTGTGAAAAGATCATTTTGCCCCTCTCACAAATCAACACTCACAGCCAGCCAAAGCTGGCATTTCGCAACACTGCGTTCCGGTATTCACACTGGCATATCGGTATACGAGTGTTAGTTCCGGTATGCCACGGGAATTCCACAAAACCCGAGAGCTGGATCCCCAGATTCTGCCCTCACATTTCGGTATGCCACACTCCATACCGGTACTAATCACTTCAGTACCGGTATGGACACATCCATACCGGAATCCACTGCAGACTTCACAAGTTCAGCAGTTTTGACTTTTCGAAGTCCGTTTTCGCACCTCATTTGCGTCGAAAACACATGCACAAGCCCCAAACATGGCCGAAGCCACTCACATAGCCTCTCATGCCACATTTCCACCGGAACTCCACAATTTGTAGAAGTTCGGTACGACACACTGAAGTTCAGTGTACTACACCGATTGGCTTATAGGGCATATAACTAACAGCGCCTTCTTGACTAGTCAATCCTCATTGTCTTGAGTACGCGACAATAGTGAGAGGATCGTGGTGGGTTCTGATGCCGAAAATGGCACTTCTAGTGTGAGACCCCAGGTAGTCCTATATATAAGATATAATAGGGCTATACTCTTAACCCGGCTTAAGCATTTTGGGTGGTGGCTAGGCCCAAGAGGTTAAGAGAGTTAAGCGTGCTAGGACGGGAGTAGTCCAAGGATGGGTGACCCCCTGGGAAGTTGGGGCGTCACATCTAAAGCTCGAAATAGAATAATTTTGATTTTGTAGTCCTTTTAGGTGTGCAATTTGAGTGGGCTGTCCCGACGGCTAAACTGGCGTATTTTGGGACATCGGGTGGGCTTAGATGGCTAGTGGTTGTTGCGCCGCCACGAACGGCTCAACCTGCCGTAGGCTTTCCTCCGACGAGTAGTCATTTATGGTACAGATCAAATTTGTTTAAGTTTTAATTTAGAATTAGGTTTGTAGGTTCATAACTTCTAGCAGACTCAAGAATATGCTATTAATTATCCCATATTTGCAATGTTAAGGAACCGTCGATTAAGAGATCAAATTTAATGTTGATGAGAAAAAGAGACCATAGTATAAAGATGAACTTGTATTGATATAATTTTCAAGTATATGGCTTAAGCAAGGGCATACCCCTACTGTATATTAGTGAAATGCTTAGTTTATGGACTTAGCGGTCACTCAAAATTGGGTTGCTCAGTTTAACACTTTGGCAGTCAGATTTGCTCGGTTTAACGACTCGGCGATCAAATTTGCTCAGTTTAGTAACTTAGCGGTCAATTGAAGTTCAAACTAATTTTAACTTGATTTGCTTAGTGTAATAATTTGGCAATCATTAAATTTGGTTTGCGCAGTTTAGCGACTTGGCGGTCTATTGATTTGAACTTGATTTGTTCTGTTTAGTGATTTGGCGGTCACTAGATTTAATTTTGATGTGCTCAGTTTAGTGATTTGGCGGCCGATTTGATTTGAACTTGATGTTCTCAGTTTAGCAACTTGGCGGTCGATTTGATTTGAACTTGATTTGATCAGTTTAGCGACTTGGCGATCACTAAGGTTTAGGGTTTAGGGTTTAGGGTTTAGGGTTTAGGGTTTAGGGTTGGTGGTCGATTTGATTTGAACTTAATTTGATCAGTTTAGCGACTTGGCGATCAATTTGATTTGAACTTGATTTGACCAGTTTAATGACTTGGCGGTCGATTGATTTGAACTTAATTTGTTTAGTTTAGCAACTTGGCGGTCAATTGATTTGAACTTGATTTGCTCAGTTTAACGACTTGGCGGTCGATAGAAGTTGAGGAGCTCAGTTTAACGACATGGCAGTTTGTTCATTTGAAGTTGAGGAGCTCAGTTTAACAACATGGAGGTTGGTTTAAAATTGAGGAGCTAAGTTTAACGACATAAAAGTCGGTTTGAAGTTGAGGAGCTCAGGTTAATGACATAGTGGTCGATTTGAGGTTGAGGTGCTCAGTTTAGCGACATGGCGCTCGGTTTGAAGTTAATCTGCTCAGTTTAGTATAGGACACTCAATAATATGGAAACTCCTTTCCAAAAAATCACACTGCCTTGGCCAAAGACTTTTATATCTTGTAAAACAGATAGATAGGATAATTACCTCTCTATCGAGGGTGATAGAGTCCATCTTGACACACACCTACCTCCACGTATGACCCACTGTAGCCAACATGCGTTGACTTTAACCCATGATTAGGGTATAAAGTATTTACACAATCAAACTACAATAACCCACATACAAGATAACCATGGCGCCTCAGGTCGAAGGATCACTCACACCACTACGGCATGATACAATTCACTGACGAGTGAGTAGACATTCATGTGATTGTTCATAGTTGGTCATGCCATCAGTGAAATTATTCTCCAACATTCACCTGTATGCTTACTCTAGTGTCACCACACTAATGACTGGAGACTCGTCATCCCATAAGCGAAGTCCAACATACACTGATCTAACCGGATTTATCACCGCTCTCGTGATAATCCTATGATTAGGAGTATTTAAGAATTAATTACAGAATTATACATGTCTCAAATTTTCAACATCTTAGAAATATTATTCTTCTACTATTAATTCTATGGAAGATTCATATATTTGCATTTGGCAATAATATGAACGAAGAATGCTAGTTTATTAATTTTAAAGAAAAGTACGCCGATATTAACCCTCTAAGTTGTGACACCGATTGGCTTATAGGGCATATAACTAACAATCTCCCACTTGCACTAAAGCCAATCACCTATATAGCGCATTCCCAGCTTCTCAAGATGGCCTTCTAACTTTTGTTGAGTGAGTGCTTTGGTTAGTGGGTCTATTACATTGTCAGCAAAAGCAACTTTTTGCACAGATATTTCTTTTCTTTTAATATAAACTCTGATGATATGATATCGCCGTTCAATATGTTTGGATTTCTGATGAGATCTTGGCTCCTTAGCCAATGCTATGGCGCTATTATTGTCACAGGAAAGCGGCGTTGGTTCTTTAACAGCCGGAACCACACCGTGTTCTGCAATAACAAAGGCTAAGCACATATTCTTAGTTCTTCTCAAGTACTTGAGGATATTCTTAACTACAACCCAGTGTTCCAAGCCTGGGTTAGATTGATATCGGCTTGTGACACTCATAGCATGTGCGATATCAGGTCTTGTACATAGCATTGCATACATTAGACTCCCAATAGCTGAAGCATATGGGATTCTACTCATGCGTTCTCTCTCCGCTGGTGTTTTAGGACACATCTTTTTGGAGAGATAGATTCCATATCTTAGAGGTAATAGACCTCTTTTGGAATTTTTCACGCTGAACCTCTTCAACACTTCCTCTATGTACATCCTCTGAGATAGACCGAGCATCCTTCTAGGTCTATCTCTGTAGACCTTTATACCTAAAATGTAGGATGCATCCCCTAAGTCTTTCGTGGAGAAATTCTGAGATAGCCACAACTTGACCGATGACATCATCCCATTGTCGTTCCCTATTAGAAGTATATCATCCACGTATAATACGAGGAATGTGACAGCACTCCAACTAATCTTTTTATACACACATGGTTCTTCCTCGTTTCTAATGAAATCAAATGATTTGATCGCCTCATTGAAACGAGTGTTCCAACTTCGAGATGCTTGTTTTAATTCATATATAGATCTCTGAAGCTTGCACATTTTATTATTATTTTACTAGAGGTGAAACCTTGAGGCTGTTCCATATAGATATCTTCCTCAAGATATCCATTAAGGAAAGTGGTTTTCACATCCATCTGCCATATTTCATAATCATAATGTGCAGCAATAGCGAGTAAGGTTCGAATGGATTTTAGCATGGCCACTGGCGAGAAGGTCTCCTGATAGTCAATACCTTCTCATTGACTATAACCTTTCGCCACAAGCCTTGCTTTATAGATCTTCATCTTTTCATCTGAACTAATTTTTCTCTTAAAGATCCATTTACATCCAATAGGTACTATACCATCTGGTAATTCAATGAGAGTCCAAACCTGGTTGGAATACATGGAGTCCATTTCAGACTTCATAACTTCCTTCCATCTCTCAGAGTCAATGTCTGACATCGCCTCATCATAACTAGTAGGATCATGTCTGTGATCTTTATATCCCATTAGAAATATTTTTTGTACCTCCCCTACGACAAATTCCAAATATCTGTCTGGAGGTTGAGAGACTCTACTAGATCTTCGAAGTGGTTGTGTGTACAGTAGTTCCGATTGAATAGAGATTTTCAGTCGATCATTGTGGATTTGTTGCTTATTAGAGACATTCTCATTGAGCTCTATTTTTCTCCCACTACCTTCTTCTTGAATGAATTATTTCTCAAGAAAAGAGGCATGCTGGCTCACAATAATATTTTGGTCCTGGGAAAAATAGAAATAGTATCCCAATGATTCTTTGGAATAACCAACAAATCGACCTTTATCCGACCTTACTTCCAATTTGTCCGTCTTCAGCTTCTTAACAAAAGCCGGACATCCCCAAATCTTGAGGTGACCAAGACTTGATTTTCTACCATACCAAATCTCATATGGAGTGGTAGAAACAGATTTGGAAGGTACTCTATTTAAGATATATGCAGCAGTAAGGAGAACATACCCCCAAAGTGACATAGACAAATCTGTGAAACTCATCATGGATCGCGCCATATCTAATAAAGTGCGATTCCTCCGTTCATATACTCCATTAAGTTCTGGAGTCCATTGAGAGATGATACATTTTCTTTGAGGTATTCAGAAAGTCTGTACTTAAGTACTCCCCTCCTCGATCCGATCGAAGGATCTTAGTAAACTTTTCGGTTTGTTTTTCTACTTCATGTCTAAATTTTTTGAACTTTTCAAAGGTTTAGACTTTTGTCTCATCAAGTAGACATACCCATAACACGAATAGTCGTCAGTAAAGGTGATGAAATAAACATAACCACCCCTGGCTTGTACATCAAATGGTACGCATACGTCAGTATGCACCAGGGCAAGTACCTCAGTGGCTCTTTTTTCTTGTCCAATAAAGGATAATTTGGTCACTTTCCTTGAAGATATGATTCACAAATTGGATATAACTCGAAAGCCTATGAGCTCAAGAGCTCTTCTTTAACCAATTTGTTAGTCCGATCTTCACCGATGTGACCTAATCTAATATGCCACATATACTTGTGATTTACCTCTTCTCTAGGTCTCTTAGACCCTACAGTATTTACTTCCTGCTCAACTGTATTTATACTTACATCTATATGTAAGTGATATAATTTGTCAATCATTGTTCCATAGCCTATCAATTTATTTCTCAAATAAATTGAGCAAGTATTTATTTCAAAAATAAATTTATAACCAGTCAATGCTAATGAGGAAACATAAATTAAATTTCTACCGGCATTAGAAACATAAAGACAATTTATTAATTCTAAAACTATGCTTGACGGTAATAGTATAGGATAGGTTCCTACGGCTAATGCAGCAACTTTTGCTCCATTACCCACTCGTAGGGTGATTTCTCCTTCCTTTAGCCTTCTACTTTGTCTTAAACCCTACATCGAGGTGCACAAGTGAGAAGTGCATGCAGAATCAATTATCCAACTAGTAGTGGAACATACCGACAGACTAGTTTCAACAATGAGCAGGTTGGACTTACCTTCAAAAGGCTTGTCTTTTGCCTTGTCCTTTAGGCTAGCAAGGTATTCGGGGTAGTTCCTCTTCCAATGGCCATCTCCATTACAGTGAAGATATTTTCCTTTAGCAGCCTTCTTAGGAACTTGTTTTTTGCTATCTACCTTTGGCTTCTTATTAGATTTTTTTCTCTATTTAGACTTTTTTTTAGAGAAAGAAGCCCGTTCCATAGCCAAGATCGACCCCTTATTACCTTTCATTGTTCCCTCCGCTGTCACCAGCATATTCAAGAGCTCTGAGAGAGTGCACTAAATCTTATTCATTTGAAAGTTCATTACAAACTGCCAAAATGAGTCAGGTAAAGACTGCATAATTAAATCTGTCTGTAAGTCTGCATCCATCCGTAGGCCGGACTTCCCAAGCTCCTCTATATCCTCAATCATTTTCAAACAATGATGATTAACAGATTGGCCCTTGAACATTCTTGCTCGAAACAGCCGTTTCGATATCTCATATCGAGAGCGGCTCGGTTCACCATATAGTTCTTGTAGGTGAAGTAGAATGACCGACGCGCTGCCCATGTGCTCATGTTGGCGTTGCAACTCATTGCTTATCGACGCCAACATGTAGCACTGGACTCTATTATCGTCATCTATCCATTTCTCATAAGTAGCTCTCTATTGCTCATTATTATCAGCTGAAAGTTCAGGAGTAGGAGTGGTCAAAATATAGGCAATTTTCTCAGAGTTGAGAACAATTCTCAAATTCCGTAGCTAATCAAAAAAATTAGGGCCGGTCAAGCGGTTGGCATCAAGAATTTTAGTGAGAGGGTTAGAAGCAGCCATATTCTGCAGAAGATAAAGATATTCAGTTAGTTATGTACTTTTCATTATTCCATTTGATTATGGACTTTTAATCAAATGGTGTCTCCCACTAAATTTTACGGATCTCAACACTCCCTTAGTGAAGCAAGGAAACCTCCTAAATTGGTTTCTAGTGGGGATTGCGGTCTCACCAATTTTGCAAATTATCTCACCTAACAGTTATTGATAATTAGTAAATCGATGAGTGGACAACTCTTGCCCAATGTTTCAAAAATATGTTGCAATCATTTTTTGGCCTCTAGGATATAAAAGTCTCTCCTAACAATTATTGGCTTCACATCCTAGTTAAGTTTGACCTACCGTTAATATGTGTATAAAACTAATATTGAACCCTTACCTAACAGTTATCGGGTACAATACTAATTTCACCACATAATATCAAATGTTGATAAGGTGGTTGCGCTTTTCCTATGCAAGGGGCCCATGTAACCATGCGTACCACTCAACATTAGAAAAACACCCACATCTTATAACGGTAGAAGGCCATGATAGAGTGTTCATAACACTTTTCCGCCCGTAGCCCTAACAGCTTACCACGATCCTCAATCATAGCGAATGGCTCAATATACCCTATTCAGTCATTTTGCACAGCCCGTGTTCGGATCCGGACTGCCGGGTCCGGATTTCTTGCTTCTTCCAGCCCCGCACAGTAACCCGAAAGTCCGGATCCACTCCCGGGGTCCGGAACCCGGAGAGCAAGTTCAGTTTTCCAGTACGGCTTCTCCAAAAATTCCTCCAAATTTTGGTTGGATTTTGGTGGCCCCCCCCCCCCCCCCCCCCCGTGGGTCTTTAATCGCACCACACATTTCATAACTCTCGAAACTCAATTCCCACCACTAGCCATTATCGGCTTTCCTCCGAAACTTTCAATCCAATTTGGTGTATAAAGTTCGGTATAGCGCACCAAAGTTCAGTTACTACCATTTTGTAGTCTATATCCGCACTTTGCACTTAGCAGGCCGGTATCTTTGCCACTAGAGAGTCTAGCTATTACGAGCGACTCTCCTCCAAGTTCATAGTTTCCTTTGTGGAACTTATTAGTCTGATCACCGGCATTGCCTTAAGAGCAATATCACTGGGGCCTTGACCTTTCTCTAGTGGGCTTTCACTTGTGATTCCCGGCCACAAATCATAGAGGGCAATTTGGACATCTCAAATTTTCCAATTGGCCTACCTTTTCAAGCCTCATAAGAGCATGTGTCTCGCTGTATATGCCACGAGATTCAATCCAAACCCGTTCTTACGACGAACTCACCGAACACTTCGTTCGTGAACTAGATTCCATCTACCCATATTGCTAGAACTCGGCCAGTTGGTGACTTAGCATCAAGGACGAATGGTTATGTACCGTGCCTTCGCTCCTTAAGTTCACTTCCTCATTGCTCTACAAACAAGTGATTGCTCTCACCACAGAGCTTTCCAAACTAAAACGCTTATTTCTGTCTATCACGGATTGTCCATAGGACCAAAATTCCTATGTAGGTCCTCGCCTAGTCGCGTCTTAATATCGCGTAACGGTGTCTCGCTCGCAAGCGCAGTCTAATCGCACTCGGCGGAGTCCTCACTCAAGAACTCGCACACATACTCCAACCAGGAGTAACCAAGACCCTAAAACCTCTACAAAGCTAGAGTTGGGTCACAATCACACTGTGTCAGCATTACTTCAATTACACGGTCTCATTATGTCGGTATTCCACGTCTCGGGTATAGCTCGGATACCGTCTCGACCACAAAATCTCGCCCACCTCAGGCCGGGCCACTGTCTTTTCACACGATGACTGCTGTCATATGGCCCAATGTTCCACAGTCCACACATAGTCCGGGCACAGGTCGTCCCCAGCAAATACCCAAATGTTGTGCTCCACACGGACCCTAAATAATGCTTTATGAGCAACAACAAATCTTATCGGCTCCTAGGCACCTAGTGCGAGCCACCTGCCCTACGGAGCGGTCCATGGCACGCTTCACATCTTAGCAATGCTCAAGTGCTACTGCCAACAAAACCCTTCTCGGCTGAACGAAAATCGTAACTCTACTAATACGATAACCCAACGTTCACGCTTCTTTGCTTTTTCGTGCTAACCACAAGCACTAAGCAACCCAGCTTAAGCTCGCTCACTACGCCGAGTACACAACTTACCTCAAGTTTGAGGTATACGAAAGCCTACTCGCCTTAATCTTTGCAATTACCTTACTAGTTTCACAAACCGTGGTGGACTCCGCTTACTGCCATCGAATCCATCAGAATTTAACATCCAGAGTTCGCGAAACTATCTCGCTTTCCTCACGGTCATGACTCGGCTCTTTCGTAATTGGCTACTCACATTGCCACAACTTCGAGAGTCAGTCCACCATTTCCATCCCTACCTGCGCCAGCAGGTGGATTACACGCTTACTATGACATTCACATGCCGTATAGCGGCAATGACACAGGATAATGCATGTAATGCTTTTAGCGTCAAATATACCTTGCGCATGATTTTCCAATTAAATCATACCTTGCTGCGATGTCGCCGGCAGAAGTGTGCTCTCAGCCTAGATCGCCTATCATGGACACTCGGCGCCACCTGCGAACCCTCAGGTTGTCACGACATCGGCGCAAGCTCTCTGACTTTGCCGCAGGTGGGACACACCCGTAGGTTGTCCTCGGAGAGGAGAAATGGCCGTCGCCAAGTGTCTCGGCCTGGCTATCCCCTTGCGGGCACTCATCGCGTATGGCCCGGCTGCCCACATTAAGCACTTGCACTATCGGCTGTTCACATGTTGTGGGTTTGATGAAGGCCCCCCAACAAATAACACACCTCGCCCGGGACCGAAAGTTGTATGGTAGGTCCCGGGGCTCGAGATGCGGAGCAGCGAAAAAGTTGGAGTTTGTCCAGATCGACTGACCACAGGATACGCTAGGGGTCGTCCTTTCCCCTTTTCCTTGTCATAAGACTCGTGCTCCTCCCGCACAATGATCATGCCTTGTCTTCCCACAAGGCTCGATCCAATACTTTGCAAAAGTTTACAACTTGAAAGGATGCACAACCTCGAAATATTTCCGGCGAATCCCCGCTGAAGCAGTCGGCTTTCGTCTTTTCATCCCGCACCACGTTATGGGATCCTAATGCACAATCGAGAGAAAGAATTCTCAGGCTAATTATTCCTCCACCGAGCGGTCACCTTGCTTCAGCTTCCTGAACCTTTCTTTGAAGATTTATCTTTTCACTATCGGGGAAAAAGGCAGAAAAATCACCAATCCCCGAAACTCTTCCCATGTCTCAGGAGGGAGACTGCAAAGATCGGTCTCGCTTGACCCTTTCCACCACATCTTCGCCGACTACAACTTTTCTAAGCAATGTGCGGTTAGGTGACACCTTGTCCGCTCCCTCTCCAGGGTTGTTCAAATCCTAAAACAGGGTCTCCATGGAATCGAATCCATGTTTCCACGACCAACGGATCCACGTCTCTCCGTTGAAGGTAGGCGGATTGAATCCCTTGAAGGTCATGAGGGCTGTTAGGGGCTCGCTCTCTCTCTGCCTCCAATCCATATAACCAGGGGCCAAGGTACCTGCATCCACTTGTGAGGTACCCAATCTGGTTCCTGGGGGGGGACGGTATGACGGCCGTGCCAATTGCTCCACGATCTCATGGGAGTCTACCTGATCCGCTCCTCCTGGCGCTCGACAGCCTCCTGTTGTCGCTGCGTCGCTCGCTGTTGCTGTTGCACTACTCAACGAGTGTGGCCAGATGTTCACGGAGCTCGGTTCTCCACTTGGCCACGGATGGCTCGGGGCCTCACTAGGCCCACCCTCGTGTCGATCTCATTAAAGATCGCCTACGTGACGCCACATCGTATCCTGAACACGACAATCGATCAATTCTGACCTTCTAGGCCAAGTACAAAATGATTCAAAATTACGGAACAAATTAGGCGAAAGTTACATATGGGCGCCTATTCTCATCCTTGGGTTCATATTGTCGCGCGCCAACATGAACACACTTAGCTGAGAATAAACCACGCTTATATATACTCCTCTTACATCCTATTAGAGCATAACCCCAAATATACGACCAATCGCATTCATCTTTCGCCACAATTCACAAATCTTCGTCTCTCGCGAGCCTAGGTCATTATGGTTTTTACCCTCTTAGGGTCTCCTAGGTCCACTAGGAAACATTTCTAACGCTCTGATACCACCTTAGCACTGTACGCCCGAGACCGCCGATTTGGTCGGGTTCGGGCACGCAACAGACCCGCGAACGAACAAAGTTTCCCCTGTTACGTCAAAGGCGTCGCCAATCAGTTACAGTTCCAGAAGTTCCAAAAAGGAACATTAATTCATACACAGATTGCATAAGGAAAGCATCACAAATACAAAGCTATTACAAGCATTCATCACATGCATTTACATTACCTTCTGGTTTCATTCTTTCCAAATACAATCATATACTCGGTACTCATTTCATTTTTCTTTTCATTGTTATAGCCCCTAAAAATACATAGTAGAGGGTACTTCTATCTGGTGACGAGTGGAAGGGACAGCTAACTATAGAGTATTTACGGCCCCCTCCCTTCGCGCCGCCCAGCGCCGTCTCCCTGTAGGACCTTGAAAAACATAGTTGGGGTGAGAAACTAATATAAAATAGTTTTTCCAGTGGGAAGTGCCACCCCAAGAGAGGAGCTGAGTACCACAGGTCCACTAAGGAAGCATACGAGCATGGTTAGTACATATACATAACTCATAAGCCAATATATCATTTTCATAAATGTAAAGTAAACATGCTGATGCTTCAACCAGAAGTCTGCAATAATGAATCCATGTCAATCCTTCATCTAAACTGCTTAATTATTCCCCCCCCCCACCCTATCAATTTCATAACCAATCTGCTTCCTGAGGTTCATTTTCACCTTAGCTAAAGCCGTTTCTCGGACTTGCCCTCCGAGTTCAATAATTAACGGGTTACCACCCGTCCTAATGTTTACTTACTTTAGTAAAACCTTAACGCACTCACTCTAGAGTCCAAACACCGTGGGGCCGAGCCCCGCAACGAAGTCTCAAGTCATGGGCGGCGTAATCCTTTTTACCTGACTTAGCCACTGGCGGCGAAATCGTCAGCACGCCATACAATGGCTCAAGTCACTGGGCGGCGTAATCGTCGCACCACACCCCGGGGTATCCAGCCTACGGCGGCGAAGTCGTCGCAACACGCCTGGAGCTGATACCAAAACCATCTGGCGGCGAAACGTCGCACACGCAAGGTTTATTCCATTATTCCATAGATGTGCACATCATTTCATTCCAAGTTTAAGGGGTTCATCATTTACCCTAATGGTCAACATCTCTAGGTTCATGTTTTCACGACCAGTGGTTATCTACCACATGTTTCCAACCTATTGTCAATGACACTAAGTTCACTAACATCCCACCAATCTAAGCGGGTTTCTCTCCACTTTATTACCCAACCTAGTTCACGGACTCTAGGTTAATATCATTCCAGAACAAGTGGTCTTCCTAACTACTACAATTTTCTAACAAATGTCCAATGACACTTAGGTTCAATGCCCTATCCATGTTATTTGTTATCCTAGTTGTCCAAAAAAGGATTCATGGACATCTAGTCCTTGTTTCCCCATTTGTCGAATCCTCTAATTATCCTAGAGTTTATCGACCTTATGTTCACATCCACAATAGGCAATTACACTCACATATATATTATATATACCCTATTTGTCAACAATTGCCTAGTGATTATACGTCCAATGGTATCTAATTTATCCTAAGTAGCATCAATTTATGCCTACTCATATTACTAGTTAACCTATCATTACATGCATTCAATTATTAAAGTTACTTACTCTTGCATGGAAGTGACCTAATCACTTCGGTAAGCACAAACTCCACCTTACGCTCTTCCGATTGGCTTGTAGACACTTCTATCGGGCTCTAATCCTCGGCTTCAAGCTTGTTATTCATTGCTCCAAGCCCTTAACACACACGGAGGATTCACGTTACTCCGAGTCGAACTCAAAACAGTTTTCGTTTCTTGCCAGTTTATAGTCATGCAACCACACTACTCTACTAATGGCAAAACTCACAACAGTAGAGACCAAAGAAGTAAAGTGAACTAGCAATAAAGTATGCAAGAGAAGGGAAAGAAGGGTATCACCGTAGTCCACTGAACCTACTCCGGATCGAAGTACCCACCTGTAACGATCGCGTCGGAATCCGAAACGTGCTGCGAATCAACCGGACCTACCACAGGTCCACCGAGTCAGGGACAAGTCACAAATGACTCAAACAAGACACAAACACACAACCCACAAATCCCGAGACTCGGTTTCCCAAAACCGATCTCCGTAAATCGCCGAAAGTCCTGAAATCGCACCGGGACGTCCCCGGGACCCACAAACAGTCCCGAAAGGCACCGACTCGCTCCATGAGTCAACCGCTGACCCGGAACACATCCTTTTGGGTGTCTAGGCAGCAAGCACAAGATCGAACATCGGAACGATCATTCTCGGATGATCGCTCTGATCCGGGTTCCCGGAGGTGCCGATTTCGACACCGGAACCCACTACCGCTCACCGGGCGTCTCCGAATGCTTGAGACGGCTGAGATAACCAGCCAACTAGGCTCAGCGGCAGCCCGCAAGCCACACACATTGCGTTGGATATTTTCCGAGCCGAAAACTACGTTCCGCCGACGACTTTCGTCGGGAAACGCTCTGAAAACTCTTTTTCGGACGAACGAAGGGCAGGGGACCTTGGACAGTCAGTCCATAGGTCACGCGTAGCATGTACACGCTGCCCACAGCAATCAAATTGCATCAAAGTCCCTACACATGCATCTATATGCATTAAAATCACATATTTTATGATGTTAAAGGTCGTTACCTCGATCCGAGCATTATCGAGGCCTGCCGAGACACACACTGCTAGGTCTCGACAAGGCGGAGGCCGTGCTCACTGTCCGGAGCACAGCGAACGGCCGAGGAACATGTTGGATCAACCAAAACCTCAACCGAAAAGGCAGTCCGGGAGCGACATTCGAGAACTAGCTGTTCCGAGCCCCGCAGACAGCAGTATAGGTGAGCACGGAGGTAAAAGGCACGCCGGGAGGGCCGTGCTCACCAGCGGGGTCGACGGAGGCATCCCGGACCGCCGGAACGGCAAGGCGGACAGAAATCAGGCCCAGTTCGGGCTGAACCCGAGAGCAAGGGTGCAGGCCCAGCCGGCGGCAGCGACGGCAGCAGGTGCGCCGGCGGGAGGCAGGTGCGGCCGGCCAGGGATGGCCAAGGCACGCACCATCCGGTGGCCAGAGGCGACGTCGGCGGAGCTGGGGCAACCCGAGCCCGCACGGTTTCAGGCCAGGTTCATCTCTCTCTCTTCTCCGGCCACGGCGAGGGTCGAGGCGCCACGGGGCAGCAACGGCGGGTCGGCAGAGGCCGGAGGGACGCAGCAGGGGCGGCCACGGGCGGCGGCGACACGAGGAAGGAAGGTCGAAGTCACCTCGGCCAGATCTAATCCAGGGAGGCCGCAGGCTGCAGCAGTCACAGCGGCGGCGCTCCGTGACGACGACAGTCGGCGGGGGAGGTCGCCGGAGGGTCGGGGACGCCGGAGAGAGGGAACCCGAGGGTGAGGGCCACCCTTGTTGGTCCCTGACAGAGAGAGGGAGAGAGATGGAGATGGTGGTGATGGTGAGGGAGGGTGGTGGTGCTGCCGGCAGTCACTGGCTGGCCGGAGTTGGGTCGCCGGCGGCTGTGGCTACGCGCAGAGGGAGGAGCAGGATGGGGGGAGGTCGGCTAGGGCTCAGATGGGGAGGCAAGGAGGCTAGGTTAGTTAGGGTTAGGGCTTATATGAAGTAAACCCTAACGACACTATATATACTTGAGTCCCATTTGCACCTAAGTCCCTCCAATTCAGCATATTTCTTAGCGAGTCCCTTGTGGCGCGTGTAAAATGCGCGTACGCACTTCCCTGTTCAACCTCGCGTAAATCAGTACATAAAATATTAGGACTTTTGCGAGTTTTCCAAATTTCCCCTTTTTACCACATCGCGAACAACATAAAATCCTCGGAGATCCGTCCGTCGGATTTGCGAAAGGACAGCGCCAGCGCGTTCAGCACTGCCGAGGTTTCGTTCAATTCGATTGCGGATTCACAGATCAATAAACCACTTTACGGCTCACATGAACATTTACAATATGGTCCCTCAACCATTAAGTAGGCTTTACTCAGAAAATCGTGCGTCAATTCAAAATCCGTCAATGCCATCGAGTCCAGAATAATTGGACGATTTAAAACGAGCTATTGGACCACTAGGAACAGAGTCCAATACATTCCAGAAGCCATCTCTAATAGTTGGCTTCACCGGAAAACCAGAGTTACTATTCACTTAAGTGAATATTAAAAATCGCGTAACTCTTTTATTCCACTTCGTTTTCACCCGGAACTTGACGAGTGATTATGTAATTAAAATACACACAAAAACATCGTCAACGGGGAGTTAAATTAGACAGTAAAAATCTCAGTCCTTAGAGTCACGAGCATATTCAAGAGCTTTGAGAGAGTGCATTGAATCTTATTCATTTGAAAGTTTATTACGAACTGCGAAAATGAGTCAGGTAACTACTGCAGAATTAAATCTGTCTACAAGTCTGCGTCCATCCGTAGGCCGAGCTTCCCAAGCTCCTCTATATCCTCAATCATTTTCAAACAATGATGATTAACAGATTGGCCTCCAGACATTCTTGCTCAAAATAGCCGTTTCGATATCTTATATCGAGTAGAGCGGCTCTGTTCACCATACAGTTCTTGTCGGTGAAGTAGAATGGTCGACACACTGTCCATGTGCTCATGTTGGCGTTGCAACTCATTGCTCATCGATGCCAACATGTAGCACCTGACTCTATTATCGTCATCTATCTATTTTTCATAAGCAGCTCTCTGTTGCTCATTGTCATCGGCTGGAAGTTCAGGAGCAGGAGTAGTCAAAATATAGGCAATTTTCTCAGAATTGAGGACGATTCTCAAGTTCCGTAGCCAATCAGAAAAATTAGGGCTGGCCAAGCGGTTGGCATCAAGAATTTTAGTGAGAGGGTTAGAAGCAGCCATATTCTGTGGAAAATAAAGATATTATGTTATTTATGTACTTTTCATTATTCCATTTGATTATGAACTTTTAATCAAATGGTGTCTCCCGCTAAGTTTTATGGATCTCCACACTCCCTAAGTGAAGAAACGAAAACCTCCTAAATTGGTTTCTAATAGGAATTGCAGTCTCACCAATTTTACAAATTATCTTACCTAACAGTTATTGATAATTAGTAAATCGATGAGTGGACAACTCTTGCCAAATGTTTCAAAAATATATTGCAATCATTCTTTGGCCTCTAGGATATAAAAGCCTCACATAACAGCTATTGGCTTCGCATCCTAGTTAAGTTTCACCTACCATTTAATATGTGTATAAAACTAATATTGAACCCTCACCTAACAGTTATTGGGTACAATACTAATTTTACCAAATAACATCAAATGTTGATAAGGTGCTTGCGCTTTCTCTATGCAAGTGGCCCATGTAACCATGCATACCACTCAACATTAGAAAAATACCCACACCTTATAACGGTAGAAGGCCATGATAGGGTGTTCATAACACTCTTCGTTACAACTTAATATTTATAATAGAGAGTTTTGGTCTTTATTTCAGTCTCGTCAGATCTTATTTTCAAATTGCATCCAATGCAATTGTATTTTATATTTACTATAAAATAATATTAAACGTGAATGATTAAGCAAGCTCAAACCACATGATGAAATTCAATCATATGATGCATCTCATGCCCCAATATATGTGATTTGATTTAGCTTTTAATATAACTTACCTAAGTTAATAGATTAAGTTATATGCAATAAGATCCTTTTATTAATTGCATGCTAACTTAAATAATTAACTACCATAAGACAACGACATATTAACTACGTCGCACGGGATTTATGGTTGTCACCAATTACTTTCATATATCAAATATATGAAATATCTTTTGTATATACTTTCGCATTAGGGTTAAATCGTACAAACCCAAATCCAAATCAATGACAAGAATAATTTTTGTGGCGACACTAAGGTAGCTCTGATACCACTGTAAAGAAATGCATGCATGTGCATGCGCATTTAATGCAGTGAAAATAAATTATATTTATAAAATATGATCCAATCATGTATACTTTAATATCATAACATTTAAGATATTAGTATATATGTACCAAGATCATCTCGTGTGACACACAAAAATTATTATTCTAATCTAATTAGAAGAAGGTACGAATTTCAATCTGTGTTAATTACCGAAATTATTTCACGGTTGATTTTGGATCTGAACTTCTGGTCCTTTGAGCCGCACAAGTATTCGGCCTCTATGTGTATCCACATAAGGCTACTCCAGGATCTGTGCTTCACACAATCATAGTGTAATCTCGAAACTCGTTTCGTGATCTCTCGTGTCAATGTGGAGAAGAATTAATCCTCAAAATTGTGCTAGCAATTTCAAGAGGATTAACTATAAGATAGAGACAAAATTATTATTGGAGAATCATTCTCTTACTAGTGAAGGAACCCGCGCTTTGCAGCGGGTAGAAACTATAGAAGTAATTACTGTTGGTGTAAGGACTGAGATTATTACTGCCTAATTTAACTCTTTGTTGACGATGTTTATGTGTGTATTTTAATTACATAATCACTCGTCAAGTTTCGAGAGAAAATGATTTAAAATGAAAGAGTTACGCGATTTCGAAAATTCACTTAAGTGAATAGTAAATCTGGTTTTCCGGATAGGCCGATGATTAGAGATGGCTTCCGGAGTGTATCGGACTCTATTTTTAGTGGTCCAATAGCTCGTTTTCAACTGTCCGACTATTTTGGACTCGATGGCACCAATAGATTTAAGATTTGATGCACGGTTTTTGAGAAAACTGGACCTTGATGAAAAATAGACTTTTTATTCTTCATTGTTTTAGACTCGCAAAGCTTACCGTAGCTCCGCTTTGCGTGTGAACCCTCGGACAGGGACCTTTCATGCGAAAGAAAGTTGGTGTCGATGGATTTTGGTCGTGAGTACGCTAATCGAGGAGATTTGGAAACGATCGATGGTTGTTATACACATGATGTATAGATGGATCGGATTGACAATGGGATTGTCGTGAATCGACAATCAAATCGAACGAAACAAAATCGTGAGTTCGATGTCTCGCCAGTGCTGAACACGATGGCACTACCCGTTTGCAGATCCGACGGACGAATCGACGGATATCGCACGTTTACCGGGGAAGGGACAATCGACATATTTGTATTTCGCGCAAAAACCCCCAATATTTTATGTACCGAATCGCGTGAAACTTGGCGTGGAGGTGCTCACGCACGATTTACGCGTGCTGTGAGGGACCCATGAAGAATTTAGGGTTGTCGGGGGACTTATGCGCAAAATGGGAAATCTATATATTTTGCTCATTAGGGTTTGCTCCATGAAACCCTAACCCTAGCTGCCTCCACCCCTCCACAGCAACCCTAACCGACCCCCCTCACCTCCTGTGCATCTTGATGCGCGCTGCCAGCCGCCGCCGGCCAGCCGCCGCCGGTCGTAGGTGCAGCCAAGCCCGTCCCTCACCATCATCACCACCATCTCCCTCTCTCCCTCCTTTCCTCTCTGGTTGGAAGCAACCAGGAGGATGGTGCATCTTTCTCTGCGGGTTGCTGCCGCTGCCACCGACCTCCGGCGCGCCGCTCCGCCGTCCCAGGCCGTCCCTGCGCGCCGGCGCTGCCCTGCAGCCATGGCTGGGCCATCCTGGACCCGTGCGGGCTGGTGGAGAAGAAAGCCACCAGCCGCCGCCTCCCCTGGCCCACCGTCGACCCCACTCGACCTCCCGACACCGCCGCATCCGATACCGACGATCGCCGTCGCCGCCGCTCGCGCTGAGAGTCGCCACGGCCGCGCCTAAGCATGGATCTGCTCGGGCGGCCGGGCCACCTTGCGCGCCGCCGCCGCTGCCCGGACCGGCACTCCCCTCCTCCCTTGTGACCCCGGAGGGACGCCGCGTCGCCGTCCGGCGCCGCCCGGCAGCCGCCGCCGCCTGGAAGGCCAACCCGAGCTCGGCCCGGTTGGCTGCGGGCTAGGGCACCAAGGCCTATCGCCGGCGCTGCATCCCGCCGTCATCTGAGGCGAGCCCCGGCCTCCCCTCGCCGGCCGCAACCGCCTGGCGCCCGTGAACCCGCCGTCCGGCCACCGCCGGCCAACCCGAGCCGCCCCCTGCTCCGGTAAGCCTTACTAGCTTTCCTGTGCACTATTTTGGGTTTCGGCTCGTTATTCCGGCAATCCGAGGCCACTCCGATGCCTCCGGATGTGAGCACGATGATCCTTGATCAGTGCTGACCATCGTGCTCACCTTCTTTTGGGTCAGCGAGCCCCTGGTTAGCGACAAAAGCGCGATTCATGTTCTGCGCGCGTAGTTCGCTGAACTCCGCGTCACTTCGGCCCTCTCCACAGCGGTCGGATTTGCTCCAAATCGAGAGCACGGCCTCCGACACGTCGAGACCTATCGGTGCGTGTCTCGACTGACCCCGAAGACCCTCAGTTTGTTGTAACGACCCATAGTGTCCGATAAATCACATAAAATAGTGTGATTTTATGGAAAGTTGAGGGCTTTTATGCAATTGTACACCGCGTGGGTCCTGTGGGCAGTATGTGTGAACGGCGTGTGACCTCTGGACTAATTGTCCAAGGTCTGATGTCTTTCGCGACAACCGAAAATCGATTTTCGGTGCGTTTTCCGACGAAGTCCGTCGACGAAACGCGGATTTCGGTTCGGGATCGACTGTCACGACTTGCATGACTTGTGGGCTGCCGCTGAGCCTTGTTGGCTGGTTGTCTCAGCCGTCTCGTGTATTCGGAGAAGCCCGATGAGCGGTAGTGGGTTCCGGTGTCGAAATCGACACTTACGGGAACCCGGATCGGAACGATTGTCACGTTTAGATTGCAGAGTAGGAGTGGCATGTGCCTGAGGTCTGCGGACTGGCACGTTTAGATTGGGTATATTCGTTGTATTCATTTGTTGTTGCATTACATTTACAGTAGCAGTAGTATATCTTTTTCGTTCTCTACTTACTTGCATTGCTACTGTATTATCTTCCTTTCAGTTTTCTGTCTACCAGTGTGTGCCCGGCCTTCGTCGGCTTGCGGTACCCACTGGGAGGGAGAGAAATGTTTACATGTTCTCATCCCCCCCACCACCATTTTTCAGGTAGCTCTGGTGGGGAGTTCAGTTCATGGGTTCGACGCGAGGACGATCTAGCTAGACTGCATTAGCGGTCATCACCCTGGTTATGTTTCTTTTATCTGCATTAGTAGTTAGATAAAGAAATGGTTCAGTTAGATGATCATGATTTATGCCTGATTAATGATGAATCGTATAAGATGATGACTTATTACGCATGAGATTGGATTTTAGTTTCTATTATCAGCATTTGACTTTGTGTTTTATCGTGTGGGTGTCTACCCATCGTGGTAGCTGGATTTCAAAATGAAGTTCCGTGTTGGAACAGTTTTAAAAGGTTTTTCGTGATTTTGATTTAATGCTTATTAGAAAAAAAAAAAACAAAGCTTTCGAGTGGAAAGCAATTTTGATAGGATGTTTGTTGTACTGTGCATTGCATCATCCTTCGCTTAAGGAGTGCTTAGAGGCATATAGGGATAGCTGAATGCAAATGTATTATATGTTTTTACCTTGTGGATTATTGTGAATGAAAGTGTGATTGTGATCCTGTTGTATGATGTTGGTACGCCGTGCAAATACAGGGGAGACTCTGTCCGTATAGACAGAGGTGCCTGTATTTGTGGCGGGTCTGTTCACTGCGCGGGCTAGGCTTTCAAAAAAAAAAAATTGACCCGTTTTCCGCATCTAGACTAGCCCGGGGCGTGACAGATTAAGATGGTATCAGAGCATGAACAATCACAACTACATTCATAACCTATCTAACTGAACCACTGGTTAGGATGACCCTAGGAAGACCTAAGGTTTATAAGCATGTGAGAGCAAGGGGTTGTGGGATTGAGTCCCGGTAAGTTGGTCGAGTTTTATTAACTCGAGGTTTATTGTTGTTTCGTTACCCCGTGTTTATTTTGCAGTTGCGGTGCAGACTTGTGTCTCTACTGGGAGTGGTGCGGATTACCAGACAGGTATCTAGTGGTAGGGTGATGTGCACCTGGTAAAACCACTCGGGACAGATGTTGATATTGAGGTTCCAGGCAGTGCATCTGCTGGGCCTTAGCTGACGGTTGAGCCGTGTTTATCAGGCCCCACTTCCCAGGTAGAGCACGAGGTCCACCGTGAGCATCTCTATGGAGACGATACAGTGTGCGGTTACAGCCGCGACAGTTGATGGAGCTGTGTGTGTACAGCTCGAGGATTGAACTGCAATCGCTTGGGCAATTGCAGTGTGGATATTATTTCCTTAGGCTCTGTGAGTATGGATTTAATGCCTATTCCTCTCTATTTAGAGCTTATGTACGACTGCAGGCATCTCTGTGGAGATGATGATTTATGTAGGTTTGACTGCATGTATTGCGTCGACTGCTGGTGTGCGGCCCGAGGTTTGTTTGCCGACCGCTCGTGCGGTTGTGGTATGAGTAGAGCTTTCAGAGCTTTGGCGAGTAGGACCGTGGTGCCTACCCTATTTCTCTAATCTCTAGTGGTGGCGTGAGTCACCGAGAGAAGTGCGAACCCAAGTATGGATAGTTGAAATAATTTAGTGATAGTTTATGGGGTTTTCCCCTTTCATCTGATAAGTTGTTAGATCGACCCCGATCTTTAGATTGATTGGAGTGTATCGAGGTTGTTGTTGGATTCTTTATTGAGTTTCTGACAAGGTAGTGGTTTTCGTGTGAATATATGGGCGAGAATACGCCTAACTCATGAGACTGAAGTTTGTTCATGTTGCGAAGCGAGCCCGGAAGATTTTTCTCGCTTGAGTGATGTTTAGATATCTTGTCAGTGGATTTGTCAGTACAGTCGTTTAGATCTCCTTATGATCTTTGCGCCTATTGGCGTAAGCCAGGATTGGTTTTGACTTAGCTTCAACGTCGAATTTTTATGGAGTACGCGTAGTGTGAGACTATCCCAACACCTAAATCAGTGTGGTATGGGATGACACGTGGCATATGTATGATTATGGCATAGAGGATGATGCTCGATAGGATAATTGGAAAACCCTAAGGGTAAGTTGTGGTGTTGGATGAGGCTCAAAAAAAAAAAAAGAAAAAAAAAAATCGAGTTGTTGTCTCTTTTAGCTTGTGTAGTTGGCGACTCTATGTTGCAGATAGTTTCTTTTCCTATTGTTGGAGCCATAGAACTCCTAGGGAGTTGGCTCAATGGCTAGTCCAATCTCGGTGATCGACTTTCGTAGTCGATATTGATTAGTGTCGTGGTGCACTCTTGTGCAGCATGGTGATATTGGACGATTCGTGCTGGTGTCACTTCTCCAACATGGTGTTGGAGATAGATCTACGGTATTTCGCTTTTCTTTTGGTAAATGCGTTGGCTGCAGACAACGTATTGTAAAAAATTAAGACGAAATGCCTTACCCCTTTTGGGAGTATTTGGATTGGGATATTGTGTTTCCCGTGTTGATAACCATTATGGATGATCTCATGCAAAGGTTAGACTCATGGTCACCTCCGACCACGCAGTGTATTATGAGTTAGCCCTGGGCAAGGTTATGTAAAGTGATGAGTTAACCTCACCAATAGTATGTACTTCGGTGTTGGTCTGGTTGTATACTAGCCAGTAGCCAGGTCTCGCATAGTTAAGGGGCGAGTTAGATAATGCGCTTCCAGTTACAATCTATATTGCATTGCTAGAAGATGTGAACTATGCTGGGCACATGGACGGAGCCTGGCCTTTGGCTCAGAAGTAGATGCAGATGTTTGAATACAAGGTACATGACATGGTTAAACACAAATTTTATGGGAGCGGATTGCTTTTCTGGTCACTTGATGATTGATGCATCTGGGTCTCGTTGAGACAGGTATCATATGTGGTGTGGAAAATTGAATCGCTGGTCCCATGCGGATTTCAGCGACCGGGTTTCGTGGAGACAGATGTTGAGCATCACTGATGGTTTTGATAGTAAGTAGCGATTCGCAACCCCGTTGCGGACATCCGTGGACCTTTATGTCGAATCACATGTACTTGGATGTAGGCTTACTTGTCGAGCTCAACTGATTGAGGTAGCCTTAGACCTTTTGGTCTAGGCGGACAGTTTAAATCTTGGACATAGGAGTGTCGGATACCGCAAGTGGGTATCGATGCTGAAGGTTTAACTTCGATCCGTTTGTATTACAAACTGGTGGGAGACTGTAGTCTCCGAGGGGAATGTTATTGATGCAGGAGTTAGGACAATGATATGGTTTCACTCGTTGTGAGCAGGTTGACGTTGTTTGTACGTTGGAGTGCGTCGTTTCGGACTCCGAAAACATACTCCAGACTTATGGTATTGTCCCGAGATTTTCCCGCTTGAACCTTTGACGTAGTTGAGTTAGTTACTGCTATGTGAACCAGATTTGGGTGGACCTCGAATTTCTGAGTAGGGAGTTATTGTCCCAGTTTTGGAAGAGTGTACAGCAAGCTTTGGGTACGAAGCTGAACTTTAGTACGACTTTTCATTCCCAGAGTGATGGACAGTCTGAGCGAGTTATTCAGACTCTTGAGGATATGCTATGTGCATGCGTCCTGGATTATGGTGATGGGTGGTTAAGTACCTGTCACTGGTGGAGTTCGCCTATAACAACAGTCATCAGGCGAGCATTGGGATGGCACCGTATGAGACTTTATATGGGTGTCGATGTCGGTCCCCTATCAGTAAGGACGACATCGGAGAACGCCGCATAATCGGGCCGGACTTAGTGGTGGACGCAGAGACAAAGATTCGCATTGCTAAAGAGCGATTATTGACTGCACAGAGTCGACATAAGAGCTACGCGGACCATCGGCGTTGTGACCTGGAGTTTCAGGTCGGCGAGCATGTTCTGCTCAAAGTTTCACCGTCCAGAGGGATCAAACGGTTCGGTTTGAGGGGCAAGCTTAGCCAGAGATATGTGGGACCGTTTGAGATCTAGGAGCGCGTTGGTCCGGTGGCGTACAGTTTGACTCTACCTCCGAGTCTCGCCCAAGTGCATGATGTCTTCCACGTGTCCATACCTCAGGAGTATGTTTCTGATCCGTCCCACGTCAGCAGTCTGACGACTATTCAGCTTCGGGAGGATCTGACCTACGATGAGACTCCAATGCGGATATGGGCACGTGAGGAGAAGCAACTGCGGAACCGGAGCATTCCGTAAGTGAATGTACAACGGACTAATCATGAGGAGCGCGAAGCATTATGGGAGCTTGAATCGACTATGCGGAAACGTTATCCACAATTATTCGAGGGGTAAATATAATCAAGTTTCGAGGACGAAACTTCTTTTAAGGGGGGAATGATGTAAGGACTGAGATTATTACTGCCTAATTTAACTCTTTGTTGACGATGTTTATGTGTGTATTTTAATTACATAATCACTCGTCAAGTTTCGAGAGAAAATGATTTAAAATGAAAGAGTTACGCGATTTCGAAAATTCACTTAAGTGAATAGTAACTCTGGTTTTCCGGATAGGCCGATGATTAGAGATGGCTTCCGGAGTGTATCGGACTCTATTTTTAGTGGTCCAATAGCTCGTTTTCAACTGTCCGACTATTTTGGACTCGATGGCACCAATAGATTTAAGATTTGATGCACGGTTTTTGAGAAAACTGGACCTTGACGAAAAATAGACTTTTTATTCTTCATTGTTTTAGACTCGCAAAGCTTACCGTAGCTCCGCTTTGCGTGTGAACCCTCGGACAGGGACCTTTCATGCGAAAGAAAGTTGGTGTCGATGGATTTTGGTCGCGAGTACGCTAATCGAGGAGATTTGGAAACGATCGATGGTTGTTATACACATGATGTATAGATGGATCGGATTGACAATGGGTTTGTCGTGAATCGACAATCAAATCGAACGAAACAAAATCGTGAGTTCGATGTCTCGCCAGTGCTGAACACGATGGCGCTACCCGTTTGCAGATCCGACGGACGAATCGACGGATATCGCACGTTTACCGGGGAAGGGACAATCGACATATTTGTATTTCGTGCAAAAACCCCCAATATTTTATGTACCGAATCGCGTGAAACTTGGCGTGGAGGTGCTCACGCACGATTTACGCTTGCTGTGAGGGACCCATGAAGAATTTAGGGTTGTCGGGGAACTTATGCGCGAAATGGCAAATCTATATATTTTGCTCATTAGGGTTTTCTCCATGAAACCCTAACCCTAGCTGCCTCCACCCCTCCACAGCAACCCTAACCGACCCCCCTCACCTCCTGTGCATCTTGATGCGCGCTGCCAGCCGCCGCCGGTCGTAGGTGCAGCCAAGCCCGTCCCTCACCATCATCACCACCATCTCCCTCTCTCCCTCCTTTCCTCTCTGGTTGGAAGCAACCAGGAGGATGGTGCATCTTTCTCTGCGGGTTGCTGCCGCTGCCACCGACCTCCGGCGCGCCGCTCCGCCGTCCCCGGCCGTCCCTGCGCGCCGGCGCCGCCCTGCAGCCATGGCTGGGTCATCCTGGACCCGTGCGGGCTGGTGGAGAAGAAAGCCACCAGCCGCCGCCTCCCCTGGCCCACCGTCGACCCCACTCGACCTCCCGACACCGCCGCATCCGATACCGACGATCGCCGTCGCCACCGCTCGCGCTGAGAGCCGCCGCGGCCGCGCCTAAGCATGGATCGGCTCGGGCGGCCGGGCCACCTTGCGCGCCGCCGCCGCTGCCCGGACCGGCACTCCCCTCCTCCCCTTGTGACCCCGGAGGGACGCCGCGTCGCCGTCCGGCGGCGCCCGGCAGCCGCCACCGCCTGGAAGGCCAACCCGAGCTCGGCCCGGTTGGCTGCGGGCTAGGGCACCAAGGCCTATCGCCGGCGCTGCATCCCGCCGTCATCTGAGGCGAGCCCCGGCCTCCCCTTGCCGGCCGCAACCGCCTGCCGCCGGTAAACCCGCCGTCCGGCCACCGCCGGCCAACCCGAGCCGCCCCCTGCTCCGGTAAGCCTTACTAGCTTTCCTGTGCACTATTTTGGGTTTCGGCTCGTTATTCCGGCAATCCGAGGCCACTCCGATGCCTCCGGATGTGAGCACGATGATCCTTGATCAGTGCTGACCATCGTGCTCACCTTCTTTTGGGTCAGCGAGCCCCTGGTTAGCGACAAAAGCGCGATTCATGTTCTGCGCGCGTAGTTCGCTGAACTCCGCGTCACTTCGGCCCTCTCCACAGCGGTCGGATTTGCTCCAAATCGAGAGCACGGCCTCCGACACGTCGAGACCTATCGGTGCGTGTCTCGACTGACCCCGAAGACCCTCAGTTTGTTGTAACGACCCATAGTGTCCGATAAATCACATAAAATAGTGTGATTTTATGGAAAGTTGAGGGCTTTTATGCAATTGTACACCGCGTGGGTCCTGTGGGCAGTATGTGTGAACGGCGTGTGACCTCTGGACTAATTGTCCAAGGTCCGATGTCTTTCGCGACAACCGAAAATTGATTTTCGGTGCGTTTTCCGACGAAGTCCGTCGACGAAACGCGGATTTCGGTTCGGGATCGACTGTCACGACTTGCATGACTTGTGGGCTGCCGCTGAGCCTTGTTGGCTGGTTGTTTCAGCCGTCTCGTGTATTCGGAGAAGCCCGATGAGCGGTAGTGGGTTCCGGTGTCGAAATCGACACTTACGGGAACCCGGATCGGAACGATTGTCCGACGATGATCGTTTCGATGTTTGATCTTGTGCTTGCTGCCAAGACACCCAAACGGATGTGTTTTGGGGCTGCGGTTGACTCGTGGAGCGAGTCGGTATCTTTCGGGACTGTTCGTGTGTCCCGAGGACGCCCCGGTGTGATTTTGGGACTTCCGTTGTTGTTCGGAGATCGGTTTTGGGAAACCGAGTCTCGGGATTTGTGGGTTGTGTGTTTGTGTCTTGTTTGAGTCATTTGTGACTTGTCCCTGACTCGGTAGACCTGTGGTAGGTCCGGTTGATTCACAGCGCGTTTCGAATTCCGACGCGATCATCACAGGTGGGTACTTCGATCCGAAGTTGGTCTAGTGGTGCATGCTCGGTGACGTTCCTTCTACCCTTTCCTTTTCGTTTCCTGATATGAGTATATGTGATGAGTTGAGCCGGCACCTTGTGATCCCTACTTGCATTCTTTACTTGTTCTGGCAGTAGAGTAGTTATGATTATATCCATATCTGAGATGATGTTCTCGTGACCTTCTTGGTCGGTTTCTTGACACGGTTGTCTGATGACCTATACGGTCGGTATACCCGGAGGGGTGGATTGTTGGCTGGTCGCCAATGGCTATTGAGCATACTTGCATTGATCGCCATTACTCTTGCGCATATCACGAACACCAGCGGCTGATCCCCACAAGAGGGTGTTCTTTTCCGAAAAAGTGGTCGTACGTCCGACCCGTGAGCTCAGTGGGGCACTTATATGCTGGCAGAGTAGGAGTGGCATGTGCCTGAGGTCTGCGGACTGGCACGTTTAGATTGGGTATATTCGTTGTATTCATTTGTTGTTGCATTACATTTACAGTAGCAGTAGTATATCTTTTTCGTTCTCTACTTACTTGCATTGCTACTGTATTATCTTCCTTTCAGTTTTCTGTCTACCAGTGTGTGCCCGGCCTTCGTCGGCTTGCGGTACCCACTGGGAGGGAGAGACATGTTTACATGTTCTCATCCCCCCCACCACCATTTTTCAGGTAGCTCTGGTGGGGAGTTCAGTTCATGGGTTCGACGCGAGGACGATCTAGCTAGACTGCATTAGCTGTCATCACCCTGGTTATGTTTCTTTTATCTGCATTAGTAGTTAGATAAAGAAATGGTTCAGTTAGATGATCATGATTTATGCCTGATTAATGATGAATCGTATAAGATGATGACTTATTACGCATGAGATTGGATTTTAGTTTCTATTATCAGCATTTGACTTGTGTTTTATCGTGTGGGTGTCTACCCATCGTGGTAGCTGGATTTCAAAATGAAGTTCCGTGTTGGAACAGTTTTAAAAGGTTTTTCGTGATTTTGATTTAATGCTTATTAGAATTCGAAAAACAAAGCTTTCGAGTGGAAAGCAATTTTGATAGGATGTTTGTTGTACTGTGCATTGCATCATCCTTCGCTTAAGGAGTGCTTAGAGGCATATAGGGATAGCTGAATGCAAATGTATTATATGTTTTTACCTTGTGGATTATTGTGAATGAAAGTGTGATTGTGATCCTGTTGTATGATGTTGGTACGCCGTGCAAATACAGGGGAGACTCTGTCCGTATAGACAGAGGTGCCTGTATTTGTGGCGGGTCTGTTCACTGCGCGGGCTAGGTTTTCAAAAAAAAAAATTTGACCCGTTTTCCGCATCTAGACTAGCCCGGGGCGTGACAGTTGGCGGCGGAGATAGGCCCGATGACACCTTCTCTGATGACAGTCATAGCGATGGCGATGAAAATCCCTTTGAACACTGTTGAGAACACGACGATCTCTTCAGCTACGGCGGAAAGGAAAGGAGGGCACGCATTAGTGAAAAAGAGGGAAGGAAGGAGGTACATGAAAAGATGAGAGAGAGAGAGAGAGAGAGAGAATTGATGAATCAATTGGAAGTGAAAATGCGAGATTTATAGATGGCAATGTACCGTTTATTAATAAAATATTTTGGTGAAGGAAAAAGAAAGGATCATAATCAATTAATTGGAAATAGAGAGGTGACGTTTGTAGATGATAGTTGAGCATTTACATACATTAATTGAAAGTATGGTAGTGAAAAATTAATTAGAGATTGTCACGCCCCGGGCTAGTTTTAGATGCGGAAATACGTGCCCTTTTTTTTTTTTTTTTGAAAGCCTAGCCCGCGCCACGTACAGACCCGCCACAAATACAGGGTCCACTGTACACACGGACAGAGCCTCGACTGTATTTGCACGGCGTACACAACGTACAACAGGATCACAACCACCATTCATTCACCACACAACAATCACATTACAAAACATGATTCATACAGCTAACCGTCCTTAAACCTGTATGAATCTAAGCAGATCCTTAGGCGAAGGATGATGCGATGCACAAACAACAGATCATTCTAGAAAATTGCTCCTTATCCAGAAGCTTTATTTTGAAACCCTAATATCAAACATTCAAGAATCATTTGAAAACCGTTC
The DNA here is from genome assembly GCA_016920855.1 of Puya raimondii. NCBI lineage: Eukaryota > Viridiplantae > Streptophyta > Magnoliopsida > Poales > Bromeliaceae > Puya > Puya raimondii. The sequence continues at coordinate 48,845,939 of JABWPP010000049.1, forward strand.
TCCACACGAGAACTCTCTTTTGAAATCACAAAAGTCGATCGATCGGAAATCCATTTGAAAACTATTTCCCACACGGAAACCTTTATTTGAAAACGCTACCACGAGGGGTAGAAAATCAAGATACGCGATATAAAGCCACAATTATAGATCTAAAAGCATCGACATCCTCACATGTAAATTAAACCAAAACCACGAGATCTAAGCATGCCAAACAATCATCCTAAATATAACATGCTAGATAAAACAACCACAGTGTAACTGAACCATATCCATAACTAACTGATAGAGGATAAGGGTAATAACCAAACCTGGAGAAGATAGCCTCACAGGTCGGGACCTCTAGTACCACTAACTAGGCGTGCCTCGCTGCGTCCCGACTCTCACCACCCTGCTCACCTGAAAACAACAACGAGGGCGGGGGGTGAGAACATGTAAACATGTCTCCCCTCCCAGTGGGTATCGCAAGCCGACGAAGGCGAGGTGTACACACCGGCACGAGGGTCAACAAATAGATAGATAAGGTATACAGTAGCACAAGTAATTATGAGGCTGACATACAACTGAACAACTATGCTACTGTAAGCAACTGGTATATGCATCAAAGGAGATAACCACAAAGTAAACCCAATCCATAGCCACCGGGACGTATCCCTGGCACTGCCACCTGCTCATCTCTCGGCACATAAACCTTCTAGACGCACTGCATCAAGGCTCACGGGTCGGTCGAAATACACGACCCTTTTTCGGAAAGGAACACCCCCAGGCGGTGGATCAGACTGCGGTGTACGTGAAGTGCTAGAAGAGCTGTGACGATCGATGTGAATGCTCAATCCATAGAACGACAACGAGCTGTGAAGCAACTGATAAACCACAACGAGGATCGCTCGGAACAACAGGCGATCACTACCGACCAACTGGGTCGTCTCAATAATCATGCAAACCACAACTACTCTACTATCCAAGCACGCATAAGTAGAGTCAACGGGAGTCAAGTGAACTAATAACTGAAATGCAAGAGAAGGGATAGAAAGGTATCAACGTAGTCCACTGAACCGACTCCGGATCGAAGTACCCACCTGTCGAAAGATCAAATCTAACACCGACGGCTCTCGGGAACCTCGACAGGACCTACGAAAGACTCACAGGGTCAAGGTCCACCAAGTCGACACTAAACACAAAGCTCTCACATCCCGAAACCGACGGATCGCCCGGAAAATCCACCGGGACGATCCCGAAACCACACAAAGCCCCACAGGGGTATCAACAACCAAAATAGGTCATTTGCTATCCCCCAAACACACAAAATGAGGTGGCGGGACAGCGAGCACAAGCTCGGGGTGCCACGAACACAAACGCACCCGAAAAGGCTTCTCGGGTTCCCAAAAAAAGCCGCATTGGCACCGGAACCCCCCGTCACTCATCCGCTGTCCTCGGAACTTCGGGACAGCGATGAGGAACAGCCAACAAGGCTAAACGACGAAGCCAAGTCACTTGCGAAAATAGCGAGTGAGTCGCACAACCAAAAACACGTGTTTCGCCGATTAATTTATCGAAAAACGCGTCGGAAATGAACCCGGATCTCTGCGAAGGGTGAAGGGGTTGGACAACTAGTCCACAGGGTCTCAAGGACCTTGCCCTTGCTGCCCGCAGCGTCGCAACGCTGCCACAATCGCAAAACAAGCGACAAATACAAACATACAAGCAATAAAATAAGCCGTTAGAGCAAACCGTACACCCGCACGACCTTCCGCAAGCACCAGCAGATAGGTAACGATGTAACGGAGGCCGTGCTCACAGCCCCACTGCGACAGGACCAGTCGCAAGCCCAGAAATTGCATAAAAATAGTGAACATAAAAGACGAAATAGCTCGACAAAGGCCGAACAACAAAATGGCTCAACCAAACAGCAAACTAAGGTGAGCATGATGATCAGCGCGTCGCCGCGATCATCGTGCTCACCTTCCCGAGCTTCGGGAGTCAACAAGAACCTCAAATACAAGCATGCAAGCCACAAAACCACAAATAAGACCCTGGCCGGAGCAACAAGCTCCGGCCGGCTGCCGGCCGACATGCACGGCCAGCGTCGGCCAGGGTCGGATGCGGGGGAGGTGAGGAAGAGGGGGCTCACCTCAGCCGGCGACGGGAAGTGGCGGCGGCGGCGTGGGCAGGAGAGAAGCTCTCGGGTTGGCTAGGGCACGGCGGCGCGGCAACGGACGGCGACTGTCACGCCCTGTCGGGCCTTTAACACCAACTAGGTGGAAAGGATAACCGCACGGGCGCATGCCCCAGACCCGCCGAACGGATAGAGCCTCTTCTACCCGCCCAAGGCGTCACAACACAAGCTTATCCACGAGGTTCCAACTAGGAACGGAGTACAAGAGTTGCACAAGGAAAGCATCAACATAAAGAAGTTCTACTTCTATTACATCACATTGCACATTTATACATGCCCAAATTTTTCTTTTCTTTCTTTTCATTCCATACACCATGTTCCAAAACTATGGAATACATAAGTTTCATACATGTAATGGAAATCCCCTATACTATCAAAGTCCAAGACTAGGGGTACAACTCTATGTATCACCAAAATAGAAGGGCCGCTATCTAGAGAGCCAAACCCTTTCCTCGCTCCGCCGCCTCACTCGCGGAAGGACCTGAAAAACGTGGGGTGAGAACTATAAATATAGTTCCCAGTGGGTAAGGCCACCCAAGAGAGAAGCTCGACCCACCAGGTCCAAAGAAACACCATATGCATAAGTTAGATCACAAATAACTATGCAACAATTATTTACATGCTTGTAAATAAATATAAAGGATGCAACCAAATGAAATATAAATTATCATTCTCTCCTAGGTTCATCCTATATTTCACATTGACTAAGTTCATTCAACAACCACCTCAAAACTCTGCACCTATGACAGTGTTTCATTGACAGGTCTTCAAGATTTAGAAAACTAAGATTTTTTTTTTTTTGAGAGAGAGAGGAAGAGAGAAATAGTATGTCATTCGTTTCTTTTTTGTCGAAAATAAACTTAGCTAAAAATGTGAAACAATTTATATTTCTTCAAACTTGCGAACTTGAACACTAACAGCCAAGCCCTTTTGCTATTGATGCTTAAAATATGAACTTAATTTAATAGATATAAGATAATTTTCACCATGTAGAAGCTAGGATGGGTTTTTCAAATAGTCCTTATCTACCAGCTGAAACACCGCATTGTGCTTGTTGATGGTAAATTTTCTATCTATATGTATTCAGGTATGAGGCAACTTGCTAATCCTGTTGAGGAGCGTGGTCACTTTTAGGTAAAAACGAGATCGTACAGACACTAGGAAGGTAATAGAACCATTTTGACCACTGAAAAGGTAAGATGTGTAATTTTTTAATGTTAGAGGTACAAAATGCCAATCGCGAAAATGTTTAGGGGTTTTTATGCATTCAGTCTTTTTGCAAAAATGTTGCATGATCGTATTAAGTTTATCTCCTACTGGAAGCTAGTGAGGAAAATTGGTGGAGGAATAAAATGAAAGAACAACAAGGAAACGGTGAAATTCATATTGAAGAAGTAAGCTACTAGTGTTTTCCGAGGTTGAACAAAAATTGCCATTGGATCTGTTTTCTTTCATGTGGTTTAGGATGACCCTTGCATTTTAGAAGCAAAAATTTTTGGCATTGAAGATTGCAGGTTTCTAGATAGATTTTACTACATTTTTTTTTTTTGGTTCTTTGATTGCAATAGAAGAAAAATAAAGTATTCTGAAACCTTTACTGCGAAGTTCAGTTTATAAATTGAATACACATTATTCTATTTTCTAGGCCCTATATAACTTGTATGCTCAAAATATGTGATATGCTTTGCATCCAGATCCAATCAGATACATAAAAATGCAGTTTCAGTCATTGGATTTGGAAACAAACCAAATGAGGCTCCAAAATTTCTAAGTCAAAGTATAGCACTATAGTTAGAATAATAGAGTGAGCTTATAACTTCTACTGTAGATGCAACCATATTCTTTCGTTCCTAATCTTGGTTAAATTAATTTAATGGATTCCCTATCTAAATATTTAGGTCTAATCTTTGACTCCACGCTAGCTAGTCTCACTGCTCATGATGTAATGTAATCTAATTAGGCAAAAATAAAACAATCAAAGAACAGCTAATTGATAATCTTCTATTATTGTAAGAATGATTGTTGTGCTCTTCCACTTCTATTACTGTAAGGAGTGTAATCTAAATATTTGTATATGTGTTAGGTGAAGTGGGGGAGAGGAGGAGGTTGGCTGTTCATGTGCATTTGCACTTGCAATTTTTGAGAGGTTTTTCATGTTTCTGATTTCCATATGTGGTTGTTCCTTTTCCAATGATTTTTTTCTTGCCCCAAATTCAAATCTAAACCAAGTACTTACTGCTGCTCTTCCTGATTTTCAGGATGTTAAGGGGTTTCATTTATTTCACATATCATCACTGTTGAACTTGGAGAGGTAAATTTTCACATTACTTGATGGGTTTGGTTGCTTTATGAGGTGTTTCTAATTTGAAACTGAAGATACTATAGACAAGATTGCATGCATCTTTTTTGAGATTGGCCTTTTCCTTTCATTTCTATACATTCAATTGAACTTTTTAATTGCTGATTTGCTAATATGTTAAATTGATTGTGCTTATAAGATTTCCAAATGAAGTTGCATAAATAGATATCTATCTCCTGAACATATTAAAGAGTATTGAGTGCTTCGTTATATTCAATTCTTTAAAGTGGCGCATAGTGAGTGCTCCATCTATGTCTAAGAGTAGAGAATAATATTATACTACTTCCTGCAAGTAGTGTGGACAGTTTTATGTGATGCAGCTATTAAATTCACAGATAATTGTTTGAGACCCATTATAGTTAATGTATCCAAAATCTAGCATGATATTTTTAAGTTTGCATCAGTTAGTGGTTTTTGATAGCTTATACAATTTGCTTTTGGAACAATTCCATTCATACTACAAATGGTGAAGTTGTTTACTATTCCTCAATGTGGCTAAATTCTGTTTCTCTTTTTCATCTTTTGACATTCTCGATGCAACTTATCCATGCGTAGTATAACATTGTAGATCTTAATTGCTTTTGATGCTTTATACTTCAGTTTCTCAAAAAAATTAAGGCAATTTGGTTAATAGATGATTTAGTTAAGAGGCTCTTTTTGTTTGATTTTGTTGAAAGAGATGACAAAGCGCAAACACATCCGAATAACTCAAAGTGAAGATGAATATTGGGCGGAGCCTCAATCTAATTCCAATCAGCAAGCACAATGTGATGAACATGCAGAAAGTTCTACTTATTCGAAGTCTTCTACAAATATAAATCAAGAAGGAGATGAAGTGAATATTGAAGGTATGAAATGAATGTTTGTTAAACTCCCAAAATTGATGCATTATATTTCTGTTTAAACTATATCTTATATTTCACATGAAGTAGAAGGTACGGCGCCGTGGGAAAGCGGAATTGCGACATTGGCTGCTATTTTCCACTTCAGGTGCTCTCTTCTCTCTTTTTCCAGCTTCAAATCTACCTTTAGGGTCATAATTTCTACCAACTTGTGTTTATTTAAGTAGATTAAGTTAGGTTCTGATGATCCAGAGGTGTTTTTTGCCAATGCCGTGATTTTTTTGAGTTTTTGAGCTATCCAAAACTGGAATCAGTTTCATTTTCATTAGTGTGTAACTTGGGGCAAATGTATACTTCGTCAAAGGCTTAGTTTGTGTGGGGAATATCCTTAACATGTAGGGTGAGAGAGTGCGATATGAAAAATATATCCTTTGTTTCCGTGAGGGATAACACATTGCATAGATTGCGCCTGTTCGGCGAAGATATGGTTTCTTCGGTCCAACTGGAAAACAGAGAAATATATTTCTATGTGCTTTCGCCCAAACTTATTTTGGTCCAAACTTATTTTGGCCCAAACTTATTGCAGGGTCTCTGTACCAAACAGGCCCTAACTATGCCCATTTGTGGTAATAATATGGTATGAAGTTTATTATAAGACCTTTATTTGGTCTATTGTCCCGAAAAGTGCAAAATCAGCGTTGGTATGATGATGGGATTCTATTGTTAACGATTGAAACTCTGAGGACGTAACTGAAATTTAGGCCGAAGTTGAAGGACAAAATTGAATTCAAATATTAAGGGTAAAACTGAAAATTAGAGACAGAATTGAAATCGGGGTCAAACTTTAGAGAATAAATTTTATAATTGAGACTTTGAGCACAAAATCGAAACTCGGGTCATATTTCATGACTAAATTTGTAAGTCCTGTTGTTTTATGTGGAGTTTATCCTTTGGCACATAATTGTGCATTCTTCTACTACTATGGTTCGTGTTTGTTGGTTTCTTGTTTTGGTACTGATTTCAATGAAAAATGATTTGTTTCAATTTCTTGCTAAATTTTGTTGCATTTTGTTGTTACAGAACATAGGCAGTGCACTCTTCTTTTTTGATGCTCCGACGAATGAAGGATGTTGCACAAATTTGAATTAATTCAAATGTTATTCAATGTGCAGGTCCAAGTATATAGTTGTGGAGTGGATCAGAATGCGTTTATGCACTTTTTAATTTTTGTTGTCATACAATTTTTTATTTTTTTTGTATTTTTCTTTTCTCAATTAGAGAGTTTGGTTTGTTTCGATTGCTATGATATGTAAATGGATATTATTGTCGTGACGTATGGATATTGAATTTTAGTTTTATCATTTCGACAAGAATTTGAGAAATTTTGTTGGTTGCTTTTTTCTGTATGCGATTACTAAAATTTAATACTAGATGTTTAAATAAAACATTATACTTTTAATGACAATAGGGACACTTATAAAGTGTCGCTATGCAAGAAGGATATTATTATTTTTTTCTAAATTAGGGACACTTATGTGTGTCACTAAAAACAATAAAAAGTGTTGCTAAATTGCAGCACTTTTCTTGGGATATACCGACACTCAATAATATGTCGCTATATACCCTAGGGACTGCACATATAGCGACACTATAATTAGTGTCGGTATTTTTGCTAGCAGCACTTTTTCTAGGCTTCAGGGACACTTAAAAGTGTCGCTATACCCTAATTTTGTTGTAGTGAGAGTTCACTGAAATCAAATCCGACGAACCCTAACACAATACCTTAGGGCTTAGTAGATCCTCACTCTAGCACATATAACTAGAGTGAAAAGTATATTAAACTCAGTTAATCCTGATACATATACTCAGGAGTTAGCTACACTTTACCTTCGGGTAACATAAAATCCGACCCACCTCAATACATATACTTGGGGTTTGGTCACATCTTCACTTTGGAACATACAACCAAGGTGAAATCAAATATAATTAGACTCTAAAACATATATATATTCTTAGAGTGTAATGTCAACTAGATCTTAATACATGTACTTAGGATCTAGTCAACCTCATATCCTACTGAATCTTAGAATATAAACTTAGGATTCGATTAATCATCAGGATAGATTCGCTCTATCCTCCTTATGAAGGTCTCTTAATCGAAGGTGCCCCAATCTCCAGGGGTAATTAACAATAGATGCTTGCGTCTATTGGAAGCCATGGATCCGCAATACCTGATATCTATATATATATAAATAATAATCTGAATCATGAATACTACCCCACGGGAAATCCATCGACCGCGCGAGGTGCGTCATTCGTGGTGGCAGACAAAAATGGTCTATACTCATAAGAGTATAGTAGCCGGACTATCTCTCTCTCTCTCTCTCTCTCTCTCTATATATATATATATATATATATATATATGTCCCAACGAAATTCTGTCTGGTTCCCTTCTATTTTAATTGCCAAAATCAAACTTCATGATAATATCAATTTATAATTCAAAGAAATTCTTTTTAAATTGACGATGAATTTTTTTTTTCAAGATGACATTTTAAAAATCCCAATAAGTTTATTTGATTTATGTAGTACACTGAATTTCAGTGCATCGTACCGAACTTCTACAAATTGTGGAGTTCCGATAGAAAAATAGCATGAGAAGCTATGTGTGAGGCTTCGGCCCTGTTTGAGACTTGTGCGAAGTGTTTTCGGCGCAAAAGAGGCGTGAAAACGGACTTCGATAAGTTAAAACTGCAGATGTTGTAAATTCTGCATTTGGATTCCGGTATGTTAAGCTCATACCGGTACTGAAGTGATTAGTACCGGTATGTGATGAGTATACCGGAATGCCATGCTGAATCCGAAAACCCAGCTCTCGGGTTTTGCGGAACTTTCCGGAGTATACCGGTATGTGAAGAGGGATACCGGTATGCGATGTTCGAAACAGTGAATCCAGTTCTCGGGTTCTGCGGAATCTCCGAGGTATACCGGAACCAACACCCGTATACCGGTATGCATATGCACATACCGGTATACAATGTCCAGTTTTGGCTGGTTGAGAGTGTTAAGTGTGGAGAAGGGCAATTTAGTCTTTTCACACTCGTGGGAGTGTTAGAAAGGCAGGAAACACCCCCCTTTCTCAGTCACCATCTTCTCCACTTCTCCTCTTCATCTTCTCCACTTTCTCTCTCTAGAGATTTCTCCAAAACTTGGAGAAAAGGGTGGATTGATCTTGGAAAAAAGCTTCCAAAGGAGAAAAGAAGCTTCTTGGTGCAAGAAGGAGCTTGGGGATTTCGTGATTAAGGTTAGTACCTCACGTTTTGGGTTCAAACCTTGAATTTAATCTTTTGTTATGAGGTTTTTGGGAACCCTTGGCAATCTAAACCACAAATGGTGGGAGATTGGCCATGAAATCTAGGGTTTGGCTTGCATGCATGCAAACCCTAGGTAGAATGAGGATTTTTGCAATGTGAGGTTCTAAAAATATTTGGACCTTCCATAATTGCAATTGAGGCATAGGAAATCATGTTGGAACACTTGATTTCATGTATTGAGTTGATTTAGGGGTTCGTAACGAGTAACGAACCGTTTTCTTGTAGAAGCTTGGGTTGAAGCAAGAACTCAAGGCTTGGACACTTAGGAGCTTGAAGAATACAAGGATTTGAAAGCTCTTGAGGTGGGTTTGTGTTTACCGAAGTGATTAGGTCACTTCCATGTCTAGGGTAAATATCCATTTAAAGATAAAATGGTATGTGTTGTGAACCCTAGAACTTGCATGTTGGCAAAGGTAAAATCATGATAGGTAGAGCAATGAGCTCCTATTGCATGATATAGAATTCAAGTATATTTCAATTATCTATACTTGTTGCATGGTTGCATGTATGATTGGAACCTAGTGTTATTGAACATAGGTTGGAACATGTGAGAATAGAACCTAGTGTTATTGAACATAGGTTGGAACATGTGAGAATGGAACCTAGTGTCATTGAACATAGGTTGGAACATGTGAGATTGAAACCTAGTGTCATTGAACATAGGTTGGACATGAGGTTGGAACCTAGAGTCATGGAACCTAGGTTGAGAAAGAGAAAGTAAGCCTAGTGTTATTGAACATAGGCGAGACTTAGTGACTTGAACCTAAGGTCATGAGACTTAGGTTGGCAAGTGAAAAATGTGAACAATGGGATGTGCGACGATTTTGCTATCCCGGGTAGGCGATGATTTCGCTACCATGCCACGAGTTGGCGGTGTCGACACGGGATGTGTGACGATTTTTGCTATCCCGGGTATATATGTGACGATTTCGCTACCACGCCATGAGTTGGCGGTGTCGAGATGGGATGTGCGACGAGGTTGCTATCCCGGATATGCGACGAGTTCGCTATCCATGCCATGTGATGGCGGTGTTGAGACGGGGTATGCGACGATTTTGCTATCCCGAGTATGCGACGAGTTCGCTACTCGAACTAGGAGGTGACGAGTTCACTCCTCGAATGTTGGGATAATTATGGTGAGACGGCGATTCCGAAACCATATGTAAATGACTAATAATTGAACTTAGTCAATGTGGAATATAGGATGAACCTAGGAGAGAATGATAAATTATATTTCATTTGGTTGTATCCTTTATGTTTATTTACAAGCATGTAAATAATTGTTGCATAGTTATATGTGATCTAACTTATGCGTATGGTGTTTCTTTGGACCTGGTGGGTCGAGCTTCTCTCTTGGGTGGCCTTACCCACTGGGAACTATGTTTATAGTTCTCACCCCACATTTTTCAGGTCCTTCCGCGAGTGAGGCGGCGGAGCGAGGCAAGGGTTTAGCTCTCTAGATAGCGGCCCTTCCATTTTGGTGACACTTAGAGTGTACCCCTAGTTTTGGATTATGATGGCATAGGCGGATTTTCATTTTATGTATGCCACTTGTATATTCCATCGTTTTGGAACATAGTGTATGGAATGAAAGTGAAAGAAAAGAAAAAATTGGACATGTATATTGTGCCATGTGATGTAATAGAAGTAGAACTTCTTTATGTCGATGCTTTTCTTGTGCAACTCTTGTACTCCGTTCCTAGTTGGAACCTTGTGGATAAGCTTGTGTTGTGACGCCTTGGGCGGGTAGAGGAGGCTCTATCCGTTCGGCGGGTCTAGAGCATGCGCCCGTGCGGTTATCCTTTCCACCAAGTTGGTGTTAAAGGCCCGGCGGGGCGTGACAGACTGAGGTGGTATCAGAGCGTAGAAACGGTCTAGGTTGACCTAAGAAACCCTAGGATGGAAATGACCCTAGGAGTGTAGGCTCGTGAGTGACGAGATCTTTGATTATGTCGAAAGATAAGTGATTGGGTTATGTCTTTATGCCTCTAGTTGGAAATAGAGGCAGATTCGAGGTGTGTCTTATTCTTCACAAAGAGTGTTTGTGTTGGCGGCCGACAACATGAAACCAAGTGAGGGGAATAAGGACCCTTGTGTGACTTTTGCCTAGATTGGGTTCACGTTTATTTTCGTAAAATATAGTGTTGCGAATGACTTTGAAGGTCATGAAATGACCAAAGTCATTGTGTTTTCAGGATAATGGTACGTGGACGGCCTCCTTTGAGGGCTGGGCTCGGGAGAGCGAGCGCGGCTCCCGAACAACTCGGGGAGGGCGAGAACTCGGGTCTTCGTAATGAGTTGACCGAGTTGATGGGCGTGGTTCGGCGACAGGCCGAAGCCATGCAACGACAGGAGGAGCAAATTAAAAAGCTCCAAGACGAGATGGCGCAGCAAGTGGCTGCGGTTCGGGAGGAGAGGTCGGGAGTACCTCCGGCCTCTGCTTCGATACCGGCCGAGGGGGTGACACCGGCGCCGGCCGTGGCGCCACCTGCACCACCGACTGTGGCCGAGGGGTCGGGTACTCCTATGCCCGATTCCGAGATGGAGGACGCGGAACGAGAGCGCGCACTTGCGGCTCTCATGAGGTTCAAAAAGTTCAACCCGCCTATTTTTAGCGGGGAGAACGTGGATCCGTGGGATGTAGAAACATGGATCGACGCGTTAGAGACGCTCTTCGAGGATCTCTATACTTTGGAGAGGGATAAGGTGCATCTCGCCGCTCATTGTTTAGAGCGATCGGCGAAGGTGTGGTGGAAGGGAGTCCGGCGTGATCGACTCCCTAGCCTTCCGCCACCGACATGGGAGGAATTTCGGTGTATGGTGTTCGCCGCCTACTTCCCCGATAGCGAGAAAAGAAAACTGCAAGAAAGGTTCCAGAAATTGAAACAAGGGAACCGTACCGTGCGCGAGTACGAGAGGGAGTTCTCGTACATTATAAACTACGTACCGCACGTTGTCCGCGGAGAATTGGACAAGGTCGATTGTTTCGTGCGCGGACTTCGACCGGAAATCTTTAGGGCGGTGCACGCCCTCAAGCTACAGACCTTTGCGGAGGTCTTGGACCGTGCTCTTTGGGTGGAGCACGGGAATGCATGTGCGCGCGAGGAGCGCGAGTCTTGGGAAAGAGAAAAAGATAAAGAGAAAGGAAAGAAGCGGTCGGCGGGTGGCTCGGGCGGGCAATCTAGCTCAAAGCGACCCCCGAAGCACTCGCAGTCGCAAAACCAATCGCGGGGGTTCCGACGGAATCGACCCGCAACCCAGTGCCCGATTTGTAGCGGCCCCCACCACCCTCAGCAGTGTGACTATCGTGAGGGCCGGTGCTACAAGTGCGGACAGCCGGGCCACATGCGGTACAACTGTCCGATGGATGATAGCCGAGCACCGTCGTCGGCGTCGGCGTTTGCACCACCGAGGCAGCTTGCGGGCATCCCACCCGCGGCAATGTCGACAGGCCGTGCACAGCCGCCGAGACCAGTGGAGGGCCAGCGACCAGTGCCCAGTGGGCGGATATTCGCCTCTCAGGTGGAGGAGCCTTCTGCCCAGGATGACGTCGTGGCAGGTATTGTGTTAATTAAAAGCATTCGATGTAGAGCTTTGTTTGATACCGGTGCATCGCATTCATTCATTGCTCGATCATTTGCTATTGCACATGGAATAGAAATCATAGAAGCCACGCATGCAAGAACTGTGCAAGTACCTGAACATACTTTCTGTATACATCATGCGTGTATGGATTGCCCTGTGAGGGTTGAGAACTGGATCATGCCAGCTGATTTGCTGGTGTTAAATCGAATGAATGAGTATGATTTGATCCTAGGAATGGATTGGCTCTCGAAGTATCACGCCACTATTGATTGTGAGAGCCGGATAGTGAAGTTTAAAGAACCCGGGCACAAGGAGTTTGTGTACCGTGGGTGTAGGAGTTCGCTTTTTGCGTCGATGGTGTCCACGTCGCAAGCAAGGAAGCTTATTGCTAGGGGATGCATTGCCTACTTGGCGACGGTAGTGGATGACCGGAAGGAAGTGCTGGGACTTGAGGACGTTCCTATAGTCCAAGAGTTCCCGGATGTATTTCCGACGGAGTTGCCCGGAATGCCACCGGACCGGGAAATAGAATTCGTGATCGATTTGCTCCCGGGTACGGCGCCGATTTCTAAGGCCCCATACAGGATGGCACCCGCGGAACTGAAGGAATTGAAAGCACAATTGCAAGATTTAATGGACAAGGGTTTCGTAAAGCCAAGTGTGTCACCTTGGGGAGCCCCTGTTCTATTTGTGCGGAAAAAGGACGGTTCGCTGCGGTTATGTGTAGATTACCGCGAGTTGAATAAAGTGACCGTCAAGAATAAGTACCCGTTACCCCGAATTGATGACTTATTCGATCAATTGCAAGGGTCTCAGGTGTATTCAAAGATTGATTTGCAATCCGGTTATCACCAATTGAAGATCAAACCGGAGGATGTGCATAAGACCGCGTTTAGAACGCGGTATGGACATTATGAATTCACGGTTATGCCTTTCGGGCTTACCAATGCCCCGGCAGCGTTCATGGATTTAATGAACCGTGTGTTCAAACCACTATTGGATCAATTTGTGGTTGTGTTCATAGATGATATTCTTGTCTACTCTCGGAGTGAAGAGGAACATAAAGAGCACCTAAGGATTGTGCTTCAAGTTCTTCGAGAGAACAAGTTGTTCGCCAAGTTAAAGAAGTGCAAATTTTGGATTCGTGAGGTCGCTTTCTTGGGTCATGTGATCTCCGCGGAAGGAGTATCAGTAGACTCTATGAAAGTTGAGGCAATCAAGGATTGGCCTCGCCCGACCAATGTCACGGAAATACGAAGCTTTTTGGGTCTCGCGGGGTACTATCGGCGGTTCGTGGAGGGATATTCAAAAATCTCCGGTCCACTAACGCGTCTTACCCGCAAGGGAGCCAAATATGTTTGGAGCGAGGAATGCGACCAAAGCTTTAAGGAGCTAAAGGAAAGGTTGACTTCGGCTCCGGTACTCGCCTTGCCGATTGCAGGGGAGGGTTTTGTGGTGTATAGTGATGCATCACGGCGTGGTCTTGGGTGTGTGCTTATGCAAAAAGGACAAGTAATAGCATATGCCTCTCGACAGCTGAAAAGCTACGAGCAAAATTACCCCACCCACGACCTAGAGCTTGCGGCGGTGGTTTTCGCACTCAAGTTGTGGAGACACTACTTGTACGGGGAGCATTGTGAGGTTTACACGGATCACAAAAGTTTAAAATACTTATTCACTCAAAAGGAGTTGAACTTGAGGCAGCGGAGGTGGTTGGAGTTAATAAAAGATTACGACTTGACCATCTTATACCACCCCGGTAGAGCCAATGTGGTGGCCGATGCGCTCAGTAGAAAATCCGTGAAAAACTTCGCAATTGAAATGACGGGACAAATACCGTTGCTCAAAGAAATGGGCCGGTTCGACTTGGAGATCGTGGCCCCGGGCGTCCCCGCTAGACTTATGAATCTCAATGTATGGCCGACCTTGTTGGAGCAAATAAAAGAAAAGCAATCCGGTGATCCGGAACTCCAAAAGGTGCGGAGTGCTATCGAGAGCGGGCGCGCCGGTGATTTTCATGTAGACTCGAAGGGCGCAATTCCATTTCGAAATCGATTGTGCGTGCCAAAAGTGGAGGACATTCGTGGGGAGATCTTGAAAGAAGCTCACGCTTCTCCCTATGCGATTCACCCGGGCGGCACCAAAATGTACAAGGACCTCAAATTGCATTATTGGTGGCCGGGGATGAAACTTGATGTGGGACGCTTTGTGGCACAATGCTTAATATGCCAACAGGTGAAGGCCGAGCGTCGCTTTCCGGCAGGAAAATTGCAAGGATTGCCCATTCCGGTTTGGAAGTGGGAAAATATCGCGATGGATTTTGTTGTGGGCTTACCTCGATCATTAGGTGGCCACGACGCAATTTGGGTGGTGGTGGATCGTTTGTCAAAGTCGGCACACTTTTTGCCAATCCACACCACTTGGTCGGGGGACAAGTTAGCACAAGTCTTGGTCGGGGGGTTTTCAATCGCTTTTCAAGTCAGGAGGCAAAGTGTTAGCGGGACGAGATTGGCGTTTGCACGGGGTCAAAGATTGCACTTCAATCGGGAGGATTTCCCTGAAGATGCATTTGGGTGCCAGGACCCCCAAGATATTCAGATCGCAAGAGTTAGGCGTGTGGGAAGACCGTGAAGAGACCCAAAATAAGGGGCCCGATGCGTCATTTTCCTAGGAAATCCAGATGGAAGAAGGCAGATTGAGATCTCAAAATTGCATTGGGAGGTTAGGGCTGGAGAACGTCTTTTTTGAATGATACTTGAGAGGAAGGAGAAAAGGCCTTGACCTTTGCTAGCGGGGTCAAGAGGAAAAAAGATTACAAGCCACCATCTCGGTCAGGAGATCTCGAACAAAAGGTGGATCAGATGCGATCGGAAGAGTAGAGGATCATTCCCGGGGGTTTCGCGAATTGAAAATGATGAACAAAAGTTGTCACCCAATTCCGGTTCGCGAAGGTTCCCCCGAAGAGGATTCTCAATTGGGTGGGAATCTTGAAATCATAGCATTGGTGGAGGGAGAAAAAGTAGTGCCAGAGGGCCAAGAAAAATTGCAGTAGAGGGTAGCTTATCGACGAAAAGCTCCCAATTAGAAGAAAGGAGGACAGAACGGAGGGAAGAAAAAGGCTTTTTGAAATTGGAAGATGGGGTTCTCTGGAAGAACAGGCGGCAGCAAAATGTACAGAGGACCTGGAAAGGAGGAATGGATTTTAGGCCGGGGAGAAACTTGAACGGGGGAATGAAATTTTGTGGCAAATAATGCTTACAAGAAGGAAAGGCGATAAAGGTGGTTTTCGAGCAAAGAGGAAGAGGAAAAAAGGCCCAATGGTCCAAGGGGAGGAAGGATGGACTTTCGAAAAGAAAAAAGTTAGAAAGGGATAAGAAGAAAGGAAGCAAGAAGATTTGGGTGGTTTATCGTTTGTCAAAGGATGAAAAATGAAGGACCCTTTTTGCAAAGAAAAGAGAAAGGCAAAAGAAAGAGGAGACAAGAAGAAAAAAGAAGAAAGAAGAAAGAAAAGAAAGAAAATGGTTGAGTCCCGAGGGGTAACACGGAGGGGAAAAGCTTGCATGAAGAAGGGGTACTATCGATAGGGAAGTTCAGCATTTCAATCCTCGAGCGGTCAATCGAGGAAAGAACAATTCAGATTTTGGAGGATATGCTGCGAGCGTGTGTGTTGGACTTCAAGGGTGCATGGCCTACTCATTTGCCGATGGCTGAATTTGCTTACAATAATAGCTATCAATCTAGCATCGGTATGGCACCGTTTGAAGCCTTGTATGGAAGGAAATGCCGCTCTCCTATTCATTGGAGTGAAGTCGGCGAGAGAAGGGTCTTAGGACCGGATGTGTTGCGTGAAGCGGAGGAAAAGGTCCGCTTGGCACGCGAACGCTTATCGACGGCGCAATCTCGACAAAAGAGTTATGCGGATCGACGTCGACGAGATTTGGAATTCGCGGTAGGAGACCGCGTCTTCTTGAAAGTATCACCCATGAGAGGGGTGAAGCGATTCGGTGTTCGGGGTAAGTTGAGTCCCCGTTATATTGGACCTTATGAGGTTTTGGAGCGTGTGGGATCCGTAGCGTACCGGCTAGCTTTGCCACCAAAACTTGCGGGGATACACAATGTGTTCCATGTATCGACGCTCCACAAGTACGTGTATGATCCGGCGCACGTTCTCGAGTATGTGCCTGTGGAGCTCCATGAGGATATGACTTATGAGGAATTTCCTTTGTGTATCATGGATCGCGAGGTGAAAAGTTTGAGGAACCGTGAAATCCCTTATGTAAAGATACAATGGACGAATCACGGTGAGCGCGAAGCTACGTGGGAATTGGAAAGCTCGATGAGGGAGCAGTTTCCTTACCTCTTCGCTGAGTCCAGCTGAGGTATGATTTAGTTTCGCGACCGAAACTCTCTTTAAGAGGGGAGGAATGTAGTACACTGAATTTCAGTGCATCGTACCGAACTTCTACAAATTGTGGAGTTCCGATAGAAAAATAGCATGAGAAGCTATGTGTGAGGCTTCGGCCCTGTTTGAGACTTGTGCGAAGTGTTTTCGGCGCAAAAGAGGCGTGAAAACGGACTTCGATAAGTTAAAACTGCAGATGTTGTAAATTCTGCATTTGGATTCCGGTATGTTAAGCTCATACCGGTACTGAAGTGATTAGTACCGGTATGTGATGAGTATACCGGAATGCCATGTTGAAACCGAAAACCCAGCTCTCGGGTTTTGCGGAACTTTCCGGAGTATACCGGTATGTGAAGAGGGATACCGGTATGCGATGTTCGAAACAGTGAATCCAGCTCTCGGGTTCTGCGGAATCTCCGAGGTATACCAGAACCAACACCCGTATACCGGTATGCATATGCACATACCGGTATACAATGTCCAGTTTTGGCTGGTTGAGAGTGTTAAGTGTGGAGAAGGGCAATTTGGTCTTTTCACACTCGTGGGAGTGTTAGAAAGGCAGGGAACACCCCCCTTTCTCAGTCACCATCTTCTCCACTTCTCCTCTTCATCTTCTCCACTTTCTCTCTCTAGAGATTTCTCCAAAACTTGGAGAAAAGGGTGGATTGATCTTGGAAAAAAGCTTCCAAAGGAGAAAAGAAGCTTCTTGGTGCAAGAAGGAGCTTAGGGATTTCGTGATTAAGGTTAGTACCTCACGTTTTGGGTTCAAACCTTGGATTTAATCCTTTGTTATGAGGTTTTTGGGAACCCTTGGCAATCTAAACCACAAATGGTGGGAGATTGGCAATGAAATTTAGGGTTTGGCTTGCATGCATGCAAACCCTAGGTAGAATGAGGATTTTTGCAATGTGAGGTTCTAAAAATATTTGGACCTTCGATAATTGCAATTGAGGCATAGGAAATCATGTTGGAACACTTGATTTCATGTATTGAGTTGATTTAGGGGTTCGTAACGAGTAACGAACCGTTTTCTTATAGAAGCTTGGGTTGAAGCAAGAACTCAAGGCTTGGACACTTAGGAGCTTGAAGAATACAAGGATTTGAAAGCTCTTGAGGTGGGTTTGTGTTTGTAAGTTAGGGGGGTGCCCTAGGATCTATCTAGATACTATCAATCACCTAGAGGGGGGTGAATAGGTGTATAACAAAAATCACAAATCTCAATGTGATAAAGTAATGCGGAAAATAAAATCAGCACACCGAGATTTACGTGGGAAACTCCACCTTGGAGAAAAAAACCCACGGGACCAACACGCGATAACAATCCACTAAGAATAAAAGATTACAAGGTGATTACCGACTCCACGGACTTAACCTCTCCTTTATCTTCTTTGGATCTCGCGCACACCACCGGGTTGTCCACGCCCCACGTTCGAATCCACGAACGCCACGCCTCGAATCCACGAGACGACCAACTTCGAATCCACGAAGCCCTCAACACGTCGAATCCACGACGTCCACTCGAATCCACGAGCGCACTCCGTCCGGAGCAAGATCAACAAAATTGATGATGATTTATTGCTTAGAATATCATGAAAAAACTGTGGGAATAATCTCTAAGCAATCCTCAAATTGATTCTAAAAGAATATTGGGCATTGGGGCACCATGAATCAATTTGAGAGAAGCTTGATGTAGAAGATGAGGAAAACCGGTCACCTACAAGCTTCTAGGGTTTCTCAAAGATAATATGTGATTCCCACTTTTAGAGACACCCCCACATCCTATTTATATGGTTTGGAGACAAAGAATTAGGTTAGGATTGAAAAACTGGACAATCAGGAAATTTCGTCGGGTTGGGGTCCGGACCGCGGGTATGGGGTCCGGACTCGGACACTGCTTAGGCGTTTCATTGTCCGGACCCCAGCCATCAGGGTCCGGACCCGATCTGCCAGTCTGCTTTGCAGACCTACGGGTTCCGGACCTCAACTTCTGGGGTCCGGACCCGGACTGCGTGACAGCTTTGCAGACCTACGGGTTCCGGACCTCAACCTTAGGGTCCGGACCTCGGAAGTTGGAAAACTTATTTTTTTTTTTTTTTAAAACACTTTTTATATTCTAATGTCTTCCAAACACTTGTAAATGAATCTAAATCATCATCAAGATTATTTAAACTTACCAAGCATCGTGAATTCATACGTGGAGTCTTCGAGTCTTTGTTCTTCGTCTTTTCTTCTTCGAACCTTCAAGACTCCGACTCACTTCACGAAATATGCCAATATAAAATCCGTAACAATCTCCCCCTTTGGCAATTTCGTGACAAAAACACAAAAATACATAAAACACTCACGATGCTCATCTCTCTAAAAATGAAATTCATTGCCATCACCAAAACAATGAACTTCTCGCGTGAAAGATCCAAATGAAAAATAAAATTACAATATAGTAACTCCTAAAACAAACTCTCTAACTTAGACAAACATGGAGTCTTGAAGTCTTGAGAGACCTGCAAAATATTTTCATTCTCCACGAACAAAGTTAGTAGAAAAAAGTATCAAAATCGCTCCCCCTTTGTTCATGCACTCTCTCCCCCTATGTTTATGCGTCTAAGTTATCATTACCATTTCCTCTCTCCCCCTTTTTGTCAAAAATTGCCAAAAGAGAAACACCAAAAATAGAGAGAAGTTCGAGAGAAATCAATCAAAATACAAGTTTAAAGCTTTTTCAATTTTGAAACAACTTGTGATAAAAATTTCAAGCAATGTTAGTACATGAGAAATATAAATTCACATTGACTTCTTTCAATCCCTATTAATTTCATAAGAATTAAGAACTTTACTACACACTCATCATAATGTAGACAAAATATTATCCGATTTCTTAATTCATATAAACTTCAAAAATAAGTCATCAATGATAATCTAAAGGCTCAAAAACTATCAAGATGTAAACGGATTATGAAGATGACTTAAGTGATTCATCAAAGAGACAGAAAATTTGTCGCACAAACATTCAAATTTGAGATAAAACAAATAGCACAAGGGGTGGCTCTTTGAGCATCTTTCATGTATGTGGACCACCTTATAACTCCGAAAAAATAAAAATTGTGACATTTTTCCTTTTGCATGCTTTTGCACTTATATATATATTTTTTTTTCGGATATGCAATTCAATTCTCATGTGGTAGCTTCACACACTAACCGGACGACCGGGGTGGTAGCTCTTTCCTCCATGTGGTGGTAGTTTTCACACTCCTTTTAAGGATGTAACTCTTTCCACATCTTTCAAAACATATGAGCATTTTTATAATAATAATTCCCCCTCGCTTATGCAATCTCTTATTTGAAAGAACATGTGACAAATTTTAGTCCATAAGAGAATGACTATTCATCAAATTCAACACACACAACCGAGATAGGTTAAGCTCCTAAAGATTACACATGATTGCCTAAATTTGATGAATATAAGTATTAAGAATTCTCATAATAGATTACCTTCAAATATAATGAAAATAAAGTAAAACCGATAATTATTATGAAATTCATTAAGAGTGAATGAAAGTGAACTTATTGATATTCAATGCACTATTTAATGTTCTAATCATTCAAAGAATCCAAAAAAAAATTGTAACAATGAAAGCACCAAAAACGTGTAATGCAATGAACAAAAGATATGCAATAAAAACCGATCAAAGCATTACTCTAAGTCAAAAACAAATTAAGGTTTAAGACAAGGAAAAATATCACCTTTCCGAACCCAAACTTGTCGGATTGTTGGTTGTCTTGCTTTGTTGTATTTGGGCACCGATTGTTTTGACTTTTGATCAACCTTTGGTCTCACCATCGCATTCCGCTTTGGAGTATTTGAGTGTTGTGGCTTTGACTTTCGGTTGACCTCGAGTACTCGACCTTTTTGATATTGCTTTTGAAACCGAGAGGCTTGTCGAGTGTTGAAAGATGCCGATAGATGTTTAGAAGATGCCGATTGAGTATTCTTACCTTTTCTAGGGCATGTCTTCTTGATGTGACCTTTCTTTCCACATCTATGACATACTTTCTCTTTTACACTTGTTGATACTTTGGGAATAGAATTGTTTACCTTCTCAACAAATGTCCGCTCATATCCAACACCAAGTTTGTCCGTTTGACCCAAACCGAGCATACTATCAAGTTTCTTTGATCCGGAGGAGAATTTTTGTATGTCGGACTTGAGTTGATGGACTTGTTTGGTCAAAACTTGATTAGAGACATGAATTTCCTTGTATTGTAGTTCTAGAAAGCCAACCTTTTCTTGATGCGATTTGATCATTATCTCTGATTGGTTGAGCTTTTCTTGGAGGATTTTGTTGTTCTTCAATATGTTTTCCCTTTCCTCCGCAAGAGCTTTAGATGACTCCTTCAAGTTATTGTTTTCACTTTCAAGCTCCAACATTCGCCTCCTTAGCTTCTTGTTAAGCTTAGCCATCTTTTTCGATTCAATTAGAAGTTGGTTGTAGGCATCGGCTAAACCTTCATCATCCGACTCCCCCTCGCTAGTGCTATTTTCGCTCGATGTTTCATGCACAGAAGAAGAAGCAGAGGGGTTAGCAACAATTTGATGATAAACAAAAAGTAGAAGGAGAAGAAGAAACGTGTGAAGATAGGGCAATGGCATCATTGGTTTCTTCTTCACTAGAACTCGATTCATTAGAAGTTGAATCGTCCCAAGTTCTAGCTTGTAAAGCCTTCTTTTTATAAGACTTTTTAGTGGGACAATCCGTGGAGATGTGACCGTAGCCACGGCATTTGTAACACCGGATCTCCCCTTCAAGTTCATCCTTTTCTTTAGAAGACTTTCCAAACTTCTTCTCTTTAGAGAATTTAGAATTTGAAGATCCTTTAGAAGAAGATTTGGATGTAGATCGATTTGACTTGTTCTTCCGGAAATTCCGACGAAATTTCTTCGTGAGACGCTCCAATTGATGTTCAAAATTGGCGAGCGAAATTTCTTCATCGGAATCCGAGTTGTCGTCTTCCTCCTTCGTAGATTTGAGTGCAATACCTGTACTCTTAGAAGAAGACTTGGAAGAAGATTCATTAGTAGGAAACATATGTTTGTAAAGCGCCTACTAATTCTTCAACTTTCATCTCGTCCGGATGTTTTATAGTCTCAATGGCCGCAACCTTCGGACGAAATCTTTCGGGAAGAGTTCTCAAGATTTTTCTTACAACTTTAGATTCCGAGATTTTCTCTCCCAAATTTGCGCATGTATTGACTATGTCTTGAAGACGAGTATAGTACTCGGTAAAGGTCTCATGATCGTCCATGAAAATTGAATCAAATTTACTTGTAAGCATTTGAAGTTTTTGGACCTTTACCAAGCTAGTTCCCTCATGCGTAATTTGGAGAGTATCCCAAATCTCCTTAGCCGTTTCACACGCCGAGACGCGTGAAAACTCGGTTTGAGATAGAGCATTAAATAAGGCATTAATTCCTCTACCGTTGTAAGAAGATAAATCAATCTCTTCCTTACTCCATTTATTCCGAGGTTTGGTCTTGTCAACATTCTCTACCTTTTCGGTAGGATGTTTCCATCCAAATTCGATGGATTGCCAAACACGCTCGTCAATAGCAATTAGAAAAGCTCTCATGCGAACCTTCCAATATGCATAATTGGTTCCATCAAAAAACGGTGGCCTAAATATATTACCTCCTTCACCCATTATGAAAGATAAAGTCTAGAACCCTCTCTGATACCAATTGTAAGTTAGGGGGGTGCCCTAGGATCTATCTAGATACTATCAATCACCTAGAGGGGGGTGAATAGGTGTATAACAAAAATCACAAATCTCAATGTGATAAAGTAATGCGGAAAATAAAATCAGCACACCGAGATTTACGTGGGAAACTCCACCTTGGAGAAAAAAACCCACGGGACCAACACGCGATAACAATCCACTAAGAATAAAAGATTACAAGGTGATTACCGACTCCACGGACTTAACCTCTCCTTTATCTTCTTTGGATCTCGCGCACACCACCGGGTTGTCCACGCCCCACGTTCGAATCCACGAACGCCACGCCTCGAATCCACGAGATGACCAACTTCGAATCCACGAAGCCCTCAACACGTCGAATCCACGACGTCCACTCGAATCCACGAGCGCACTCCGTCCGGAGCAAGATCAACAAAATTGATGATGATTTATTGCTTAGAATATCATGAAAAAAACTGTGGGAATAATCTCTAAGCAATCCTCAAATTGATTCTAAAAGAATATTGGGCATTGGGGCACCATGAATCAATTTGAGAGAAGCTTGATGTAGAAGATGAGGAAAACCGGTCACCTACAAGCTTCTAGGGTTTCTCAAAGATAATATGTGATTCCCACTTTTAGAGACACCCCCACATCCTATTTATATGGTTTGGAGACAAAGAATTAGGTTAGGATTGAAAAACTGGACAATCAGGAAATTTCGTCGGGTTGGGGTCCGGACCGCGGGTATGGGGTCCGGACTCGGACACTGCTTAGGCGTTTCATTGTCCGGACCCCAGCCATCAGGGTCCGGACCCGATTTGCCAGTCTGCTTTGCAGACCTACGAGTTCCGGACCTCAACTTCTGGGGTCCGGACCCGGACTGCGTGACAGCTTTGCAGACCTACGGGTTCCGGACCTCAACCTTAGGGTCCGGACCTCGGAAGTTGGAAAACTTATTTTTTTTTAATTTTAAAACACTTTTTATCCATTCTAATGTCTTCCAAACACTTGTAAATGAATCTAAATCATCATCAAGATTATTTAAACTTACCAAGCATCGTGAATTCATACGTGGAGTCTTCGAGTCTTTGTTCTTCGTCTTTTCTTCTTCGAACCTTCAAGACTCCGACTCACTTCACGAAATATGCCAATATAAAATCCGTAACAGTGTTTACCGAAGTGATTAGGTCACTTCCATGTCTAGGGTAAATATCCATTTAAAGATAAAATGGTATGTGTTGTGAACCCTAGAACTTGCATGTTGGCAAAGGTAAAATCATGATAGGTAGAGCAATGAGCTCCTATTGCATGATATAGAATTCAAGTATATTTCAATTATCTATACTTGTTGCATGGTTGCATGTATGATTGGAACCTAGTGTTATTGAACATAGGTTGGAACATGTGAGAATAGAACCTAGTGTTATTGAACATAGGTTGGAACATGTGAGAATGGAACCTAGTGTCATTGAACATAGGTTGGAACATGTGAGATTGAAACCTAGTGTCATTGAACATAGGTTGGACATGAGGTTGGAACCTAGAGTCATGGAACCTAGGTTGAGAAAGAGAAAGTAAGCCTAGTGTTATTGAACATAGGCGAGACTTAGTGACTTGAACCTAAGGTCATGAGACTTAGGTTGGCAAGTGAAAAATGTGAACAACGGGATGTGCGACGATTTTGCTATCCCGGGTAGGAGATGATTTCGCTACCATGCCACGAGTTGGCGGTGTCGACACGGGATGTGCGACGATTTTGCTATCCCGGGTATGTGACGATTTCGCTACCACGCCATGAGTTGGCGGTGTCGAGATGGGATGTGCGACGAGGTTGCTATCCCGGATATGCGACGAGTTCGCTATCCATGCCATGTGATGGCAGTGTTGAGACGGGGTATGCGACGATTTTGCTATCCCGAGTATGCGACGAGTTCGCTACTCGAACTAGGAGGTGACGAGTTCACTCCTCGAATGTTGGGATAATTATGGTGAGACGGCGATTCCGAAACCATAAGTAAATGACTAGTAATTGAACTTAGTCAATGTGGAATATAGGATGAACCTAGGAGAGAATGATAAATTATATTTCATTTGGTTGTATCCTTTATGTTTATTTACAAGCATGTAAATAATTGTTGCATAGTTATATGTGATCTAACTTATGTGTATGGTGTTTCTTTGGACCTGGTGGGTCGAGCTTCTCTCTTGGGTGGCCTTACCCACTAGGAACTATGTTTATAGTTCTCACCCCACATTTTTCAGGTCCTTCCGCGAGTGAGGCGGCGGAGCGAGGCAAGGGTTTAGCTCTCTAGATAGCGGCCCTTCCATTTTGGTGACACTTAGAGTGTACCCCTAGTTTTGGATTATGATGGCATAGGGGGATTTTCATTTTATGTATGCCACTTGTATATTCCATCGTTTTGGAACATAGTGTATGGAATGAAAGTGAAAGAAAAGAAAATTTTGGACATGTATATTGTGCCATGTGATGTAATAGAAGTAGAACTTCTTTATGTCGATGCTTTCCTTGTGGAACTCTTGTACTCCGTTCCTAGTTGGAACCTCGTGGATAAGCTTGTGTTGTGACGCCTTGGGCGGGTAGAGGAGGCTCTATCCGTTCGGCAGGTCTGTGGCATGCGCCCGTGCGGTTATCCTTTCCACCTAGTTGGTGTTAAAGGCCCGGCGGGGCGTGACAATTTATCAAGTTAATGAAAAAGTTAACTTCATAAAGTTAAACTAATATTAAAATTGATAAATTATACAAACTATTTTTGAAAAATTTAAATATTTAAATTGTGAAACTAAATTAAATTTTTTCAGTTGGTTCGATTTATTTTTTTTTATATGATGATATAGCTTTTAATTTTGATTTTGTTAATTGATACAGATTGATTTGCTCTTAATTCATTTTTGTATGAGGTGTTTTTACTGAACGTGCATTACACATGCACGTTATCCTGAAATCTATATCTATACATGAATTCTTATGGTCAAATCCAACGTGGATGTACCACCTTCATTTGTGGGTGGTGGGACCTACTCGTTTTTTAAACAAAATTTTCTATTCTTGTCACGCCCTGGGCCCTTTTTGGAGAGTATTTTTGGAAATGTCCTCCTATTTTGAAAACAGAGTCTTGCGGAAAAACGTATAATTTTTTTTAAAAACCTTGCTCGAGACGTGCACAAATCCACCACATGCACAGACTTTTCTCTGTTCACGCGGACAGAGTCTCCCCTGTATATGCACGGCGTAGGAGCACAGACAAACAACCACAAGCAACCAAAATAGGAAAAAACACCATTCAACTAATAGTAACCCAAAATCATAATCCAGAATCCACTAAACCACTACAATAGGAAACCCAACATCACAACTAATCTCAAAACTAAATCACATAAACTCCACATGATATCAATATAAGAAAATAAAGTAAATCAGGGACGAACAACAAGGTCCATAGCACGAGCTATCTAAACGCTAACTAATCACGTCCTCACACTGCACCCCGACCCGTACTATCAGCGATACCTGTAAAAACAGCAGGGTGAGAAACATATAAATATGTTTTCCAGTGGGGGCAACCAGCCGACCAGGGCAAGCCGCACTCACTGGTCAACAAAGGAGTACGATAAGATGATAGTAACAATAATATGGAGGTAACTGAAGTATAAACACAATCCCATACAGTAGCAAGAAGGTAAACAGTCAAGTATCACGAAATGGAATACTAAATAATGCCGCTACTCTAAACATGAAGTTATATACAAATGCAATAGGAACACCAACTAAAGTAGCAAGATAATAAGTGAATAAATGTCCTGAACAAGCAACTCAAAGCCGCCAATATAATCTAAATAACTGTAGTACATTAGCTTTTTATTATTATTTTTTATGCAAATGTGAATGAAAATAAAAAAAAATATGAGCATTGTTGGACTAGAATGAGTGAAAGATAAGTTGGAAATGATTAGAGGAGAAATCGAAATGAAAAGACGAGATTTGGAATTTTCTACAAGGAACATGGCTGGTATTTTAGCAGAAAATTTATAGTGGCGAAAAATTATGAAATTTTGGAAAGTTGTCGGTATTAACTTTCTAAGGTCAGATTTAAAGTTTCGTGTGATTCGGACACCTGAGCAGTGAAAACGGAGCTTAACAATAATCCGTTACAGATTTTAGTCGGTAAGGCTTTCGGTGACTGAAAATGGTTCGGAACTGAAATGTTAAGGTAAATTACTTTAACTTAACTTTCGTTGAGACTGCCCATCAAATTTGAGGCTAAACTGAGTTTCAGAAGGGCTCCAATTAAGTGTATCAGATGAAATTGGACTAAATTGCGAGTATCGATTACTTTTGGACTTTTTAGCATATTGTTGTAATTAGTGGAATTCCACTAAAGCACCTGTGAAGCATCTTGAAGCTTTCCTCCCTCCCAACCTGTACGCAAGAGAGAAGAAAGAGGAAAGAATAGGAAAGGAAAAGAGGAGAAAAGAGAAGAAGAAAGAGAAGGAATTAGAGATTTTTTTGGGTTTTTCAACGAGCCGATCGGAGCAGCGCGCGCATAAAATTTTCGGCGTTTCGATGGCAAGGTTAGTACTTAACTACTAACACCTCCCTCTCTCTTTTCGCCTATTTTGTTGAGTTTTCGTGGATCGATTTTCATGAGGAAGTTTCATTGGAAAGAAACTACGTTTGGTGATTGAGGTTACTATGCGATTTTTGGAGCCGAACGCGCGTGCTTTTCGCCAAAGGATTTTCAAAGTGTTAGCTTGTGCTCGCTGCCGCACGGTTGGGGATTTATTGCCGGCGCAATCAGCAGGAATACCAGCGGCATGTGCTGGTACTGCTGGTGCTACTGCAGCCAGCAGCAGCAGATGCTACTGCTGCTAGTGCTGCGGCAGCCAACAGCAGCAGGGACTGCTACTGCTGGTGCTGCAGCCAGCAGTAGCAAGTGTTCTACTGATGATGTTGCTGCCAGCAGCAGTGCAGGCTGCTGCTACAAAGAGTAGCAGCAGTAAAGGCAGCAGTAGGCACAATATCGGGTGCGATATTAGTAATTGAAGTCGGTTCGCGGCCTCGACACCGTGCTTTTGGAGACTCTAGTTGAGTCCAATTTCCTGTCAATTTCGAAATTGAAGTTGATTGAAGGGGGAAGATGGTAGTGAGCTTCGGATTACACCTTACTCCAAGTGGAACTAAAGGAAATTGGAATGAAATTGAGATAGTGAGCGAAGCAAACCGAAATTCGAATTTTGCTGGATATGTGCTAACTTCTCCGTCCTTCTCTCTTAACTAGGTATCAAATTGAGCTTGTGGTGATGTTCTAGTGAAAGTAAGGAGCTTGTGGACTTACTTCATTAACTGAATTTTCAGGTAATAAGTTATCTCGAAAGTTGAATTTTGGTGAAAGTAGAACTAAATTGATTTGAAGCGATTATGAGAATTGCGATGATTTCGTCGTCCGTTTCTTCTCGTTGCATATGATGCGACCTTTGCCAACCCTTTTCACTAGTTTTGGTTATTTTGGACTTGTTACTAGTGGATTTTGAGGTAAGTTAAGTTACCCTTATCTAAACTTCAATATTCATTCATCGAATTGCCGAAATAATGGATTCTAAATTTCGTAGGAGATTCCATACTAGATTGAGCCGGGGAAAGGCGTATTGGACGTTGATTGCTCGTGGCTAGTGGATTCGCAATCCGAGGTGGGTTCCGAGTCGCCGAAAACGGCGAATTTCCCCCTACGTCTATTTTAGTGAAATGTCACATGCACACAATTTAGTTTCTATCTGATTTAGCTTCGGGGATTTGAACAAAAAACATACGATTTAGCACTCGAATTATGAAACATGAACCTGTCTGTTGTGACTCGTATATTGCATTTGGAGCATAATACATGAATGTGCCTTTTTCCTGTATCGATCATGCCATACTTACTTTCGTTGTATTGAACATGCCATGGATACATGATTGAGGTCTAGGCTTTGTGAGATCTGGATGATCGTTCTTTTGAACATTTTATGGCCGAGAATTTGTGAGACATGTGTAGCTGGATGTTTAGAAGTTCGACGATTGAGTAGAGATCATTGGGTCAATTCTTCCGATTCTTGACCATTCCATTGTCACATAGATTTGCCCTAATGATTGCTAGCCATATTACATATTAAACATTCTTCTGTAGGTCGTGGGAGGCCAGTCGACATCTTGTGTATCTTGATGAGTTGTCTATTGTCCTATAGGTGCATCTTTGTGAGTTGTCTATGTGAGCTATCTATGTGTTTTATCTATTTCTCTTGTACATGCCATGAGGTTTGTGATAGTGGCCGCGGGTGGCGCGGCGGTAGAGAGCTTATGCACATGCTGTTGAGATGTTGACCTATTGTTTACTTCATGACTGCTCTGAGGATATTGGATTGGCATTGTGTCATTGTTGACCATGATCTAGACCATAGCCTGCATGTCACGCCCCGGATTACTCGTTTCCCCGGGCTCGCCAACAGATCCGCCATATTCATAGATTTGTCCATGTATACGAAGCGATAGCTAACCTGTAAACAAACATACAAGCCACTACAAGAGATATATAGAGCTGAAATAAAACAGACTAATAACAAAAGCCACCTGTACATATAGAGTCCAAAATACAACAGGTCCACCACAACCAAAATAGGTACAAATCCACAGTATATGTACATGGCACAACTCAAAATAAACTATCTCCAGTAGGGTCCTCCTCTAGGGACAACAGGGACAGGTAGGGATCTAGCTCGCGACTCCCTTACCTCGATCCGCAGAAACAGGCGCAGCAGCCGCAACAGAAGAAGGCTCTGCAAAAAGGTGGCAACAAAGGGTGTGAGAACTACTATCAAAAGAAGTAGTCCTCAGTGGGTACCGATACCGACCTCTACGGTCCACCCACTAAGTCTACGAGACTAACAGTATAGCTGGTAGGTAAAGAACAACAAAGTAAGCTGGAATAAACTCTACAGCTATCATGCCACTACCCTACCACTATCCAAGTCAACTCTCAAGTAAGCACCACCAAAGTGAGAAATCATCCCTGACCCAATCTATCGGAACCGCCCAAACGGACTCGTCCAGCCAACTGCCTAGCCACACCGCACACTACCAAATAGGGTAGCCGGTCCAAAACAGATCCACAATCTGTAGCGACAACAACGCAAAAGAGGCCTCACTCCGGAGCGGCACTCGGGGGAGCTACCCAGCCGAGTTAGTACGCGTATCTCTGTCGAGCACAAACAGGCTCCGGCAGGCTATAGTCAAAGAACAAAGGGTCAAAAGGGGTCAAAGACTCTAAGCTCACGTGCCCTCAGCACAACCAGAAGCTAAAACAAGAGTCTGGGTCCACCGTCAACCCCGACGGCACCCGGTAATACAGAACAGTCTAACCCTGCTGTAAATACAAGCTTGGCATCCCAGCCCGAGCGTAAACTCGTCCTATAACGAACTAAGTATCCACCTCGCACTAACAGCGGTGATACAGGAACAGAAACGGCTCCTAGAGCTAAATCTGATAACAGTTCGAAAAGTGACGGTTGTATGTTCGCAAGTTTTCTCCTAAGTCAATTCCCAGTTCAGCATGTAAAGTCATGTCGATAAATTATCAATTTATGCTCCAAATTCAGATTTCATATAAACACATGCAAATTCACGAATTCGAGCTACTAACATGATTTAACAGATAATAAAACAGCATGCTGCACTCTCTACACTTAGGAGGAAATCCGGCGATTTCGGTAACATCAACCCACCTCGAAAGCTAACCAACAGCGGCTAGGAGTCGAGTGGAAGGCCTCCAAACAACGCCGGCCGAAATCGAGCTCAAATCTGCAACCTCGAGATTCGGACCCACCTGCGCACTGTTCTGGGCGCCCAGATCATCAGCCCAGAACTGCAGCCTGGCAGCACAACCCACATGTGATCAACATGCGATAAAATCCAAATCCTAAGTCCAAATGTAGTGAAATTTGGCTCAACTCACCAGCAGAGGTTCAAGAACAAACCCTCCAAATTTCAGCCAAATCGGAGTTCGACTCGATGTCCAAAAGGTCCACACACTGAACCGGATTCACTTCTGGACCCTCCTGCACATGGATCCAGAAGTTCCAGCACTTAAGCAAAACACAAACACAGCAAGAATTCAGGGATTCCAACGAATCTAGCTCATAGAAAGGGGTCACAAACCTCTCAAAAACAGTGATGGAACAAACCAAAACCACTCCAAAGATCCTCACAAAGATCTGGATCTAAAAATCCAAGAATTTCCATCAATGACCCAAAAATTCAGCACTTAAGCAATTACTCAAAATCTGAGCTAGAACTCACCCTAGAACTCACCTTTGAATCCTCAATTCCAGTGGGAAGAACCTCCAAACCAGCAAGGAAAGTGGAAGGATCAATCTTCACTTCGTAATTCCAGCTCCCAAGAGATTGGATCCCAAGAACAAAGGAAAAACCCAAGTTTCAGCTCAAGAACACCAGAGGTCCAGTAAAACATCAACTGTAGCTTACATACCTGTCCAAATCGTGATTGGAAAGATTCCACTTCTTCCTCTGCGAGTCCTCTATCCAACAAACCAAGTATCGTTGGATTTGAATACTCCTACACTGCACACGAGCACGAACACTCCAGGTCGACGTTGCAGTTTCAGCAGGAAACCAAGTTCATCAATGGAGGGAGATGAAATTGGGAGAGAAGAGAGGGTTTCCTCTTGCAAGCTCCGAGTTCACCTTGAAGAGGGGAGAAAAGAGCCTCAGGGGAGGTCGTCCATTGCTTTTATAGACCACTAGATTCGGTGCAATGAGCCTCAAGAACAGAATTACAACTAACCTGTCCTCAGCAGAAAACCACACTTCCGGGCGCCCGAAACTCATGAAGTGGGCGCCCGGTTCTTCAGCCTGCACCAACTCGACCATCGGACTCTCCGCCGCGGTCCGGTGCGCCCAAACCTGGTCCGGCGGATCACACCAACCGATCAACACGTGTCGAGCCGTTCGATACTCACGAGGCAGGATTTCCGGACTCACTTTCCGGGCGCCCGAAACATGGATCCGAATGACTTAGTAATTTTCAGAAAAGGGGCACTGAACAACTGGGCACCCAAAACAGAGCATCTGGGCGCCCGAAACTCCAAAAGCCCAAAACTTCAGTTTTGGCTCGCTTCGGTGCTCCGAGTCCGTTTTCGCGTCTATTTGACGCCGAAACGACTCCGACTTGTCTCGACCTTCTCCAGAAGTGTCAGACAGTCTAAAATACTACAGTCATTCCGTCAGTTAGGCCCCAGGGGTACTACACTGCAAGACCACTTTGAGCTTCGCAGTATATGAGCTATGAGCTATGTGATATGTTACTCGGTAGGGGTCGCTCCCCTCGAGTGCCACTCCGGATTGCTGGCTGGTGTTAGTAAGACAATAGCCTAGTCACACTCATGGGAGTGTGACCTCATACTAGGCGGGTGCAGGCTTGACCGGACGAGCGAGCCGGTCGTTGCGATTGGGTATGATTACAGTATTTGTTGTTGTAGTGACGTTGATGCATACACTGTTTAGTTACCTTCCTTTTTCGCATGACCTAGATAGAGATCTATTTACAGTACTTGTGGTTATTCATTTATTGTTGCCTGACACTTCTCTATGCAGGTTATAGCCAGGTAGTTAGTTTTTGTACTTCCTTTTTACCTGTTCAGATCGTTTACCTGTTTATAGTATTACCAGTTATCTTTTCGTTATTCATTAATTGCAGCTTTTACTATCCTTTCATCAGCCTGGCCTCCAGTAGACCTAGTGGGAAGATCGTGGTTATCGCCGACCGTACCCACTGGGAACTACTGTTCAGTAGTTCTCACACCCTGTTGTGGTTTATTTTTCAGGGGTACGTACACCGATGGTTGATCGAGGTGAGGGGGATCGCGTAGTAGATAGCATCCTCTACCAGCATGTCTATACATTAGAAGACCACTAGATAGAGTGCTACTTTATACTACATACATGTATTGGCGAGGGCTAGGCCCCTTTCTCCTCGTATTTTGTTTTAAGATTGAGTTTTTATTTGATGAAGTACATGATGTACAACAGTTTAGCTTGTAGATAGTGCTCTGATACATGTTTATTTGTTATTCAACACTTCATCTTGATGCTTGTGTTGTGAGAATAGATTGTTCGATTTTTTCATGACTTTTGGAAACTATTTGTTTTTGTTGCCGCTTCGTTCGAACAGAAAAAACTCTGTCCGTTCGGCGGGTCTGTTGACGTCCCCGTAGATTTTGCTGCGGTATCGGGGCGTGACAATAACTACCTAAATACCATGCACAACTGAAATAGAGATACTATGCATTAACTAGACATATAAATAGTCCAAAGTAAACCCAATCACCATGGCCTATCATAAATATCCGGCCTAAGCTCGGCCAGTAGGTAGCGAAGACCAAAAATCAAGTAACACTCCGGAGGGAGACAACCACCTACACCCAAAGTTGCTAACTCTATCTAAGCACGGTGTATATCAAATATGGGGGTGAAGAACTCAGGGTGGTGAACCCTGCCTGTAAAACAACACCTCCTACTGGGCTGGCAACTAAAGAACCCAGGGTTGTGAACCTTGTCTAAGACTACTACAGTGCCATTACAAACTGTAATATCTGTGAATCTTGAGGGATTGGATTTGAAATTTGAATTTAAATTTTTAATTATATATATATATATATATATATATATATATATATATATATATATATATATATAAAAGTTGTTTTGAGAGGGGTTGGAAGAGGACTCGATTTGTCGCGAATCGGCGACCATTTCCGATGAAACAAAATCGTAGGTTTGATGGTCTGGCAGTGCCGGAAGCGCTGGCGTGATCCATTCTTAAATCCGATGAACCGATCGTCTGAAATAGCGCGTTTATCGAGGATGGGACGATTTTGCAAAATGGGTATTTTTGTAAAATACCCAATATTTTATGTACCGTTTTGCGAGGGATCGCTCGTGGAGGGGTGTTGGCATGTTTTACGCGAATGGTAAAGGACTTGGATTAATTGGTCGAGGTTTCGAGGGGTTTTCTGCTTTTGTACGAATGCTAGTTAATTGGCACCTAGGGTTTTCCATGTTGAAACCCTAACCCTAGCCCCCTCTCCTCAGCCACCTAACCCTAGCCGCACCCCACCTCCCTGTGTGAGGCGTCGCGCACCCCCCGGCCGCCGGCGACCCTCCCTCGGCCGGCCAAACCTGCTGCCATCCTCCCTCTCTCTCTCCCTCTCCAGACCCGAGGCCACCAGGGGAAGTTGTGCTCGGGTGGATCTCCCTCTCCCCCAACTCCTAGACTTCCAGCGCACTTCCCCGGCCATCCCCGTGCCGCCGGAAAGCCGCCGCAGCCGCCGCTCTGCAGGTTGACATTATCCCTGGCAGTGGCGGCCGAGCATCCTTGAAGCGCCGCCGCCGGCCAAGGTGAGCACGGTGTTCCTCACCTTCCCCGTATCCACCTCTGGCCCGCGCGCGCGTCGTCGTGCCGCTGGCAGCCGGCCGGAGCGAGCTTGCTCCGGCCAAGCCTGAAATGGAGCATTTTTTGGGTTGTTCACTGTTCTGAGCAACCCGAGGCCTCCCGATCTTCGAGGAAGGGAGCACGATGATCGTGACTCATCGCTGATCATCGTGCTCATCTCGGTTTCTGTCGGGAAGGCTTCTTTTCACTGTTTCGGCGATGTCGCTCCTTTGGGCATTGTATTCTAGCATTATTCATGGGCCCGGTGTGCTCCGCGGCTGTTTTTGATGCCTCAGACAGGGAGCATGGGCTTCGCTGCGATGAGACCTTACTGTTGGTGCCCTCGGTTGGTCTCGAAATCGCGCGATAGCGGTGATGTTGCCTTTTAGTGTGTAAATTCATGATTTTATGCAAATTGTGTATTGTTTGAGGGCTTCCATACAATTGTGACAGCATGGGCTGCCTCGGGCAGCATGAAACCACCTCGTGTGACCCTCTGGACTGATTGTCCAAGTCCTCGATGCTCTCGCGAGATCGAATCGCGTTTCAGAGTGTTTTTCCGACGAAATTGTTGGCGGAACGCGTTTATCGATGTGGGACTCACTTTGTGGAGTTGTGGTTGCCTTAGTTTTATCGCTGAGCCTTGTTGGCTGGTTTACCTTGCTGCCACGAAGTTTCGGAGACAACGGATGAGCGACGGAGGGTTCCGGTGCCGAAAACGGCATTTTCGAAAACCCGGGATGTCTTTACGGGTGCGTTTATATTTATATGCACCCTGGACTTGTGTTTGCTGTCCGACCACCTAAATTGGTGTGTTTACGGACAGCGGGTGACTTGGGTTGCTTATTGGTACCTTCTGGGGGATTTTCTTGAGTTCGGAATCGTTCCGCTGGACCTTCCGGAAATTCCGGCGATTTCGGGATTGTGAGTGTTGTGTTTTCGAGTCGACTCGATGGACCTTGACTTGGTGGGTCTTTCGTAGGTCCAGTCGATGTTCCTGCGAGCCTTGGGAGTTAGGCTCTTCTACAGTTCAGGTGGGTGCTTCGAGCCGGAGTCGGTACAGTGGACTAGCTCGGTGATATCTCTTTTTTCCCTTTTCCTTGCATGTTATGGATAAGCGTGTTTTCCCTCGACTTCCAGTTATTGTTCTCTACTTTCATCCTTGCATATGATAATAGTAGAGTGGTGTGGTGTATCTTGCATGATCTTATGGTGAGACCTGATTGGTCAGTGTTGATCAGCTCAATGATCCGAGCGATCTCTTGGATATGTGTTAGTTGTTGCTATTCCCGGCTTGTTGCCGTCCTGTGGATTGAGCATTTTGCATCGATCGTCACAGCTCATTTAGCACTTCACGTACTGTAGTACCCCTGGGGCCTAACTGACGGAATGACTGCAGTATCCTAGACTGTTCGACACTTCCGGAGAAGGTCGAAACAAGTCGGAGTCGTTTTGGCGCCAAATAGATGCGAAAACGAACTCGAAGCACCGAAGTAAGCCAAAACTGGAGTTTTGGGCGTTTGGAATTTTAGGGCGCCCGAAAGTCGTGTTTTGGGCGCCCAGATGTTGAGTGCTCGTTTTCTGAAACTGCTAAGTCATTTCGGATCCAGGATCGGGCGCCCGGAAAGTGAGTCCGGAAATCTACCTCGTGAGTATCGATCCGTTTGACACGTGTGGGCTGGTAGGTGAGTTCTGCCGGACCAGGTTAGGGCGCACCAGACTGCGGGCGGAGAGTCCGAAGTTCTGGACTTGTGCAGATTGAAGAACCGGGCGCCCACTTCTTGGGTTTCGGGCGCCCGAATGTGGGGTTTTCTGCTGAGGATAGGTTAGCAGCATGTTTGTTCTTGAGGTCCATTTTACCCTATGGTCTATAAAAGTTGTGGACGACCTCCCCTGAGGCTTTTTTTCTCCCTTCTTCATGGTGAATCCTGGATTTTGCTTGGAACCCCTCCAATTCCTCCCAAATTCCACCTTTTTCCATTGAAGGCCTTGGATCCCTGCAGAATAGCAAAGTCGACCTGTAGTGTTTCTGCTCGTGTGCAGTGTGGGAGTGTCCAAATCCCACGAAACTTAGTTTTCCGGATAGAGGACTCGTAGAGGAAGACGTGGAATCCTTCCAATCGCAATTTGGACAGGTATGTATGCTACAGTTGCTGTTTTACTGGACCCCTTGTGTTCTTGAGCTGAAACTTGGGTTTTCCTTTGATCTTTTGGATCCAAATCTCTTGGGAGCTGGAATTTCGAAGTGAAGATTGGTCCTTCCTCATTCCTTGCTGGTTTGGAGGTTCTTTCCATCTGAATTGAGGATTTAAAGTGAGTTATAGCTCAGATTTTGAGTATTTAGCTTAAGTGCTGAATTTTTGGACATTTGATGGATTTCTTGGATTTTTGAATCCAGATTTTTGTGAGGAAACTTGGAGAGGATTTGGGTTGTTCCATCACTGTATTTGAGAGGTTTGTGACCCTTTTCCATGGGCTAGATTCGTTGGAATTCCAGAATTCATGCTAGAAGTGTTTTTGCTTAGTTGCTGGAATTTCTGGATGCTTGTGCGGGAGGGTCCAGAAGTGGGTCCGAATCAATGTGAGGACTTTTTGGACATCGAGTCGAGCTCCGTTTTGGCTGAAATTTGGAGGGTTTGTTTTTGAACCCCTGCTGGTGAGTTGGGCAAAGTTTCACTACATTTGGACTTCGGATTTGGATTTTATCACATGTTGAATCCATATTGGTCGTGCTGCCAGGCTGCAGTTCTGGGCTGATGTTCTGGGCGCCCAGAACTTGAGCAGGTGGGTCCGAATCTCGAGTTTGCAGTTTTGAGCCCGATTTCAGCCGGTGTTGTTTGGAGGCCTTCCACTCGACTCCTAGCCTTTGTTGGATAGCGTTTGAGGTGAGTTAATGTTACCGAAATCGCCATATTTCCTCCTAAGTTGTAGAGAGTGCAGCATGCTGTTTTATTATCTGTTTGATCATGTTAGTAGCTCGAATTCATGAATTTGCATGTGTTTATATGAAATCTGAATTTGGAGCATAAATTGATAATTTATAGACATGACTTTACATGCTGAACTGGAAATTGACTTAGGAGAAAACTCGTGAACATACAACCGTCACTTTTCGAACTATTATCAGATTTAGCTCTAGGAGCCGTTTCTGTTCTTGTATCACCACTGTTAGTGCGAGGTGGATACTTAGTTTGTTGTAGGACGAGTTTACGCTCGTGCTGGGATGCCGAGCTTGTATTTACAGCAGGGTTAGGCTGTTTTGTATTATCGGGTGCCGTCGGGGTTGACGGTGGACCCAGACTCTTGTTTTAGCCTCTGTTTGTGCTGAGGGCACGTGAGCTTGGAGTCTTTGACCCATTTGACCCCTTTCCATTTGATTATAGCCTGCCGGAGCCTGATTGTGCTCGACGGAGATACGCGTACTAACTCGGTTGGGTAGCTCCCCCCGAGTGCCGCTCCGGAGTAAGGCCTCTCTTGCATTGATGTCGCTACAGATTAGTTGGATCTGATTTTGGACCGGCTACCCTTTTTGGTAGTGTGCGGTGTGGCTAGGCAGTTGGCTGGACGAGCCTGTTTGGGCGGTTCCGTTAGATTGGGTCAGGGGTGACTTTTCACTTTGGTGATGCTTACTTGAGAGTTGACTTGGATAGTGGTAGGGTAGTGGCATTACAGCTGTAGAGTTTATTCCAGCTTACTTTGTTCTTTACCTACCAGCTATACTGTTAGTCTCGTAGACTTAGTGGGTGGACCGTTGAGGTCGGTATTGGTACCCACTGAGGACTATTTCTTTTGATAGTAGTTTTCACACCCATTGTTGCCTTCTTTTTCTTGCAGAGCCTTCGTCTGTTGCGGCTGCTGCTCTTGTTCCTGCGGATCGAGGTAAGGGAGTCGCGAGCTAGATCCCTACATGTCCCTGCTGTTCCTAGAGGAGGACCCTACTGGAGATAGTCTCTTTTGAGTTGAGCCATGTACATATACTGTGGATTTGTTCCTATTTTGGATTTGGAGGGACTGTTGTATTTTGAATTCTATATGTACATGTGGCTTTGGTTCTATTAGTATGTTTTATTTCAGCTCTATATGTCACGCCCCGGACTAGTTTTAGAAGCGGAAATACGTGCCAATTTTTTTTTTTGAAAGCCTAGCCCGCGCCACGTACAGACCAGCCACAAATACAGAGTCCACTGTACACACGGACAGAGCCTCCCATGTATTTGCACGGCGTACACAACATACAAACAGGATCACAACCACCATTCATTCATCACACAATCACAACAACACAATATGATTCATACAGCTACCAGTCCTTAAACCTATATGAATCTAAACAAGTCCTTAGGCGAAGGATGATGCGATGCACAAACCACAGATCATTCTATAAAACTGCTCCTTACCCAGAAGCTTTATTTTGAAACACTAATCTCAATCATTTAAAGATCATTTGAAAACCGTTCTCCACACGAGAACTCTCTTTTGAAATCCCAAAAGTTGATCGATCGGAAATTCATTTGAAAACTGTTTCCCACACGAAAACTTTTATTTGAAAATCGCTACCACGAGGGGTAGAAATCCAAGATACACCATAATAAGCCATAAATAAACCAGAATAGGGATCTAGTAGGCAAAGTCATCCATAATGTTTAAGCATGCAATCAACACATAAAAATTGTACCAAATCCGAAACATGCTAGACAAACAACCAAAGTGTAACTGAACCACATCCACAACTAACTGGTAAAGGGATAAAGGCGATAACCAAATCTGGAGAGAGAAGCCTCACAGGTCGGGACCTCTAGTACCACTAACTAGGCGTGCCTCGCTGCATCCCGACTCTCACCACCCTGCTCACCTGAAAACAACAACGATGGCAGTACCACTAACTAGGCGTGCCTCGCTGCATCCCGACTCTCACCACCCTGCTCACCTGAAAACAACAACGATGGCGGGGGGTGAGAACATGTAAACATGTCTCCCCTCCCAGTGGGTACCGCAAGCCGACGAAGGCGAGGTGTACACACCGGCACGAGGGTCAACAAATAGATAGATAAGGTAAACAGTAGCACAAATAAGTATCAGGCTGACATACAACTAAACAACTATGCTACTGTAAGTAAGGTAATCATATGCATCAACGGAAATAGCCACAAAGTATACCCAATCCATAGCCACCGGGACGGATCCCTGGCACTGTCACAACCTGCTCAACTCTCGGCACAAAAACCTGCAAAACGCACTGCGTCGAGGCTCACAGGTCGACTTATACGCGCGACCCTTTTCCGAAAAAGATGCCCCAGACGGTGGATCAGACTGCTGGCATACGTGAGGTGCTAGAAGAGTGACGATCGATGCGTATGCTCAATCCACAGAACGGCAACGAGCCGTGAAGCAACTGATAAGCCAATATACGAGGATCTCTCGGAACAATAGGCGATCAACACCGACCAACGAGGTCGTCTCAATAATCATGCAACCAACAACTACTCTAC
Organism: Puya raimondii; assembly: GCA_016920855.1. Taxonomy (NCBI): domain Eukaryota; kingdom Viridiplantae; phylum Streptophyta; class Magnoliopsida; order Poales; family Bromeliaceae; genus Puya; species Puya raimondii. The sequence continues at coordinate 48,885,394 of JABWPP010000049.1, forward strand.
TAAGGTAAGCACACACACAAGTAGAGTCAACAGGAGTCAAGTGAACTAATAACGAAATGCAAGAGAAGGGATAGAAAGGTATCACCGTAGTCCACTGAACCGACTTCGGATTGATGTACCCACCTGTCGAAACGATATAGCCTAACACCGACAGCTCTCGGGAACAACGACAGGACCTACGAAAGACTCACAGGGTCAAGGTCCACCAAGTCGACACTAAACACAAAGCGCTCACAACCCGAAACCGACGGATCGTCCGGAAAACCCACCGGGACGATCCCGAAACCACACTAAGCCCCACAGGGGTACCAACAACCAAACCAGGTCCTCCGCTGTCCCCAAACACACCAAACAGGGTGACAGGACAGCGAGCACAAGCTCGGGGTGCCACGAACACAAACACACCCGAAACGGCTTCCCGGGTTTCCGAAAAATGTCGATTTGGCACCGGAATCCTTCGTCACTCATCCGCTGTCCTCGCAACTTCGGGACAGCGATGAGGAACAGCCAGCAAGGCTAAACGACGATGCCAAGTCACTCGCGAAACCAGCAAGTGAGTCGCACGACTGAAAACACACGTTTCGCCGACTATTTCATCGGAAAACGCATCGGAAATAAATCCGAATCTCCGCAAAGGGCGAAGGGGTTGGACAACCAGTCCACAGGGCCTCAGGGGTCATGCCCTTGCTGCCCGCAGCATCGCAATGCTGCCACAATCACCAAAGACCCATAACAAGCAACATTCACACATAAAGAGGCAATAAAGAAGGCCGTTTGAGCACTCCGTTCGTCCGCACGACCTTCCACAAGCACCAGCGGAAATGTAACGATGTAACGGAGGCCGTGCTCACAGCCCCACTGTGACAGGACCAGTCGCTGGCTCAAACAACCCATAAAAATAGCGTCTACATGCGATAACAATGCCCGACATAGGCCGAACAGCGAAACGGCTTGCCAAAACAGCAAAACAAGGTGAGCATGGTGATCAGCACGTCGCCGCGATCATCGTGCTCACCTTTCCGAGCTTCGGGAGGCAACAGAGGGCTCCTGGCCATGCATGCGGCCCAAACCAGCCAAAACATCACCCTGGCCGGAGCAACAAGCTCCGGCCGGCTGTCGGCCGACATGCAAGGCGTGCGGCGGCCAGGGTCGGATTCGGGGGAGGTGAGGAAGGGGATGCTCACCTCAACCGGCGGCAGGAAGTGGCGGCGGCGGTGCGGGGAGAGAGAGGGCTCTCGGGTGGCTAGGGCACGGCGGCGCCGGCAACAAACGGCGGCGCCGGCAACAAACGGCGGCGCCGGCAACAAACGGCGGCGCCGGCAACAAACGGCGGCGCCGGCGGTCGGGATGGCGAGCATTGGCAAGAGGGGCCCGCCGGACCTTGGATGGCCGGTGACCGCGACAAGAAAAACCGGCGGCTGCGACGGCGCAGGGCGCTCGGCCGCGGCTGCCCTAGCAGCCCAGGCTAAGCCCGCGGCGGCTGCGGCGGCGCACCGGCGGCACGGGGGCGGCCGGGGAGGAAGGCGACGGCGCCGGTGGTCCTCCCGGAGCTGGCCGGAGGGTGCTGCGCCGGCGGGAGGCGGCGGTGGCTCGGGTCCAACAACCTCGGCCCGCAGCTGCCCTAGCAACAGCTTGCAGCAGCTCGGCGGCGCTCGGCGGCGGCTCCCGGCGGCGGGGCAGGTTGCCGGCAGCTGTGCCACCTCAGGGGAACCTCGGGCGTGGGTTCACCCTGGGTGCACACTGCAGGGAAGAATAAGAAGGAAGAAGAAAGAGAGAGAAGAAGAAAAGAGAGAGAAGGGTTTGCCGGAGCTCCCCGCCGGCCAGGGGAGGTCGGCGATGCTCGAGGAGGGCAGGGGAGCTGAGGAGGTGGGTGGCACACTGCTGGGAGCTGAGGGAGAAGAGAAGGAATAATGGTTCTCTCTCTCTCTCTCTCCACTTACACACACACAACACATATACACACATGCACAATTGCAAATAAACCCCTCAAACAACAGAAATAACCCCCGAGTCCCTCACATCATGTACAAAATGCCCAGACACCCCTCCACACTCGATCTCACGCAAAACGGTGCGTGAAACAGGGTCCAATTCGCGAAACGATCAAAATGCAAAACGACCTCTTAGCGAAGATCTCGCGATATCTCACGATCCGACCGTCGCATGTCAGAACGGATCACGCCATCGCGTTCAGTACTGCCGAGACATCGAATCTATTATTTTGGATTGTCAGAAATTGTAGTACACTGAACTTTAGCAAATTGCGGAGTTCTAGTGAGAGAATAGTGCCTTATACTATTCTGGAGTTTTGGGTTGAGTTTGGTGAGCTTCAGAGTGTTTTCGGGACTTGGAAAGTGCGAAAACGGACTCCGAAAGTCAAAATCTGCAAAAGTGCAGATTTTGCATTGCATACCGGTATCTGGTTTAGGTATACCGGAATCCAGTGAAGACTGGTTGTGCGCAGCTCTCGGGTTCTGCGGAATCCAGCAGTTGATATCGGAATACGCTGGCATTCCGGTATGTGCAATGCGCATACCGGTATTGGAGCGTTTTGTACCGGTATCTGGAGTTGGCATACCGGAATCCCTTCGCGTGGCCTGTTTGGCCGAGGCTCGGGTTTTGCAGAATTTGCACAGTATACCGGTATACACATGCGCATACCGGTATACGATGCTGCAGAGTGCATTTTGTGCAGTTTTGCAATTTTGGCTTTTTGAGGGGCCTAGTTGGATTTTGTGCATTGGGTTTAAGTAACCCTTCACCCCCTCATTTTGCTGTTATGGCTGAGGTTGGGGAGATGAAAGGTAAGGGTTTTCTCTCTCTCTCTCTAGATTTTCTTGCTCCCAATCTCTCTAGATCATGTTTTGATCTCTTTTTCCTCCATTTTCTCCATGGAGGAGTGCTCCTAGGCTTGGAGGGAGCTCGTGGCTTGTGAGATGAACTTGTTGGTGGATGAATCTCCAACCCTAGCCTCTTTTTGCTTGGTTTGGAGCTCTTATGAGGTGAGTAATTATCTTACAACTCCTCTATTTGTGATTTTGCTTAAGATTAGCTTAGAAAACCTAGTTTCTTGGAAACTAGGGTTTTGTTTAGGGTTTCGTGATTGTGAGCCCTTGAGGTGGAATTGATGGGTGTAGAATGTTGTTGTAGGTTGGATTTGAAGATCTCTAACCTCAATTTGGACCTAGAACAAGTTTTACTTGCTCAAGGTAATTTCCACCCATTTACCTCATTGATTTTTGGTGGTTTTCGAATTTGCTTGTTCGATACCCCTAACCCCTTGAAAAATTATCTTAGGGTATGAGAAGCTCGGGGGACAACTTCGTTTCGAAGTACTGCGAGGTTTCGACGGGTATCCGGTGGGTCTGACCTCACCGAAATGGGTGAACTCCCCCTATGTCTCCTATCTTGTTATAGGATTGATTAGATGCATAATTATAATAATTATGGCATGATGATAATTGTGATTGCATGAGACATGCAAGTTGTTTATGAAAAAATGCATATTTCATATAGTATGGCATTATGAGGATATTATGCATGCTAGGGTATTTGCACTATTAGTGTAATGATGCATTAGGAAATGCTAAGTATGTTATGCATGCTAGAGATGAGCATCATATGAGACACCACTTGAGTGGTGGAGTAGTGAACTCTCTTAGCATACCAAAGTATGCTTGTATAGAGAAAAGAGAAAATATGACAAATGCAATATATGTATGCTTGTATAGAGAAAAGAGAGGATATGACATATGCAGGATAAGTTGTTGCACCTCATTTTAGGTGAGCAACTTTGACGGGCATCGTTGGCTTTTGGCTCGACCTTTAGGTCATGGAAATGATTCCATGTTTAAGACATGAGGAATGGAACTCTATTTGCATTTGATGATTATAATTGGTTAATTGAATACTTGCATGATAGCTTTATACTCTCTGTAGTAGAGGTTGTTGTAGCTCATGCATGGCATGGATTTAGTGTTTTAGCATCGTAGAATGCATGATATATGGCATTAGGATAATGCATGGTTTATGAACTTAGTAAACAAAGAGATGAACGGTTACATGTTAGAGACATGTGCATATTGGTAGGGATATACCACCGGACATTGAGAACAACATGATATTGTTGACATTTAGCATTTTGGCTATTGAACATAGTAAACATGACATGACATGTTTTGACATAGTGTGAGGTTAAACATATTGTATTTTCACTTAGGTGAATAACTAGGTTGACATTATGACATAGTGTTAGATCCTTGGATATTGGTTGGCTATTCCATGTTAGAGACATGACGAGCATGACATTGTGGTTGATTATGACTTGTGCCCTGGGATTCTTCCGCGCTTGCTTGTGAGGGTCGCGCCCCACAAGCTGACACTCCGGAGTTGGTCTTTGCGATTGTAGGTCGCCGTGCGATGTAGAGTGGCCGAAATGGATTGCCGTGGGGAAGTCTCATTGTCTACGGGAAGTGTTGACTACCACGGGGCCATTAGGCGGGGCACAGGCCGGGACGTTACCATGTGTAAGTCCCTTGTGGATTGGGTAAAAGCTGAGTAAACTGGACATAGTATATTGGTTGCTGGATGCATATACATGTAGTGTATGGACTTAGTAGTGAGTCGCATATCGTGGCATTACTTAGCTTGACACTATTGGGATGCATTCATTTGTAGTTGGACATATTAGTTAGTCACTACATACATTGGCATCCATAGTAGCATTAGGCCTATACTCACATTGGTTAGTATAGTGGCATGAATATACGAGGATAATATGAAAAGAGGTTCTTTTAACCATAATCATGGCATTAATTTGACATGCATGAAATTTGTGTAATTAAATATTGAGCTTATGACAATAGAGCATATTCATGTTCATGTAGATGATTTATAATCATTTGGAGGCATGATAGTATTAGAACTATCTGTTTAGCTTTTAATGTATTATGCTTTATGTTTCAGCTTATACTATCTTGCCTCAGTTGACCTAGCGGTGTAATTCGCCACTCTCGGCGGCTTACCCACTGGGAACTATTGATAATAGTTCTCACCCCATTGTTGTTGGGTTTTTATTTCAGAGCCTTCCGCAGCAGGAGAGGCTTGGGATCGTGGCGAGGGGTTAGCAGCTAGCTAGAGCCTCTACGGTGTTGTTGTAGGCATACCATGGGTTTCCTTTCATTGTATTTTGAATGAAAGATGTATAGTTTTGTTGGTTGATTGATCTACTAGTTGATAAGATGTATAATTCTATTGTATATCTTGAGATTTTAGTTGTGTGGATTTTGTTTTAGTTGTAGAACTATGTTCTCGCTCTGATCACCTTCTTTAGGATGTATTTCTTATTCTATCGGATTCTTGTTGATGTAGACGCCTTGTGTACACTTTGGGTTGTTTTGAGGTACACGGCGGGTCTGTGCACGTGCCTGGTAGGCCCCCACGAGGGCCCGGGGCGTGACAGATTATTGTGGTATCAGAGCCTAGGGTTGAGTCTTAGTGGACCTAGTAAACCTTAGGCAGGTTGGACGATAAGGAATAGGAACGTGAGAGACGGAATCTCTTATGACTTATTGGCGAAAGTATTATGATTGGGTCATTGCTAAAACTCCAAAGGAGTTGGAGTTAGATCGGAGTGAACCACTTCTATACCCTTGGAGGGTCACGTTGGCGGCCGACAACGTGACATCGGGGAATAGTGGGAGTCCACTTCATTACTTTCGCATGATTGGGGTTATAGTCTTGTGTGGGGATGCGTTGGCGTGGGGTGTTTCACCTACGCATGTTTTGCTTGTTGCAGCTTGAGTGGTGATCGACGCGCTCGATGGCGGCCGAGGCAGCCGAGGCGGGACTCCTGCATCCTCCGGGTTTGGTAGAACCCTGAAGTTGAGAGAACAACTGGCAAATTCAGCGAGTACGGTGGGACGGCGATCATTTATGATGCTACTCCAATTTGAGGCTCGCGCCGGCAGACGAGAGGATTAAGCAACTGGAGGATTTGTCGATCCAGTTGGCAGTCGACCTCAGGAAATGTTATGAGAATGCGGATCGTACCTTGATAAGGGCGAGAGACGCAGAGACCGTTGGGGACGGCAAAGGAGCTACTTTGAGTGGCAAGTCTAATGTAAGAGGACAATCAAGGTGATTAAAGAGAAATTGATCTCGAGAAGGTGGACCTCTAGCAGGATGTTAATGGGACGTCAAATCGTCATCGACTATTGTGACGTGTGAGCGGTGGAGCCGCGAGTGCCCGATGATACTCTTGGAGTTGGGGCAAGTACACTCTTCGTGGCCAGGTGGGCCATTTCCAGTGGGAGTGATTGAGGAGAATAATGTCGACGGTATTTGGATCGACCTCGCGTGGCTGACATCGGGTGATTGCGTGTCTGCTGGTCAGGCAGAGGATGATGCTGTGAAGACGAAGGTTGTTCGCAGCTTCTAGTGTTGGAGCTAGCTTGTTGCTTGCTATGATTGTAGCATTGGATCGGCTGTTTGCCGAATGCATGGCAGGGAACTCATTCCTTGTTGTTGCAGATCGAGTAGTCCTGAGTGCTTGGACTTGTGAGTACTGTTCTTGTACTCCATTAGCTTTGGATGTTTCTGTGCGTCAACGAAGCGATTGGCTTTATTTGGCTGAAAGCGTTTAGTTCTAATTTGAACTTGGGCTAGCTCTTCGGCTATCTGATTGCCGATGAGTGTGTGAGCCAAGGTGTAGTGCTTTGGGAACTTGGACACAAAGTAGTATTTTCAGAGGGCTTGGAGGTTCGCTATTTGCGATGATTGTTTCACCTGCCCAAGCCTGGTTGTTGGCTGAGTGGGCGCGTGGCCTTTGGGCCAGCACCTTTGGTGAGTGTTGAGAATCCTCAAAAGCGAGGATGTCTCTTGTGAGGGAGTTGCTTGTGCAATCCCGGTTGTGTTGCGAGAGTTAAAGGCTTGGTCTGGAGACCTCTTTTGCCTGGTGCTTTCTCTTGTGGAGCATAGATCTCATTTGTTTTGTGTTGACGGGTCTCTTCGACTGTGGGTCGACTATCGTGAACTGGTAGGGTCACGATCAAGAATATGTACCCGTAGCAGAGATCGGTTGATCTGTTTGATCAAGCTCCATGGATTCTGGTTTTACTCGAGGGTAGTTGCAATCTGAGTACTACTCTCGTTGGATCGAGTTTGAGATTGGACCGAGGGTGACTTGTTCACTCGGTGTAGACATTACGAAATTGTTGTGATGTCGTCTGAGCTGTTGATGCTCTTGTGTGTTGTGATGTTTGGCCCTTCTGGGTGTCTTTGTCTCTGTGCGCATCGACGACTTATTGGAAGTCGAGAGGCGATGAAGACCATGAAGATTCCCTTGAATGAGGATTGCAAGTGCTTCAAGTTGAAGACGTGCTAATTTGGTTGTGAGGGCTAGTGTCCCTTGGCAGTTGATGACAAAGTGGTTATGATTGGAGATCTCAAGGAAATCAAACTACCCATAGTGGATTGAGACAAGCGGATGTGATCGGAGTTCAAACCTCCTAGTTTGATTGGATGTTATGGATAATTGGGGGGAGATTACTATGTTGTCTACTCCCTTTGTTGACTCACACATAAAGGGATTAAATCTTTGGAAATATATGTGTGAGAGAAGTTTCTTGGAATTGTTGGTGTGGTTGACGACCGCCAACATTGGTTACCCCGAAGGCGGGCTTTTTGCTTTGTAGTTATGTTTCTCTCCACGGATTGAGTTGCGCTCTGGTGTGGAATTGAAAGGTAGTATTGACCTTTTAGCAAGTGAGTGAATGCAAGAGGAATTGCCAAATTGTGATTTGGAAATGATTGCCATGGCATTTGCTTGGAAAATGTGGCAATTGTATGCATTGTTAGTGGTGTGAAGTGCACCCAGATCTTAATGTTGGAGATATCTCTATACTCAAGGAAATGAGTTGAAGCTGTGAAAACAGGTTAGAGGCTGATGTACTAGAGTTATCGATGAGATGTGGAATATGATGTGATATCGACCCTTGGATCGGATCACGGGAGTTAGTCTTGATTCCGACTGGTAAATGGTGCAATTGAGACCAAGAGTGCAGTGACTGATGGATTCCTAGTGGACTGCCAGAAAGTGCCTTGACAGTGGAATCGACAAGTTGCACCTGGGATAGCAGGATTTATGTGATAAGCTAAGTAAAGGCTATCTACTTGTATGGATGGAGGATGATTACCGGAGGTTCCGGAATTGGATTGTCTCGCTTCTAAGCTAGACGTGATGATTGTTGAGAGGTTGTGAATAGGAGTAACTATTCACCTGAGTTGGATTGAGAAAATTTTGCGCAAGTATATTTTGGAAAAATTTGCGTGATTGCATAGGGCATCTAGCTCTATCGCTTTGAAATTTGAGCCATTGGATGATTCTCGGTGAGAGATAGGATTTTGGACATCTGAATCGGAATATCTGATTTGTGATATTTGGCTAAGGAAATCCAAGAGATTTGAGTATAAGGAATCTAAGTTTCAGATTCTCAGGATTATTTGAGACCCTGAGGCAAATGGGCCTAGTGGCATGTCGAGTTGTTTCACTTCAGGTCTGTTGAAGATATATGAAGTGTGTGGACGCTCCGAGTGAGTATTTGAATTCTACCCCGATGGTGGATGTCGTATCATTAGAGCTACATGAAGAGCTAAACTTCAAGGAGCATTGTTGTGGACTGGACTTGTGGAATGTAGGAATATGGAATTGTCACTATTCCTACTACAAGATGCTTTGGAGCAACATCTTGAACGCGATGCATGGTGTGAGAGCTGGAGGCTTCACTGCGAGGATGATGTCCTTATCTCCTCTGGTTTGTTGTTTGGTTGTTGTTGTTGATCCGTAGTTTCGCGGACGAAACTCCTTTTTAGGAGGGGAGTATGTAGTACACTGAACTTTAGCAAATTGCGGAGTTCTAGTGAGAGAATAGTGCCTTATACTATTCTGGAGTTTTGGGTTGAGTTTGGTGAGCTTCGGAGTGTTTTCGGGACTTGGAAAGTGCGAAAACGGACTCCGAAAGTCAAAATCTGCAAAAGTGCAGATTTTGCATTGCATACCGGTATCTGGTTTAGGTATACCGGAATCCAGTGAAGACTGGTTGTGCGCAGCTCTCAGGTTCTGCGGAATCCAGCAGTTGATACCGGAATACGCTGGCATTCCGGTATGTGCAATGCGCATACCGGTATTGGAGCGTTTTGTACCGGTATCTGGAGTTGGCATACCGGAATCCCTTCGCGTGGCCTGTTTGGCCGAGGCTCGGGTTTTGCAGAATTTGCACAGTATACCGGTATACACATGCGCATACCGGTATACAATGCTGCAGAGTGCATTTTGTGCAGTTTTGCAATTTTGGCTTTTTGAGGGGCCTAGTTGGATTTTGTGCATTGGGTTTAAGTAACCCTTCACCCCCTCATTTTGCTGTTATGGCTGAGGTTGGGGAGATGAAAGTTTAGGGTTTTCTCTCTCTCTCTCTAGATTTTCTTGCTCCCAATCTCTCTAGATCATGTTTTGATCTCTTTTTCCTCCATTTTCTCCATGGAGGAGTGCTCCTAGGCTTGGAGGGAGCTCGTGGCTTGTGAGATGAACTTGTTGGTGGATGAATCTCCAACCCTAGCCTCTTTTTGCTTGGTTTGGAGCTCTTATGAGGTGAGTAATTATCTTACAACTCCTCTATTTGTGATTTTGCTTAAGATTAGCTTAGAAAACCTAGTTTCTTGGAAACTAGGGTTTTGTTTAGAGTTTCGTGATTGTGAGCCCTTGAGGTGGAATTGATGGGTGTAGAATGTTGTTGTAGGTTGGATTTGAAGATCTCTAACCTCAATTTGGACCTAGAACAAGTTTTACTTGCTCAAGGTAATTTCCACCCATTTACCTCATTGATTTTTGGTGGTTTTCGAATTTGCTTGTTCGATACCCCTAACCCCTTGAAAAATTATCTTAGGGTATGAGAAGCTCGGGGGACAACTTCGTTTCGAAGTACTGCGAGGTTTCGACGGGTATCCGGTGGGTCTGACCTCACCGAAATGGGTGAACTCCCCCTATGTCTCCTATCTTGTTATAGGATTGATTAGATGCATAATTATAATAATTATGGCATGATGATAATTGTGATTGCATGAGACATGCAAGTTGTTTATGAAAAAATGCATATTTCATATATTATGGCATTATGAGGATATTATGCATGCTAGGGTATTTGCACTATTAGTGTAATGATGCATTAGGAAATGCTAAGTATGTTATGCATGCTAGAGATGAGCATTATATGAGACACCACTTGAGTGGTGGACTAGTGAACTCTCTTAGCATACCAAAGTATGCTTGTATAGAGAAAAGAGAAAATATGACAAATGCAATATATGTATGCTTGTATAGAGAAAAGAGAGGATATGACATATGCAGGATAAGTTGTTGCACCTCATTTTAGGTGAGCAACTTTGACGGGCATCGTTGGCTTTTGGCTCGACCTTTAGGTCGTGGAAATGATTCCATGTTTAAGACATGAGGAATGGAACTCTATTTGCATTTGATGATTATAATTGGTTAATTGAATACTTGCATGATAGCTTTATACTCTATGTAGTAGAGGTTGTTGTAGCTCATGCATGGCATGGATTTAGTGTTTTAGCATCGTAGAATGCATGATATATGGCATTAGGATAATGCATGGTTTATGAACTTAGTAAACAAAGAGATGAACGGTTACATGTTAGAGACATGTGCATATTGGTAGGGATATACCACCGGACATTGAGAACAACATGATATTGTTGACATTTAGCATTTTGGCTATTGAACATAGTAAACATGACATGACATGTTTTGACATAGTGTGAGGTTAAACATATTGTATTTTCACTTAGGTGAATAACTAGGTTGACATTATGACATAGTGTTAGATCCTTGGATATTGGTTGGCTATTCCATGTTAGAGACATGACGAGCATGACATTGTGGTTGATTATGACTTGTGCCCTGGGATTCTTCCGCGCTTGCTTGTGAGGGTCGCGCCCCACAAGCTGACACTCCGAAGTTGGTCTTTGCGATTGTAGGTCGCCGTGCGATGTAGAGTGGCCGAAATGGATTGCCGTGGGGAAGTCTCATTGTCTACGGGAAGTGTTGACTACCACGGGGCCATTAGGCGGGGCACAGGCCGGGACGTTACCATGTGTAAGTCCCTTGTGGATTGGGTAAAAGCTGAGTAAACTGGACATAGTATATTGGTTGCTGGATGCATATACATGTAGTGTATGGACTTAGTAGTGAGTCGCATATTGTGGCATTACTTAGCTTGACACTATTGGGATGCATTCATTTGTAGTTGGACATATTAGTTAGTCACTACATACATTGGCATCATAGTAGCATTAGGCCTATACTCACATTGGTTAGTATAGTGGCATGAATATACGAGGATAATATGAAAAGAGGTTCTTTTAACCATAATCATGGCATTAATTTGACATGCATGAAATTTGTGTAATTAAATGTTGAGCTTATGACAATAGAGCATATTCATGTTCATGTAGATGATTTATAATCATTTGGAGGCATGATAGTATTAGAACTATCTGTTTAGCTTTTAATGTATTATGCTTTATGTTTCAGCTTATACTATCTTGCCTCAGTTGACCTAGCGGTGTAATTCGCCACTCTCGGCGGCTTACCCACTGGGAACTATTGATAATAGTTCTCACCCCATTGTTGTTGGGTTTTTATTTCAGAGCCTTCCGCAGCAGGAGAGGCTTGGGATCGTGGCGAGGGGTTAGCAGCTAGCTAGAGCCTCTACGGTGTTGTTGTAGGCATACCATGGGTTTCCTTTCATTGTATTTTGAATGAAAGATGTATAGTTTTGTTGGTTGATTGATCTACTAGTTGATAAGATGTATAATTCTATTGTATATCTTGAGATTTTAGTTGTGTGGATTTTGTTTTAGTTGTAGAACTATGTTCTCGCTCTGATCACCTTGTTTAGGATGTATTTCTTATTCTATCGGATTCTTGTTGATGTAGACGCCTTGTGTACACTTTGGGTTGTTTTGAGGTACACGGCGGGTCTGTGCACGTGCCTGGTAGGCCCCTACGAGGGCCCGGGGCGTGACAGAAACGGACTCCGAATAGCGTCGCAATCCATCCTCTCTCCGCCAACAAAACTCAAAAACAATAAAAACACTAAAAATACAATATATATACATATATATATATACACCAATACATATATATACACGTATACAAATACAAATACACAGTAAAGGGAGGGAAACACAGAATTCAAATTCAAAATAAAATTTAAAAAATTCGAATTCTCACATTACTCCCACCATACAAGAAGTTTTGTCCCCGAAACTTACTCACACACCATCCGCGAACAACTGCGGATACCTCTCTCGCATAACCGACTCCAGCTCCCAAGTAGCCTCACGCTCCTCGTGACTCGTCCACTGTACTCTCACATACTGAATGTTCCGGTTCCTCAACTGCTTCACCTCGCGGGCCAAAATCCACGAAGGCACCTCGTCGTAGCTGAGATCCTCCCTCAGCTGAACCGTCGTCGGGCTGATCACGTGAGAAGGGACGGGGATGTACTTCCGAAGCATGGACACATGGAAGACATTGTGCACCCGAGCAAGACTAGGAGGAAGAGCTAACCGATAAGCCACTGGACCCACACGCTCAAGGATCTCGAACGGTCCCATGAAACGCGGACTAAGCTTGCTCCGTAATCCGAACTGCTTGATTCCTCGAGACGGCGACACCTTGAGCAGCACATGCTCACCGACCTGAAACACTAGGTCACGTCGTCGCTGTTCCGCGTAGCTTTTCTGCCGGCTCTGCGCAGTCAGCAGCCGCTGCCTCGCACTGCGAATCCTGGCCTCTGCGTCCTCCAACAGGTCAGGCCCGATCACACGACGCTCACCCACGTCATCCCAACAGATCGGAGATCGACAATGACGTCCATACAAGGCCTCGTACGGTGCCATCCCAATGCTCGCCTGGAAGCTGTTGTTGTAGGCGAACTCCACCAGAGAAAGATACTTGAACCATCCCTCACCATAGTCCAAAACGCATGCCCGGAGCATATCCTCGAGAGTCTGGATGACTCGCTCCGACTGCCCATCACTCTGAGGGTGGTAAGCTGAGCTGAAGTTGAGCTTCGTTCCCAGAGCCTGCTGCAAGCTCCTCCAAAACTGAGAAACGAAGCGAGAATCCCGATCAGAAACGATCGACACTGGCACTCCATGCAGCCTGACGATCTCATCCAAGTAGAGCTGCGCCAGTCGATCCCGAGACCAAGTCGTGTGCACCGGCAGGAAGTGAGCTGCTTTCGTCAATCGGTCCACAATAACCCAGATCGCATCATGACCTCGCTGAGAACGAGGCAACCCGTTGACGAAATCCATGGTGATCTGCTCCCACTTCCATATTGGTACAGGCAACGGTTGAAGCTTCCCTGCTGGTCGCTGATGCTCAGCCTTCACCTGCTGGCAAACCAGACACTGTGCCACATGCTGAGCCACATCCATCTTCATGCCAGGCCACTAGAAACTTTGCTTCAGGTTGTGGTACATCTTCGTCCCTCCAGGATGAACGGTGTATCTCTCGCCTCAAATCCCGATCACTGGGCAAACACCTCCGTCCTCGAAAGCGAAAGAAAACATCGGCGTGAATCGTGAAGTCACATCTCTGCCCTGCTCGGCCTCTGCTCGCACTCTCAGCAAGTGCGGGTCCATCAGCTGTCCACTGAAAATCCGATCTGCTAAGGTGGGCTGAACCACCAAGGTCAACAGCTGCGCGGTAGCTCCAGAAGGTAGAATCTCCAACTCTAGTCGATGAAACTCCTCCACCAAGCGCTCCTGGTCGGTGATCATGAGAGATAGCTCCGCCGAAGGCTGCTTCCGGCTCAAGGCGTCCGCCACAACGTTCGCCTTGCCCGGATGATCCTTGATGGAGATGTCGTAATCCTTCAAAAGCTCAAGCCACCATCTCTGTCTGAGGTTCAGCTCCTTCTGAGTGAAGAGGTACTTCAGACTCTGATGATCTGTGAATATCTCGCAATGCGCTCCGTACAGGTAGTGTCTCCAAAGCTTGAGAGCGAACACCACTACTGCTAGCTCGAGATCGTGCGTTGGATAGTTCTTCTCGTAGTCCTTCAGCTGGCGCGAAGCATACGCGATGACCTTCTCCTGCTGCATGAGCACGCACCCCAATCCTATCCGAGACGCATCGTAGTAGACCACAAAATCCTCACCAGGCTGCGGCAATGCTAAGATAGGGGCACGAGTCAATCTAACCTTCAGCTCCTGGAAGCTCATCTGACAAGCTGGAGTCCACAGAAACTTCTCGCCCTTTCTCGTTAGCTTGCTCAAAGGGGCGGCGATCTTTGAGAAACCCCCAACATATCGCCGATAACAACTCGCCAAGCCGAGGAAGCTCCTAATCTCCATCACAGAAGTCGGGATAGGCCAATCCACCACAGAGTCCACCTTCCTTGGGTCCACCGCAATACCAGACTGCATCACGATGTGACCCAAGAAGGAAACTTCCCGAAGCCAAAACTCACACTTCTTGAGCTTAGCATAAAGCTCATGCTCTCAAAGCGTAAGGAGGACTCGCCGAAGGTGATCCTCATGCTCCACGTCGCTCCTCGAATAGATCAGTATGTCGTCAAAGAAGACCACGACAACTGATCCAAGAACTGCCGGAAAACCCTATTCATCAAATCCATGAAAGCTGCCGGGGCGTTCGTCAAACCAAACAGCATCACCGTGAACTCGTAATGCCCGTAACGAGTCCGGATGCCGTCTTCGCAACGTCCTTGGCCTTGATCCTCAGCTCATGATAACCTGACTGGAAATCAATCTTCGAGAATACCGAGGCTCCCTGAAGCCGGTCGAAGAGATCGTCGATCCGCGGTAGAGGGTACTTAATCTTCACCGTCACCTCGTTGAGCTCGAACTCACAATCTGTGAGACCCCAGATTAGTCTTATATATAGGATATAATAGGGCTAAACTCTCAACCCGGCTTAAGCATTTTCGGCGGTGGCAAGGCGAAGAGGTTGAGAGAGTTAAGCGTGCTAGGACGGGAGTAGTCCTAGGATGGGTGACCCCCTGGGAAGTTGGGGCGTCACACAATCAAATCAACGTAAAAAAAATTCTTGCGAGTCCATCACTCTGGTGCACAGGGTTGCCAATCGCAACAAGCGATAAAATCACCAGTGATGCCAAACACCTGTCTCCAAGTGATCGGACACGCAATCCAAACCAAGATTGCACGAAAGCCGTGACAAAAACCTTGTACGCAAACACATGCACAGAGACCTCGGAGCCAACAACCAGGCTCCCGACAAAAGGTCACCAAGGCACCAAAACTCCCGGCAAAAACCGAGATCACCACACAAAACAAACCTTTTAGCTGTGAAGGAACAGCTACCAAGCTAAAAGGCAACTAGACTGAACCGGGGTCAAACCATCCGCAGTGATGGCAAATCAACTGCGCAAAACCACTCCAGGATTAGCTCAAGGCTCACTACGTGATCAGGGATGACCACCACATAGCTTTCCCACAAGACGACGTAAGGAGATTGTCTTGCAAGATAAAGCACCGACCCAATCCTGAAAGTCCCAAAAGGGATAGGGTATTCCGTCCTAACTTTTGACACTAAGTTGTCTGCAGCCAACGTACTTATCAAAAGAAAAACGACATATCCGAAGATCAAATGCCAACAACAAGTTGGCAACACCACAAAGGTACCAGGCCAACTCAACTCAACTCAAAAGCTGGACCAAATTCACGGAAGAATCACCGAATTAATGGGAAAAAGCAAACTGACCCACAATACAAGGTCTGCCCTGAGCCAACTCCCTAGGAGTCTTCGGCTTCCAACGACAAACCGACGACTACACGCGACGTAGGGTCACCAACCACACGAACCAAAGCGAAGGAAAAACAATTCCCAGCGTCGACTAACCAACGTCAAACGCTGCGAGACCTCCAACAACAACCAGGAAGATCTCACGACAACACGGAAGCCTACAAATACCACCAGAAATCCTATAACACACCAATTTAGGCGTTAGGATAGCCGCATACGATGTAGGCACCAACAAAAACCTGACTCCAAACAGGGTCCACTCAGTCTAGTACACGTCAGTTTGATGCAAGAACTAGATTAAAGGTCGAAAGACCAACACTGACGATTCCACCAGCAAGCCGTCAGAGGGGTAGGCTTCACCGCCCTACCCAACAAAACAGAGAAGGTAACACCAAAGTTGCGGTCGAAACCGCTCAAAGCACCGTCTCCGTAGAGACGCTCGCAGTGGCCCTCGTGCATTACACAGAAAGTGGGTGTAGTACTTCGATTTTGTGGACTTTGAGGGTTTTGGGCTTGAGACATTTCGGGCGCCCGGAACTTGTGAAGTGGACGCCCGAATGTACCGGAGCCAGTGTATATTTCGGACGATCCGGTTGTGGCCGACGGAGATCAGATCTGGGCGCATGATTCGGACGCCCGGATTGAGGATCCGAATTGAGTTGTGACGTGGAGAGCCACGTGTCGCGACGCAGGACACGTGTCGATCGCCGGAGACACGCCGCCCCACCGCCTGCTGACCGCCGACCTACCGCTTAACCGCACGATGACACCTGGACTGCAGGGTTTCCGGACGCCCGGAAGTTAGGAAGTGGGCGCCCGAAAGTGGACTTTTGGCAGCCTATAAATAGGTGAGCCCTGATGGTTTTTAGGCTCATTTCCACTTCGTGATCCCTATTTTTAGAGAGAGAAAGTGGGTTTAGGGCCATGTGTTGGTATTAATTTGTAACCCTGCTTGCTCTCTTCTACTCTACTGATCTGATCTGGTGCCGAGCTGTTATTCTGCTGGAGTTAGCAGTTCCTTGGAGGTTTAGACAGATCGGAGTGCTGCCGGAGTTCGTTATCTTGGAGGATTGGATCTGAGGATACTGTTTTCCCCACCGTGGTTGGATTAGCTCTTCAGGTGGGTTGATGTTTGCCAGATTCAGTGGACTTCCTCCTACGTGTTTTATCTCATGTTAGCATAATATGATATGATGTTGTTTGGATTATGTTAGCATGATGTGGATATTGGATTATGATATTGGGATTATAATAGTATGCCATGCTAAGATTATGTTAGAGATGCCATGTTAGGTTGAGACTGATCTATGTACTGCATGGGCATGTTATGATCTTAGATGTGCTAATGATATATATATGAGCATGCATTTCCTTTGTACCCTTGTTGCATGATTTGGACCTACACCTATCCTGTTGATATTCTTTGTACCGGTTGTTGTACATGTAGTGTAGGTGATCATGTTGTGGCTCGTGCTATGTTATTGTACCTCCTCTTTGTGGTAGAGTTGAGAGCCTCCTCTTGTGATAGAGTTGAGATGGATTGTGAGCACTGGAGCATAGATTGTGCCAAGGGCACGTGATTCTTTGTGAGAGCATTGATTGGGTCACACTTGTTGATTATCCTTTGTGGTGCCGAGGGCACAGTGGATTGGGTCTTACTGGTTGACTATCCTTTGAGGTGCCGAGGGCACATGATCCTTTGTTGACCCAGTCGTGTCGATCATATACCTGCGGGTGCTTGGCGTATACTATGGTTGTACTTTGCTCGGTTGGGTCGCTCCCACGAGTACCACTCTAGAGTTGGCATATTCCGTACAGAGGGATTGTACGAGGAACTAGTAACAGACGGGCTTCCTGTACTAGTTGGGCTCCCTTTTGTGTTGAGCTTGATCAGGCCGCAGGTATCGTATTTGGAGGTATTGTATGGTATTATGGATCGAGCTAGGTACAGACGGGGTTTCCTGTACTAGCCGGTTCGCTGGTATTATTTGTTTGATAGTCCTCATATTCAGTTTATTGGTATTCATACTGACAGTTGAGCTTTGTGCATAGTAGTGGTAGTATATCTCCTACTCTTTTATTGCTCTATACATATCTCTTGAGATTGAGGACTTAGTGGGCAGACCGCTGAGGCTGGTGGCGGTATCCACTGAGGACTACTTGATTGATAGTAGTTCTCACACCCATTGGTGACATCTTTTTGCAGAGTCTTCTTCCCCAGTTGTGCATACTGAGCGCGGAAAGGAGACCGTCGGGTAGAGCTATTCCCCGGATACTTGGCTAGAGGTATACCCCATTTTGATAGATGGTTGAGTCTGTACATACAGTGAGATAGATTGTGATATCAGTGTTGTATATGAGAGTTGTATATGAGAATTATGGATGATGTATGTACAGTGATCTTTTGATATATTTATATAGCAGCTCTGTTGATACCTTTAGCTCTGTGTGATTGTTGATGTTGTTTCGCTTCGTATACGTGGTAGAGATACTGTGTATGCGGCGGATCTGGTCATGCGCCTGGGAAGAGGTAACCCGGGGCGTGACAGATTAAGTTGGGATTAAGTTGGTATCAGAGCTTAGGAATAGGTCATGAGGGCCTAGGAAACCTAAGATAAACAGACCTAAGAATGACGAGAGAGACGTGATTGATCGCGAAAGTCATAGATTTGGTTTTGAATCCTTCCTTGTGTAGGAAGAGTGATTGAGGGATTATGCCTTCTCTTATCGGATGAATTATGTTGGCTGCAGACGACATAATAATCTGAGAAGAAAAGAAGTGTCCTTCTAGACTTTCGCTAGATTGGGTCGTGAGTTGTTTGTGGTCCTAATCGGGTATTCTGTTGCAGGTTATTACTATGCCTCCTCGACGACCATCGACGAGAGCGCATCCGACGCCTTCGGATATACCTGAGCAGACGGGTCCTAGTGAACGGCCCGATCTGCAGGAGCAGCTAGCAGACATAGCTGCAGTTGGAAGGCAGCAGAGTGCCTTGTTGCAGAAGATGTGTGATGCTTTCTCTACGCCTCAAGCTATGGAACCTCAAGCGGCGACTACTCCAACTACATCTCAACCCAGAGAAGGAAGTACTCAGCCTAGTCAAGGGCTTTCTGAAGAGGAGCAGGAGCGGATGGCGGATAGATTGGCTCGCTTCTGTAGGTTTGATCCACCGCGATTCAATGGAAGTAGCATAGAACCGTGGGTGGTAGAAGCCTGGATATGCGAGATGGAGAAGTTGTTTGAGGATCTCTTTGTGCCAGCACGGGAGCAGGTGCATATGGCAGTGCATTGTTTATCTGGTGATGCTCATGTCTGGTGGAGGAGGACCCGTGATCATAGGTCCTTGAATCCTCTACAGATGTCTTGGAGCGAGTTTCGGGGGATTATGTATGGTGCGTATTTTCCCAGCAGTGTGAAGATGAAGATAGAAGAAGACTTGAAGAATTTGAAGCAAGGGAATCGCTCAGTACAGGAGTATGCAAGAGAGTTTACGAGACTACTCAACTGTGTTCCTTCAGCGGCAAGGGAAGAGATACAGAAGGTCTATCTATATGAGAAGGGTTTGAGACCCGAGATCTTTCCATTTGTCCACTCGCAGAGACTTCAGACTTTGGATGCTACTATCGAGCAGTCTCTGTGGGTAGAGCGAGGGGCGTTTGTGACGAGAGGGCAGCATGTGGACCCGGCTCAAGGTCAGGAGAGGAAGCGCCCGGCACCTGATGATGGAGGACAGTCGAGTAGTAGACGCCCACCTAGACCTCCTCAGCAATCACGTTTTCAGAGACGTGGATCTTATAGTCGCCAGCAGTCTGGAAGATATCGCCAGCAGCGACCACAGCAACAGCAGTCAAGAGGATCTCCCCGATGTGTGATTTGTGGAGGACCTCATTTTGCTTATCTTTGTGATCGACGAGAGGGACGATGTTATGAGTGTGGACAGCGAGGACATATGAGAAAGGCTTGTCCCAGATTTGTAGCAGCTCCATCTATGGCGTCTGTGCCTTTTACTCCACCGCTGTATTCTGGAGCCTCCCCAGTATTTTCTCAGGAGCGATCTTCTATGCCGACAGCCGGATCGACGCCAGCCACCGGCGAGCGGACGAGTTTATGCCGCTCAGATTGAGGATTCGGCGATAGCCGATCGGGTGGTGGCAGGTATAGTTTTAATTTGTGGCATTAGATCGCGTACCTTATTTGACACTGGTGCATCGCATTCCTTTGTTAGTAGGACATTTGCATTGCATCATGGTTTAGAGGTAGGGTCGTTACCCCAGGCACAGGAGGTGCGGGTACCTGACCATAATTTGCAAGTAATGCATGGTTGTTTAGGATGTCCTGTGCAAGTTGGACCTTGGATCATGCCTGCCGATTTATTGGTATTGAGACAGTTGCAAGATTTTGATGTAATCCTAGGCATGGATTGGTTATCTCGATATTATGCTATAATCGATTGTGGATCTAAGACGGTGACCTTTTGTGAGCCTGGGCAGGAGAAGTTCATTTATAAAGGTTGTAAGAGTTCACTGTTCGCAGTGACGATTTCTTCTGCTAAGGCTAGACAGATGTTGAGTAGTGGTTGTATGGCCTATTTTGGAACAGTGATTGAGGTGCCCACTGTTGTACCAGGACTCGAGGATATTCCTATTGTCTGTGAGTTTCCAGACGTATTTCCTTCTGAGTTATCCTCGATGCCTCCTGATAGGGAGATTGAATTCGTGATTGATGTGGTACCAGGAACCGCGCCAATCTCGAAGACACCCTATAGAATGGCACCAGCTGAGTTAAGAGAGTTGAAGGCGCAACTGCAGGATCTTATGGATAAAGGTTTTATCAGACCAAGTGTGTCGCCTTGGGGAGCGCCTGTGTTGTTTGTAAAGAAGAAGGATGGTTCACTTAGGTTGTGTGTGGATTATCGGGAATTGAACAAAGTGACCATCAAGAATAGATACCCCCTCCCACGTATCGATGATCTGTTCGATCAATTGCAGGGAGCGTGTGTCTTTTCTAAGATTGATCTTCAGTCTGGTTACCACCAGTTGAAGGTGAAGGCCGAGGATATTTCTAAGACCGCTTTTAGAACTCGGTATGGGCATTATGAGTTCACAGTCATGCCGTTTGGGTTGACTAATACCCCTGCTGCATTTATGGATATGATGAACCGAGTCTTTAAGTCTTTCTTGGACAAGTTCGTGGTAGTCTTTATTGATGATATTCTGATTTACTCCCGTGATGATGCGGAGCATGAGGAGCATCTGAGCTTAGTGCTACAACTCTTGCGAGAAAAGAAGTTGTATGCAAAGCTGAAGAAGTGTGAGTTTTGGTTGAGTGAGGTTGCCTTTTTAGGCCACGTGATTTCAGCTTCGGGAGTTGCTGTTGACCCTAAGAAGATTGAGGCGATTCGTGATTGGCCTAGACCGACGACCATTTCTGAAGTGCGAAGTTTTCTTGGTCTAGCCGGATATTATCGACGATTCGTGGAGAGTTTTGCGAAACTCTCTACGCCACTTACTCGGTTAACCAGGAAAGGAATTAAGTATGTTTGGAGTGATGAGTGCCAAGAATGCTTTGATGAGCTTAAGCAGAGATTGATGACAGCCCCTATTCTTGCGCTGCCAGTGATGGGCGAAGGATTTGTGATATATAGTGATGCTTCGCATAGTGGCTTGGGTTGCGTGTTGATGCAACATGGTAAAGTGATTGCATATGCTTCAAGACAACTAAAGGAATATGAGAAGAACTACCCCACTCATGATCTGGAGTTGGCGGCGGTAGTCTTTGCTCTGAAGCTATGGCGCCACTATCTCTATGGCGAACATTGTGAAGTGTATACAGATCATAAGAGTCTTAAGTATCTGTTTACACAGAAAGAGTTGAATCTACGGCAACGGAGATGGTTGGAATTATTGAAGGATTATGACATTTCTATATTATACCATCCCGGTAAGGCTAACGTTGTCGCCGATGCTTTGAGTAGGAAGGCTGTGGCAACTTTGAGTATGTGTATTACTCAACAGCCTGTCCTAGTGGAGGAGATGCGGAGGTTGTCCCTTGAAGTGGTTACTTCTGGGATGACGATGAGACTGATGACGCTGATCATACAGCCCACTCTGTTAGATAGGATTCGAGAGAAACAGAGTGTTGATCCTTATCTGATGAAAATTCGAGATCAACTGAGGAGTGGTGATCTTGAAGACTTTACTTGTGATGATTCTGGAGTTCTTCGTTATAGAGGACGACTGTGTGTACCTGCAGATCAGGAGATTCGAGAGGAGATACTAAAGGAAGCACATTATTCTCCTTATTCTGTACATCCTGGAGGGACAAAGATGTATCAGGATCTGAAGACTCACTTTTGGTGGAATGGTATGAAGCGGGATATTGGTAGAGCGGTAGCTCAATGTTTGACATGTCAGCAAGTGAAGGCTGAACATCGAGTACCGGCTGGTAAACTACAGAGTCTTCCAATACCTGAGTGGAAGTGGGATCATATTACGATGGATTTCATCGTAGGATTGCCGAGGACTTCGAGCGGCTGTGATTCTATTTGGGTGATTGTTGATAGGCTGACGAAGTCTGCTCATTTTCTGCCTATGCAGATTACTTGGTCACGTGAGCGACTTGCGCAGCTCTATATGGATGAGATATTGAGATTGCATGGAGTGCCAATCTCAATTGTATCTGATAGAGACCCAAGGTTTGTTTCTCATTTCTGGAAGAGTTTACAAACAGCTTTGGGGACTCAGCTTCGATTCAGTACTGCATTTCATTCCCAGACTGATGGTCAGTCCGAGCGCACTATACAGACACTCGAGGATATGTTGAGAGCTTGTGTCTTGGATTTTGATGGAGGTTGGGATCGACATCTGAGATTGGTAGAGTTTGCGTACAACAGTAGCTATCAAGCGAGCATTAAGATGGCTCCGTTTGAAGCATTGTATGGACGCAAATGTCGATCACCTCTGTATTGGGATGATGTTGGTGAAAGGAAGACGTTGGGACCAGACCTTTTGCTTGAAGCCGAAGAGAAAGTTAAGTTGATACGACGGCATATTGAGACGGCTCAGAGTAGGCAAAAGAGTTATTCTGATACTCGGAGGCGAGATCTAGAGTTTCATGTTGGTGATCATGTTTTCTTGAAGGTCTCACCATCGAAGGGCATACGGAGATTTGGGATTCGCGGAAAGCTTAGTCCGCGATTTATTGGTCCTTTTGAGGTTTTAGAGAGAGTTGGACCCGTGGCATATCGGTTAGCCCTTCCGCCTCGACTTGCAGGAGTGCACGATGTCTTCCATGTATCTGTTCTGAGGAGATACATGCATGATCCTTCCCATGTGAAAGACTTTTCCCCACTGGAGCTTACCGAGGATTTGCAGTACGAGGAGCGACCGATACAAATTCTTGCTCGTGAGACGAGGGAATTGCGTAATCGGGTCATACCTTACGTCAAGGTACAGTAGGATTTTCATGATGATAGAGAGGCGACATGGGAGTTGGAGACTGTTATGTTGAGATCTTATCCCCACCTGTTTACATCTTGAGGTAAGTACTTTGCTTTAGTTTCGAGTACGAAACTATTTTAAGGAGGGGAGAATGTAGTACTTCGATTTTGTGGACTTTGAGGGTTTCGGGCTTGAGACATTTCGGGCGCCCGGAACTTGTGAAGTGGACGCCCGAATGTACCGGAGCCAGTGTATATTTCGGACGATCCGGTTGTGGTCGACGGAGATCGGATCTGGGCGCATGATTCGGACGCCCGGATTGAGGATCCGAATTGAGTTGTGACGTGGAGAGCCACGTGTCGCGACGCAGGACACGTGTCGATCGCCGGAGACACGCCGCCCCACCGCCTGCTGACCGCCGACCGACCGCTTGACCGCACGATGACACCTGGACTGCAGGGTTTCCGGACGCCCGGAAGTTAGGAAGTGGGCGCCCGAAAGTGGACTTTTGGCAGCCTATAAATAGGTGAGCCCTGATGGTTTTTAGGCTCATTTCCACTTCGTGATCCCTGTTTTTAGAGAGAGAAAGTGGGTTTAGGGCCATGTGTTGGCATTAGTTTGTAACCCTGCTTGCTCTCTTCTACTCTGCTGATCTGATCTGGTGCCGAGCTGTTATTCTGCTGGAGTTAGCAGTTCCTTGGAGGTTTAGACAGATCGGAGTGCTGCCGGAGTTCGTTATCTTGGAGGATTGGATCTGAGGATACTGTTTTCCCCACCGTGGTTGGATTAGCTCTTCAGGTGGGTTGATGTTTGCCAGATTCAGTGGACTTCCTCCTACGTGTTTTATCTCATGTTAGCATAATATGATATGATGTTGTTTGAATTATGTTAGCATGATGTGGATATTGGATTATGATATTGGGATTATAATAGTATGTCATGCTAAGATTATGTTAGAGATGCCATGTTAGGTTGAGACTGATCTATGTACTGCATGGGCATGTTATGATCTTAGATGTGCTAATGATATATATATGAGCATGCATTTCCTTTGTACCCTTGTTGCATGATTTGGACCTACACCTATCCTGTTGATATTCTTTGTACCGGTTGTTGTACATGTAGTGTAGGTGATCATGTTGTGGCTCGTGCTATGTTATTGTACCTCCTCTTTGTGGTAGAGTTGAGAGCCTCCTCTTGTGATAGAGTTGAGATGGATTGTGAGCACTGGAGCATAGATTGTGCCAAGGGCACGTGATTCTTTGTGAGAGCATTGATTGGGTCACACTTGTTGATTATCCTTTGTGGTGCCGAGGGCACAGTGGATTGGGTCTTACTGGTTGACTATCCTTTGAGGTGCCGAGGGCACATGATCCTTTGTTGACCCAGTCGTGTCGATCATATACCTGCGGGTGCTTGGCGTATACTATGGTTGTACTTTGCTCGGTTGGGTCGCTCCCACGAGTACCACTCTAGAGTTGGCATATTCCGTACAGAGGGATTGTACGAGGAACTAGTAACAGACGGGCTTCCTGTACTAGTTGGGCTCCCTTTTGTGTTGAGCTTGATCAGGCCGCAGGTATCGTATTTGGAGGTATTGTATGGTATTATGGATCGAGCTAGGTACAGACGGGGTTTCCTGTACTAGCCGGTTCGCTGGTATTATTTGTTTGATAGTCCTCATATTCAGTTTATTGGTATTCATACTGACAGTTGAGCTTTGTGCATAGTAGTGGTAGTATATCTCCTACTCTTTTATTGCTCTATACATATCTCTTGAGATTGAGGACTTAGTGGGCAGACCGCTGAGGCTGGTGGCGGTACCCACTGAGGACTACTTGATTGATAGTAGTTCTCACACCCATTGGTGACATCTTTTTGCAGAGTCTTCTTCCCCAGTTGTGCATACTGAGCGCGGAAAGGAGACCGTCGGGTAGAGCTATTCCCCGGATACTTGGCTAGAGGTATACCCCATTTTGATAGATGGTTGAGTCTGTACATACAGTGATATAGATTGTGATATCAGTGTTGTATATGAGAGTTGTATATGAGAATTATGGATGATGTATGTACAGTGATCTTTTGATATATTTATATAGCAGCTCTGTTGATACCTTTAGCTCTGTGTGATTGTTGATGTTGTTTCGCTTCGTATACGTGGTAGAGATACTGTGTATGCGGCGGATCTGGTCATGCGCCTGGGAAGAGGTAACCCGGGGCGTGACAGTGGGGCCAGGGCAAGAATAGCCCAAACGACAACACAGATCCACCAAGTGACGCCACCTAGCCCGATAGGGCCACCACCTGCCAACGAGTGATTACACAAAGGGGAAAACACACCCTGCCACTTGGTATATGCCTGGTATTCCACCACCACTTCTAATAGAAGCACGAGTCTGTGAACAAGGGCGGATCGACCCTCAGGAAATCCGCCAATCGCGCTCGGATGTGGCCACCACCCCCAATCACGGGGTCGGCGTCCACACGCGGAACAGCCGACGTTGTCGCTGTCGTCGTCGCGGTCGTGGCCACAAGCGGCGTGGGTGCCACAGTTGGGTCTGCAGTCCTCGGGGCACTCGGCGGAGGAGGAGGAGGGGCTGGAGCGGCAGTCGCCGTAGCCTGCTGCTGCAAAAACTGCCGGAACATGCCGGAGAGGGTCGTCAGCTGACCCCTCGCCTCGGCCTCAAGCAACAAGGTACTGTCAACAATAAGCTGCTCGCCTCCTGCCGGTTCCTCGCTCGAACCAGCCGCAGTAACCCGAGTCTGAACACCTACAGACGGCTCCGCAGGCACACGACCACCACCACGACCAGGACGGGGAGGTCTACCACGACCACAAGCCATCTGCAAAACACAAAAACCTGTGCAAGAGAAAGGGGTCGGCAACACCCACAAAACACAAGCCGAAGACAAACCCCTCGAACTCGCGCACCTATTCATCTTAGGTCTTCCTATGGGTCAACCTAATTAATGGTTCAGTTACAAATTTATGAATGAATGAGTGTTTGTACCCTTTACTCTCTGATACCATCTCAATCTGTCACGCTCCGGACTAGTTTTAGAAGCGGAAATACGTGCCAATTTTTTTTTTTTTTAAAGCCTAGCCCGCGCCACATACAGACCCGCCACAAATACAGGGTCCACTGTACACACGGACAGAGCCTCCCCTGTATTTGCACGGCGTACACAACATACAAACAGGATCACAACCACCATTCATTCATCACACAATCACAACAACACAATAGGATTCATACAGCTACCAGTCCTTAAACCTGTATGAATCTAAACAAGTCCTTAGGCGAAGGATGATGCGATGCACAAACCATAGATCATTCTATAAAACTGCTCCTTACCCAGAAGCTTTATTTTGAAACCCTAATCTCAATCATTTAAAGATCATTTGAAAACCGTTCCCCACACGAGAACTCTCTTTTGAAATTCCAAAAGTCGATCGATCAGAAATTTATTTGAAAACTGTTTCCCACACGGAAACTTTTATTTGAAAATCGCTACCACGAGGGGTAGAAATCCAAGATACACCATAATAAGCCATAAACCAGAATAGGGATCTAGTAGGCAAAGTCATCCATAATGTTTAAGCATGCAATCAACACATAAAAACTGTACCAAATCCGAAACATGCTAGACAAACAACCAAAGTGTAACTGAACCACATCCACAACTAACTGGTAAAGGGATAAAGGCGATAACCAAATCTGGAGAGAGAAGCCTCACAGGTCGGGACCTCTAGTACCACTAATTAGGCGTGCCTCGCTGCGTCCCGACTCTCACCACCCTGCTCACCTGAAAACAACAACGATGGTGGGGGGTGAGGACATGTAAACATGTCTCCCCTCCCAGTGGGTACAGCAAGCCGACGAAGGCGAGGTGTACACACCGGCACGATGGTCAACAAATAGATAGATAAGGTAAACAATAGCACAAATAAGTATCAGGCTGACATACAACTGAACAACTATGCTACTGTAAGAAAGGTAATCATATGCATCAACGGAGATAGCCAGAAAGTATACCCAATCCATAGCCACCGGGACGGATCCCTGGCACTGTCACAACCTGCTCAACTCTCGGCACAAAAACCTGCAAAACGCACTGCGTCGAGGCTCACGGGTCGACTTATACGCGCGACCCTTTTCCAGAAAAGATGCCCCAGACGGTGGATCAGACTGCTGGCATACGTGAGGTGCTAGAAGAGCTGTGACGATCGATGCGTATGCTCAATCCACAGAACGGCAACGAGCCGTGAAGCAACTGATAAGCCAATATACGGGGATCGCTCGAAACAACAGGCTATCAACACCGACCAACGAGGTCGTCTCAATAATCATGCAACCAACAACTACTCTACTAAGGTAAGCACACACACAAGTAGAGTCAACCGGAGTCAAGTGAACTAATAACGAAATGCAAGAGAAGGGATAGAAAGGTATCACCGTAGTCCACTGAACCAACTCCGGATCGAAGTACCCACCTGTCGAAACGATAGAGCCTAACACCGATAGCTCTCGGGAACCACGACAGGACCCACGAAAGACTCACAGGGTCAAGGTCCACCAAGTCGACACTAAACACAAAGCGCTCACAACTCGAAACCGACGGATTGTCCGGAAAACCCACCGGGACGATCCCGAAACCACACTAAGCCCCACAGGGGTACCAACAACCAAACCAGGTCCTCCGCTGTCCCCAAACACCAAACAGGGTGACAGGACAGCGAGCACAAGCTCGGGGTGCCACGAACACAAACGCACCCGAAACGGCTTCCCGGGTTTCCGAAAAATGTTGATTTGGCACCGGAATCCTTCGTCACTCATCCGCTGTCCTCGCAACTTCGGGACAGCGATGAGGAACAGCCAACAAGGCTAAACGACGAAGCCAAGTCACTCGCGAAACCAGCAAGTGAGTCGCACGACTAAAAACACGCGTTTCGCCGACTATTTCATCGAAAAACGCATCAGAAATAAATCTGGATCACCGCGAAGGGCGAAGGGGTTGGACAACCAGTCCACAGGGCCTCAAGGGTCATGCCCTTGCTGCCCGCAGCATCGTAACGCTGCCACAATCACCAAAGACCCATAACAAGCAACATTCACACATAAAGAGGCAATAAAGAAGGCCGTTTGAGCACTCCGTTCGTCCGCACGACCTTCCGCAAGCACCAGCGGAAATGTAACGATGTAACGGAGGCTGTGCTCACAGCCCCACTGCAACAGGACTAGTCGCTGGCTCAAACAACCCATAAAAACAGCGTCTACATGCGATAACAATGCCCGACATAGGCCGAACAGGGAAACGGCTTGCCAAAACAGCAAAACAAGGTGAGCATGGTGATCAGCACATCGCCGCGATCATCGTGCTTACCTTTCCGAGCTTCGGGAGGCAACAGAGGGCTCCTGGACAAGCATGCGACCCAAACCAGCCAAAACATCACCCTGGCCGGAGCAACAAGCTCCGGCCGGCTGTCGGCCGACATGCAAGGCGCGCGGCGGCCAGGGTCGGATTCGGGGGAGGTGAGGAAGGGGATGCTCACCTCAACCGGCGGCAGGAAGCGGCGGCGGCGGCGCGGGGAGAGAGAGGGCTCTCAGGTGGCTAGGGCACGGCTGCGCCGGCAACAAACGACGGCGCCGGCGGTCGGGTTGGCGAGCACCGGCAAGAGGGGCCCGCCGGACCTTGGATGGCCGGTGACCGCGATAAGAAAAATCGACGGCGGCGGCGGCGCAAGGCGCTCGGCCGCGGCTGCCCTAGCAGCCCAAGCTGAGCCCGCGGCGGCTGCGGCGGCGCATCGGCGGCACGGGGGCGGCCGGGGAGGAAGGCGACGGTGCCGGAGGTCCTCCCGGAGCTAGGCGGAGGGTGCTGCGCCGGCGGGAGGCGGCGGTGGCTCGGGTCCAACAACCTCGGCCCGCAGCTGCCCTAGCAACAGCTTGCAGCAGCTCGGCGGCGCTCGGCGGCGGCTCCCGGCGGCGGGGCAGGTCGCCGGCAGCTGTGCCACCTCAGGGGAACGTCGGGCGTGGGTTCACCCTAGGTGCACACTGCAGGGAAGAAGAAGAAGGAAGAAGAAGGAGAGAGAAGAAGAAAAGAGAGAGAAGGGTTTGCCGGAGCTCCCCGCCGGCCAGGGGAGGTCGGCGGCGCTCGGGGAGAGGGCAGGGGAGCTGAGGAGGTGGGTGGCACACTGCTGGGAGCTGAGGGAGAAGAGAAGGAATAATGGTTCTCTCTCTCTCTCTCCACTCACACACACACAACACATATAAACACATGCACAATTACAAATAAACCCCTCAAACAACAGAAATAACCCCCGAGTCCCTCACAGGATGTACAAAATGCCCAGACACCCCTCCACACTCGATCTCACGCAAAACGGTGCGTGAAACATGGTCCAATTCGCGAAACGATTAAAATGCAAAACGACCTCTCAGTGAAGATCTCGTGATATCTCACGATCCAACTATTGCATGTCAAAACGGATCACGCCATCGCGTTCAGCACTGCCGAGACATCGAATCTACCATTTTTGGATTGTCAGAAACGGACTCCGAATAGCATCACAATCCATCCTCTCTCCGCCAACAAAACTCAAAAACAATAAAAACACTAAAAATACAATATATATACATATATATACACGTATACAAATACAAATACACAGTAAAGGGAGGAAAACACAGAATTCAAATTCAAAATAAAATTTTAAAAATTTGAATTCTCACACTATATCTCTTGTAGTTGCTTGTATGTTTGTTTACAGGTTAGCTATCGCTTCGTATACATAGAAAAATCTATGTATACGGCGGATCTGTTGGCGAGCCCGGGGAAACGAGTAATCCGGGGCGTGACAGATTAAGTTGGTATCAGAGCTTAGGAATAGGTCGTTGGGACTTAGTAAACCCTAGGCTTTGGCAGACCCTAGGAATACAAGACGTGAGAGACGTGACTTGCTGCGAAATTCATCGATTTGACTGTTGAACTCATCCTTAAGTGGAGGGAGTGATCGAAGGCGTGTGTCCTTTCCTGTCGCGAACTTGCGTTGGCTGCAGACGACGTTAAGCAGCGAGGGAAAAGAGGCGACCTTCTAGACTTTCGCTTGATCGGGTCTTGAGTTGTTTGTGGTTGCTGACTGATCTGTGTGTTGCGCAGGTGAGCATGACGCCTCCCCGACACCGAGGTCGACCCCCGACGCGGGCTACCCCTGTGCCATCTGAGGTGCCAGAGCAGGCGAGACCTAGTGCACCCTCTAATTTGAGTGAGCAGTTGACTGCGCTAGCCGAGTCAGCTAGGCAGCAGGGTGCACTATTGCGGAGGATGTGTGATACCTTTACTCACACGTCGAGTGCAGCACCTAGAGCGACGGAGTCGCAGAAGCCACCTCCTGCTATTCTAGTGGATGTTCCAGCTGCAGCCGTACCCCCAGCAGCGGCAGTTCTGGCCGCACCGGCTGGCGACACTTCACGGTCAGGTGGACAGATGTCAGAGGCCGAGCATGAGCGGATGACTGAGAGACTGGTTCGTTTTTGCCTGTTTGATCCACCTCGTTTTGATGGTAGCCACACCGAGCCATGGGTGGTGGAGGCCTGGGTAGGCGAGATGGAGAAGTTATTCGAGAATCTCTTCATACCAGAGCGGGAGCAGGTTCACTTGGCGGTTCACTGCTTGACGGGTGATGCACGCATCTGGTGGACGAGGACGAGATCGAGCAGATCGCTGGATGCGCTGCGGTTGAGTTGGGCCGAGTTCTGCGGGATGCTGTATGGGTCCTATTTCCCTAACAGCGTGAAGCAGAAACTCGAGGAGGATCTAAAAAATTTACTCCAGGGTGATCGCACAGTGCAGGAGTATACCCGAGAGTTTACCAGACTCCTGAACTGTGTTTCTTTTGCAGCGAGAGATGAGGCTCACAAAGTTTACTTGTTCGAGCGAGGATTGAAACAAGAGATCTTTGTTCTAGTGCAGGCGCAGAGGTTGCAGACCTTGGATGCGTCGATCGAGCAGGCGCTATGGGTGGAGCGAGGAGCCTTGACGGCGAGCGAGCGGGCGGCCACACTAAGTCAGGGTTTGGATAGGAAACGCCCGGCTCTGGAGGACGGAGGACAGACCAGCGGCAGACGCCCGCCGCGACCTCCACGATCACGTTCCCAAGGTCGTGGGTTTACGGGGCGACAGAGGTCTGGTGGATCCCGTCAGCAGGGACGGCAGCAGAGGGGAGCACCGAGATGTGTCATCTGCGGATGACCACATTGGCCTAGGCAGTGCGTGTCACGCCCCGTCGGGCCTTTAACACCAACTAGGTGGAAAGGATAACCGCACAAGCGCATGCCCCAGACCCGCCGAACGGATAGAGCCTCTTCTACCCGCCCAAGGCGTCACAACACAAGCTTATCCACAATGTTCCAACTAGGAACGGAGTACAAGAGTTGCACAAGGAAAGCATCAACATAAAGAAGTCCTACTTCTATTACATCACATTGCACATTTATACATGCCCAAAATTTTCTTTTCTTTCTTTTCATTCCATACACCATGTTCCAAAACTATAGAATACATAAGTTTCATACATGTAATGGAAATCTCCTATACTATCAAAGTCCAAGACTAGGGGTACAACTCTATGTATCACCAAAATGGAAGGGCCGCTATCTAGAGAGCCAAACCCTTGCCTCGCTCCGCCGCCTCACTCGCGGAAGGACCTGGAAAATGTGGGGTGAGAACTATAAACATAGTTCCCAGTGGGTAAGGCCACCCAAGAGAGAAGCTCGACCCACCAGGTCCAAAGAAACACCATATACATAAGTTAGATCACAAATAACTATGCAACACTTATTTACATGCTTGTAAATAAACATAAAGGATGCAACCAAATGAAATGTAAATTATCATTCTCTCCTAGGTTCATCCTATATTTCACATTGACTAAGTTCAATTACTTGTCATTTACTTATGGTTTCGGAATCGCCGTCTCACCATAAGGGTTCCAACATTCAAGGAGTGAACTCGTCACCTCCTAGTTCGAGTAGCGAACTCGTCGCATACTCGGGATAGCAAAATCGTCGCATACCCCATCTCAACACCGCCATCACATGGCATGGGTAGCGAACTCGTCGCATACCCGGGATAGCAACCTCGTCGCACATCCCATCTCAACACCGCCAACTCATGGCGTGGTAGCGAAATCGTCGCATACCCGGGATAGCAAAATCGTCGCACATCCCGTGTCAACACCGCCAACTCATGGCATGGTAGCGAAATCGTCGTCTACTCGGGATAGCAAAATCGTCGCACATCCCGTTTCAATACCGCCAACTCATGGCATGGTAGCGAAATCGTCGCCTACCCGGGATAGAGAAATCGTCGCACATCCCGTTTCAACACCGCCAACTCATGGCATGGTAGCGAAATCGTCGCCTACCCGGGATAGCAAAATCGTCGCACATCCCGTTGTTCACATTTTTCACTTGCCAACCTAAGTCTCATGACCTTAGGTTCAAGTCACTAAGTCTCACCTATATTCAATGACACTAGGTTTACTTTCTCATTCTCAACCTAGGTTCCATGACTCTAGGTTCCAATCTCATGTCCAACCTATGTTCAATAACACTAGGTTCCATTCTCACATGTTCCAACCTATGTTCAATAACACTAGGTTCTATTCTCACATGTTCCAACCTATGTTCAATAACACTAGGTTCTATTCTCACATGTTCCAACCTATGTTCAATAACACTAGGTTCCAATCATACATGCAACCATGCAACAAGTATAGATAATTGAATTATACTTGAATTCTATATCATGCAATAGGAGCTCATTGCTCTACCTATCATGATTTTACCTTTGCCAACATGCAAGTTCTAGGGTTCACAACACATACCATTTTATCTTTAAATGGATATTTACCCTAGACATGGAAGTGACCTAATCACTTCGGTAAACACAAACCCACCTTAAGAGCTTCCAAATTCTTGTATTCTTCAAGCCCCTAAGTGTCCAAGCCTTGAGTTCTTGCTTCAACCCAAGCTTCTACAAGAAAACGGTTTGTTACTCGTTACGAACCCATAATTCAACTCAATACTTGAAATCAAGTGTTCTAACATGATTTCCTATGCCTCAATTGCAATTCCCGAAGGTCCAAATATTTTTAGAACCTCCCATGGCAAAAACCCTCATTTAACCTAGGTTTCACATGCATGCATGTAGAACCTCAAAATTTCTTGGCCAATCTCCACATTTTGTGTTTTAGATTGCCTAGGGTTCCCAAAAACCTCATTTCAAAGGATTAAATCTAAGGTTTGAACCCAAAACGCGAGGGACTAACCTTAATCACGAGTTCCCCAAGCTTCTTCTTGCACCAAGAAGCTTATTTTCTCCTTTAGAAGCCTTTTCCAAGATCAATCCACCATTTTCTCCAAGTTTCGGAGAGATCTCTAGAGAGAGAAAGTGAAGGAGATGGAGAGGAGAAGTAGAGAGGAAGACAATGAGAAGGGGAGAAGGTCTCAGCCCTTCATACACCCCCAATACATGTGAAAAGACTGTTTTGCCCCTCTCCACAAACAACACAAACAACCAGTCAAAACTGGAGTTTCGTAACACTGTATACCGGTATGTGCATTGCATACCGGTATACGGGTGCTATTCCGGTATACCCCGGAGTATTCCGCAGAACCCGAGAGCTGGGTTCTCGGTTTCAACCATGGCATTCCGGTATACCATCATCACATACCGGTACTAATCACTTCAGTACCGGTATGGAGGTCCACATACAGGAATCCAGTGCAGACTTCACAAGTTTAGCAGTTTTAACTTTTCGAAGTCCGTTTTCGCGCCTCATTTGCGCCGAAAACACTTCTCACAAGTCCCAAACTTGGCTGAAGCCTCACATATAGCCTCTCTTGCTATTTTTCCATCGGAACTCCACAATTTGTAGAAGTTTGGTACGATGCACTGAAATTCAGTGTACTACAGTGCGAGTAGCGAGAGGGCCGGTGTTTTGGGTGTGGTCAGTCCGGACATCTGCGGGCAGCTTGTCCCCGAGCAGCGTCGCCTATACCATCGATCGCATCGGCACCCCCAGTTTATCCGCAGGCCTATGAAGCTCCACCGACTCATAGCCAAATGGATCGGACTTCTGTACAACGCCCTGGTGAGCGGCGACAGCAGGCGCAGAGCGGCAGAGTCTTTGCGGCTCAACTGGAGGACTCCACGACGGCTGATCATGTGGTGGCAGGTATCATTTTAATTTCTGGCATTAGAGCTCGTGCATTATTTGATACCGGCGCGTCACATTCTTTTGTTAGTCGAGCTTTTGCATCATTGCATGGGCTAGTGTTAGGGCCGTTACCTTGTGCACGAGAGGTGCAGATTCCCGAGCACGTGTTGCTTGTGGAGGAGTGTTGTCGAGCTTGCCCAGTGCAGCTTGGACCTTAGGTGATGCTCGCAGACCTGTCGGTCTTGGGGCGATTGCAGAATTTTGATGTGGTGCTCGGCATGGATTGGCTGGCCCGCTACTTCGCGACGATCGACTGCGGCGAGAGGACCGTGACGTTTCGCGAGCCAGGCCAGGAGGAGTACGTGTATCGAGGCTGCATGAGCACTCTCCTCCTCAGAATTCTAGGTTCTCATCTCCTGGAGTTTCAGTGACAGTTCCTAGTCATGCAATTGAGTTCTTTTGTAAGCCTTTCCAGCTCTCTCTTTTTCTTGTGAGAAAGTTTTTCCAGTGAGTTGGAAAGTCAGCCAACTGGGGAATTCCAGCTCGCACCCACTCAGGCCCGCCCTGCGAGGCCTGAGTGAGCTCAGCGGTCAGCCCCTGACGTTAGGGGGTCTTCCGCTTTTGCCAGATCTATAGAGATATTACGAGTCCTCCGTCCCAGATTCCCTCGCCGCGGCCATCTGGTTCACGTTCGCGATGTGGATTTCGTCGGCACGAGCGAGACAGATGATGAGTCGAGGATGTACTGCATTTCTGGCGACTGTTGTTGAGGTATCTGCAGTGGCACCGGAGCTCGAGGGCATCTCTGTAGTCCGCGAGTTCCCGGACGTGTTTCCCCCGGAGTTGACTACGATGCCACCAGACAGGGAGGTCGAGTTTGTGATTGACGTAGTCCCAGGAACTGCGCCAATCTCAAAGACACCCTACCGAATGGCACCGGCTGAGCTAAGGCGCAGCTTCAGGATTTGATGGATAAGGGATTTGTGAGACGCAGTGTATCGCCTTGGGGAGCGCCAGTGTTATTCGTGAAGAAGAAGGATGGTTCACTTAGACTTTGTGTGGATTATCGAGAGTTGAATAAAGTGATCACCATCAAGAACAGGTATCCTTTGCCGCGCATTGATGATCTG
The DNA here is from genome assembly GCA_016920855.1 of Puya raimondii. NCBI lineage: Eukaryota > Viridiplantae > Streptophyta > Magnoliopsida > Poales > Bromeliaceae > Puya > Puya raimondii. Next base: position 48,921,059 of record JABWPP010000049.1, read on the forward strand.
TTTGATCAGCTGCAAGGATCTTGTGTCTTCTAGAAGATTGATTTGCAGTCCGGTTACCACCAATTGAAGGTGAAGGCCGAGGATATTCCTAAGACGGCTTTTAGGACCCGGTACGAGCATTATGAGTTTACGGTGATGCCGTTTGGATTGACTAATGCCCCTGCCGCGTTTATGGATTTGATGAATCGAGTGTTTAAGCCGTTCTTGGACCGGTTTGTGGTGGTGTTTATTGATGATATCCTGATCTACTCTCGGAGTGATGCGGAGCATGAGGAGCACTTGAGGATAGTGCTGCAACTTCTGAGGGAGAAGAAGTTGTATGCCAAGTTGAAGAAGTGCGAGTTCTGGCTTCGAGAGGTAGCTTTCTTGGGCCATGTGATATCAGCCACTGGAGTGGCCGTGGACCCGCAGAAGATTGAGACTGTGCGGGATTTGCCCAGACCGACGACGGTTACCGAGGTGAGGAGTTTTCTCGGGTTGGCTGGATATTACCGCCGAATTGTGGAAGGCTTTGCGAAGTGTAAAATAGGGGTAGCCCTAGGATCTATCTAGAGTATATCAATCACCTAGAGGGGGGTGAATAGGTGTATAAACAAAAATCACAAATCTCAATGCGATAAAGTAATGCGGAAAATAAAATCAGCACACCGAAATTTACGTGGGAAACTCCACCTTGGAGAAAAACCCACGGGACCAACACGCGAAAAAACAATCCACTAAGAGTAAAGAATTACAAGGTGATTACCGACTCCACGGACTTAACCTCTCCCTTCTCTTCAACGGATCACGCGCACCAACAGGTTGTCCACGCCCCACGTCCGAATCCACGAATGCCACGCCTCGAATCCACGAGACGCCCAACTTCGAATCCACGAAGCCTTCAACACGTCGAATCCACGACGCCCACTCGAATCCACGAGCGCACTCCGTCCGGAGCAAGAACAATAAAATTGGTGATGGTTTATTGCTTAGAATATCATGAGAAATCTGTGGGAATAATCTCTAAGCAATCCTCAAATTGATTCTAAAAGAATATTAGAAATTAGGGCACCATGAATCAATTTGAGAGAACCTTGATGTAGAAGATGAGAAAAACGGTTACCTACAAGCTTCTAGGGTTTCTAAAAGATAATCTATGCTTCACCACGTTTTAGAGACACCCCCTCATCATATTTATAGGTTAGAAGCAATCCGAAATAGATTAGGATTAAAAAACAGTTTTTAGAAAGGTTTGGAAACAAACCGATTTCGACTAGGATTGAAAAACTGATTTTAGAAAGGTTTGGAACCAAATTAGGATTGCAAAGATATTTTAAGGAATCTACCATCTTATTTACATGTTTGGGAGACATTAGAATCAAAGTAGGATAGAAAAAATAACTTTCCAAAACTTCGCAACGGGTCGGGGTCCGGACCGCGGGTATGGGGTCCGGACCTTGACACTCTCCAAGCATTTCATTGTCCGGACCTCAGCTATCAGGGTTCGGACCCGGTCTGCGAAACAGCCTGGGGTCCGGACCTCAGCCCTCAGGGTCCGACCTCCGCCCTCAGGGTCCGGACCTCAGCCCTCAGGGTCCGGACCTCCGCCCTCAGGGTCCGGACCTCATCCTCAGGGTCCGGACCCTCCCTGCGTTACAGCCAGGGAGGCGTACGGGTTCCGGACCTCATCCTCAGGGTCCGGACCTCGGAAGTTGAAAAACTCATTTTTTATATTTTAAAACAATTTTAATCCATTCTAAAGTCTTCCAAACACTTGTAAATGTTTATAAATCATCATCAAGATTATTTAAACTTACCAAGCATCGTGAATTCAAACGGTGAGTCTTCGAGTCTTCAATCTTCGTCTTTTCTTCTTTGAACCTTCAAGACTCCGACTCACTTCACGAAATATGCCAATATAAAATCCGTAACAATCTCCCCCTTTGGCAATTTCGTGACAAAACTCAAAATTACATAAAACACTCACGATGCTTATCTCTCCAAAAATTGAAATTCATTGCCATCACCAAAACAATGAACTTCTCGCGTGAAAGATCCAAATAAAATTCAAAATTACAATTTTATAACTCCTAAACACAAACTCTATAACTTAGACAAACATGGAGTCTTGAAGTCTTGAAAGATCTGCAAAAAATTTACATTCTCCACGAACAAAGTTAGTAGAAATATATATCTAAATCTCTCCCCCTTTGTTCATGCAATCTCTCCCCCTATGTTTATGCGTCTAAGTCATCATTACCTCTCTCCCCCTTTTTGTCAAAAATTGCCAAAAGAAAACACCCAAAAATAGAGAGAGTTGAAAGAAAATAAAACACAAGTTCAAAATATTTTTCATTTTTGAAACCACTTGTGATAAAAACGTCAAACATTGTTAGTGCATGAGGAGTATAAATTCACATTGACTTCTTTCAATCCCTATTAATTTCATAAGAATTAAGAACTTTACTACACAATCATCATAATGTAGATAAAATATTATCCGATTTCTTAATTCATATAAACTTCAAAAATAAGTCATCAAAAATAATCTAAAGGCTCGAAAGCTATCAAGATGTAAACGGATTATGAAGATGACTTAAGGGATTCATCAAAGAGACAGAAATTTATTGCATAAACATTCAAATTTGAGATAAACTTTAATTACAAGGGGTGGCTCTTTGAGCATCTTACTTGTATGTGGACCACCTTATAACTCCGAAAAATAAAATTTGTGATATTTTCCTTTTGCATCATTTTGCACTTATATATATTTTTCGGATATGCAATACAATTCTCATGTGGTAGCTGCACACACTAACCGGACGACCGGGGTGGTAGCTCTTTCCTCCATGTGGTGGTAGTTTTCACACTCCTTTAAGGATGCAACTCTTTCCACATCTTTCAAAGCATATGAGCATTTTATTTTATATCATAATAACTCCCCCTCGCTTATGCAATCTCTTAGTTGAAAGAACATGTGACAAATTTTAGTCCATAAGAGAATGACTATTCATCAAATTCAACACACACAACCGAGATAGGTTAAGCTTCTAGAGATTACACATGATTGCCTAAATTTGATGAATATAAGTATTAAGAATTCTCATAATAAATTATCTTCAAATATAATGAAAATAAAGTAAAACCGATAATTAATATGAGATTAATTAAGAGTGAATGAAAGTGAACATATTGATATTCAATGCACTATTTAATGTTCTAATCATTCAAAGAATCTAAAAATCGTAACAATGAAAGCACCAAAATGTGTAATGCAATAAACAAGAGATATGCAATAGAAACCGATCAATGCACTACACAAAATCAAAACAAATTAAGGTTTAAGACAAGGAAAGATATCACCTTTTCGAACCCAAACTTGTCGGATTGTTGGTTGTCTTGGTTTGTTGACGTTGGGCACGGTTTGTTTTGACTTTTGATCAACCGTGGGTCTTACCACCGCATTCCGCTTTGGAGTATTTAAGTGTTGTGGCTTTGACTTTCGGTTGACCTTGGGTACTCGACCTTTTTGATGTTGCTTTTGAAACCGTGGGGGTTGTCGAGTGATGGAAGATGCCAATAGATGCTTAGAAGATGCCACTTGAGTTTTCTTTTTATGGCATGTCTTCTTGATATGTCCTTTCTTTCCGCATCTATGACATACTTTCTCTTTTACACTTGTTGAGACTTTGGGAATAGAATTTTTTATCTTCTCAACAAAGGTCCGCTCATATCCAAGTCCAAGTTTGCTTGTTTGACCCAATCCGAGCATATCATCAAGTTTCTTTGATCCGGAGGAGAATTTTTGTATGTCGGACTTGAGTTGATGGACTTGTTTGGTCAAAACTTGGTTGGATGTGTGAACTTCTTTGTATTGTAGTTCTAGAAAGCCAACCTTTTCTTGATGCGATTTGATCAATATCTCCGCTTGGTCTAGCTTCTCTTGGAGGATCTTATTGTTAGTCAACATATGTTCCCTTTCCTCCGCAAGAGCTTTATTTGAAGTACTCAATGTCTTTTTGTCATCCTCAAGCTCCAAAAGTCGGTTCCTCAACTTCTTGTTGTGCTTAGCCATCTTCTTCGATTCTATTAGTAGTTGATTGTACGCCTCGGCTAAGTCATCATCATCCGACTCCCCCTCACTTGTGCCATTGTCGCTCGATGTATCATGCACAGAGGAAGAATCAAAGGGGTTAGAAATAATAGATGATAAACAAAAAGTAGAAGGAGAAGGAGAAACTGTGAAGAAAAGACAATTGCATCATTGGTTTCTTCTTCACTAGAACTTGAATCATTGGAACTAGAATCATCCCAAGTTCTAGCTTGTAAGGCCTTCTTATTGTAGGATTTCTTAGAGGGACAATCCGTGGCGATATGGCCATAGCCTCGGCATTTGTAACACCGGATTTCCCCTACAAACTCATCATTTTCTTTAGAAGACTTTCCAAGCTTCTTCTCTTTAGAGGATTTAGAATGTGACGATCCGTTAGAAGAAGGCTTTCGGTTGGAGGATGAAGCTTGAATGTTTTGGTTCTTCCTAAACTTCTGACGAAACTTCTTAGTAAGAAGTGCCATTTGACGTTCAAACTTTTCAAGAGAAACTTCATCGTCGGATTCGGTATCCTCGTCTTCCTCCTTTGTTGAATTAAGCGCAACACCTGTACTTTTAGAGAAAGACTTGGAAGAAGATTGATTAGTAAGAAAAGTCATTTCATAAGTTTGTAAGGCGCCTACTAATTCTTCTACTTTCATCTCGTCCGGATGTTTTATAGTCTCAATGGCCGCAACCTTCGGACGAAATCTTTCGGGAAGAGTTCTCAAAATTTTTCTTACAACTTTAGATTCCGAGATTTTCTCTCCCAAATTTGCGCATGTATTGACTATGTCTTGAAGACGAGTATAGTACTCAGTAAAGGTGTCACGCCCCGGGCTAGTTTAAATGCGGAAAACGGGTAAAATTTTTTTGAAAGTCTAGCCCGCGCAGTGAGCAGACCCGCCACAAATACAGGCACCTCTGTCTACACGGACATAGTCTCCCCTGTATTTGCACGGCGTACCAACAACATACAACAGGATCACAATCACATTTACATTCACGATAATCCATACAATACAACATAGGATACATTTGCATTCAGCTATCCCTACATGCTTCTAAGCACTCCTTAAGCGAAGGATGATGCAATGCACAGTACAACAAGCATCCTATTAAAAGTGCTTCCCACTCGAAAGCTTTATTTTTAAACTCTAATAAGCATTAGAAGAAATCCAAGAAAACCTTTTAAAACTGTTCCCACACGGAACTTCCTTTTTGAAAACCAACTACCACGATGGGTAGACACCCACACGATAAAACACAAGTCAAATGCTGATAATAGAAGCTGAAACCCAATCTCATGCATAATAAGTCATCATCTCATACAAGTTATAAGCATTCAATATTGATCATCCAACTGAACCATTTATATATCTATCCGACTACTAATGCAGATAAGGAAAACATAACCAGGGTGATGACCGCTAATGCAGTCTAGCTAGATCGTCCTCGCATCGAACCACGAACTGGCTCCTCGCCCGATCCACCTGAAAAACAGGGAGTGAGAAACCAAAACGAGGTTTCTCAGTGGGTACAACTGAGCCACAGGGGCATGTCGTAATCACTGAGAAACAAAGGATATATAATAACAATATAATCAGAGATCTACAGTAGCTGTGTCAGTATGAACAGAATAAATAATCAAAACGCTACTGTACAGGAAAAACTAAGCTGTATATGCATCAATGGAAAGAAAACTCCAAATACCCAATCAGTATCCCACCATATTGGTCCGCAAACCTCAGGTGCATTCGTCACTCCTCCGCACTCCTCCGCATTCGATCCATTCATGCGCCCGCAGGTCGACCTATCCGGATAGTACACCTCTGATCGGTGGCCAAACCGATCGGTGTCATGAATAAATGCCGTGCCGTGACTGGTCATGCAATATGCTCAATAACAACTCGGCAAGAAGCTGATACCTGGCCGAAGCCACAGGCGAAAGGAACGCCTCATCCTGATCAAACGGATCAAATCGAAGTCGGCAAGAAGCCGATACCTGGCCGAAGCCACAGGCGAAAGGAACGCCTCATCCAGATCAAACAGATCAAATCCAAACCGGCGAAAGGCCGGTACCTGGCCGAAGCCACAACAGATCGAAACACACGACAAGAGAGTCGATGTGCTGCCTGGACAAGAAGTCCACAAATCATCACTGCACAATCCTGCTCTACATGTCCATGACCGCAAATATACTATGCAAGTAAGGTAAGTATGAACGAATGCTGTAAAGAAGGAATCGACATGTAGAGCTATATCAAAGAAGGGACAGGGAATAGTGATACCGACTACTCCGTAGGCTCACCCACCTGTCGTAATAGCGTCGGGAACCTGGACGCGAAGCAGATCAACCGGACCTACGATAGGTCCACGAGTCAGAGACATGTCCCAAGGGACTCTACAAATGCATCTCACACAAATCCCCAAAACCCGAGACTCGGTTTCCAAACCGATCTCCGTAAATCACCGGAACTCCCGAAATCGCATCGGGACGTCCCCGGGACACACGAATAGTCCCGAAATGTACCGACTCGATCCACGAGTCAACCGCTGCCCCAAAACACTTCCATTTGGGTGTCTTGGCAGCGAACACAAGATCAAACGTCGAAACGATTATCGTCGGACAATCGTTCCGATCCGGGTTCCCGTAAGTGTCGATTTCGACACCGGAACCCACTGCCGCTCACCGGGCATCTCCGAATACACGAGACAGCCGAGACAACCAGCCTACAAGGCTCAGCGGCAGCCCACAAGTCACACACATTGCGTCGGAAGTTTCCGAGCCGAAAACCACGTTTCGCCGACGAATTTCGTCGGGAAACGCATAAGAAATAGATCTTCAATTTCCGCGAAAGACAACGGACATTGGACAATCAATCCAGAGGTCACCCAAGTCTACAATTACTGTCCACAGGACCCACCCGATGCATAATTGCATAAAAGTCCTCATACCTCCATAAGATCATATTATTTTATGTGATTTATTGGACATTATGGGTCGTTACGACAATCAGAGGGTCTTCGGGGTCAGCCGAGACACGTACTGATAGGTCTCAACATGCCGGAGGCCGTGCTCATGATTCGGAGCACAGTCGGGCACTGTGGAGCACGCGGGGTGCGACGCGAACTTCAGCAATTTATGCGCACCGTACGCTGATTTCGCTTATTCAGCAGATCCGGGCGGCGTTGTCCAGAATGGAGGTGAGCATCGCGTTCGGTACTGTCAGATGATCGCCGCGCTCACCTCTGGAGGCATCGGAACAGCCTCCGGGTCATCGGAACATTAATCCGAACCCGAAACAGTGTGCAGACAGCATTCAAAAAGGCTTACCGGGCAGGGGGAGCTAGGGCACGGCCGGCGGCGGTTCTCCGGCGGACTCACCGGCGGCAAGGGGTTGCTGCCGGTCAGGGGAGGTCGGCGCGTGCGGTGGCCGACGGAGGGAGGCGGCCAGAGGCGGCGGCGGTGATGCCCTAGCTCGGTTTTTACTCCAGGCCGAGCCTTCGCTTCCCGGCGATCGGCGGCTCCGGCGAAGGTCCCGTCGGCAGACGACGGATGCGGAAGGGCCAAGGAGGTCGGTGCTCCGGTTAGTCGACGACGGAGGGCGGCGGTGGCGGCGCTAGCACAAACCGAGCCCGCACGGTTTTAGGGTTCGGGTTCTAACGGTCCAGCGGCCACGGCGGCGGCCGAGGTACTCCGAGGCGACGTCGGCGGGTTGCCTGAGGCCGGAGGAGAGCGGCCTGACAGATCCTGGGAGGCGGCAACGCGGGGAGATGGGACCACGCGGTTCTGGCCAGATCTGCACCAGATCTGGTGCAGACTGCTTCCGGCGGCCGTGGCGGCGCGCAGGGACGGCGGCGGCGGCAGCAGGGGTTGGCCGGAGCAAGGGGCGCCGTAGGGATGAAGCCCGTTGCTTGGTTTCCCCCCTCGGGTTGGTCCCTGGCAGAGATGGAGAGGGAGAGGACAAGGATGGTGGTGATGCCGGGGTTGCACCCACTGCCGGCCGGGCACAGGGTCGCCGGCGACGACGGCAGTCGCGCGCAGAGGGAGGAGTAGGAGGTGGGGATGTCGGCTGGGTGGCTGTGGAGGGAGAAAGTGACCTAGGGTTAGGGTTTGTGTGGAGGAAACCCTAAAACCACCTATATATAAGTTGCCAATTTGCAACTTAGCCCACCAACACAGACTATTATCCGTTGAGTCCCCCGGCAGCGCGTGTATTTTGCGCATAGGTACTTCCCGGTCCAATGTCGTGCAATTTGGTACATAAAATATCAGTAATTTCCTTAAAATACCAACAACGACTTTTTGACCCTTCCTCGGAAAACGTGCTACATCTTACGATCCGTCCGTCAGATTTCCGAACGGATTGCGCCAGCGCGATGAGCACTGCCGAGGCATCAAACTCACGATTTTGTTTCGTTCGATTTGATTGCCGATTCGCAGATCAATAGACCCCTTTACCGTTCACATTTTTAATTACAATTTGGTCCCTCAACCACCAAGTTGGCTTTTCTCGAAAACCGTGCGTCAGATCCAAATTTCGTCAGTGCTATCAAGTCCAGAATAATCGGACAGTCGGAAACGAGCTATTGGACCACTATGAACGGAGTCCGATTCATTCCGAAAGCCATCTCTAATCATCGGCTTATCCGGAAAACCAGAGTTACTATTCACTTAAGTGAATATTAAAAATCGCGTAACTCTTCCATTTCAACTCGTTTTCACCTGGAACTTGACGAGTGACTATGTAATTAAAATACACACAGAAACATCATCAACAGAGAGTTAAATTGCATAGTAAAATTCTTGGTCTTTACATCATTCCCCCCTTAAAAGAAGTTTCGTCCCCGAAACTTGAATACATTTACCCCTCAAGTAAATGTGGATAACGTTCCCGCATAATCGATTCAAGCTCCCATAACGCTTCGCGCTCCTCATGATTAGCCTATTGAACTTTAACATACGGAATACTCTGGTTCCGCAGTTGTTTCTCCTCACGTGCCAATATCCGCGTCGGAGCCTCATCATAAGTCAGATCCTCCCGCAGCTGGATAGTCGTCAGACTGATGACGTGGGACGGATCCGAAACATACTTCCGAAGCATGGACACGTGGAAGACATCGTGTACTTGGGCGAGACTCGGAGGTAGAACCAACCGGTACGCCACCGGACCAACGCGCTCCCAGATCTCAAACGGTCCCACAAATCTCGGGCTAAGCTTGCCCCTCAAACCGAACCGTTTGATCCCTCTGGACGGTGAAACCTTGAGCAGAACATGCTCGCCAACCTGAAACTTCAGGTCACAACGCCGATGGTCCGTATAACTCTTTTGCCGATTCTGTACAGTCAATAATCGCTCTCTAGCGATGCAAAATTTTTGTCTCTGCATCTACCACCAAGTCCGGTCCGATCATCTGGCGTTCTCCGATGTCGTCCAAACTGATAGGGGACCGACATCGACGCCCATATAAAGTCTCATACGGTGTCATCCCAATGCTCGCCTGATGACTGTTGTTATAGGCGAAGTCCACCAGTGACAGGTACTTGAACCACCCATCACTATAATCCAGGACGCATGCACGTAGCATATCCTCAAGAGTCTGAATAACTCGCTCAGACTGTTCGTCGCTCTGGGGATGAAAAGCCGTACTGGAGTTCAGCTTCGTACCCAAAGCTTGCTGTACACTCTTCCAAATCTGGTCCACGTAGTAGTAACTAACTCAACTACGTCAAAGGTTCATGTAGGAAAATTTCGGGACAATACCATAAGTCTGGAGTAAGTTTTCGGAGTCCGAAACGACGCACTCCAATTTGCCAACAACATCAACCTGCTCACAACGAGTGAAGCCATATCGTTGTCCCAAAACCTGCGTTAATAACGTTCGACTTGGAGACTACAGTCTCCCACCAGTTTGAGATACAAACGGATCAAAGTCAAACCCTTAGCTTCAAAAAAAAAAAAACCCACTAGCGGTATTACGACATTCCTTGGTCCAAGACCAAACCATGCGCCTAGACCAAAAGGTCTGAGGCTACCTCAATCAGTTGAGCTCGACAAGTGAGCCAGCTACAGGTACATGTGGTTCGACATGAAGGTCCACAGTGTCCGCAATAGGGTTGCGAATCGCTACTTATAATCAAAACCATCAGTGATGCTCAACATCTGTTTCCACGAAACCCGGTCGCAGTTTTAAAAGGTTTTCTTGGATTTCTTCTAATGCTTATTAGAGTTTAAAAATAAAGCTTTCGAGTGGGAAGCACTTTTAATAGGATGCTTGTTGTACTGTGCATTGCATCATCCTTCGCTTAAGGAGTGCTTAGAAGCATGTAGGGATAGCTGAATGCAAATGTATCCTATGTTGTATTGTATGGATTATCGTGAATGTAAATGTGATTGTGATCCTGTTGTATGTTGTTGGTACGCCGTGCAAATACAGGGGAGACTATGTCCGTGTAGACAGAGGTGCCTGTATTTGTGGCGGGTCTGCTCACTGCGCGGGCTAGACTTTCAAAAAAATTTTACCCGTTTTCCGTATTTAAACTAGCCCGGGGCGTGACAGATTAAGATGGTATCAGAGATCTACAGTAGCTGTGTCAGTATGAACAGAATAAATAATCAAAACGCTACTGTACAGGAAAAACTAAGCTGTATATGCATCAATGGAAAGAAAACTCCAAATACCCAATCAGTATCCCACCATATTGGTCCGCAAACCTCAGGTGCATTCGTCACTCCTCCGCACTCCTCCGCATTCGATCCATTCATGCGCCCGCAGGTCGACCTATCCGGATAGTACACCTCTGATCGGTGGCCAAACCGATCGGTGTCATGAATAAATGCCGTGCCGTGACTGGTCATGCAATATGCTCAATAACAACTCGGCAAGAAGCCGATACCTGGCCGAAGCCACAGGCGAAAGGAACGCCTCATCCTGATCAAACGGATCAAATCGAAGTCGGCAAGAAGCCGATACCTGGCCGAAGCCACAGGCGAAAGGAACGCCTCATCCAGATCAAACAGATCAAATCCAAACCGGCGAAAGGCCGGTACCTGGCCGAAGCCACAACAGATCGAAACACACGACAAGAGAGTCGATGTGCTGCCTGGACAAGAAGTCCACAAATCATCACTGCACAATCCTGCTCTACATGTCCATGACCGCAAATATACTATGCAAGTAAGGTAAGTATGAACGAATGCTGTAAAGAAGGAATCGACATGTAGAGCTATATCAAAGAAGGGACAGGGAATAGTGATACCGACTACTCCGTAGGCTCACCCACCTGTCGTAATAGCGTCGGGAACCTGGACGCGAAGCAGATCAACCGGACCTACGATAGGTCCACGAGTCAGAGACATGTCCCAAGGGACTCTACAAATGCATCTCACACAAATCCCCAAAACCCGAGACTCGGTTTCCAAACCGATCTCCGTAAATCACCGGAACTCCCGAAATCGCATCGGGACGTCCCCGGGACACACGAATAGTCCCGAAATGTACCGACTCGATCCACGAGTCAACCGCTGCCCCAAAACACTTCCATTTGGGTGTCTTGGCAGCGAACACAAGATCAAACGTCGAAACGATTATCGTCGGACAATCGTTCCGATCCGGGTTCCCGTAAGTGTCGATTTCGACACCGGAACCCACTGCCGCTCACCGGGCATCTCCGAATACACGAGACAGCCGAGACAACCAGCCTACAAGGCTCAGCGGCAGCCCACAAGTCACACACATTGCGTCGGAAGTTTCCGAGCCGAAAACCACGTTTCGCCGACGAATTTCGTCGGGAAACGCATAAGAAATAGATCTTCAATTTCCGCGAAAGACAACGGACATTGGACAATCAGTCCAGAGGTCACCCAAGTCTACAATTACTGTCCACAGGACCCACCCGATGCATAATTGCATAAAAGTCCTCATACCTCCATAAGATCATATTATTTTATGTGATTTATTGGACATTATGGGTCGTTACGACAATCAGAGGGTCTTCGGGGTCAGCCGAGACACGTACTGATAGGTCTCAACATGCCGGAGGCCGTGCTCATGATTCGGAGCACAGTCGGGCACTGTGGAGCACGCGGGTGCGACGCGAACTTCAGCAATTTATGCGCACCGTACGCTGATTTCGCTTATTCAGCAGATCCGGGCGGCGTTGTCCAGAATGGAGGTGAGCATCGCGTTCGGTACTGTCAGATGATCGCCGCGCTCACCTCTGGAGGCATCGGAACAGCCTCCGGGTCATCGGAACATTAATCCGAACCCGAAACAGTGTGCAGACAGCATTCAAAAAGGCTTACCGGGCAGGGGGAGCTAGGGCACGGCCGGCGGCGGTTCTCCGGCGGACTCACCGGCGGCAAGGGGTTGCTGCCGGTCAGGGGAGGTCGGCGCGTGCGGTGGCCGACGGAGGGAGGCGGCCAGAGGCGGCGGCGGTGATGCCCTAGCTCGGTTTTTTACTCCAGGCCGAGCCTTCGCTTCCCGGCGATCGGCGGCTCCGGCGAAGGTCCCGTCGGCAGACGACGGATGCGGAAGGGCCAAGGAGGTCGGTGCTCCGGTTAGTCGACGACGGAGGGCGGCGGTGGCGGCGCTAGCACAAACCGAGCCCGCACGGTTTTAGGGTTCGGGTTCTAACGGTCCAGCGGCCACGGCGGCGGCCGAGGTACTCCGAGGCGACGTCGGCGGGTTGCCTGAGGCCGGAGGAGAGCGGCCTGACAGATCCTGGGAGGCGGCAACGCGGGGAGATGGGACCACGCGGTTCTGGCCAGATCTGCACCAGATCTGGTGCAGACTGCTTCCGGCGGCCGTGGCGGCGCGCGCGCAGGGACGGCGGCGGCGGCAGCAGGGGTTGGCCGGAGCAAGGGGCGCCGTAGGGATGAAGCCCGTTGCTTGGTTTCCCCCCTCGGGTTGGTCCCTGGCAGAGATGGAGAGGGAGAGGACAAGGATGGTGGTGATGCCGGGGTTGCACCCACTGCCGGCCGGGCACAGGGTCGCCGGCGACGGCAGTCGCGCGCGCAGAGGGGAGGAGTAGGAGGTGGGGATGTCGGCTGGGTGGCTGTGGAGGGAGGAAGTGGCCTAGGGTTAGGGTTTGTGTAGAGGAAACCCTAAAACCACCTATATACAAGTTGCCAATTTGCAACTTAGCCCACCAACACAGACTATTATCCGTTGAGTCCCCGGCAGCGCGTGTATTTTGCGCATAGGTACTTCCCGGTCCAATGTCGTGCAATTTGGTACATAAAATATCAGTAATTTCCTTAAAATACCAACAACGACTTTTTGACCCTTCCTCGGAAAACGTGCTACATCTTACGATCCGTCCGTCAGATTTCCGAACGGATTGCGCCAGCGCGATGAGCACTGCCGAGGCATCAAACTCACGATTTTGTTTCGTTCGATTTGATTGCCGATTCGCAGATCAATAGACCCCTTTACCGTTCACATTTTTAATTACAATTTGGTCCCTCAACCACCAAGTTGGCTTTTCTCGGAAACCGTGCGTCAGATCCAAATTTCGTCAGTGCTATCGAGTCCAGAATAATCGGACAGTCGGAAACGAGCTATTGGACCACTATGAACGGAGTCCGATTCATTCCGAAAGCCATCTCTAATCATCGGCTTATCCGGAAAACCAGAGTTACTATTCACTTAAGTGAATATTAAAAATCGCGTAACTCTTCCATTTCAACTCGTTTTCACCTGGAACTTGACGAGTGACTATGTAATTAAAATACACACAGAAACATCATCAACAGAGAGTTAAATTGCATAGTAAAATTCTCGGTCTTTACAAAAGGTCTCATGATCGTCCATGGAAATTGAATCAAATTTACTTGTAAGCATTTGAAGTTTTTGGACCTTTACCAAGCTAGTTCCCTCATGCGTAATTTGGAGAGTATCCCAAATCTCCTTAGCCGTTTCACACGCCGAGATGCGTGAAAACTCGGTTTGAGATAAAGAATTAAATAAGGCATTAATTCCCCTACCGTTGTAAGAAGATAAATCAATCTCTTCCCTACTCCATTTATTTCGAAGTTTAGGGACGCTAACATTATCGACGATTTGAGTGGGATGAGTCCATCCAAATTCTATAGATTGCCACACTCGTTCATCAATGGCTATTAGAAAAGCTCTCATGCGAACTTTCCAATAAGCATTGCTCGTGCCATCAAAGAACGGAGGTCGATTAATGTTACCACCTTCACCCATTATGAAAGATAAAGTCTAGATCCCGCTCTGATACCAATTGTAAAATAGGGGGTAGCCCTAGGATCTATCTAGAGTATATCAATCACCTAGAGGGGGGTGAATAGGTGTATAAACAAAAATCACAAATCTCAATGCGATAAAGTAATGCGGAAAATAAAATCAGCACACCGAGATTTACGTGGGAAACTCCACCTTGGAGAAAAACCCACGGGACCAACACGCGAAAAAATAATCCACTAAGAGTAAAGAATTACAAGGTGATTACCGACTCCACGGACTTAACCTCTCCCTTCTCTTCAACGGATCACGCGCACCAACGGGTTGTCCACGCCCCACGTCCGAATCCACGAACGCCACGCCTCGAATCCACGAGACGCCCAACTTCGAATCCACGAAGCCTTCAACACGTCGAATCCACGACGCCCACTCGAATCCACGAGCGCACTCCGTCCGGAGCAAGAACAATAAAATTGGTGATGGTTTATTGCTTAGAATATCATGAGAAATCTGTGGAAATAATCTCTAAGCAATCCTCAAATTGATTCTAAAAGAATATTAGAAATTAGGGCACCATGAATCAATTTGAGAGAAGCTTGATGTAGAAGATGAGAAAAACGGTTACCTACAAGCTTCTAGGGTTTCTAAAAGATAATCTATGCTTCACCACGTTTTAGAGACACCCCCTCATCATATTTATAGGTTAGAAGCAATCCGAAATAGATTAGGATTAAAAAACAGTTTTTAGAAAGGTTTGGAAACAAACCGATTTCGACTAGGATTGAAAAACTGATTTTAGAAAGGTTTGGAACCAAATTAGGATTGCAAAGATATTTTAAGGAATCTACCATCTTATTTACATGTTTGGGAGACATTAGAATCAAAGTAGGATAGAAAAAATAACTTTCCAAAACTTCGCAACGGGTCGGGGTCCGGACCGCGGGTATGGGGTCCGGACCTTGACACTCTCCAAGCGTTTCATTGTCCGGACCTCAGCCATCAGGGTCCGGACCCGGTCTGCGAAACAGCCTGGGGTCCGGACCTCAGCCCTCAGGGTCCGGACCTCCGCCCTCAGGGTCCGGACCTCATCCTCAGCGTCCGGACCCTCCATGCGTGACAGCCAGGGAGGCATACGGGTTCCGGACCTCATCCTCAGGGTCCGGACCTCGGAAGTTGAAAAACTCATTTTTTATATTTTAAAACAATTTTAATCCATTCTAAAGTCTTCCAAACACTTGTAAATGTTTATAAATCATCATTAAGATTATTTAAACTTACCAAGCATCGTGAATTCAAACGGTGAGTCTTCGAGTCTTCAATCTTCGTCTTTTCTTCTTTGAACCTTCAAGACTCCGACTCACTTCACGAAATATGCCAATATAAAATCCGTAACACGAAGCTCTCCACACCCCTCACTCGTCTGACGAAGAAGGGGATTAGATTTGTTTGGAGTGCTGAGTGCCAGCGTAGCTTTGAGGAGTTGAAGTAGAGACTGATGTCTGCTCCCATCCTTACCCTTCCAGTTATGGGGGAAGGATTCGTGATTTATAGTGATGCATCACACAGTGGCTTGGGATGTGTGTTGATGCAGCATGGTAGGGTAATTGCCTATGCCTCCCGGCAATTGAAGGATTATGAGAAGAATTACCCTACACATAATTTGGAGCTGGCAGCTGTAGTGTTTGAACTGAAGTTGTGGCGGCACTACTTGTATGGTGAGCACTGTGAAATTTTCACGGACCATAAAAGTCTCAAGTATCTGTTCACTCAGAAGGAATTGAACCTGAGGCAACGCCGGTGGTTAGAATTGTTGAAGGATTATGATATTACCATCTAGTATCACCCCGGCAAGGCGAATGTAGTGGCAGATGCGTTGAGCAGGAGGTCAGTGCAGAGCCTTAGTATGATGATCACTCAGCAGGCGCCGTTACTTGAGGAGTTGAGGCGGCTTGGGCTTGAGGTGGTATCCCCTGGGGTTACTGCAAAACTTATGTCTTTGGTTTTGCAACCCACTCTGTTGGATAGGATTCGAGAGAAACAGAGTGTGGACCCCTTTTTGATGAGGATTCGAGACCAGGTTGCCAGCGGGCAAACAGGAAATTTTTGTGTTGACAGTTCGGGAGTACTACGGTACATGGACCGACTGTGTGTGCTTATGGATTCTGAGATCCGAGAGGAGATTTTGAGAGAGGCTCATTACTCGCCTTATACGGTTCACCCCGGTGGAACCAAGATGTATAAGGACTTGAAGGCACACTACTGGTGGAATGGAATGAAGCGGCATATTGGGAGATATGTAGCTCAGTGTTTGACTTGTCAACAGGTAAAGGCGGAGCACCGAGTACCTGTTGGCAAGCTTCAGAGTCTCCCAATACCCGAGTGGAAGTGGGACCAGATCGCCATGGACTTTGTCGTGGGATTACCGAGGACAGGCTGGTTTCGACGCCATTTGGGTGATAGTGGACAGACTGACCAAATCTGCCCACTTCTTACCAGTGCAGACTACTTGGTCAAGGGATAGACTCGCTCAGTTATATTTGGACGAGATAGTGAGGTTGCATGGAGTGCCTACCTCGATTGTGTCGGATCGAGACACACGGTTCGTCTCGCAGTTTTGGAGGAGTCTTCAGACAGCACTGGGTACTCAGCTTCGGTTTAGCACGGCTTTTCATCCACAGACCGATGGTCAGTCTGACCGGACCATTCAGACTTTGGAGAAGATGTTGAGAGCATGTGTCCTAGACTTTGGTGGAGGGTGGCATCGAGACTTAGGACTGGTTGAGTTTGCGTACAACAATAGTTATCAAGCGAGCATCCAGATGGCTCCGTTTGAGGCATTGTATGGACGCAAGTGTCGTTCGCCCTTACATTGGAGCGATGTGGGTGAGAGGAAGACTTTGGGTCCTGACATCCTGTTGGAAGCGGAAGAAAAGGTCAAGATGGTTCGACGACGTCTTGAGACCGCCCAGAGTCGACATAGGAGCTATGCGGATACTAGGAGACGAGACTTGGAGTTCCAGATTGGAGATCATGTGTTTCTGAAAGTCTCGCCGTCCAGAGGAATTCGCCGTTTTGGAGTTCGTGGGAAGCTCAGTCCACGGTTTGTTGGCCCGTTCGAGGTGTTAGAGCGAGTGGGGCCGGTAGCTTATAGGATTGCCCTTCCACCGCGACTTTCTGGAGTCCACGATGCGTTTCATGTCTCGGCCCTGAGGAGATATGTGTTCGATCCCTCCCACGTGATTGACTTCACCCCACTTGAGTTGGCTGAGGACCTGCGGTACGAGGAGCGACCGGTGCAGATTCTTGCTCGTGAGACGGAAAAATTGCGCAACCGAGTCATACTGTACGTGAAAGTGCAGTGGACTAATCACGAGGAGCGTGAGGCGACTTGGGAGCCGGAGACGGTGATGCGGGAATCCTATCCCTACCTTTTCGAGCTGCCTTCTTGAGGTATGAGTTTAAGTTTCGAGGACGAAACTTTCCGTAGGGGGGAAGGATGTAGTACCCCTAGGGCCTAACTGACGGAATGACTGCAGTATCCTAAACTGTTCGACACTTCCGGAGAAGGTCGAAACAAGTCGGAGTCGTTTCGGCGCCAAATAAACGCGAAAACGGACTCGGAGCACCGAAGTAAGCCAAAACTGGAGTTTTGGGCGTTTACAATTTTAGGGCGCCCGGAAGTCGTGTTTTGGGCGCCCAGATGTTGAGTGCTCGTTTTCTGAAACAGCTAAGTCATTTCGGATCCAGGATCGGGCGCCCGAAAAGTGAGTCCGGAAATCTACCTCGTGAGTATCGATCCGTTTGACACGTGTGGGCTGGTAGGTGAGTTCCGCCGGACCAAGTTAGGGCACACCGGACCGCGGGCGGAGAGTCCGAAGTTCTGGACTTGTGCAGACTGAAGAACCGGGCGCCCACTTCTTGGGCTTCGGGCGCCCGAATGTGGGGTTTTCTGCTGAGGACAGGTTAGCAGCATGTTTGTTCTTGAGGTCCATTTTACCCTAACCTTTGGTCTATAAAAGTTGTGGACGACCTCCCATGAGGCTTTTTTTCTCCCTTCTTCATGGTGAACCCTGGATTTTGCTTGGAACCCTCCAATTCCTCCCAAATTCCACCTTTTTCCATTGAAGGCCTTGGATCCCTGCAGAACAGCAACGTCGACCTGTAGTGTTTCTGCTCGTGTGCAGTGTGAGAGTGTCCAAATCCCACAAAACTTGATTTGCTTGATAGAGGACTTGTAGAGGAAGACGTGGAATCCTTCCAATCACAATTTGGACAGGTATGTATGCTACAGTTGCTGTTTTACTGGACCCCTTGTGTTCTTGAGCTGAAACTTGGGTTTTTCTTTGATCTTTTGGATCCAAATCTCTTGGGAGCTGGAATTTCGAAGTGAAGATTGGTCCTTCCTCATTCCACTACAACAATATAGGTGTACACCAGCAGTCAAAACTGCTGGAAAAGATTACAAAAATTGCTGGTAATATTTGCTCCAGCGATTCTAAAAGTGCTAGTAAAAGTGTAAATGACCGTTACTATATCCTTGTCGGTATTACCCTTTCCCAGCACTTTTATTAACCATTGGAGAAGATAATCTTTAGCAACATTTTTTCAACCGTCGGTACTTCTACAAAACAACCACTGGCGTAAAGCACATATGCCGACAGTTTTTGACCGTTGGTAATCTAAAACTAATATTAAAAAAAAAATGCTAATAGCAACAAATTACAATAGAACATTTTCATTTTATATTTGCTGTAAAACTAACAATTTGTAATATCTAAAAGAAATGAGAGTCATATTATTAAATTGCAATAGAAAAGTCTAAAACAAAATAGTAAAAATGTTTGTAACAAAACTACGAGATGGCACAATCATGATCTATAACAATGATAAAATGCAATGAAACAATTTTTTATGTTCTAATAGAAATCAATACAAAAGAATATTTATTTGAACTCGAAATGTAAGAAAGCTAAGAAAAATGAGGGGGAAAATCTTCAGCCAAACATTCTTCAAATGTAGAACATCAAATCCCACTTGTTGCTTCAATCTGAAACAAAAAAATTGAAACACATCAGTTGAAAAAGCTCATTCCAATAGAAAATCCATCATAAGTAATATACAGTAAAAAATAAACTAAAATTGACATATTATTTATTTCTGTTTCATGTAGGATCGTAGGTAAGGGAGGCGATTTAGGGTGAGTTAGTTTGACGAAGAAAATAGGTAATATGGTTGAGGTTGAGAAAGTTTACGCGGACTTGCACACTTGCATGTCACATAGCTGATAATATAATACAAGTGGGAATATAAAACAAAGCAAGTCGACTAGTTTAAGAGGTTTTCTGCTACAATTTATGCTAGTTTACAGTTTATCAACCCCTAGCCAAGATGATTATACCTGATCCACATCTCAGCAGGCCTATAAGTTTAAAATTCTTCTTACTCATGAACTTTTATACCTCAGGTGTAACAACCAATACAAATTTTCAGCTCCAGTACATATGTGAGATTGTTAAATACAAATGTTATTGAAACAGACTGTGAAAAAATAGCGACATTGTACTAAGTACAAAAAATTAACCTGCTTGAAGTTCATTATTTCCACTTTGCGACTTCCATCATGGTGATGCTTGTGCTTCTTTTTCCTCTTTATCCCACCCGCCTTAACATCTAATGCCTTTTCTTTCAGCTTAAGCTTCCCAGGAACAACATTTTCATTTGAAGATGTTGCTAATATAAAAAAGAAAGAGAAAAAGAAAAAGATCAATCCATATATGAGTATAGAATAAATTTTTCGACATGAAGATCAAACACTTTAAGATAACTGAAATTTTCATCTCCACATGTCCAAAACTTTTCCCTATACAATGGGAAAAGAATATTATGTCTAATCAATATAAGAAATAGATTAAAATAAAGATAGCAGTGAATATAACTAATAAAACTCATACGAAGGTGACATTGCGTGTGAGGTTGGGCATTCTCAGTAGCTTGAAATCCTTGCTGCTCCAATGCACTTGCACCTTGATCATCTCTAGTATTATCTGCAATATAAATTTGATTATTATTATTATTAACCTAACACCTCAATATGAATCAACTACAAACAAATCAATTAAACTATAATCTCAAATTTACAGGTTGACAACACCTGATGCACTTGATCTCTCCAAAATTATATCACCCGCCATCTCTTTAACCTATATTAAAAAGAAAAGAAAATTTTTATTCAAAAGATTAAAAGCTAACAAAATAAAATATTAACGATCCGTAACTTGTGAAGAATAAGTATCTGATTATTGGGATAAAAGGAATGCCACTTTCGCCTCTATGAACTTTAATCTATCTCTAAGATCACGTATTTCCTCTTTATCCCTTAAAATTTCTTCTTCTGGAACCATCCTTAGTCGTTGAGATGTGTTGACTGATGAGGCACCAAACATGGAAGGAGTTGGGCCAAAACCTACACCACGAACACGACCATGTCGTTCTTTGCCTATTACTTTGGCAAAAACATCAGTAGCTGTCCACATTAAGTTTCCTCCTGAGCTAGCAGTTTGTGAGCCATCTAAGTCATTTTGGATTAGCGGCTCCAGCTTTTCCTATGGTACAGAAAGTAGAAAATAATTATAATGATATAACTTAACAAATGTGATTTTAATTACATAGTCAAATAAAACATACAATTCTTTTTCTTGCTAATTCTGTAACATGTTCTCCATTTTTCTTCTTGTGATGCGCCACATATAGCTTTCCTCTCGTTGGAACTACTCCATTTCTCTCCTACAGTATGTGTGCAAAATATATAGAATAACTCTTGTTAAGAAAATAGGACACAAATAAATCGATAAAAGAAGATGTCAAATACCATATTATATGCATATTGTGCTATCGATTTTGATCCAGCTGCATAGAAATCCATTTGTTGATCCCTGTTATGTCTATTCTTTCTACTTCTTTCCTACAATAATGCAAAAAGTATATTATGCCATAAAATTCCTGCTAGCAATCTCATACAATTTGCAAGCTACATACCTAGCGAAGTAATTTCTATTGTCTTATTCATTATATATTGCTGATTCTCATTATGCCACAAAATTCTTGCTAGCAGTCTCATGCAATTTACAAGCTACGTACCTAGCGAAGTAATTTCTATAGTCTTATTCATAAAAAAATTAGTATCTTACAAGTAATAAGTGAATTATGAAAGTATAAGGATACCTTCCCTTCATTGGAAAACCAAAAATCAATAAGGTTATTAAATTGTGCACGATTAACCGAGGCCGGTGCCTTCATCAAAATGGCATTTTTCTGTAGTGATTCATCAAAGTACTTCGATTTCAGCTCACACTTAAAGTTTCTCCAAAGATCTCCTAGTTTTTTCATTGTGATGCGTTGAATCATTTCACTCGTTCTCGAATCTCTTGGGTCTTTAGGGAATGAAAATTTTGACTGCAACCAAAAAGTACTCTTTAAAGTTCTATATAGGTAATATTTAACTCAGAATAAATTAAGAAATAAGAAAAACTTATTGAACTAATACCTCAAGAATCTTCCAACAATACTCCTTATATTTGGCATCCATTTTACGCCAATTGAAGCAATCAATTGGTAGCAAGTTTGGCTTTCTGACTATAGTGCCCATGAACCGATGAAGAACACTTCCTTCTGTATCAATAGGCTGATAGAAGCTGTTAACTTTACAAAAATGCGCATTTCATGTGGCAAGTTCCATATGTCGGACATACGAGTAACACCTCGTGTTTTACGTGAACCTGAACTATCTATTTAAAAAACGAGATAATAACGTTAGAAGTAAAAATCATATTGCATTTAATAGAAAAGGAAGAAGATTTAATAGTAATACATGATATAATACCTTCTACACAAATCTCAACTTCAGCATTGGCTATTTGGTCTACATCATCAACTGATTTATGTAAGGATACTTGAGGCTGTGTAGGATGTTGTGTGGATGGTTCCTCACTAGGCTGCCCTCGATCATCCTCAACAGAGCATACTTTGAGCTTTCTCTTTGCCATATCTGTATGAACATATATAGAGATTTAAACCCTCAAATATTTATAACAACAAAATGAGAAGCGAAGGTGAAGAAAATACTAATTTAGCAAGAAAACTAAAAGGAAATTCTTAAATATGAACGAACCCAAGCAGCAAATGAATAGCAAGTAATTTCTGTGCAAACCAAGTCTGACATTACGATGATCCGACGAAAAGTGCACATATTGCTTATCAAAAGCTTTCCATGCTGGTGAATCAGCAGGATGCCTCATAACACCATCATTTGTGCGACCCTCAGCGTGCCATTTCATTAAAGAAGCAGTTTTGGAAGACATAAATAGCCTTTGTAGTCTTGGCTTTAGAGGAAACCACCTTAAAACTTTTGCAGGTTTTTTCTTCCTAGTAGATTCTTCTTCCGCATCTAGTTTAGGACTCGCCACTTCAGGTTTCCATCTTGAAGCACCACATTTTGGACAAACATTAGCACATGTATTATCTTTCCAAAATAATACACAGTCGTTAGGACAAGCATGAATTTTTTCATATTTAAGTCCTAAGTCCATAATGTATTTTTTAGCCTTATAGGAATCTTCTGGCAATCTAGAACCAGAAGGAAGCATATTTCTCAACACTTCGAGCAACATAGTAAATGACTTGTTACTCCACCCATTAAGACACTTCAAATGGTATAGAACCAAAATTGCTGTTAATTTACTATATTTCTCACACCCATCATACAGTGGTAGTTCGATCGGCATCTTCAAGTAAGGTAAAAAACTTTCTAGCATCTTCATTCGTGCCTGCTGTAGATTGTTGTGTAGATTGTTGTACATCAGGACCTTCACTAGATGACTCATGGAAATAATCATCATCACCTCCAGCTTCTTCTAGAGTTTGATTATTCATTTGAAAAACTTCACGTAACATATCATGCATATTAGCATTTACATTAGGGACTTTATAGTTATAGGTTTTACTAGTGCACTTTGATGCTTCTCCAAATGCTGATTCACCATAAAAAAACCAACTATTATAGTTTGGACTGATTCCATTACACAACAAGTGATCACGCACAACTACTTTGCTCCAACTATAGGAATTCGTACATTTCAAACATGGGCATGAAATCACTCCATTTTCGCATGCATTTTTAGAAGCAAAATCGAGAAAATTATTTACTCCTTCGAAGTATTCATATGTCCATCTATTTTTTTTTATCCAACTCTTATCCATTATAATAGAGCATCAAAAATTTATATCTGCTTGTTAAGGAAAAAAAAATTAGTATAATCAAAAAGTAGTCTGTAACTAAAACCATATAGAATACACTAAAATAACCACATAAGTTCTTTTTGAACTATTGAAAAAAAATCCTAACGAATTATTTCAATATTAATAAGGGAGTTCCATAAAAGTTCTAGTTAATTAAAGAAGATAGGCTGATTATGATGGGCTGGATTTGTTTTTGGGTGAAATTGGGCTAAGAACATTTTGGTCATGTGTGCTAAACTAGGCTTTGGGCTAAATATTCTTTTTTTGGCTATGGACTGGGTTGTATGTGGTTTGGATTCTATTTTGGGCTGAAATGGGTTGGATTTATTTTATATGTGGATTGGATTGGGTTGGGTTTTATTTGTAGACAAACAAGTGCAATGTTATTCTAATACTTGCCACTTGGGTTTTATTTCATTCATTCTGCCTATCAGTAACGTACGATTACTAATACCACAGGATCATCAGAAGGTAGTGATCATAAAACAGAACACCACATTGTAGTTAGCAGGGCATGCTTCTATACAATCTAATGTAGGAAACATCATAAAATGTCAAAAGAAAAGGTGGCGATGAAAAAACAGAACACTGCATTGTAGTTAGCACTTAGCAGGGGCATGCTTCTGCATCATCAAATCTAGAAAACACCTGCTTTGAAACTTGCACACAAAAGCAGTGGTTGCCAAAACCAGAACACCACAATGTAGTTAGCAGGGCATGCTTCTATGTGGATAAGAAGGGCTTTTACTACAATCTACCTGATCAATTGCTATAACCTCTTCTAAAGACAATCTAAGGAACTATCCAAATATCATCACCTCAGAATTGATTTTTTTATATGTATTATAAATATAAAATCTCTACTACGAATAACCTTATTTTTCATTCAAAGATAGAGCGTGTTTTAATCCATGGTTGTTACTTCTTAGGCTTTGAAAGTGGATGAGGAACCTAATTTTGAACTCTGATTTTTAATTTTCCTATCCCACCGTTACACTTTTGGGCTTACGAAGAACTATTAAGTATTATTAACTATTCAGTCTCAGCACGGCATGAAATTGAGACTATGCCTATTCAAAATAAGTAGACAAAATCATTCAAAATAAGTAGACAAAATCATATAAACCAAAAATAATTGATAGGCATATCAGCTGTATAAATCATATTTATACAGCTGACATCATAATCCTATTAGAAAAGAAAATTTCTTAATTGAAAATATTTCTGAATCTAATCTGACCAGAAATAATCATAACCAGCTCATTAATATGACTTAAAATATAAAAAATATAAAGACTTTTAAAAATAACCATAAAGCGCAAATTCGAAAGCCTAAACAATTGAAGTTGGACCCCAAACTGGGTGGTAATTACAATGCTGTTTAGCATGTAGACCTTTAAAAAAGCTATTTTCCATCTGGGATTGCATGCTGGAAACAAATGCCTATACAAAACAATTTCAAATTATTGACTATGTCTGCAAGATCCAGTTAACCCAAAGAACCCCACACAATAGTACTCATTCTAGTATTATTGACTATGTCTGCAAGATACTCAAAGCTTTAATACATGGTTGTTACTAAGATCACATGTCGTATACCAATCTTGATATGTGCCATCAAACTAAAGTGTGACTATAGTTACAACCTATGAGTGCCTTCACAGATCTAGCAATGGAGATTTAGAAAAAGAGAAAAAAAACTCAAACAGTAAACCTAAAATATAATCAAATTATACAATTAAAATACGCAATTAAACAACAGAATGCCTCAGTAAAATCAAATCATAATGAATCAACTGCAAATAATTGAAAAAAAAAATGTGGAATATTGTGATTGGGAAACTCACGCCATAGAATTAGCTGAAATTGATGAAACCCTTTCTTAGAGAGCTAGATTGAGGTCGATTTAGCAGCAAATAGCCCAAAGTCTTTGGGTAAATCGTTCGAAGAAGATCAAAATCTGGGTAGATCCAAGTGAGAAATCGCCCGGAGAAGCGATTAAGGGCGAAATCTCCGAAAATTCCAATCTCTCGATGTCACGCCCCGGATTACTCGTTTCCCCGGGCTCGCCAACAGATCCGCCGTATACATAGATTTTTCTATGTATACGAAGCGATAGCTAACCTGTAAACAAACATACAAGCCACTACAAGAGATATATAGAGCTGCAATAAAACATACTAATAACAAAAGCCACCTGTACATATAGAGTCCAAAATACAACAGGTCCACCACAACCAAAATAGGTACAAATCCACACTATATGTACATGGCGCAACCCAAAAAGAAACTATCTCCAGTAGGGTCCTCCTCTAGGGACAACAGGGACAGGTAGGGATCTAGCTCGCGACTCCCTTACCTCGATCCGCGGAAACAGGCGCAGCAGCCGCAACAGAAGAAGGCTCTGCAAAAAAGGTGGCAACAATGGGTGTGAGAACTACTATCAAAAGAAGTAGTCCTCAGTGGGTACTGATACCGACCTCAACGGTCCACCCACTAAGTCTACGAGACTAACAGTAGCTGGTAGGTAAAGAACAACAAAGTAAGCTGGAATAAACTCTACAGCTATCATGCCACTACCCTACCACTATCCAAGTCAACTCTCAAGTAAGCATCACCAAAGTGAGAAATCATCCCTGACCCAATCTATCGGAACCGCCCAAACGGGCTCGTCCAGCCAACTGCCTAGCCACACCGCACACTACCAAAAAGGGTAGCCGGTCCAAAACAGATCCACAATCTGTAGCGACATCAACGCAAAAGAGGCCTCACTCCGGAGCGGCACTCGGGGGAGCTACTCAGCCGAGTTAGTACGCGTATCTCTGTCGAGCACAAACAGGCTCCGGCGGCTATAATCAAGGAACAGGGGTCAAAATGGGTCAAAGACTCCAAGCTCACGTGCCCTCAGCACAAACAGAAGCAAAAACAAGAGTCTGGGTCCACCGTCAATCCCGACGGCACCCGGTAATACAAAACAGCCTAACCCAGCTGTAAATACAAGCTCGGCATCCCAGCACGAGCGTAAACTCGTCCTATAACGAACTAAGTATCCACCTCGCACTAACAGCGGTGATACAAGAACAGAAACGGCTCCTAGAGCTAAATCTAATAACAGTTCGAAAAGTGACGGTTGTATGTTCGCGAGTTTTCTCCTAAGTCAATTCCCAGTTCAGCATGTAAAGTCATGTCAATAAATTATCAATTTATGCTCCAAATTCAGATTTCATATAAACACATGCAAATTCACGAATTCGAGCTACTAACATGATTAAACAGATAATAAAACAGCATGCTGCACTCTCTTCAACTTAGGAGGAAATCCGGCGATTTCGGTAACATCAACCCACCTCGAAAGCTATCCAACAACGGCTAGGAGTCGAGTGGAAGGCCTCCAAACAACACCGGCTGAAATCGAGTTCAAATCTGCAACCTCGAGATTCGGACCCACCTGCTCACTGTTCTGGGCGCCCAGAACATCAGCCCAGAACTGCAGCCTGGCAGCACAACCCACATGTATTCAACATGCGATAAAATCCAAATCCTAAGTCCAAATGCAGTGAAATTTGGCTCAACTCACCAGCAGAGGTTCAAGAACAAACCCTCCAAATTTCAGCCAAAACGGAGCTCGACTCGATGTCCAAAAAGCCTAAACACTGAATCAGGTCAACATCTGGACCCTCCTGCACATGGATCCAGAAGTTCCAGCACTTAAGCAAATCACAAAAACAGCAAGAATTCAGGGATTCCAACAAATCTAGCTCATAGAAAGGGGTCACAAACCTCTCAAAAACAGTGATGGAACAATCCAAAACCTCTCCAAAGGTCCTCACAAAGATCTGGATCTAAAAATCCAAGAAATTCCATCAATGACCCAAAAAAATTCAGCACTTAAGCAAATACTCAAAATCTGAGCTAGAACTCACCTTTGAATCCTCAATTCAGGTGGGAAGGACCTCCAAACCAGCAAGGAAAGTGGAAGGATCAATCTTCACTTCGTAATTCCAGCTCCCAAGAGATTGGATCCAAAAGAACAAAGGAAAAACCCAAGTTTCAGCTCAAGAACACCAGGGGTCCAGTAAAACATCAACTGTAGCTTACATACCTGTCCAAATCGCGATTGGAAGGATTCCACTTCTTCCTCTACGAGTCCTCTATCCAACAAACTAAATTTCGTTGGATTTGGACACTCCTACACTGCACATGAGCACGAACACTCCAGGTCGACGTTGCAGTTTCAGCAGAAAACCAAGATCATCAATGGAGGAAGATGAAATTGGGAGAGAAGAGAGGGTTTCCCTTGCAAGATCCGAGTTCACCTTGAAGAGGGGAGAAAAGAGCCTCAGGGGAGGTCGTCCACTTCTTTTATAGACCACTAGATTCGGTGCAATGAGCCTCAAGAACAGAATTACAACTAACCTGTCCTCAGCAGAAATCCGCACATTCGGGCGCCCGAAACTCATGAAGTGGGCGCCCGGTTCTTCAGCCTGCATCAACTCGACCATTGGACTCTCCGCCGCGGTCCGGTGCGCCCAAACCTGGTCCGGCGGATCTCACCAACCGATCAACACGTGTCGAGCAGTTCGATACTCACGAGGTAGGATTTCCGGATCCACTTTCCGGGCGCCCGAAACATAGATCCGAAATGACTTAGTAATTTTCAGAAATGAGCGCTGCACAACTGGACGCCCAAAACAAGACTTCTGGGCGCCCAAAAGTTCAAAAGCCCAAAACTTCAGTTTTGGCTTGCTTCGGCGCTCCGAGTCCATTTTCGCGTCTATTTGACGCCGAAACGACTCCGACTTGTCTCGACCTTCTCCAGAAGCGTCGAACAGTCTAGGATACTACAGTCATTCCGTCAGTTAGGCCCCAGGGGTACTACATCCTTCCCCCCTACAGAAAGTTTCGTCCTCGAAACTCAAACTCAAACTCATACCTTAAGAAGACAGCTCGAAAAGGTAGGGATAGGATTCCCGCATCACCGTCTCCGGCTCCCAAGTCGCTTCACGCTCCTCGTGATTACTCCACTGCACTTTCACGTACGGTATGACTCGGTTGCGCAATTCTTTCGTCTCACGAACAAGAATCCGCACCGGTCGCTCCTCGTACTACAGGTCCTCAGCCAACTCGAGTGGAGTGAAGTCAATCACGTGGGAGGGGTCGAACACATATCTCCTCAGGGCCGAGACATGAAACACATCATGGACTCCAGAAAGTCGCGGTGGAAGGGCAATCCTGTACGCTACCGGCCCCACTCGCTCTAACACCTCGAACGGGCCAACAAACCGTGGACTGAGCTTTCCACGAACTCCAAAACGGCGAATTCCTCTGGACGGCGAGACTTTCAGAAACACATGATCTCCAATCTGGAACTCCAAGTCTCGTCTCCTAGTATCCGCATAGCTCCTATATTGACTCTGGGCGGTCTCAAGATGTCGTCGAACCATCTTGACCTTCTCTTCCGCTTCCAACAGGATATCGGGACCCAAAGTCTTCCTCTCACCCACATCGCTCCAATGCAAGGGCGAACGACACTTGCGTCCATACAATGCCTCAAACGGCGCCATCTGGATGCTCGCTTGATAGCTATTGTTGTACGCAAACTCAACCAGTCCTAAGTGTCGATGCCACCCTCCACCAAAGTCTAGGACACATGCCCTCAACATGTCCTCCAGGGTCTGAATGGTCCGCTCAGACTGACCATCTGTCTTTGGATGAAAAGCCGTGCTGAACCGCAGCTGAGTACCCAGTGCTGTCTGAAGACTCCTCCAAAACTGTGAGACGAACCGTGTGTCTCGATACGACACAATCGAGGTAGGCACTCCATGCAGTCTCACTATCTCGTCCAAATATAACTGAGCGAGTCTGTCCCTGGACCAAGTAGTCTGCACTGGTAAGAAGTGGGCAGACTTGGCCAGTCTGTCCACTATCACCCAAATAGCATCAAAACCAGCCTGCGACCTCGGTAATCCCACGATGAAGTCCATGGCGATCTGGTCCCACTTCCACTCGGGTATTGGGAGACTCTGAAGCTTGCCAGCAGGTACTCGGTGCTCCGCCTTTACCTGTTGACAAGTCAAACACTGAGCCACAAATCTCCCAATATGGCGCTTCATTCCATTCCACCAGAAGTTCCTTCAAGTCCTTATACATCTTGGTTCCACCGGGGTGAACCGTATAAGGCGAGTAATGTGCCTCTCTCAGAATCTCCTCTCGGATCTCAGAATCCATAGGCACACACAGTCGGTCCCTGTACCGCAGTACTCCCGAACTGTCAACACCAAAATCCCATGTCTGCCCGCTGGCAATTTGATCACGAACCCTCATCAAATAGGGGTCCACACTCTGTTTCTCTCGGATCCTATCCAACAGAGTGGGTTGCAAAACCAAAGACATAAGTTTTGCAGTAACCCCAGGGGATACCACCTCAAGCTCAAGCCGCCTCAACTCCTCAAGTAACGGCGCCTGCTGAGTGATCATCATACTAAGGCTCTGCACTGATCTCCTGCTCAACGCATCTGCCACTACATTCGCCTTGCCGGGATGATACTGGATGGTAATATCATAATCCTTCAACAGTTCCAACCACCGGCGTTGCCTCAGGTTCAATTCCTTCTGAGTGAATAGATACTTGAGACTTTTGTGATCTGTGAAAATCTCCCAGTGCTCACCATACAGATAGTGCCGCCACAGCTTCAGTGCAAACACTACAGCTGCCAGCTCCAAATCATGCGTAGGATAATTCTTCTCATAATCCTTCAATTGCCGGGAGGCATAGGCAATTACCCTACCATGCTGCATCAACACACATCCCAAGCCACTGTGTGATGCATCACTATAAATCACAAATCCTTCCCCCATCACAGGAAGGGTAAGAATGGGAGCAGACATCAGCCTCTCCTTCAGCTCCTCAAAGCTACGCTGGCACTCAGCACTCCAAACAAATCTAATCCCTTTCCTCGTCAGACGAGTGAGGGGTGTGGAGAGCTTCGCAAAGCCTTCCACAAATCGACGGTAATAACCAGCTAACCCGAGGAAACTCCTCACCTCGGTAACCGTCGTCGGTCTGGGCCAATCCCGCACAGTCTCAATCTTCTGCGGGTCCACCGCCACTCCAGTGGCCGAAATCACATGGCCCAAGAAAGCTACCTCTCGAAGCCAGAACTCGCACTTCTTCAGCTTAGCATACAACTTCTTCTCTCTCAGAAGTTGCAGCACAATCCTCAAGTGCTCCTCATGCTCAGCATCGCTCCGAGAGTAGATCAAGATATCATCAATAAACACCACCACAAACCGGTCCAAGAACGGCTTAAACACTCGATTCATCAAATCCATAAACGCGGCAGGGGCATTAGTCAATCCAAACGGCATCACCGTAAACTCATAATGCCCGTACCGAGTCCTAAAAGCCGTCTTAGGAATATCCTCGGCCTTCACCTTCAATTGGTGGTAACCAGACTGCAAGTCAATCTTCGAGAAGACACAAGATCCTTGCAGCTGATCAAACAGATCATCAATGCGCGGCAAAGGATACCTGTTCTTGATGGTCACTTTATTCAACTCTCGATAATCCACACAAAGTCTAAGTGAACCATCCTTCTTCTTCACGAATAACACCGGCACTCGCCAAGGCGATACACTGGGTCTCACAAACCCTTTATCCATCAAATCCTGAAGTTGCGCCTTAAGCTCTCTCAGCTCAGCCGGTGCCATTCGGTAGGGTGTCTTTGAGATTGGCGCAGTTCCTGGAACTACGTCAATCACAAACTCGACCTCCCTGTCTGGTGGCATCTCAGTCAACTCCGGGGGAAACACGTCCGGGAACTCGCGGACTATAGATATGTCCTCGAGCTCCGATGCCACTGCAGATACCTCCACAACAGTCGCCAGAAATGCGGTACATCCTCGACTCATCATCTGTCTCGCTCGTGCCGACGAAATCCACGTCGCAAACAACGTGCTCCTGCAGCCTCGATACGCGTACTCCTCCTGGCCTGGCTCACGAAACGTCACGGTCCTCTCACCACAGTCGATCGTCGCGAAGTAGCGCGTCAGCCAATCCATGCCGAGCACCACATCAAAATCCTGCAATCGCCCCAAGACCAACAGGTCTGCGGGCATCACCCAAGGTCCAAGCTGCACTGGGCAAGCTTGACAACAATCCTCCACACGCAAAACGTGCTCGGGAATCTGCACCTCTCGTGCACAAGGTAACGGCCCTATCACTAGCCCATGCAAGGATGCAAATGCTCGACTAACAAAAGAATGTGATGCACCGGTATCAAATAATGCACGAGCTCTAATGCCAGAAATTAAAATGATACCTGCCACCACATGATCCGCCGCCGTGGAGTCCTCCAGTTGAGCCGCAAAGACTCTGCCGCTCTGCGCCTGCTGCCGCCGCTCACCCAGGCGTGGTACAGAAGCCCGATCCATCTGGCTGTGACTCGGTGGAGCTCCATAGGCCTGCTGATGTACTGGGGGTGCCGATGCGATCGATGGTACAGGCGACGCTGCTCGGGGACAAGCTGCCCGCAGATGTCCGGACTGACCACACCCAAAACACCGGCCCTCTCGCTGCTCGCACTGTCTAGGCCAATGTGGTCCTCCGCAGATGACACATCTCGGTGCTCCCCTCTGCTGCCGTCCCTGCTGACGGGATCCACCAGACCTCTGTCGCCCCGAAAACCCACGACCCTGAGAACGTGATCGTGGAGGTCTCGGCGGGCGTCTGCCGCTGGTCTGTCCTCCGTCCTCCGGAGTCGGGCGCTTCCTATCCAAACCCTGACTCAGTGTGGCTGCCCGCTCACTCGCCGTCAAGGCTCCTCGCTCCACCCATAGCGCCTGCTCGATCGACGCGTCCAAGGTCTGCAACCTCTGCGCCTGAACTAAGACAAATATCTCATGTCTCAATCCTCGCTCCCTCCACTTAAGGATGAGTTCAACAGTCAAATCGATGACTTTCGCGGTAAGTCACGTCTCTCACGTCTTGCATTCCTAGGGTCTGCCATAGCCTAGGGTTTACTAAGTCCCAACGACCTATTCCTAAGCTCTGATACCAACTTAATCTGTCACGCCCCGGATTACTCGTTTCCCCGGGCTCGCCAACAGATCCGCCGTATACATAGATTTTTCTATGTATACGAAGCGATAGCTAACCTGTAAACAAACATACAAGCCACTACAAGAGATATATAGAGCTGCAATAAAACATACTAATAACAAAAGCCACCTGTACATATAGAGTCCAAAATACAACAGGTCCACCACAACCAAAATAGGTACAAATCCACACTATATGTACATGGCGCAACCCAAAAAGAAACTATCTCCAGTAGGGTCCTCCTCTAGGGACAACAGGGACAGGTAGGGATCTAGCTCGCGACTCCCTTACCTCGATCCGCGGAAACAGGCGCAGCAGCCGCAACAGAAGAAGGCTCTGCAAAAAAGGTGGCAACAATGGGTGTGAGAACTACTATCAAAAGAAGTAGTCCTCAGTGGGTACCGATACCGACCTCAACGGTCCACCCACTAAGTCTACGAGACTAACAGTAGCTGGTAGGTAAAGAACAACAAAGTAAGCTGGAATAAACTCTACAGCTATCATGCCACTACCCTACCACTATCCAAGTCAACTCTCAAGTAAGCATCACCAAAGTGAGAAATCATCCCTGACCCAATCTATCGGAACCGCCCAAACGGGCTCGTCCAGCCAACTGCCTAGCCACACCGCACACTACCAAAAAGGGTAGCCGGTCCAAAACAGATCCACAATCTGTAGCGACATCAACGCAAAAGAGGCCTCACTCCGGAGCGGCACTCGGGGGAGCTACCTAGTCGAGTTAGTACGCGTATCTCTGTCGAGCACAAACAGGCTCCGGCGGCTATAATCAAGGAACAGGGGTCAAAATGGGTCAAAAACTCCAAGCTCACGTGCCCTCAGCACAAACAGAAGCAAAAACAAGAGTCTGGGTCCACCGTCAATCCCGACGGCACCCGGTAATACAAAACAGCCTAACCCAGCTGTAAATACAAGCTCGGCATCCCAGCACGAGCGTAAACTCGTCCTATAACGAACTAAGTATCCACCTCGCACTAACAGCGGTGATACAAGAACAGAAACGGCTCCTAGAGCTAAATCTGATAACAGTTCGAAAAGTGACGGTTGTATGTTCGCGAGTTTTCTCCTAAGTCAATTCCCAGTTCAGCATGTAAAGTCATGTCAATAAATTATCAATTTATGCTCCAAATTCAGATTTCATATAAACACATGCAAATTCACGAATTCGAGCTACTAACATGATTAAACAGATAATAAAACAGCATGCTGCACTCTCTACAACTTAGGAGGAAATCCGGCGATTTCGGTAACATCAACCCACCTCGAAAGCTATCCAACAACGGCTAGGAGTCGAGTGGAAGGCCTCCAAACAACACCGGCTGAAATCGAGTTCAAATCTGCAACCTCGAGATTCGGACCCACCTGCTCACTGTTCTGGGCGCCCAGAACATTAGCCCAGAACTGCAGCCTGGCAGCACAACCCACATGTATTCAACATGCGATAAAATCCAAATCCTAAGTCCAAATGCAGTGAAATTTGGCTCAACTCACCAGCAGAGGTTCAAGAACAAACCCTCCAAATTTCAGCCAAAACGGAGCTCGACTCGATGTCCAAAAAGCCTAAACACTGAATCAGGTAAACATTTGGACCCTCCTGCACATGGATCCAGAAGTTCCAGCACTTAAGCAAATCACAAAAACAACAAGAATTCAGGGATTCCAACGAATCTAGCTCATAGAAAGGGGTCACAAACCTCTCAAAAACAGTGATGGAACAATCCAAAACCTCTCCAAAGGTCCTCACAAAGATTTGGATCTAAAAATCCAAGAAATTCCATCAATAACCCAAAAAAAATCAGCACTTAAGCAAATACTCAAAATCTGAGCTAGAACTCACCTTTGAATCCTCAATTCAGGTGGGAAGGACCTCCAAACCAGCAAGGAAAGTGGAAGGATCAATCTTCACTTCGTAATTCCAGCTCCCAAGAGATTGGATCCAAAAGAACAAAGGAAAAACCCAAGTTTCAGCTCAAGAACACCAGGGGTCTAGTAAAACATCAACTGTTGCTTACATACCTGTCCAAATCGCGATTGGAAGGATTCCACTTCTTCCTCTACGAGTCCTCTATCCAACAAACCAAGTTTCGTTGGATTTGGACACATTTACACTGCACACGAGCACGAACACTCCAGGTCGACATTGCAGTTTCAGCAGGAAACCAAGATCATCAATGGAGGAAGATGAAATTGGGAGAGAAGAGAGGGTTTACCTTGCAAGATCCGAGTTCACCTTGAAGAGGGGAGAAAAGAGCCTCAGGGGAGGTCGTCCACTTCTTTTATAGACCACTAGATTCGGTGCAATGAGCCTCAAGAACATAATTACAACTAACCTGTCCTCAGCAGAAATCCGCACATTCGGGCGCCCGAAACTCATGAAGTGGGCGCCCGGTTCTTCAGCCTGCATCAACTCGACCATCGGACTCTCCGCCGCGGTCCGGTGCGCCCAAACCTGGTCCGGCGGATCTCACCAACCGATCAACACGTGTCGAGCAGTTCGATACTCACGAGGTAGGATTTCCGTATCCACTTTCCGGGCGCCCGAAACATAGATCCGAAATGACTTAGTAATTTTCAGAAATGAGCGCTGCACAACTGGACGCCCAAAACAAGACTTCTGGGCGCCCAAAAGTTCAAAAGCCCAAAACTTTAGTTTTGGCTTGCTTCGGCGCTCCGAGTCCGTTTTCGCGTCTATTTGACGCCGAAACGACTCCGACTTGTCTCGACCTTCTCCAGAAGCGTCGAACAGTCTAGGATACTACAGTCATTCCGTCAGTTAGGCCCCAGGGGTACTACACTCGAAGTAGCTCGAGATCGCCCGGAGAAGGCGATTGAGAGCGAAATATCTGAAAATCCCAATTTCCCGAAGCAGCTCGAGATCGCCCTAAGAACGCGATTGAGGGTGAATCTCTGAATCCCAATCTCTCGAAGTAGTTCGAGCTCATGGTGGGGACCTCAGATTTGAAAAAAAAAAAGGAAAAAGAGAGAGAAAGAGAGAGAGATAGAGAGAGAGGTGAACAAGAGAGATGGAGCTCAGGTGGTTTAATCACAATAGTGTTTAAACCCAATGCAGGCCCAATTGTTGGCCCAATTGATAGAATAAGCTAATAAAATAGGTCCAATATTATTTACAAAGTTAAAAATTATCACCACATCTACCGGCGGTTTACTAAATGTTACAAAAAAAATAAAAAAGTGCTGGTATAATATAGTTTTAGCAGCAGTTAGCTTAACTGCTGGTTAAAAAACTGCTGGGACAAACTTTATTTGTTGTAGTGTTCCTTGCTGGTTTGGAGGTTCCTTCCATCTGAATTGAGGATTTAAAGGTGAGTTCTAGCTCAGATTTTGAGTATTTAGCTTAAGTGCTGAATTTTTTGACATTTGATGGATTTCTTAGATTTTTGAATCCATATTTTTGTGAGGAACCTTGGAGAGGATTTGGGTTGTTCCATCACTGTATTTGAGAGGTTTGTGACCTTTTTCCATGGGCTAGATTCGTTGGAATTCCAGAATTCATGCTAGAAGTGTTTTTGCTTAGTTGCTGAAATTTCTGGATGCTTGTGCAGGAGGGTCCAGAAGTGGGTCCGAATCAGTGTGATGACTTTTTGGACATCGAGTCGAGCTCCGTTTTGGCTGAAATTTGGAGGGTTTGTTCTTGAACCCCTGCTGGTCAGTTGGGCAAAGTTTCACTGCATTTGGACTTCGGATTTGGATTTTATCGCATGTTCAATCCATATTGGTCGTGCTGCCAGGCTGCAGTTCTGGGCTGATGTTCTGGGCGCCCAGAACTTGAGCAGGTGGGTCCGAATCTCGAGTTTGCAGTTTTGAGCCCGATTTCAGCCGGTGTTGTTTGGAGGCCTTCTACTCGACTCCTAGCCTTTGTTGGATAGCGTTTGAGGTGGGTTAATGTTACCGAAATCGCCGAATTTCCTCCTAAGTTGTAGAGAGTGCAGCATACTGTTTTATTATCTGTTTGATCATGTTAGTAGCTCGAATTGATGAATTTGCTCGTGTTTATATGAAATCTGAATTTGGAGCATAAATTGATAATTTATAGACATGACTTTACATGCTGAACTGGGAATTGACTTAGGAGAAAACTCGTGAGCATACAACCGTCACTTTTCGAACTATTATCAGATTTAGCTCTAGGAGCCGTTTCTGTTCTTGTATCACCGCTGTTAGTGCGAGGTGGATACTTAGTTTGTTGTAGGACGAGTTTACGCTCGTGCTGGGATGCCGAGCTTGTATTTACAGCAGGGTTAGGCTGTTTTGTATTACCGGATGCCGTCGGGGTTGACGGTGGACCCAGACTCTTGTTTTAGCCTCTGTTTGTGCTGAGTGCACGTGAGCTTGGAGTCTTTGACCCATTTGATCCCTTTCCATTTGATTATAGCCTGCCGGAGCCTGATTGTGCTCGACAGAGATACGCGTACTAACTCGGTTGGGTAGCTCCCCCCGAGTGCCGCTCCGGAGTGAGGCCTCTCTTGCGTTGATGTCGCTGCAGATTAGTTGGATCTGATTTTGGACCGGATACCCTTTTTGGTAGTGTGCGGTGTGGCTAGGCAGTTGGCTGGACGAGCCTGTTTGGGCGGTTCCGTTAGATTGGGTCAGGGTTGACTTTTCACTTTGGTGATGCTTACTTGAGAGTTGACTTGGATAGTGGTAGGGTAGTGGCATTACAGCTGTAGAGTTTATTTAAGCTTACTTTGTTCTTTACCTACCAGCTATATTGTTAGTCTCGTAGACTTAGTGGGTGGACGGTTGTGGTCGGTATTGGTACCCACTGAGGACTACTTCTTTTGATAGTAGTTCTCACACCCATTGTTGCCACCTTTTTCTTGCAGAGCCTTCGTCTGTTGCGGCTGCTGCTCTTGTTCCTGCGGATCGAGGTAAGGGAGTCGCGAGCTAGATCCCTACCTGTCCCTGTTGTTCCTAGAGGAGGACCCTACTGGAGATAGTCTCTTTTGAGTTGAGCCATGTACATATACTGTGGATTTGTTCCTATTTTGGATTTGGAGGGACTGTTGTATTTTGGATTCTATATGTACAGGTGGCTTTGGTTCTATTAGTATGTTTTATTTCATCTCTATATCTCTTGTAGTTGCTTGTATGTTTGTTTACAGGTTAGCTATCGCTTCGTATACATAGAAAAATCTATGTATAAGCCGGATCTGTTGCCGAGCCCGGGGAAACGAGTAATCCGGGGCGTGACACGTATACCAGCGGTTTGGCCACCGTGGGGGTGTTCTTTTTTGGAAAAGTGGTCGTCTTTCCGACCCGTGAGC
The DNA here is from genome assembly GCA_016920855.1 of Puya raimondii. Classification (NCBI taxonomy): domain Eukaryota; kingdom Viridiplantae; phylum Streptophyta; class Magnoliopsida; order Poales; family Bromeliaceae; genus Puya; species Puya raimondii. The sequence goes on from JABWPP010000049.1 coordinate 48,959,037, forward strand.
CTCTTGCCAGGTGCTTGCAGAGATTGTGTGCCGGTGGGTGAGCATACTGTGACATGGCCTGCGATCTTCGAATCTATAGGGCACAGCGATTGGATTTTCAGTTTATCTACAGTTGATGCATATGTTCATTATTTGCAGTAGCAATAGTTGTTCATACCTGTTTATACCTATTCTCCTTTATTCACTACTGCACTTGATATATACATATCTATCTGTTGTTTCTCCTTTACTGGTCCGTACGCCTCGCCTTCGTCGGCTTGTGGTACCCACTGGGAGGGGAGACATGTTTACATGTTCTCACCCCCCGCCGTTTTTCAGGTGATCTTGGTGGTGGGAGTCGGGACGGTGTGTGAGGAGCGATAGCTAGCGAGCTATAGTGGTCCTGACCTGTCAGCTTTCGGTTATTATATCTTGACCCTTCTCTTATTGGTTAATAAACTACATTTTTATGTGGTTCAATTATTCAGTTATTTTGGTGGTTTTTGAATATTGTGAATGCTTGTTTATTTTCAATGATTCATGGTGATATATGTGATTTATTTGAGACACGCGGTTGATGGTTTTATCGTACGTGGTTTTCTACCCCTCGTGGTAGCTGGCTTTTCAAAAGTGAGTTTTCGTGTGGAAAACAGTTTTCAAATTTCTTTCGGATTTATCGATGTTTAGTGTTTTTAAATAGAGTTTCCGGGTGGGAAACACTTTTAAAAGAATAGGAATGCTTGCTGTAATGTGCATTGGCATCATCTTTCGCCTAAGGAGTGTTTAGAGCATGCATGGATGGTTAGCTGAATGATTTTCTGACATCCGCATTGTGTATGTTGTTTGTATTAGTGGATGAGTGTGCTGTTGTATATATTATATTGGTACGCCGTGCAGATACAGGAAAGACTCTATCAGGGTGGATAGAGAGATTTATGTATTTGTGGCGGGTCTGTTTGTAAGAATAGGGGGTGCCCTAGGATCTATCTAGAGTATATCAATCACCTAGAGGGGGGTGAATAGGTGTATAAATAAAAATCACAAATCTCAATGCGATAAAATAAATGCGAAAAATAAAATCAGCACACCGAGATTTACGTGGGAAACTCCACCTTGGAGAAAAACCCACGGGACCAACACGCGAAGAAACAATCCACTAAGAGTAAAGAATTACAAGGTGATTACCGACTCCACGGACTTAACCTCTCCCTTTTCTTCAGCGGATCACGCGCACCAACGGGTTGTCCACGCCCCACGTCCGAATCCACGAACGCCACGCCTCGAATCCACGAGACGCCTCACTTCGAATCCACGAAGCCTTCAACACGTCGAATCCACGACGCTCACTCGAATCCACGAGCGCACTCCATCCGGAGCAAGAACAATAACGTCGATGATGATTTATTGCTTAGAATATCATTGAAGATCTGTGGGAATAGTCTCTAAGCAATTCTCAAATTGATTCTAAAAGAATATTAGAAATTAGGGCACCATGAATCAATTTGAGAGAAGCTTGATGTAGAAGATGAGGAAAACGGTTACCTACAAGCTTCTAGGGTTTCTAAAAGATAATCTATACTTAACCACGTTTTAGAGACACCCCCACATCATATTTATAGGTTAGAAGCAATCCGAAATAGATTAGAATTAAAAAACAGTTTTTAGAAAGGTTTGAAAGCAAACTGATTTCGACTAGGATTGCAAAACTGATTTTAAGAAGGTTTGGAACCAAATTAGGATTGCTAAGATATTTCAAGGAACCTACCATCTTATTTACAGGTTTGGGAGACATTAGAATTAGAGTAGGATTAAAAAAAATAGCTTTCCAAAAATTCACGACGAGTCGGGGTCCGGATCGCGGGTATGGGGTCCGGACCTTGAAACTCTTCAGGCGTTTCATTGTCCGGACCTTAGCCATCAGGATCCGGACCCGGTCTGCGAAACTGTCTGTCACGCTCACGGGATCCGGACCTCAGCTTCCAGGGTCCGGACCCGGACTGCGAAATAGCAAGTATGCGTACGGGTTCCGGACCTCAACTTCCAGGGTCCGGACTCGGTCTGCGAAGCAGCATAACCTGCTCACGGGTTCCGGACCTCAAGTTCCAGGGTCCGGACCCCGTAACATGAATTTTTCGATTTGTTTATAAATCATTAAAAACCTTTTCTAATGTCTTCCAAATACTTGTAAATGTTTATAAATCATCATCAAGATTATTTAAACTTACCAAGCATCGTGAATTCATACGTTGAGTCTTCGAGTCTTCAAACTTCGTCTCTTCTTCTTTGAACCTTCAAGACTCCGACTCACTTCACGAAATATGCCAATATAAAATCCGTAACAATCTCCCCCTTTGGCAATTTCGTGACAAAACCAAAAATTACATAAAACACTCACGATGCTTATTTCTCCAAAACAAATGAAATTCATTGCCATCACCAAAACAATGAACTTCTCGCGTGAAAGATCCAAATAAAATCCAAAATTACAATTTTATAACTTCTAAACAAACTCTATGACTTAGACAAACATGGAGTCTTGAAGTCTTGAAAGACCTGCAAAAATTTGCATTCTCCACGAACAAAGTTAGTAGAAAAAATATCAAAATCGCTACCCCTTTTTTCATGCAATCTCTCCCCCTATGTTTATGCGTCTAAGTTATCATTTAACCTCTCTCCCCCTTTTTGTCAAAAATTGCCAAAAGAAAACAGCCAAAAATAGAGAGAGTTGAAAGAAATTAAATAAAATACAAGTTCAAAACATTTTTCAATTTTGAAACCACTTGTGATAAAAACGTCAAACATTGTTAGTGCATGAGGAGTATAAATTCACATTGACTTCTTTCAATCCCTATTAATTTCATAAAAATTAAGAATTTTACTACACAATCAACATGATGTAGATAAAATATTACACAATTTCTTAATTCATATAAACTTCAAAATCAAGTCATCAAAAATAATCTAAAGGCTCAAAAGCTATCAAGATGTAAACGGATTATGAAGATGACTTAAGGGATTCATCAAAGAGACAGAAATTTGTTGCATAAACATTCAAATTTGAGATAAAATAAATATCGCACAGGGGGTGGCTCTTTGAGCATCTTTTATGTATGTGGACCACCTTATAACACCGAAAAAATAAAATTTTGTGACATTTTTCTTTTGCATCCTTTTGCACTTATATATATATTTTTTTTCGGATATGCAATTCAATTCTCATGTGGTAGCTGCACACACTAACCGGACGACAGGGGTGGTAGCTCTTTCCTCCACGTGGTGGTAGTTTTCGCACTCCTTTAAGGATGCAACTCTTTCCACATCTTTCAAAGCATATGAGCATTTTATTTTATATTATAATAACTCCCCCTCGCTTATGCAATCTCTTAGTTGAAAGAACATGTGACAAATTTTAGTCCATAAGAGAATGACTATTCATCAAATTCAACACACACAACCGAGATAGGTTAAGCTCCTAGAGATTATACATGATTGCCTAAATTTGATGAATATAAGTATTAAGAATTCTCATAATAAATTATCTTCAAATATAATGAAAATAAAGTAAAACCGATAATTAATATGAAATTAATTACGAGTGAATGAAAGTGAACATATTGATATTCAATGCACTATTTAATGTTCTAATCATTCAAAGAATCTAAAAATCGTAACAATGAAAGCACCAAGATGTGTAATGCAATAAACAAGAGATATGCAATAGAAACCGATCAAAGCACTACACTAAGTCAAAACAAATTAAGACTTTAAAGAAGGAAAGATATCACCTTTCCGAATCCAAACTTGTCGGATTGTTGGTTGTCTTGGTTTGTTGACGTTGGGCACGGTTTGTTTTGACTTTTGATCAACCGTGGGTCTTACCACCGCATTCCGCTTTGGAGTATTTAAGTGTTGTGGCTTTGACTTTCGGTTGACCTTTGGTACTCGACCTTTTTGATGTTGCTTTTGAAACCGTGGTATTGGAAGATGCCAATAGATGTTGAGAAGATGCCGGATGATGTTTTTCTCCTTTTCTAGGGCATGTCTTCTTAATATGTCCCGTCTTCCCGCATCTATGGCATACTTTCTCTTTTACACTTGTTGAGACTTTGGGAAAAGAATTTTTTATCTTCTCAACAAATGTCCGCTCATATCCAAGTCCAAGTTTGCTTGTTTGACCCATTCCGAGCATATCATCAAGTTTCTTTGATCCGGAGGAGAATTTTTGTATGTCGGACTTGAGTTGATGGACTTGTTTGGTCAAGACTTGATTAGAAACATGAATTTCCTTGTATTGTAGTTCTAGAAAGCCAACCTTTTCTTTATGCGACTTGATCGTTATCTCCGATTGGTCTAACTTCTCTTGGAGGATTTCGTTGTTCTTCAAAATTGACTCCCTTTCCTCCTCAAGAGCTTTATTTGATGTACTCAATGTCTTTTTGTCATCCTCAAGCTCCAAAAGTCGCTTCCTCAACTTCTTGTTGTGCCTAGCCATCTTCTTCGATTCAATAAGTAGTTGATTATACGCCTCGGCTAAGTCATCATCATCCGAGTCCCCTTCACTCGTGCCATCGTCGCTCGACGTTTCATGCAAAGAAGGAGAAAGTAAATCATTAGAAATAGATGATAAACAAAGAATCGATGAGGAAGGTAAAGAAGTATGTGAACAAAAAGCAATCGCATCATTGTTTTCTTCTTCACTAGAACTCGATTCATTAGAAGTTGAATCGTCCCAAGTTCTAGCTTGTAAAGCCTTCTTTTTATAAGACTTTTAGTGGGACAATCCGTGGAGATGTGACCGTAGCCGCGACACTTGTAACATCGGATTTCCCCTTCAATCTCATCCTTATCTTTAGAGAACTTTGCAAGCTTCTTCTCTTTAGAAGATTTAGAATTTGAAGATCCTCTTGAAGAAGTTTTGGATGTAGATCGATTTGTCTTGTTCTTTTGGAAATTCCGACGAAATTTCTTCGTGAGACGCTCCAATTGATGCTCAAAATCGGCGAGCGAAATTTCTTCATCGGAATTCGAGTCATCGTCTTCCTCCTTCGTAGATTTGAGTGCAATACATGTACTCTTAGAAGAAGACTTGGAAGAAGATTCATTAGTAGGAAAAGTCATTTCATATGTTTGTAAAGCGCCTACTAATTCTTCTACTTTCATCTCATCCGGATGTTTTATAGTCTCAATGGCCGCAACCTTCGGACGGAATCTTTCGGGAAGAGTTCTCAAAATTTTTCTTACAACTTTAGATTCCGAGATTTTCTCTCCAAGTTTGCGCATGTATTTACTATGTCTTGAAGACGAGTATAGTACTCGGTAAAGGTCTCATGATCGTCCATGAAAATTGAATCAAATTTACTTGTAAGCATTTGAAGTTTTTGGACCTTTACCAAGCTAGTTCCCTCATGCGTAACTTGGAGAGTATCCCAAATCTCCTTAGCCGTTTCACACGCCGAGACGCGTGAAAACTCGGTTTGAGATAAAGAATTAAATAAGGCATTAATTCCCCGACCGTTGTAAGAAGATAAATCAATCTCTTCCCTACTCCATTTATTTCGAAGTTTAGGGAAGCTAACATTATCGACGATTTGAGTGGGATGAGTCCATCCAAATTCTATGGATTGCCACACTCGTTCATCGATGGCTATTAGAAAAGCTCTCATGCGAACTTTCCAATAAGCATAGCTCGTGCCATCAAAGAACGGAGGTCGATTAATGTTACCACCTTCACCCATTATGAAAGATAAAGCCTAGATCCCGCTCTGATACCAATTGTAAGAATAGGGGGTGCCCTAGGATCTATCTAGAGTATATCAATCACCTAGAGGGGGGTGAATAGGTGTATAAACAAAAATCACAAATCTCAATGCGATAAAGTAAATGCGGAAAATAAAATCAGCACACCGAGATTTACGTGGGAAACTCCACCTTGGAGAAAAACCCACGGGACCAACACGCGAAGAAACAATCCACTAAGAGTAAAGAATTACAAGGTGATTACCGACTCCACGGACTTAACCTCTCCCTTCTCTTCAGCGGATCACGCACACCAACGGGTTGTCCACGCCCCACGTCCGAATCCACGAACGCCACGCCTCGAATCGACGAGGCGTCTCACTTCGAATCCACGAAGCCTTCAACACGTCGAATCCACGACGCTCACTCGAATCCACGAGCGCACTCCATCCGGAGCAAGAACAATAACGTCGATGATGATTTATTGCTTAGAATATCATTGAAGATCTGTGGGAATAGTCTCTAAGCAATTCTCAAATTGATTCTAAAAGAATATTAGAAATTAGGGCACCATGAATCAATTTGAGAGAAGCTTGATGTAGAAGATGAGGAAAACGGTTACCTACAAGCTTCTAGGATTTCTAAAAGATAATCTATACTTAACCACGTTTTAGAGACACCCCCACATCATATTTATAGGTTAGAAACAATCCGAAATAGATTAGAATTAAAAAACAGTTTTTAGAAAGGTTTGAAAGCAAACTGATTTCGACTAGGATTGCAAAACTGATTTTAAGAAGGTTTGGAACCAAATTAGGATTGCTAAGATATTTCAAGGAACCTACCATCTTATTTACAGGTTTGGGAGACATTAGAATTAGAGTAGAATTAAAAAAAATAGCTTTCCAAAAATTCACGACGACTCGGGGTCCGGATCGCGGGTATGGGGTCCGGACCTTGAAACTCTTCAGGCGTTTCATTGTCCGGACCTCAGCCATCAGGATCCGGACCCGGTCTGCGAAACTGTCTGTCACGCTCACGGGTTCCGGACCTCAGCTTCCAGGGTCCGGACCCGGACTGCGAAATAGCAAGTATGCGTACGGGTTCCGGACCTCAGCTTCCAGGGTCCGGACTCGGTCTGCGAAGCAGCATAACCTGCTCACGGGTTTCGGACCTCAAGTTCTAGGGTCCGGACCCCGTAACATGAATTTTTCGATTTGTTTATAAATCATTAAAAACCTATTCTAATGTCTTCCAAATACTTGTAAATGTTTATAAATCATCATCAAGATTATTTAAACTTACCAAGCATCGTGAATTCATACGTTGAGTCTTCGAGTCTTCAAACTTCGTCTCTTCTTCTTTGAACCTTCAAGACTCCGACTCACTTCACGAAATATGCCAATATAAAATCCGTAACACTGTTACGTCTTGGGGACAAGTTGTAATTCAAATATATATATATACATATATATATATATATATATATATATATATATATATATATATATATACATATATATATATATTTATATATATATATATGGGCATTTTTTGCTGGCTTTATTTCAAACTAGCCCTTTTATTCAAAAAGGCTTTACAAAAAGGACCCCGAGACGTGACACAAACTATGGTCACATGTGTATGCTCAAAGCTCCAACAACCTAGACAATCAAACCACTACCCATAGCCGACAGTAAGAGCCAAGAGGTAATCTCAAGAGATGTCAACGAAGTCGAGAAGATCCATACTCTCCAGGTCGACTAGCATACTACACTACACGAGTATATAGAAAATGTGAAGATAATGCAAGTAACAGAAGTGAGCATGCTAAAGACCCAATCATGACGGGATAAATCATCCAACCCCTAGGGTCAAATTTGAGGAAGTAAACACCGATCAATTAGGTCAATCTTATGGAGTAAATCGCCGACCACAGAGTCAAATCTCATAAGATCAGCCAGGGACCAATCTGTAAATAATAGTTTTGATTTTAAGGACTGATTGGTAAAATATGCATAACTTTTTATCCGTATAGCAAAATTTTGCGAGTCAAGCGCCATTGGACTCGTCTTGAAAATATGGATGACATCATGTGATCTAATTATCCAGATTTATTATATATTTATCGTAGAATTTTTAATAGTTAAAGCATTTGCTTGAAAATTTATTTTATTTGGGTCTTTTCGTCTTTCTAGGTGCTGAGACTGCTGTGAAACCTCAATATTAGAACAAAGCGAATTTGTGAGCACTAATAGAGGCAAGTAAATAGTTACTTTTTTGCAAACGGTAGAAAATATGCGGATCCGAGTGGGTCCGGAGCACGATTAATATCTGTTTTGTTTACTAGTTGCTGTTATACCCGAGTTGATTTTTTGATTATTTTTGGCTATTGTGGCTTATTTATTTGCATATTATTATTATCGTTAAAATAATCTATTGTCCACGATCATTGCGGTCGGATACATCGGAGGAGAGAGATTTATTCTGTATGCGGTTCCTGAGGAGGAACGACGCATAATTTTAGCTCTCGTGGTTAGAGCGACAGAGTGGAGACGCTCCAAATGATGGCCGTTGTGGTTTCAAATTTAAAATTATCATTATCCTTTAAAGTAGATTTCTTATTAAGCATTGTACTTACTTTTGTTATCTACCGTTTCAGGTACCAAGAGTCGGGGCATGTGAGATAATTGGCCGGCGAGGACTCGTTAGATAGATTTTATCTTTTGGACATATAGTTTACGGTTAATTGCATACATGTCCCCGCAAACATAGTGAATAGCAGAAATATCCCTGCAAAGTCCAACTTTCATTAGTTATCCCTGCAAAAGTCGTAATGTATGCAGATATGTCCCTATCGTCAGTCACCGTTAGAGAATTTTAGTTAACCACAGTTAAAATGCTTAACCATGGTTAATTAATAAGTTGAAATTACATTTTTGCCCCTCTCCATCTTCCTCACCCTCTCCATCTTCCTCATCCATCTTCCTCACCCTCTCCATCTTCCTCATCCTCATCCGCCCCCCCGGCCCCTCCTCCGCCTCCTCCCCGCCGCCGCCCCCTCCGCCTCCCCGCCGCCCTCTTCCTCTACTTCTCCTCTCCCCGTCGCCCTCGTCCGCCCCCCCCCCCCTCCTCGGCCCCTCCTCCGCGGCCGCCGCCGCCTCCCCGCCGCCCTCGTCCGCCCGCTCCGCCCTCGTCCGCCCGCTTCGCCGTCCGTGGGGAAGCGGGAGCCCCGCCGCGCGCCGCCGCCGCCACCGCCGCCTCTTTCTTCTTCCTCGTATCCTCCTTTTGGAGGGACATATTTGTGAGGGCAAAACGGTCATTTCACATCCCTACTGTTAAAAAATAAACAGATTTCAAACGTCAACAAACCAGAGGGACATATCTGCATACATTACGACTTTTGCAGGGATAACTAATGAAAGTTGGACTTTGCAGGGATATTTCTGATATTCACTATGTTTGTGGGGACCTGTATGAAATTAACCCTATAGTTTATTTTGATTTGAGATTGATTAAATTGGATATAGTAGTTATTGCTCAGTTTCATTTTAATTAATAGATTATTTATTTAGTGTTTAATCGAGAAGGTGGCTTTGGATCTATTTTAGGCCTTCCATTTTCAGAGGTTCTTCCTTTAGATTCGTGGCTGGTTGTTGCGGTTTGGATCCGAGCAGTCGAATCTGGGGCGTGACATCATCCACCGAAATAAAGGTAAGCACGGATGTCCTTGGCACCTCAAGAGGACTGTGCTCAACTTCAGAGGAGTCATCGCCGACCGAGATTGCCAGAATAAGGGAGCTCGGGCAATGGAACCCTAGCCTGAGCTAGGTTTTGGATCAGCTCCCTCTTCCCGAGCTCTAGAGGCCAGACGGGTACAAGCGCCAACCCAGGGGGTTTGTGCCAAACATGGGAGGACCGGCGGGGTCGACTGCCGGTGGTGGGAGGCGGCAGCGGTGGTGTTCAAGGAATCGCAACCAAGAATAAGGGGGCTCAGGCTAGCTCAAGGATTCTGGCGATGGGGGTAGAGGGAAGATGTCGGGGCCGCATCGAAGGGCCCTCCGGGGTCCTCTACCACCAGCAGCGACGGTGGGGAGCAGTGGTGGCGCTGGGCTTGGAGGTGCGGCCTGAGATTACAAGGGATTGCTTAAAAGGCTTGCAGCCGGCATTCGATGGCCACGGCGGCGCTAGGCCAGCTGGGCTTGGAGGTGCGGCCCGAGATTTCAATTTTTGTGCTTTGTCTCCAATCCTTCACATCACACATAAAACACATAGAGGCCCCTCCACAAGTGATTTCACGCAAATCCACACATAAAATATAGGGTCATTTTCAAATTTTCAAATTCCCAATTTTGGCCATTTCTTTACTTTTGTGATTTTTCATACTTTTGGTGTGCCGAGCCCAAAATCGAACTACCTCATGACTTATGGCACTGCTAGGCCGTTGAGGTTGTATTTTCGTTTCGTCTGAAACGGTCGCCGATTCGCTCTTTCTCAAGAATTAAATAAAATTTCAAATCAAAGCTTTCATTCAATTTAAATAATTCATTTTTCAATTTTCACATTACAGTTATTACAAATTTGTAGAGTATGTGCGAGAGAGTACTCAACAACAATCACAGAAGACAGACTTGGATCATTATATTGAGGAATTGATATTCTCGTGCTTGGAAACTAATGCTCAATTTTATATTCTTTCGCGGTCGAAAATCAAGGGTCTCAAATATCCTATATTAGCACATATTGCTTAAGATGTATTAGCTATTTCTGTATCTATTGTTGCTGCAGAATCATTTCTTGTACCAGAGATCGTGTTATTTATCCATACCATTTTCCATTAGACCCCGAGACTGTTGAAGCATTACTATGCAGTCAAGATTGGATAAATAAGGATAAATCAGATATTTTATAACGTTGCATTATGTACAATAATTAACTAGTTATTTATATCATAACTTATAGTAATATTTTATTGCCACAAGATCTCTACAATCTATTATCTAAGCTCGTGAACTAGCAGATTGCTTTGAACTAAATAAGAGACGGCTTTAATTTTGAACAACTAAGATAATAAAATATTTTTGTAATAAAAAATTAGAGTATCTTTTTAACATATATATATATATATATTAAATAATTGTTTTCTTTCCAGATTGGCGTATCGATGCATGATTGTGGATTTTACTTGTCGTATGGATATATCTATATATATATATATAGTGTAGAGCTACTATACTATCGGAAGTATAGAGGACTTGGTGCTTCCGACTTTTTGGCCTTTGGATCAAGGATTGTACGGTTGGGATGATAGCGATCCCCTTAGGGTTGAGTGGTCCCCTTAGGGTTGAGTGGTCCCCATAGGGTAATAATATTGATCCAAAGGTTAGAAATGATCAAAAGGGTTAATATAAGGGCTAAAAAGTCAGAAGCGCCAGGTCCTCTATGCTTCCGATAGCATGGTAGCTCTACTCTCTCTCTCTCTCTCTCTCTCTCTCTCTCTCTCTATATATATATATATATATATATATATATGAGCTTTTTTAATGATAAGTTGGTGTTAGTTATATGCCCTATAAGCCAATCGGTGTCACAACTTAAAGGATTAATATCAGTGTACGCTTCGTTAAAATTTATAAACTGGCATTTTTCATTCATATTATTGCCAAATTCATATATATGAATCGTCTACAGAATTAATAGTAGAAGAATTATATTTCTAAAATATTAGAAATTTGAGATATATATTCTTCTGTAATTAATTCTTAAATGCTCCTAATCATAGGATTATCACAAGGGCGGTGTTACATCCGGGTAGATTAGTGCATGCTGTACTTCTCTTATGGGATGATGAGTCTCAAGTCATTAGTGTGGTGACACTAGAGTAAGCATACAAGTGAATGTTGGAGAACAATTTCACTGAGTGTGACCAACTACGAACAATCACATGGATGTCTACTCACTCGTCAGTGAATTATTTTATACTGTAGTGGTGTGAGTGATCCCTTGACCTGAGGCACCACAGTTATCTTGCATGTGGCTTACTGTAGTTTAACTGTGTAAATACTTTATACCCTACTCATGGGTTAAAGTCAACACATGTTGGCTGCAGTGGGTCATATGTGGAGATAGGTGTGTGTCAAGATGGAATCTATCACCCTCGGTAGAGAGGTAATTGTCATATGCTATCTGTTTTACAAGATATAAAAACCATTGGCCAAGGCAGTATGATTTTATGAAAAGGAGTTTTCATATATCAGTTGTTAATCAGATAAGACATATGATTAAGTAATGGGGTTTGACGAGTTATCCATAACCTCGGCTCAATCGGGACAAGTGATAGAAGGATTTTATCACACGATAACTACACCTAGAGGTTCAGTCTTATTCATTCTATTTGGATTGCCGCGATATATTGCTAGGTGTCACTCATGGATTGTGGGACCCACAAGGCTGATTAAGGTAGTTAATCACACTCAGTTGGGAGAATCAAAAATATTTTGGTCCATTGAAAAGAGTTTCGATGGTGACAGTAAAAGAGTTTAGTGTCACGTCTCACTACCAGGTGGAATTGAACCTATGTGGTCACACACAATAAAGGCTGCGTGTGATCAAGTGCTTGGAGAATTAATAGAGACCATTTGGCTAAAGTAGCAAAGCAAGAATTTACTTGCTAAGTTGGTTAGCAAGAGAGACTAATTTGTAAAATTTAAAATTGTAGAGTTAAATGCAATTGTTGCATGTGGTGCACTTGCACTGAAATTACTAAAAAGAGTTTATCATCTTTTTCTCATCAACTCCTCAATTAATAAAGATTAATTGAGGAGTTACGAAGTGAGAGTGCAAGAGAGGATGAGAAAAGAAACTCTAGCATTTATTACGTAGAAGAGAAAACTTCTTTTTCTCTTCATTCCCTTCTCTCCATGCACTAAATGAAAGGAGTTAACTCCTCTCGTTTATGGCACTTCTCTCCACACTATTTCTTTTGGAGAGGGAGAAACACCATATTAATTACTCAGGGAACGTCTCCCCACCTCTTTCGCTTCTCTCCACTCGTATATTGCCTCACCTATAAATAGAGGCATCTCTCGATAATGAGGATAATCATAACACAAAAGCTGAAGTGTTAGAGAAAGAGAGAAAACTCTTACAATCATATAGAGCTCTTCTTTAATCATCTATTAACTTATATTAATCCCTAATATTTTTTGCCACGTGGCAAATTCTCCTTTATCCTCATTAGCGTGTGTCTCTTCCTCTTCACTCCACCCAACTTCTAATGTATCTAAATAATTCCACTGTCATACTTTCAATTAATGTATATAAATGCTCTACTATCATCTACAAACGGCACACCTCTATCTCCAATTATTTTTTCACTACTATACTTTTAATTAATGTATGTAAATGCTTCACTATTATATACAAACGTCACCTCTCTATCTCTATGAGAATTCGAATCTTTGGAAATTAGAATTATGTGTTCCTCTCCCTTGTTACTGTGTTTTTGATCTGTATACGTATATATATATATGTATGGGTATATATATATGTATATAAGTTGTATTTATATGTATTTTAGTTATTAAGTTTTTGTCGCGGAGAGTGTACGGCTTAACGGCACAATTCGGAGTCTGATTCTGACGATCCAAAATGGTAGATTCAATGTCTCGGCAGTGCTGAACGCGATGGCGCGATCCGTCTCGACATGCGACGAACGGATCAAAAGTTTTTCCATGTTCTTCGCTGAGTGGTCGAATTGTACATTTTGCAGTTTCGCGATCTGGACCCTGTTTCTTGCACCGTTTCACGTGAGATTGCTTGTGGAGGGGTGTATGTGCATTTTGTTCCTGCTGTGAGGGACTGAGGGGTTATTTGTGGTGTTTGAGGGGCTTTTGTGCAAATGTGCACAAGTGTATTTGTGTGTTTGTGAGAGAAAGTGACCACCTCACTCTCTCTCTCTCCCTCAGCCTCCCCAGCACCGAGCCCCAGTTCCCCCAGCTCCTTGGCAACCTCCCCGAGCTCCGCCTGCCGCCGCCGACCATCCCCTGGCCGGCGCAACCCGGCCACCCTCTCCCTCTCAATTTCTCTCTTTTTCTTCTTCTTCTTCTTCTTCTCCTTCTTCTTCTTCCCTGTGGTGTGCACCCAGGGGGAACCCACGCCCGAGCTCCCCCTGAGGTGGCACGACCGCCGGCGTCGTGCGCCACCGCCGGGAGTCGCCGCGAAGCTACTGCGGCCACTGCTAGGGCAGCAGCTGGCCGAAGCTAATGGGCCCGAGCCGCCGCCGCCGCCGCCTCCCGCCGCCTTGGAGGGAGAGCACCACCACCCTTGGGACCTCCGGCGCCGCCCCCTACCTCCCCGGCCGTCGTCGTGCCGCCGGAGCGCCGCCGCAGCCGCCGCAAGCTCAGCTGGTGCAACTAGGGCAGCCGCGACCGCACTCTCTCCGCCGCCGCCACCGTTGGTCTTTTTTGTCGCGGTCACCGGCAGGCCGACGTCTGGCGACCTCCTCTTGCCGGTGCGACGGCCATATGGTGAGACGGTTGGAGAAAGCTACGATGATAACGAACAGATGCGCGAGAAGTTGGCCTTAGCCTCTTATGAGTCGACGTGAGTTCCAGCGCTAGCTGAGAGTCATGATATATATATAAGGTCTATGCAAAGGCCGATGAGACCTGAGCACTCTTTGTAAGATGGGCGTCTTAGAGAGAGTTGGACCAGTGGATATCGTTTGCCCTTCCGCCTCGACTTGCAGGAGTACACGACGTCTTTCAGGTATCTGTTCTGAGGAGATACATACATGATCCTTCCCATGTGAACGATTTTTCTCCACTGGTGCTTTCTGAGGATTTGCAGTACGAGGAGCGACGATAAGAATTCTTGCTCGTGAGACGAGGGAAAATTTTTTTGCGTAATCGGTCAACCTTATGTAAAGGTACAGTGGGATTTTCATGATGATAGAGAGGCGACAGGGAGTTTGGAGACTATTATGCAGAGATCTTCATCCCCACCTATTTGTATCTTGAGCTGAGGTGCCTGTTTCGAGGACGAAACTATTGTAAGGAGGGGAGAATGTATACTTGAGAGTTTAGGGTTTCTGGACTCGGCGGGATTCGGCGCCGGCAGTGGCGAAGTGGACGCCCGAAGTTCCGGACCCCGTTGCCACTTGTGGACGATCGGTTGTGGCCGGATGAGCTTCGGATATACCATCTTTCGAGGAGAGTCCAAGACCTGGAGGCTCCGAGGTGTTTGCGAGAATTTTCTAGGAAGACCCTGAGGGTACGCCGTAATGTAGGTGTATGCCGACTAATTGCCGCCTTCATAGGCGAGGAGTTGCATGAGTAACTTGTGTGCGACGAACAGTGTGATTAAACGGTGCATTTTTGTCTTGTTTTTTCTCTAGACGCCCCCTAGGAAAAACTGCGCGCTTGAAAGATGTGGCGCCCAAATGTGGGAAAGTTTTTTTTTTTTTGACAAGCCAATTTAAAGTAGCCCCCCCTTCCCATGTGATAGATTTTTTATTACCGTCCGCGACATGTGTGGACCCAGAAGTCATATCTGGTACTGCAAGAGATAGCATTCGCCAGGATACACGGGAGTGTACAATGCCCAGAGTGGGCTGGGTTAGTTGTGTACTTTGATTTGGACGGAAGGAATGCTTGCATGTGTAGAGTCTGGTGTAGTTGACAGATGCCAGTGAGGTGCCCCTGCCGTGATCGTGCCGTGATCTGGAGGGGTAGGAATCTGATCGGCTTGAACTACTCCGCACCGTTGGTTGGATTGCAGATTTAGGTGGGTTCATGTTGCTAGATTTTTCCAGTGGACTTCCGTCGCTACGTAGTTACTGTGATCAGCTTGTCTAGCATAATCTGATATGGATTGTCATCGCTCCGCGAATGCAGTTTAAGGGAAGGGGCGGGGGACATGGGGAGGTAGTGGATTGAGGGGATTATGATGCTTGGAAGCAGGACTGATCTCCAAAGGTATTAGCCCATGCTACGTGTATGTAGCAAAAGTATATCACACTTTATCCCTATCCACACTACGTGGACGGGTGAGAGGCTTGCACAAGTCTATCTTGATGAAGTGGTGCGGCTTCATGGTGTACCCACATCGATTGTATCGGATAGAGATACTAGATTTGTATCGCACTTTTGGAAAAGCCTACATGACGCCTTGGGCACTCGCCTGGATTTCAGCACAGCATTCCACCCTCAGAGCGATGGGCAATCAGAGCGTACTATCCAGATCTTGGAGGACATGCTACGAGCTTGTGTGATAGATTATCAAGGTGGATGGCAACAACACCTACCTATGGCAGAGTTTGCTTATAACAATAGTTATCAAGCAAGCATTAAGATGGCACCATTCGAGGCACTTTATAGAAGAAAGTGTCGATCACCTCTTCATTGGAGTGAAGTTCGTGAGAAGCTAGTTTTGGGTCCCGATATACTGCAGGAAGCTGAAGACAAGGTTCGCATTGCTCGACAAAGATTAATTTCAGCTCAAAGTCGCCAAAAGAGTTATGCTGATAAGCGTCGACGGGAATTGGAGTTCCAAGTAGGAGATCATGTCTTCCTAAAGGTATCGCCGACAAAGGGGATTAAGAGATTTGGCATTCGAGGAAAGCTTAGTCCTCGTTTCATTGGACCCTTTGAAGTCTTGGAACGGTTAGGCCCGGTAGCGTATCGGCTTGCCTTGCCGCCGAATCTATCGGGAGTACATAACGTGTTCCATGTATCCTTGCTTCGGAAATATGTTTTTGACCCAGCTCATGTTTTGGATTCCACTCCGTTAGAGTTGCATGAAGATTTGAGTTTCGAGGAATATCCGATGAAGATCCTAGCTCGCGAGGTGAAGAAACTCAGGAATCGAGAGATCCCTTATGTGAAGGTGCTTTGGAGAAACCACGGCGAGCGCGAGGCCAGATGGGAGTTGGAGAGCTCACTGCTGGAGCGTTACCCCCATCTTTTTCAAATGGAATCTTGAGGTATTCGACTTCTAGTTTCGCAGACGAAACTCCTTTTTAGGAGGGGTGTATGTAGTACACTGAACTTTAGCAAATTGCAAGGTTCTAGTGTAAGATTAGTACTATATACTAATCTGGAGGTTTTGGCTGTGTTTCGAGAGTTTAGGAGTGTTTTCGGGACTTAAAAAGTGCGAAAACAGACTCCGGAAGTCAAAATCTGCAAAACTGCAGATTTGACATTACATAACGGTATCTCGTTTTGGGATACCGGAATCCAGTGAAAACTGTGTTTGCGCAGCTCTCGGGTTCTGCAGAATCCTGTGAGAGATTCCGGAATGGCTGGTATTCCGGTACTGATATGCGCATACTGGTACTGAAGTCTTTAGTACCGGTATTACGATTAGCATACCGGAACACCGTTGCGTGGCCTCTTGGCCGAGGCTCGGGTTGCTGGATTTATGGCCAGATACCGGTATGCACATACGCATACCGGTATACTGTGCAGAAACTACTGTTTCGTGCAGTTTGCTATTTTTGGTTTTGGAGGGGACTTTTGGGCAATTGTTACATTAGTACATAGAAACCCTCACCCTCCCCTCTCAGCCTCTTGTGCTGGGACTTAGGAAAAGGAGAGGTATGGTTTCCCTCCTTCTCTCTCTAGATTTCTTGCATATTTACCATGAAATTCATGGGTTTGATCTCTTTTCTCCTCTCCTCCACCTTGAAGCTCTCACCTTGGACCTTGGAGAGAACTTGGATAGAAGAAGAGGACTTGTGTGAGGATTAATCTCCAACCCTAGCTCCTTTGGGCTTAGTTTGGAGCTCTTGAGAAGGTAAGTAGCTCTCTTGTGAGTTTTTATTGTGGATTTTGTTGATATTCTTTGAGTTTACCCTAGATGTATGAAATTAGGTTTTTGTTTGGGCTTTTCAATTCTAAGCTCTTGAATGGGAATTGATGGGTGTAGAATGTTATGTTAGGTTGGATTGGAAGCTCCCTAACTTCGTTTTGGGTTTTGGACAAGAGATTCTTGGTCTAAGGTAATTCCACCCTTTTCCCTCTTGCTTAGTGACGATTTTCGAAAGTGTTCGTTCGACACTTCTAACCCCATAGAAATCTTCTTTAGGGTGCTAGAAATCGAGGGGGCAACTTTGTTTTCGAGTACTGCGAGGTCTCGAAGGGTCTCTGGTGGGTTTGACCTCACCGAAATGGGTGAACTCCCCCTATGTCTTCCTTTTAGCTTAAGAGCTTAAATTAGTACATATTCATACTAATTATGACATGGTAGAATTTTAGAATGCATAATATTCATGTGCTATATATGTGCAAATTATGTGTCCTATGTAGTAGGAAGTTTGCATGGTTTTATGCATGTTGCGTTATGAGTGACTATGGGAATAGAATATTTTATTTGTATACATGTTGAAATGCTTACTTAAATGAGTAGAAACATATGTAATATTAGATGGACAATGGACTTGGAAGTCCTCTTTGACACTTAGCTTTTGGTCTAGTTGTAGTGTATATATGACATATAGCATGTTAAGATCATAATGTGAGATTAAACACATGACATTCCACTTAGGTGAATAACAAGATTGACATCATGATCTAGTATTGGACATTAGTTGGTATTCCATGTTTTTAGACATGACGAGTGATATTATGTGGTTGATTGTTGCTTGTTAGCCATTATGCTCATTTACACATGCTTGTGAGGGTCGCTCCCCACAAGCCGGCACTCCGGAGTTGGCCTTGCGACAGTTATTTCGCCCGTGTGATAAAGAGCGCCGAAATGGAACCGCCGTGGGAAAGGCTCACCCTAGCGTGAAGGTGTTGACTACCACGGAGCCATTAGGCTCGGCACAAGTGAACATCCCTTTATGGTATTCTTTTATGACTACACATTTATGGTTATATGCGAAAGTGGACATTCATATTGTAAGAGGTGACACATTGCATATTCACACATGTACATGAGTAGAATGGTTTCATATTTATAATATTACATCTTGAGGCATAGTAGCATTGAGTTTTTAAATTATAGTTATGCTTATTTGTATCTAACTTTACTTTGCCTCAGTTGACCTAGTGGTGTATTCCGCTCCTCTCGGCGGCTTACCCACTGGGAACTATTGAATAATAGTTCTCATCCCCCTGGGGTTTGTTGTTTTATTTCAGAGCCTTCCACTGCGGGAGAGGCTAGGGATCGCGGCAAGGGCATTGCGACTAGCTAGGACGCGAGGGAGCTAGTGACTAGGTGGAGCACCTTTCTTTTATCGTATGTTGAGAGGTGTTTTGGTACCGACCACATTTTGTAGAGACTACCCTATGTCCCTTTTTGGGTGTGTTGATGTACTAAACTTATGTTGTGGCTTTACTCTTTTTTTTGTATTTTGTATCTTCACCTTGAGACTCTATTTGGTTAGCATGTATGCTCTGATTATCATGATAGGATTATTTGCTTTATTCCTTTCTTTCATGTTTGTTGTAGACGCCTTGTGTGCATTGGGTTACTTGTGTACACGGCGGGTCTATGCATGCGCCCAGGTGGGCTTTCGCTGGGGCCCCGGGGCGTGACATATAGCCTCGTTGGCTGTTCTTCATCGCTGTCCCGAAGTTTCGAGGGCAGCGAATGAGTGACGGAGGGTTCCGGTGCCAAATCGGCATTTTTCGGGAACCCGGAAAGCCGTTTCGGATGCGTTGGTGTTCGTAGCATTCCGGCCTTGTGCCCGCTGTCCAACCACCTTGTTTGGTGTGGTTGTGGACAGCGGAGGACTCGGGTGGTTTGTTGGTTCCCCTCTGGGGCTTGGTTTGAGTTCAGGATCGTCCCGGCGGGTTTTCCAGACGATCCGATGGTTTCGGGTTGTGTGCTTTCGTTTGTTAGTGTCGACTCGGTGGACCTTGACCCTGTTAGTACCTCGTAGGTCCTGTCGACCTTCCCGTAAGCCGTTGGTATTAGGCTCTCTCGTTTCTGCAGGTGGGTACTTCGATCCAGAGTCGGTTCAGTGGACTAGCGGTGATACATTTCTATCCCTTTCTCTTGCATGTTGATTATTAGTTCACTAGACTCCCTTTCCTCTACTTTTGTGAGCTTGCCATTAGTAGAGTAGTGTGATTGCATGGTTATTGAGACGACCTAGTTGGTTAGTGGTGATCGCCTGTTGTTCCGAGCGATCCTTGGACTTGGTCCCGTTGCTATTCTCGGCTTGTTGTCGTTCTGTGGTTTGAGCATATTGCATCGATCGTCACAGCTCTTCTAGCACTTCACGTACGCCAGCGGTCTGATCCACCGCTTAGGGTGTTCTTTTCCGGAAAAGGGTTGTGTGTTTCCAACCCGTGAGCCTCTCGACATGTGCATCTGCGGAGGTTATGTGCCTGTGAGTGAGCAGTTGTGACAGTGCCAGGGATCCGTCCCTGTGGCCTGGTGGTGATTGGGTTTCATTATTTATCTACAGTTGATGCATATACTATTTGCTTACAGTAGCGTAGTCGTTCATGTATGGTTCATTATCATGCTTACTTATGCTACTGTTTTACCTATCTATCTATCTGTTGACCCTCGCGCTGGTGTGTACACCTCGCCTTCGTCGGCTTGCGGTACCCACTGGGAAGGGAGACATGTTTATCATGTTCTCACCCCCCCCGCCATCGTTGTTTTTTTCAGGTGAGCCGGGTGGTGGGAGTCGGGACGTTGTGAGACGCAACTAGATAGCTGCATTAGAGGTCCCGACCTGTGTTACCACCGTTTTGGTTGCTACCATGACACTCTCCCTTTACCTAGTAGACTTATGGATATGGTTCAGTATTTTGTGTTGATTGCATGCGTAGATATTGTGGATGACTATGCTTAGTGTATCGTTCTTATGGTTTAGTTATTGCCGAGTTATGTGATCTTCTGTGAATCGTGGATTTCTACCCTTCGTGGTAGCGATTTTCAAGTAAAGGTTTCCGTGTGGGAAACAGTTTTCAAACAGCTTTTAATCGATCGGTTTTTGAATTTCAAAAGAGAGTTCTCGTGTGGAGAACGGTTTTTAAATGATCTTTAAATGGTTGAGATTAGGATTTCAAATAAAGCTTCTGGGTAAGAAGCATTTTTATAGAATGATCTGTTGTTTGTGCATCGCATCATCCTCTCTTTTCCTAGCCCTCTCTGCCCTTGACTGCTGCTTCTCCTTTTTCCGCGGTCCGCAGCTTCTGCCTTTTGAATTGAAGCAGTCCTTCTACCGAACTCTAACCTCCACGAAGTGGAGTGAAATCCAACCTTCGCCTTAGGACTTGTTTAGATACATGCAATTGTTAAGGACGGTTAGCTGTATGCTTTGGTCATTGTGATTGTTGTTTGTATGATGAATGAATGGTGGTTGTGATCCTGTTTGTATCGTGTGTACGCCGTGCAAATACAGGGGAGACTCTGTCCGTGTAGACAGTGGGACCTGTATTTGTGGTGGGTCTGTACGTGGCGCGGGCTAGGCTTTTTAAAAAAAAAATGGCACGTATTTCCGCTTCTAAAACTAGCCCGGGGCGTGACAAAATCGGATAAGGTATTAATGATCAAATTGTAATAAACAAAATAGCCAACTAATATACCTTTTTTTTCAACAATAATGAAGAATTTATTCTCAGATAAATTTAGAGAGCTTAGCTTAGAGAGAGAGAGAGAGAGAAATTTGAGGTTAAAGGGAGAGAGCGTTGAGATTAGAAAAAGAGTTTTTTAAGTTAGATATATGAAGAGATAAAAAAGGAGAAAGTGCTTAGCTTAAAGAGAGAGATTTGATGTTAGAGGAAGCGAGGAGTTGAGACTTTAGAGAGAGAGAGAGCATTGGTTAGAGAGAGAGAGAGCATAATTAAAGAAATAAAGAGAGAGATAGAGTTCGAGGTTAGAGGGAGTGAGAAAGTTCAGATTTTAGAAAGAGAGGGAGAGAGAGCGCTTAGCTTAGAGAGAGAAAAAAAATTTAAGTTTAGAGAGAGAAAGATAAGGTTAGAGAGAGATATGAGGTTAAAGAGTAAAGAAAAACAATACCAACTAGTCGGCAGGTGGAAAAAAAAAATAGTGGGCTCCATTAGACATATTATCATTATCCCAATCTATTAATATTAGGATGCCCACCCTCTTTCAAATGAATGAGATTAGTATTTTGGGATGAATCTCATTCCCAAGTAAATCTAACATTACCAACTATATTACCTAGTGCGTTTAGCCAAACACAGTAATATTTTTTTTTATTACTATTGGATTAGTAAGAATCTTAAAAGATAGCGCGTACCAAACGCACCCTTAATATAATAAGAACAAATAGAGAAATTATAAATTGTCCAAGTGATATATAATAATATATTTAAAACGTATATTGTTAACACACGCTGTCAAGCTGAATTGGGAGAGCTCACATGAACCTTGTCTCGTAGAAAGCCGAATCTGGGACATGATAAGACTTTGTGAAAGCATCGACTTTTGTGAAAGCATCGGCTACTTAATATTCGATAGGAACTGATCCATGAGAATCTAGGTGGCCAAGTTTGATTGGGTCAAGATGTCAACATCGTCTAGGATTTAAATGTCGTGGCAAGGGGCTAAAAACTTGCCAGCACGATGCGTGCCGGATCGTGCCGATTCATGCCGACCACAAAAATTACATGCATGCCTACACATAATGGTATAAAATATTTATTTTCTTTGGCAACCAAATATTCTAATTGCTTATTATGTACTTTTATCAATTCTTTTGAACTTTATTGAGAAAAATATTTACTAATTTAAGAAAAAGAGGATGGGGGTCGTATCGCGCATGTCGATATCTTGTTGGCACGATATAGCACGGTAGATACGGCCCATGCTAATGGACACTTAAATCCCTGGAATATCTTCCACATACTGACTTTGATCGAGACGGTTCTTGGTTCTACTTGTGCGGATCGAGAAGAACTAGTTGAATTCTAGAAATGAAACTTAGTAAGCAATACTAGCTACTAAGTTCCGTATGATTTTTAGGGTATTTTGAGGTTGTTTAGGCCTCCAAAATTAGGATCAAAGTTTGATAAATTAGGATCAAAGTTTGATATATATATTTATTTATAAAAAATTCGACCATAGATATCTTCTTATATATCTATAAAGAATTAGAATTTCATCTTACAGTCAAATTTGATATTCTCGATATACTCTTTCCAAATATGATATTGTTGGACCAACTTTTCATAAAATGAAAGCACGGATTCTGAGGAGTACCACTCTAATTCGGAGTAGGATTCTAGATTTTATTTAATCCCGGTCAGAGTAGCTAGGATGTTGGAATTTTATAATAGGACCGATGTAATCTTTTCTATTAGAGTTAATGAAAGTAAAATAAAAGATTTAATTTTTGTCAATATCTCTTCTCTCATTCTTCTCTAATATTCTACATCCGAGCATCAGATAAGGGAGACTACGGACGAAATTGGTATCAGAGCGTAGGTTTTCATGCCTAGGGATTTGTGGAGGATTTTCTGTGCATGGTTTTGACGTGTCAACAGGACCAACACTCCAAAGAAAATTTGACACCAACTCTTCAGTAGCATCGTCAACCATTGACTATGAGGATTCAAAACCCCACGTTAGGGAGAAATCCCAACCTTTCAAGATAGAGACCCAACTGACATCCGAACATTCGATGGAATAGTAGACACAGATAATGTCGATATTTGGGCTGTCTATATGGAGATGTACTTTACTCCGTATGGGTACACCTGTGCCCAGAAAGTGAGTTTCGCTCAATTAAAGTTAATTGCATATGCCTGGCCTGGTGGAACTTGTATATGAATGTCATGATACTTCAAGTGCTCTTAAATAAGCAGTTTTAACCAATCGAGTATGAAGAAGATCGGCGAATAAAGTGGCAATACCTATGATGTCATGCCTTGAGTCCTGCCATTTGGACCCACTTGGGCACGTACAACAGATCCGCCGAATGCGCAAAGTTTTTTTTATCCGTATGAAGCGAAAACATACACCAACCTGTACAACATTTATATAACATGGGTACATAAAGTATCAGAGTATTTAACTTTTAAATTAAATCATTACAAATGTTGGGATTAGAGGGCAGCGAAACTTTCAAACTGGACAGTCAATGTATCCAGAAACCGAAATCGGATTGGGTTGCTTTTTTTAGCCTCGATTGATCGTCCTTGTCTTGACACTTCTAGATCTTGCGACGAACGTCGTGTCAGGATCTCTATGCCTGATCATCGTGGAAGGCTACTAGAGTCTCCACAGTCGTGCACCTTCTAAAACCCCGAAACATTGGTGGAAATCCTAGAGAGCAAGTAGAGAGAGAATTAAGAAGAAATTCCTTTTATTTTCTCTTACGTATGAAATTCGAGAGAAAGAGGTTCGTATTTATAGAGATTATTAGAGCCCGTAAAAATATTCTGATTCTCACATAGTGATAAGAATAAAAATATCTGGGATATATGTTTCTTAACTAATAAGAAATATATAATTCATCCTTATTCTTAACATATTAAGATAAATAATAATTCACATCTCATATGGATAGGAATAAAACAGACCGGCCAATGTGGACATACCACATGGCAATACAAATAATTCTCTTTAAAGTTTACAACACTTGATCTTTTCAATATATTACAATTTTTCTTGTCCATACAAAAAATGTACTCTTTAGACCAACTCACAATGATCTAGTTAATCCACGACGCCAATGCCGTTGTCCTACGCCTCACCGACAATAGAAGACTCTGAGAAAAGTGTCAACAATAAGAGGGGTAAGAACTTGAAATAAGTTTTCAGTTGGTGCAACCGTCAAAAGTGGCGCTCTATACTCACTCAGTCCAAAGAATGCATTAGTATAATAATAATAATAAGTGACACATCTATTTCTATTATAGAAATGAAAGTAAGAAAGATACAACTATTATGCCTCAAATTTATATACAATGCCATAATAAATTATTTTGTCATTGGCCTACATGGTTAACCCAAATCTTTTCTTATCCCTAACCAACCATTTGGTTTGGTTTTGCTTCACGTTACACACCTCATAGAGAGTAAAAAGCTATTGGCATCCGTCCAATCGATAGGCACTTGGTACCGAAGAAAATAGGCATCACCAAGTATGATAGGAAGTAGAGGGGAATCAGCATCTCTCAATATGCAGTAGAGCATCGAGAGGAATCGACATCACTTAATATAACACTTTTGAAAGGTCGCAATATGTCTCATATTTATACCCTAAGTTTTCATGACTTTTAGGGTTATCCACAATGCTCATTTACATGTTTCTCTTGTCCTCTAGCTCAAGTTTGCCTAGAGTTCAAATGTCACTATGTTCACACCTTAGGTTCCACCAAAGGTTAGATATCACGCTTGTTTCACCTATATTCTAAGATTTATATGATACTCAACACATGCATGTCACAAACTTCCTTTTAACATGATGAAAGGTTAAAAATTCTATTTTCTAGATCAAATGCTCATATGTTATCATCTACTAGATTTTCTGGTATGCAATTGAATACATCTCTTGCTCTCCCACTTCTCCACCAAAGAGAAAACTCTAAATCCCTCTTCTTCTCTATTTTCTTCTTCTTCTTCTCCCTTTCTTCTCCTTCCTTCTCTACTAACCTTCATTCTCTACCTCATATTCTTCCTCTAGAGGCCATTTCCTCGATCAAGCTTAGAGCTAGGGCAAGAATACCTAAGGCGGAGTCTTCAAAAGCACTAAACCCTTGAATCTCGGTATGTCAATCAAGAATGTAATTGTCATGCCCTGCGCTCTTTTCTAAAACCTTTTACGTGAAAAACAATGAAAAAATGTGTATATATATTTTTTAAAACAACACCAAAGACCACACCCTAAAGCATGCACAGATTCGTCATATGGACAAAGTCTTTCCTGTACAAACAAACAGAGTGTCCTCTGTATTTGCACGGCATAGAATCCGGAGTACATCATCAACCACAAAAATAACCACAACGAACAACAATAACAATAACAATAAAAATAACATCAACAACAAACATATAATCAATATAGATATATATATATATATATATATATATATATATATATATATATATATATATATATATATATATATATATATCAAATCATTGAACAGATAGATAATCAACGAATATAACTGGTCATCAAACACATTGATAGTCAAAGAATTTTTAAACCAATAGTTATTCAACCGAGAGCAATTAATACCGAAAGAAAACTACCTAACATGCTGAGAAACATAAACCCACAGTTATTAAATCAAGAGACATCATCTAAATGCTAGAAAACATAATCCACAATTATTAACCAAGAGATATAACGAAATAAAAACTAAATCAATTAGAATCTAAATCGAGAGCAGAACATAAACTGGTCATCGATGATCACAACCCGAGACACATCTATCTATTATCGTCCTCACGCACCATCCTGACACTCACGTCCAGTGTCACCTGTAAAAATAGGGAGGTGAGAAACATGTAAACTGTAGTACACTGAACTTTTGCAAATTGCGGAGTTCTAGTGTGAGAATAGTGGCTTGTACTATTCTGGAGTTTTGGGTTGAGTTTGGTGAGCTTTGAGGTGTTTTCGTGGCTTAAAAAGGGCGAAAACGGACTCCGGAGATCAAATTCTGCATAAAGTGCAGAATTTGTACTGCATTCGGGTACTAATTTTGGCATACCGGAATGCACTGCGTACCGGTACTGGAATTGGCATACCGGAATGTGGTTGCGCAGCTTGCTGGCCGAGGCTCGGGTTTTGCAAATTTTGCACAGTATACCGGTATACACATGCGCATACCGGTATACAGTGCTGCAGAATGCATTTTGTGCAGTTTTGCAATTTTGGCTCTTTGAGGGGCCTATGGGGATTTTGTGCATTGGGTTAAGTACCCCTTCACCCCCCTCTTTTGCTGTTGTGGCTGAGGACTTGGAGGAGAAGGAAAGGTAGGTTTCCCTCTCTCTCTCTCTAGATTTCTCTCCCAAACCCTTGAAATCTTGGGTTTTGATCTCTTTTCCCTCCTCCTTTTGCTTGTTGTTTGCTAGAGGAGCTTGTGGCTTGGGAGGAGAGCTTGTTGGTGGATGGATCTTCAACCTTAGCTTGTGTGAGCTTGGTTGGAAGCTTGATTTGAGGTTAGTAGACCCTTTTACAACCTCTATTTGTGATTTTGCTTGTGATTTGCTTAGAAAACCTAGTTTCTTGGAAATTAGGGTTTTGTTTAGGGTTTTGTGATTATGAGCCCTTGAAGTGGAATTGATGGGTGTAGAACGTTGTTGTAGGTTGGATTTGATGATCTCTAACCTCAATTTGGACCTAGAACAAGTTTTACTTGCTCAAGGTAATTTTCACCCTTTTACCTCATTGTTTTTGGTGGTTTTCGAAATTGCTTGTTCGATACCCCTAACCCCTTGGAAAATTATCTTAGGGTATGAGAAGCTCGGGGGACAACTTCGTTTCGAAGTACTGCGAGGTTTCGACGGGTATCCGGTGGGTTTGACCTCACCGAAATGGGTGAACTCCCCCTATGTCTCCTATCTTGTTATAGGATTGATTAGATGCATAATTATGTTAATTATGGCATGATGATAATTGTGATTGCATGAGACATATATGTTGTTTATGAAAAATACATATTTCATGTAGTATGGTATTATGAATATAATATGTATGCTAGGATATTGATGCTAGTAGTGTAATGTTGCATTATGAAATGCTAATTAGGTTATGCATGCTAGAAACGAGCATCATAGGAGACACTACTTGGTTGTTGAATTAGTGAATTCTCTTGCATACTAGAGTATGCTTGTATAGAGAAAGGAGAAGTTATGGTAAATGTATGATAAGTTGTTGCACCTCATCTAGGTGAGCAACTGTGACGGGCATTGTTGGCCTTGGACTCGACCTTTTGGTCGTGGATTGATTCCATGTTTAAGACATGAGGAAAGGGATTCTATTTGCATTTGATATTATAATTGATTAAACGTGAGTCCATTGGGTTATTTAAACACTTGTATGATAGTTTTATACTCTATGAAGTAGAGGTTGTTGTAGCTTATGCATGGCATGAATATGGACTCGTTGGCATCGTAGAATGCATTGTTATAGCATTTGTAGAATGCATGGATTATAGCATTAGAGAATGCATGACATATGGCATCGTAGAATGCATGGATTGGGCATTTGTAGAATGCATTGTTATGGCATTTGTAGAATGCATGGATTATAGCATTAGAGAATGCATGATTTATGGCATTAGAATAATGCATGATTTTGGCATTTGTAGAATGCATGATACGTGGCATTAGAATAATGCATGGTTTATGAACTTAGTAAACAAAGAGATGAACGGTTACATGTTAGAGACATGGACATATTGGTAGGGACATACCATCGGACATTGAGAACAACATGATATTGTTGACACTTAGCATATTGGCTATTGAATGTAGTAAACATAAAGTGATATGTTTTGACATAACGTGAAATTAAACTTATGATATTATTATGGTTGATTGTTGCTTGTTTGCCACTATGCTCGTTTACACATGCTTGTGAGGGTCGCTCCCTACAAGCCGGCACTCCGGAGTTGGCCTAGCGACAGTTATTTCGCCCGTGTGTTTGAGAGAGCGCCGAAATGGAACCGCCGTGGGTAAGGCTCACCAAAGCGTGAGGTGTTGACTACCACGGAGCCATTAGGCACGGCACAAGATGAACATCCCGCTATTGTATTATTTTATGACTACACTGTTATGGTGTATGCAAGGTGAACTTTCATATGGAAAGAGGTTATTTTAACCGGAATGTGACATTTGACACCCTAATTAATTGATGCATATACATGTAGTGTATGGACATAGTATTGGGTGGTGACTTTGTGGCATTACATGTAGTGAACATAACATTCATATTGTTGGGAACAAGTTATATAGTTCATACATGTAGTAGAAAATTGGATATACATTACATACTTGTAGTTGGAGACAAGTCATACATGTAATAGTAAAACTTGACATATAGTAAGTTTATGACATTAGATTATGTGTAGTCGATCATGGCATACTTACACATATATGAGTAAAACGTTTACATACTTTGTAACATGTTCATGTAGATGATTTTAGTCATTGGAGGCATGATAGTTGTAGAATTATCTGCTTAGCATTTAATGTTTTATGCTTTATGTTTCAGTATACTATCTTGCCTCAGTTGACCTAGCGGTGTAATTCGCCACTCTCGGCGGCTTACCCACTGGGAACTATTGATTAATTGTTCTCACCCCCATTGTTGTTGGGTTGTTTTTTTTTCAGAGCCTTCCGCAGCAGGAGAGGCTTGGGATCGCGGCGAGGGGTTAGCAGCTAGCTAGAGCCTCTACGGTGTTGTGGTTGTAGGCATACCATGGGTTTCCTTTCATTGTATTTTGAATGAAAGATGTATAGTTTTGTTGATGGTTGATTGATCTATTGTTGATAAGATGTATAAACTCTTTTGTATATCTTGAGATTTTAGTTGTGTTGATTATATTTTAGTTGTAGACATATGTTCTCGCTCTGATTACCTTGTTAGGATGTATTCCTTATTCTACTTGATCATTGTTAGCATAGACGCCTTGTGTACATTGTGTTGTTTGAGGTACACGGCGGGTCTGTGCACGTGCCTGGTAGGCTCCCACGAGGGCCAGGGGCGTGACAGATTATAGTGGTATCAGAGCCTAGGGTTGAGTCTTAGTGGACCTAGTAAACCTTAGGCAGGTTGGACGATAAGGAATAGGAACGTGAGAGACGAGATATCTGGTGACATATTGGCGAAAGTATTATGATTGGGTCGTTTCTAAAGCTCCAAAGGAGTTGGAGTTAGATCGGAGTGAACCACTTCTATACCCTTGGAGGGTCACGTTGGCGGCCGACAACGTGACATCGGGGAATAGTGGGAGTCCACTTCATTACTTTCGCATGATTGGGGTTATAGTCTTGTGTGGGGATGCGTTGGCGTGGGGTGTTTCACCCGCGCATGTTTTGCTTATTGCAGCTTGAGTGGTGATCGACGCACTCAATGGCGGCCGAGGCAGCCGAGACAGGACTTATGCATCCTCCGGATTTGGTGAGACCCTGAAATTGAGAGAGCAACTGGTAAATTCAGCGAGTGTGGTGGACGGCGATCAATTATGATGATTACTCCAAGTTGAGACCTTGCGCCGGCATACGAGAGGATTAAGCGACTGGAAGACTCGATGATCCAGTTGGCAGCCGACTACAGGAAGTTTTGTGAGAATGCGGATCGCACCTTGATAAGGACGAGAGACGTGGAGACCGTCTTGGGCGGCAAAGGAAGCTACTATGAGTGGCAAGTCTATCGTAAGAGGACAATCAAGTGATCGAGAAGAAATTGATCTCGAGAAGGTGGACCCTTAGTAGGATGTTAATGGGACGTCAAATCGTCATCGACTATTGTGACGTGTGAGCGGTGGAGCCGCGAGTGCCCGATGATATTCTTGGAGTTGGGGCAGGTACCCTCTTCGTGGCCAGGTGGGCCATTCCCAGTTGGAGTGTTGAGGAGATTAATGTCGACGATATTGGGATCGACTTCGCGCGGTCGGCTTTGGATATGTGCGTGTCTGCATGACGGGCGAATGATGACGCAGCGACGATGGAGGTTGTCGCAGCTCGTAGTATTGGAGCTTGTTTGTTGTCTGTTATGATTGTAGCTTTGGATCGGCTGCTTGCCGAATGCTTGGCAGGGAACTTGTTTCCCTTGATGCTTGCTGATTGAGTGGTCCTGAGTGCTTGGACTTGTGAGTACTGTTCTTGTACTCCGTTAGCTTTGGATGTTTCTGTGCGCCAACGGAGCGATTGGCTTTATGTGGCTGGGAGCGTATAGTTCTAATTTAAACTTGGGCTGGCTCTTCGGCTATCTGATTGCCGATGAGTGTGTGAGCCGAGCTGTAGTGCTTTGGGATCTTGGACACGAAATAGTGTTTTCAGAGGGCGTGAAAATTCGTTAATTGCGATGATTGTTTCACCTGCCCAAGCCTGGTTGTTGGCTGAGTGAGTGCGTGGCCTTTGGGCCAGCACCTTTGGTGAGTGCTGAGAATCCTCACAAGCGAGGATGTCTCTTGTGAGGGAGTTGCTTGTGCAATCCCGGTTGAGTTGTGAGAGTTGAAGGCTTGGTCTGGAGACCTCTTTTGCCTAGTGTTTCTTCTTGTGGAGTGTAGATCTCGATTGTTTTGAGCGGATGGGTCATTTCGACTGTGAGTCGACTATCGTGAACTCGGTAGGGTTACGATCCGGATATGCACCCGTAGTTGGGATCGGTTGATCTGTTTGATCAAGCTCCACAAATTCTGGTTTTATTCGAGGGTAGTGGCAATCTGAGTACTACTCTCGTTGAGTTGAGTTTGAGTTTAAACCGAGGGTAACTTGTTTACTCGGTGTAGACATCACGAAATTGTTGTGATGTCGTTCGAGCTGTTGATGCTCTTGTGTGTTGTGATGTTTGGCCCTTCTGGGTGTCTTTGTCCCTGTGCGCATCGACGACATGTTGGAAGTCGAGAGGTGATGAAGACCATGAAGATTCCTTTGGATGAGGATTGCAAGTGCTTCAAGTTGAAGACGTGCTGATTTGGTTATGAGGACTAGCACCCCTTGGCAGATGATGCCAAAGTGGTTATGAGTGGAGATCTCAAGGAAACCAAACTATCCATAGTGGATTGAGACAAGCGGATGTGATCGAAATTCAAACTTCTTAGTTTGATTGGTTGTTATGGATAATTGTGAGGAGATTACTCAGTTATCTACTCGCTTTTCTGGACTCACACATTAAAGGATTAAACTTTTTAGAAAGATATGTGTGAGAGAAGTTTCTTAGAACAGTTGGCGTGGTCGACGACTGCCAACCCTGGTTACCCCGTAGGTGGGTTATGTGCTTTATAATTATGTTTCTCTCCTCGGATTGAGTTGCACCTTGGTGCGGAATGAAAGGTAGTATTGACCTTTCAGCAATTGAGAGAATGCAAGAGGATTTGCCAAATTGTGATTTGGAAGGATTGCCAAGGAATTTACTTGGAAACTATGGTAATTTTATGTTTAGATAGTGGTATGAAGTGCACCCAGATCTTATTGTTGGAGATATCTCTACACTCAAGAATATGAGTTAAAGCTGTGAAGACAGGTTAGAGGCTGGTATACCAGAGATATCGTTGAGACGAGTAATATGATGTGATATCTATCCTTTGGATCGGATCACGGGAGTTAGCCTAGATCCCGACTGGTAAATGATGCAATCGAGATCAAGAGTGTTGCGGCAGATGAATTTCTTGTGGGCTGTCAGAAAGTGTTTTGACGGTGGAATCTACAAGTTGCACCTGTGATAGCAGGATTTATGTGATAAGCTAAGTAAAGGCTATCTACTTGGTATGGATAGAGGATGATTGCCGGAATTTCCGGGATTTGATTTTCTCGCTTTTAAGCTTGACGTGATGATTGTTGAGAGATTGTGAATAAGAGTCACTATTCACCTGAGTTGGATTGAGAAAACTTTGCGCAAGTATACTTGGGCAATTTGTGTGATTGCATAGGGCATTTAGCTCTATCGTTCTGGAATTTGGACCATTGGATGATCCTCGGTGTGAGATAGAGGTTTGAGCATCTAAATCGGATAATCTGATTTGTGATATTTGGCTAAGGGAATCCAAGAGATTTGAGTATGAGGAATCTAAGTTTCGGATTCTCAGGATTATTTGAGACCCTAAGGCAATGGGCCTAGTGGCATGTCGAGTTGTTTTACTTCAGATCTACTGAAAGTATATGAAGTGTGTGGACGCTCCGAGTGAGTATTTGAATTCTACCCCGATGGTGGATATCGCCTCATTAGAGCTACACGAAGATCTAAACTTCAAGGAGCATTGTTGTGGATTGGATTTGTGGAATGTAGGAATTCGGGATTATCACTATTCCTACTACAAGATTCTTTGGAGCAACATCTTGGACGCGATGCATGGTGTAAGAGCTGGAGGCTTCACTGCGAGGGCGATATTCTTATCTCCTCTGGTTATATTGTTTGTTGTTGTTGTTGATCCGTAGTTTCGCGGACGAAACTCCTTTTTAGGAGGGGAGTATGTAGTACACTGAACTTTTGCAAATTGCGGAGTTCTAGTGTGAGAATAGTGGCTTGTACTATTCTGGAGTTTTGGGTTGAGTTTGGTGAGCTTTGAGGTATTTTCGTGGCTTAAAAAGGGCGAAAACGGACTCCGGAGATCAAATTCTGCATAAAATGCAGAATTTGTACTGCATTCGGGTACTGATTTTGGCATACCGGAATGCACTGCGTACCGGTACTGGAATTGGCATACCAGAATGTGGTTGCGCAGCTTGCTGGCCGAGGCTCGGGTTTTGCAAATTTTGCACAGTATACCGGTATACACATGCGCATACCGGTATACAGTGCTGCAGAATGCATTTTGTGCAGTTTTGCAATTTTGGCTCTTTGAGGGGCCTATGGGGATTTTGTGCATTGGGTTAAGTACCCCTTCACCCCCCTCTTTTGCTGTTGTGGCTGAGGACTTGGAGGAGAAGGAAAGGTAGGTTTCCCTCTCTCTCTCTAGATTTCTCTCCCAAACCCTTGAAATCTTGGGTTTTGATCTCTTTTCCCTCCTCCTTTTGCTTGTTGCTTGCTAGAGGAGCTTGTGGCTTGGGAGGAGAGCTTGTTGGTGGATGGATCTTCAACCTTAGCTTGTGTGAGCTTGGTTGGAAGCTTGATTTGAGGTTAGTAGACCCTTTTACAACCTCTATTTGTGATTTTGCTTGTGATTTGCTTAGAAAACCTAGTTTCTTGGAAATTAGGGTTTTGTTTAGGGTTTTGTGATTATGAGCCCTTGAAGTGGAATTGATGGGTGTAGAACGTTGTTGTAGGTTGGATTTGATGATCTCTAACCTCAATTTGGACCTAGAACAAGTTTTACTTGCTCAAGGTAATTTTCACCCTTTTACCTCATTGTTTTTGGTGGTTTTCGAAATTGCTTGTTCGATACCCCTAACCCCTTGGAAAATTATCTTAGGATATGAGAAGCTCGGGGGACAACTTCGTTTCGAAGTACTGCGAGGTTTCGACGGGTATCCGGTGGGTTTGACCTCACCGAAATGGGTGAACTCCCCCTATGTCTCCTATCTTGTTATAGGATTGATTAGATGCATAATTATGTTAATTATGGCATGATGATAATTGTGATTGCATGAGACATATATGTTGTTTATGAAAAATGCATATTTCATGTAGTATGGTATTATGAATATAATATGCATGCTAGGATATTGATGCTAGTAGTGTAATGTTGCATTATGAAATGCTAATTAGGTTATGCATGCTAGAAACGAGCATCATAGGAGACACTACTTGGTTGTTGAATTAGTGAATTCTCTTGCATACTAGAGTATGCTTGTATGGAGAAAGGAGAAGTTATGGTAAATGCATGATAAGTTGTTGCACCTCATCTAGGTGAGCAACTGTGACGGGCATTGTTGGCCTTGGACTCGACCTTTTGGTCGTGGATTGATTCCATGTTTAAGACATGAGGAAAATGATTCTATTTGCATTTGATATTATAATTGATTAAACGTGAGTCCATTGGGTTATTTAAACACTTGTATGATAGTTTTATACTCTATGAAGTAGAGGTTGTTGTAGCTTATGCATGGCATGAATATGGACTCGTTGGCATCGTAGAATGCATTGTTATAGTATTTGTAGAATGCATGGATTATAGCATTAGAGAATGCATGACATATGGCATCGTAGAATGCATGGATTGGGCATTTGTAGAATGCATTGTTATGGCATTTGTAGAATGCATGGATTATAGCATTAGAGAATGCATGATTTATGGCATTAGAATAATGCATGATTTTGGCATTTGTAGAATGCATGATACGTGGCATTAGAATAATGCATGGTTTATGAACTTAGTAAACAAAGAGATGAACGGTTACATGTTAGAGACATGGACATATTGGTAGGGACATACCATCGGACATTGAGAACAACATGATATTGTTGACACTTAGCATATTGGCTATTGAATGTAGTAAACAAAAAGTGATATGTTTTGACATAACGTGAAATTAAACTTATGATATTATTATGGTTGATTGTTGCTTGTTTGCCACTATGCTCGTTTACACATGCTTGTGAGGGTCGCTCCCTACAAGCCGGCACTCCGGAGTTGGCCTAGCGATAGTTATTTCGCCCGTGTGTTTGAGAGAGCGCCGAAATGGAACCGCCGTGGGTAAGGCTCACCAAAGCGTGAGGTGTTGACTACCACGGAGCCATTAGGCACGGCACAAGATGAACATCCCGCTATTGTATTATTTTATGACTACACTGTTATGGTGTATGCAAGGTGAACTTTCATATGGAAAGAGGTTATTTTAACCGGAATGTGACATTTGACACCCTAATTAATTGATGCATATACATGTAGTGTATGGACATAGTATTGGGTGGTGACTTTGTGGCATTACATGTAGTGAACATAACATTCATATTGTTGGGAACAAGTTATATAGTTCATACATGTAGTAGAAAATTGGATATACATTACATACTTGTAGTTGGAGACAAGTCATACATGTAATAGTAAAACTTGACATATAGTAAGTTTATGACATTAGATTATGTGTAGTCGATCATGGCATACTTACACATATATGAGTAAAACGTTTACATACTTTGTAACATGTTCATGTAGATGATTTTAGTCATTGGAGGCATGATAGTTGTAGAATTATCTGCTTAGCATTTAATGTTTTATGCTTTATGTTTCAGTATACTATCTTGCCTCAGTTGACCTAGCGGTGTAATTCGCCACTCTCGGCGGCTTACCCACTGGGAACTATTGATTAATAGTTCTCACCCCCATTGTTGTTGGGTTTTTCAGAGCCTTCCGCAGCAGGAGAGGCTTGGGATCGCGGCGAGGGGTTAGCAGCTAGCTAGAGCCTCTACGGTGTTGTGGTTGTAGGCATACCATGGGTTTCCTTTCATTGTATTTTGAATGAAAGATGTATAGTTTTGTTGATGGTTGATTGATCTATTGTTGATAAGATGTATAAACTCTTTTGTATATCTTGAGATTTTAGTTGTGTTGATTATATTTTAGTTGTAGACATATGTTCTCGCTCTGATTACCTTGTTAGGATGTATTCCTTATTCTACTTGATCATTGTTAGCATAGACGCCTTGTGTACATTGTGTTGTTTGAGGTACACGGCGGGTCTGTGCACGTGCCTGGTAGGCTCCCACGAGGGCCCGGGGTGTGACATAAACATATTTTTCACTAGGTACTGCAAGTCACCGAAAGCAAGCTGTACTCTTCGACAAACAAGAGAGATAATATAATCAACAGGTATGAAATGATATATCTAATACAGTAGCAACAATAAGCTAGAAAGAAAATGAACAATATCAATAAATATATAAATAACTGCTACTGTAGTATGAAATAGAATGCAAGTATGCATCAATAGGACACATAGTCTAAATAATCAACCCAATGCCACATCATACTCAGTCACCGGGAATATAACCCCACTACAAAATATACTACATAGGCTCACGAGTCGAAAATACGATCATTTTTTCGAAAAAGAACACCATTGTGATGGCCAAACTGCTGGTGTACACGAAATGCTCCATGAGCGGTGGCGATCGATGTTGTATGCTCATTAGCTAAAGGGTCGGCAAATAGCCAAGAGAGATCAATAAGATATCACCGACCAATCAAGTCAACCAATGTCATTAAGATAGTATAGTGTTACCGATCAATCAGGTCAACCAATGTCACTAATCGTGCAATATAATCCAATCATGACAAGATACTGATCTACAACTCAATCATAATGAACATAAGATATATCGACAATCGTAGAGCAAATAAACTAAGAAGTCAAGTAGTGTAAATGATGTGCTTAATATGAATCATAAAACCATAGAGAAAATCAAAAGGAAAGAGGTAATCGAGCAGGCACCACTTTACCGACTTTGGATTGAAGTACCCACCTCAAAGTCGCCTACGAATCCGCGACTCCAAAGATGTTCCTAAAAGTCGTCCGGACCTATGAAAGAGTTCACGGAGTCACAGACAACTCCACAACCCAAGACCAATACCAAAGTGACACAAAGTCACTTCACTCACAAACCGATAAGACTAGGCAATCGATTCCTTTTAGCGATTCCCAAAACCCACCGAAACTTGTCGAATCTCACCGAAGACACTTTCACAATCTACAAAGTGTCCAGGAAGATACTAACCATTACCATAAACCATCTGCTGCCCCAAAAAACCCCCATTTGGGTGTCAAGGCAGCCACACGCGAAGATGACGCTAAACGGTGCGTTAATCAAAATTGTGTTACAATGGGTCCTGAAAGTGCCGATTTCTGCTCCGGAACCCACCGCCACCCTGGACAATCAAGAGAGCGAGAACAACTAGCCAAGAAGGCTCGATGACTGTAATAAGGCATTCACACTGATTTTTCATGAATTTCGAACTGAACCGCGATCAATTGACCGATTTTTTTGATAATCGCGCCGAAAACTCATTCGAGCTCTATAATGACATTCGGACCTAGGACAATCAGTCCAAAGGTCAAGCATAGGTGGTTCACACTACCAGAGGCAGCCAATCGGGATTAATTATGTTAAAGATCCTAACATATTGTCACGCCCCGGATTACTCGTTTCCCCGGGCTCGCCAACAGATCCGCCGTATACATAGATTTTTCTATGTATACGAAGCGATAACTAACCTGTAAACAAACATACAAGCCACTACAAGAGATATATAGAGCTGAAATAAAACAGACTAATAACAAAAGCCACCTGTACATATAGAGTCCAAAATACAACAGGTCCACCACAACCAAAATAGGTACAAATCCACAGTATATGTACATGGCACAACTCAAAATAAACTATCTCCAGTAGGGTCCTCCTCTAGGGACAACAGGGACAGGTAGGGATCTAGCTCGCGACTCCCTTACCTCGATCCGAACAGCCGCGGGAACAGGCGCAGCAGCCGCAACAGAAGAAGGCTCTGCAAAAAGGTGGCAACAAAGGGTGTGAGAACTACTATCAAAAGAAGTAGTCCTCAGTGGGTACCGATACCGACCTCAACGGTCCACCCACTAAGTCTACGAGACTAACAGTATAGCAGGTAGGTAAAGAACAACAAAGTAAGCTGGAATAAACTCTACAGCTATCATGCCACTACCCTACCACTATCTCAGTCAACTCTCAAGTAAGCATCACCCAAGTGAGAAATCATCCCTGACCCAATCTATCGGAACCGCCCAAACGGGCTCGTCCAGCCAACTGCCTAGCCACACCGCACACTACCAAATAGGGTAGCCGGTCCAAAACAGATCCACAATCTGTAGCGACAACAACGCAAAAGAGGCCTCACTCCGGAGCGGCACTCGGGGGAGCTACCCAGCCGAGTTAGTACGCGTATCTCTGTCGAGCACAAACAGGCTCCAGCAGGCTATAGTCAAAGAACAAAGGGTCAAAAGGGGTCAAAGACTCTAAGCTCACGTGCCCTCAGCACAACCAGAAGCCAAAACAAGAGTCTGGGTCCACCGTCAACCCCGACGGCACCCGGTAATACAGAACAGTCTAACCCTGCTGTAAATACAAGCTCGGCATCCCAGCACGAGCGTAAACTCGTCCTATAACGAACTAAGTATCCACCTCGCGCTAACAGCGGTGATACAGGAACAGAAACGGCTCGTAGAGCTAAATCTGATAAAAGTTCGAAAAGTGACGGTTGTATGTTCGCAAGTTTTCTCCTAAGTCAATTCCCAGTTCAGCATGTAAGTCATGTCGATAAATTATCAATTTATGCTCCAAATTCAGATTTCATATAAACACATGCAAATTCACGAATTCGAGCTACTAACATGATTAAACAGATAATAAAACAGCATGCTGCACTCTCTACACTTAGGAGGAAATCCGGCGATTTCGGTAACATCAATCCACCTCGAAAGCTATCCAACAACGGCTAGGAGTCGAGAGGAAGGCCTCCAAGCAACACCGGCCGAAATTGAGCTCAAATCTGCAACCTCGAGATTCGGACCCACCTGCTCACTGTTCTGGGCGCCCAGAACATCAGCCCAGAATTGCAGCCTGGCAGCACAACCCACATGTGATCAACATGCGATAAAATCCAAATCCTAAGTCCAAATGCAGTGAAATTTGGGTCAACTCACCAGCAGAGGTTCAAGAACAAACCCTCCAAATTTCAGCCAAATCGGAGTTTGACTCGATGTCCAAAAAGCCTAAACACTGAATCAGGTCAATATTTGGACCCTCCTGCACATGGATCCAGAAGTTCCAGCACTTAAGCAAAACCCAAAAACAGCAAGAATTCAAGTATTCCAACGATTCTAGCTCATAGAAAGGGGTCACAAACCTCACAAAAACAGTGATGGAACAATCCAAAACCTCTCCAAAGATCCTCACAAAGATCTGGATCTAAAAATCCAAAAAATTCCATCAATGACCCAAAAATTCAGCACTTAAGCAATTACTCAAAATCTGAGCTAGAACTCACCTTTGAATCCTCAATTCCAGTGGGAAGAACCTCCAAACCAGCAAGGAAAGTGGAAGGATCAATCTTCACTTCGTAATTCCAGCTCCCAAGAGATTGGATCCAAAAGATCAAAGGAAAAACCCAAGTTCAGCTCAAGAACACTAGGGGTCCAGTAAAACATCAACTGTAGCTTATATACCTGTCCAAATCGCGATTGGAAGGATTCCACTTCTTCCTCTGCGAGTCCTCTATCCAACAAACTAAGTTTCGTTGGATTTGGATACTCCTACACTGCACACGAGCACGAACACTCCAGGTCAACGTTACAGTTTCAGCAGGAAACCAAGTTCATCAATGGAGGAAGATGAAATTGGGAGAGAAGAGAGGGTTTCCCTTGCAAGCTCCGAGTTCACCTTGAAGAGGGGAGAAAAGAGCCTCAGGGGAGGTCGTCCATTGCTTTTATAGACCACTAGTTTCGGTGCAATGAGCCTCAAGAACAGAATTACAACTAACCTGTCCTCAGCAGAAAACCACACTTCCGGGCGCCCGAAACTCATGAAGTGGGCGCCCGGTTCTGCAGCCTGCACCAACTCGACCATCGGACTCTCCGCCGCGGTCCGGTGCGCCCAAACCTGGTCCGGCGGATCTCACCAACCGATCAACACGTGTCGAGCCGTTCGATACTCACGAGGCAGGATTTCCGGACTCACTTTCCGGGCGCCCGAAACATGGATCCGAAATGACTTAGTAATTTTCAGAAAAGGGGCACTGAACAACTGGGCGCCCAAAACAGAGCATCCGGGCGCCCGAAACTCCAAAAGCCCAAAACTTCAGTTTTGGCTCGCTTCGGTGCTCCGAGTCCGTTTTCGCGTCTATTTGACGCCGAAACGACTCCGACTTGTCTCGACCTTCTCCATAAGTGTCGGACAGTCTAAAATACTACAGTCATTCCGTCAGTTAGGCCCCAGGGGTACTACATCCTTCCCCCCTACGGAAAGTTTCGTCCTCGAAACTCAAACTCAAACTCATACCTCAAGAAGACAGCTCGAAAAGGTAGGGATAGGATTCCCGCATCACCATCTCCGGCTCCCAAGTCGCCTCACGCTCCTCGTGATTACTCCACTGCACTTTCACGTACGGTATGACTCGGTTGCGCAATTCTTTCGTTTCGCGAGCAAGAATCCGCACCGGTCGCTCCTCGTACTGCAGGTCCTCAGCCAACTCAAGTGGGGTGAAGTCAATCACGTGGGAGGGGTCGAACACATATCTCCTCAGAGCCGAGACATGAAACACATCATGGACTCCAGAGAGTCGCGGTGGTAGGGCAATCCTGTACGCTACCGGCCCCACTCGCTCTAACACCTCGAACGGGCCAACAAACCGTGGACTGAGCTTTCCACGAACTCCAAAACGGCGAATTCCTCTGGACGGCGAGACTTTCAGAAAACACATGATCTCCAATCTGGAACTCCAAGTCTCGTCTCCTAGTATCCGCATAGCTCCTCTGTCGACTCTGGGCGGTCTCAAGACGTCGTCGAACCATCTTGACCTTCTCTTCCGCTTCCAATAGGATATCGGGACCCAAAGTCTTCCTCTCAACCACATCGCTCCAATGCAAGGGCGAACGACACCTGCGTCCATACAATGCCTCAAACGGAGCCATCTGGATGCTCGCTTGATAGCTATTGTTGTACGCAAACTCAACCAGTCCTAAGTGTCGATGCCACCCTCCACCAAAGTCTAGGACACATGCCCTCAACATGTCCTCCAGGGTCTGAATGGTCCGCTCAGACTGACCATCTGTCTGTGGATGAAAAGCCGTGCTGAACCGCAGCTGAGTACCCAGTGCTGTCTGTAGACTCCTCCAAAACTGTGAGACGAATCGTGTGTCTCGATCAGACACAATCGAGGTAGGCACTCCATGCACTCTCACTATCTCGTCCAAGTATAACTGAGCGAGTCTGTCCCTGGACCAAGTAGTCTGCACTGGTAAGAAGTGGGCAGACTTGGTCAGTCTGTCCACTATCACCCAAATAGCGTCAAAACCAGCCTGCGCCCTCGGTAATCCCACGACAAAGTCCATGGCGATCTGGTCCCACTTCCACTCTGGTATTGGGAGACTCTGAAGCTTGCCAGCAGGTACTCGGTGCTCCGCCTTTACCTGTTGACAAGTCAAACACTGAGCCACAAATCTCCCAATATGGCGCTTCATTCCATTCCACCAGAAGTGTGCCTTCAAGTCCTTATACATCTTGGTTCCACCGGGGTGAACCGTATAAGGTGAGTAATGAGCCTCTCTCAAAATCTCCTCTCGGATCTCAGAATCCATAGGCACACACAGTCGGTCCCTGTACCGCAGTAGTACTCCCGAACTGTCAACACTAAAATCCCCTGTCTGCCCGCTGGCAATCTGCTCTCGAATCCTCATCAAGTAGGGGTCCACACTCTGTTTCTCTCGGATCCTATCCAACAGAGTGGGTTGCAAAACCAAAGACATAAGTTTTGCAGTAACCCCAGGGGATACCACCTCAAGCTCCAGCCGCCTCAACTCCTCAAGTAACGGCGCCTGCTGAGTGATCATCATACTAAGGCTCTGCACTGATCTCCTGCTCAACGCATCTGCCACTACATTCGCCTTGCCGGGATGATACTGGATGGTAATATCATAATCCTTCAACAGTTCCAACCACCGGCGTTGCCTCAGATTCAATTCCTTCTGAGTGAACAGATACTTGAGACTTTTGTGATCTGTGAAAATCTCACAGTGCTCACCATACAGATAGTGCCGCCACAGCTTCAGTGCAAACACTACTACAGCTGCCAGCTCCAAATCATGCGTAGGATAATTCTTCTCATAATCCTTCAATTGCCGGGAGGCATAGGCAATTACCCTACCATGCTGCATCAACACACATCCCAAGCCACTGTGTGATGCATCACTATAAATCACAAATCCTTCCCCCATCACAGGAAGGGTAAGGATGGGAGCAGACATCAGTCTCTCCTTCAGCTCCTCAAAGCTACGCTGGCACTCAGCACTCCAAACAAATCTAATCCCTTTCCTCGTCAGACGAGTGAGGGGTGTGGAGAGCTTCGCAAAGCCTTCCACAAATCGACGGTAATATCCAGCTAACCCGAGAAAACTCCTCACCTCGGTAACCGTCGTCGGTCTGGGCCAATCCCGTACAGTCTCAACCTTCTGCGGGTCCACCGCTACTCCAGTGGCCGAAATCACATGGCCCAAGAAAGCTACCTCTCGAAGCCAGAACTCGCACTTCTTCAGCTTAGCATACAACTTCTTCTCTCTCAGAAGTTGCAGCACAAGCCTCAAGTGCTCCTCATGCTCAGCATCGCTCCGAGAGTAGATCAAGATGTCATCAATAAACACCACTACAAACCGGTCCAAGAACGGCTTAAACACTCGATTCATCAAATCCATAAACGCGGCAGGGGCATTAGTCAATCCAAACGGCATCACCGTAAACTCATAATGCCCGTACCGGGTCCTAAAAGCCGTCTTAGGAATATCCTCGGCCTTCACCTTCAATTGGTGGTAACCAGACTGCAAGTCAATCTTCGAGAAGACACAAGATCCTTGCAGCTGATCAAACAAATAATCAATGCGCGGCAAAGGATACCTGTTCTTGATGGTCACTTTATTCAACTCTCGATAATCCACACAAAGTCTAAGTGAACCATCCTTCTTCTTCACGAATAACACCGGCGCTCCCCAAGGCGATACACTGGGTCTCACAAACCCTTTATCCATCAAATCCTGAAGCTGCGCCTTAAGCTCTCTCAGCTCAGCCGGTGCCATTCGGTAGGGTGTCTTTGAGATTGGCGCAGTACCTAGGACTACGTCAATCACAAACTCGACCTCCCTGTCAGGTGGCATCTCAGTCAACACCGGGGGAAACACGTCCGGGAACTCGCGGACTACGGAGATGTCCTCGAGCTCCGGTGCCCCTGCAGATACCTCCACAACAGTCGCCAGAAATGCGATACATCCTCGACTCATCATCTGTCTCGCTCGTGCCGACGAAATCCACGTCGCAAACAACGTGCTCCTGCAGCCTCGATACACGTACTCCTCCTGGCCTGGCTCGCGAAACGTCACGGTCCTCTCGCCACAGTCGATCATCGCGAAGTAGCGCGTCAGCCAATCCATGCCGAGCACTACATCAAAATCCTGCAATCGCCCCAAGACCAACAGGTCTGCGGGCATCACCCAAGGTCCAAGCTGCACTGGGCAAGCTTGACAACAATCCTCCACACGCAAAACGTGCTCGGGAATCTGCACCTCTCGTGCACAAGGTAACGGCCCTATCACTAGCCCATGCAAGGATGCAAATGCTCGACTAACAAAAGAATGTGATGCACCGGTATCAAATAATGCACGAGCTCTAATGCCAGAAATTAAAATGATACCTGCCACCACATGATCCGCCGCCGTGGAGTCCTCCAGTTGAGCCGCAAAGACTCTGCCGCTCTGCGCCTGCTGCCGTCGCTCGCCCAGGCGTGGTACAGAAGCCCGATCCATCTGGCTGTGACTCGGTGGAGCTCCATAGGCCTGCTGATGAACAGGGGATGCCGATGCGATCGATGGTACAGGCGACGCTGCTCGGGGACAAGCTGCCCGCAGATGTCCGGACTGACCACACCCAAAACACCGGCCCTCTCGCTGCTCGCACTGCCTAGGCCAATGTGGTCCTCCGCAGATGACACATCTCGGTACTGCCCTCTGCTGACGTCCCTGCTGACGGGATCCACCAGACCTCTGTCGCCCCGAAAACCCACGACCCTGAGAACGTGATCGTGGAGGTCTCGGCGGGCGTCTGCCGCTGGTCTGGCCCCCGTCCTCCGGAGTCGAGCGCTTCCTATCCAAACCCTGACTCAGAGTGGCTGCCCGCTCACTCGCCGTCAAGGCTCCTCGCTCCACCCATAGCGC
The DNA here is from genome assembly GCA_016920855.1 of Puya raimondii. Taxonomy (NCBI): domain Eukaryota; kingdom Viridiplantae; phylum Streptophyta; class Magnoliopsida; order Poales; family Bromeliaceae; genus Puya; species Puya raimondii. The sequence goes on from JABWPP010000049.1 coordinate 49,003,245, forward strand.
CTGCTCGATCGACGCGTCCAAGGTCTGCAACCTCTGCGCCTGAACTAAGACAAATATCTCATGTCTCAATCCTCGCTCAAACAAATAAACTCTGTGAGCCTCATCTCTCGCAGCAAAAGAAACACAGTTCAGGAGTCTGGTAAACTCCCGGGTATACTCTTGCACTGTGCGATCTCCCTGGAGTAGACTCTTCAAATCCTCCTCGAGTTTCTGCTTCACGCTGTTAGGGAAATAGGACCCATACAGCATCCCGCAGAACTCGGTCCAACTCAAATGCAGCGCATCCAGCGACCTGCTCGATCTCGTCCTCGTCCACCAGATGCGTGCATCACCTGTCAGGCAGTGAACTGCCAAGTGAACCCGCTCCCGCTCTGGCACGAAGAGATCCTCGAATAACTTCTCCATCTCGCCTACCCAGGCCTCCACCACCCATGGCTCGATGTGGCTACCATCAAAACGGGGTGGATCAAACCGACAAAAACGAGCCAGTCTCTCGGTCATCCGCTCCTGCTCAGCCTCCGACATCTGTCCACCTGACCGGGAAGTGTCGCCAACCGGTACGGCCGGAACTGCCGCTGCTGGGGGTACGGCTGCAGCTGGTACGTCCACTAGAACAGCAGGAGGTGGCTCCTGCGACTCCGTCGCTCTAGGTGCTGCACTCCACGTGTGAGTAATGGTATCACACATCCTCCGCAAAAGTGCACTCTGCTGCCTAGCTGACTCAGCTAGCGCATTCAACTGCTCACACACATCAGGGGGTGCACTAGGTCCCGCCTGCTCAGGCACCACAGAAGGCGCGGGGGTAGCCCGCGTCGGGGGTCGACCTCGGTGTCGGGGAGGTGCCATGCTCACCTGCGCAACACACAGATCAGTCAACAACCACAAAACAACGCAAGACCCAATCAAGCGAAAGTCCAGAAGGTCGTCTCTTTTCCCTCGCTGCTTGACGTCGTCTGCAGCCAACGCAAGTTCGCGACAGGAAAGGACACACGCCTTCGATCACTCCCTCCACTTAAGGATGAGTTCAACAGTCAAATCGATGACTTTCGCGGCAAGTCACGTCTCTCACGTCTTGCATTCCTAAGGTCTGCCATAGCCTAGGGTTTACTAAGTCCCAACGACCTATTCCTAAGCTCTGATACCACTTAATCTGTCACGCCCCGGATTACTCGTTTCCCCGGGCTCGCCAACAGATCCGCCGTATACATAGATTTTTCTATGTATACGAAGCGATAGCTAACCTGTAAACAAACATACAAGCCACTACAAGAGATATATAGAGCTGAAATAAAACAGACTAATAACAAAAGCCACCTGTACATATAGAGTCCAAAATACAACAGGTCACCACAACCAAAATAGGTACAAATCCACAGTATATGTACATGGCACAACTCAAAATAAACTATCTCCAGTAGGGTCCTCCTCTAGGGACAACAGGGACAGGTAGGGATCTAGCTCGCGACTCCCTTACCTCGATCCGCGGGAACAGGCGCAGCAGCCGCAACAGAAGAAGAAGGCTCTGCAAAAAGGTGGCAACAAAGGGTGTGAGAACTACTATCAAAAGAAGTAGTCCTCAGTGGGTACCGATACCGACCTCAACGGTCCACCCACTAAGTCTACGAGACTAACAGTATAGCAGGTAGGTAAAGAACAACAAAGTAAGCTGGAATAAACTCTACAGCTATCATGCCACTACCCTACCACTATCTCAGTCAACTCTCAAGTAAGCATCACCCAAGTGAGAAATCATCCCTGACCCAATCTATCGGAACCGCCCAAACGGGCTCGTCCAGCCAACTGCCTAGCCACACCGCACACTACCAAATAGGGTAGCCGGTCCAAAACAGATCCACAATCTGTAGCGACAACAACGCAAAAGAGGCCTCACTCCGGAGCGGCACTCGAGGGAGCTACCCAGCCGAGTTAGTACGCGTATCTCTGTCGAGCACAAACAGGCTCCGGCAGGCTATAGTCAAAGAACAAAGGGTCAAAAGGGGTCAAAGACTCTAAGCTCACGTGCCCTCAGCACAACCAGAAGCCAAAACAAGAGTCTGGGTCCACCGTCAACCTCGACGGCACCCGGTAATACAGAACAGTCTAACCCTGCTGTAAATACAAGCTCGGCATCCCAGCACGAGCGTAAACTCGTCCTATAACGAACTAAGTATCCACCTCGCACTAACAACGGTGATACAGGAACAGAAACGGCTCCTAGAGCTAAATCTGATAACAGTTCGAAAAGTGACGGTTGTATGTTCGCAAGTTTTCTCCTAAGTCAATTCCCAGTTCAGCATGTAAGTCATGTCGATAAATTATCAATTTATGCTCCAAATTCAGATTTCATATAAACACATGCAAATTCACGAATTCGAGCTACTAACATGATTAAACAGATAATAAAACAGCATGCTGCACTCTCTACACTTAGGAGAAAATCCGGCGATTTCGGTAACATCAACCCACCTCGAAAGCTATCCAACAACGGCTAGGAGTCGAGAGGAAGGCCTCCAAGCAACACCGGCCGAAATCGAGCTCAAATCTGCAACCTCGAGATTCGGACCCACCTGCTCACTGTTCTGGGCGCCCAGAACATCAGCCCAGAACTGCAGCCTGGCAGCACAACCCACATGTGATCAACATGCGATAAAATCCAAATCCTAAGTTTAAATGCAGTGAAATTTGGCTCAACTCACCAGCAGAGGTTCAAGAACAAACCCTCCAAATTTCAGCCAAATCGGAGTTCGACTCGATGTCCAAAAAGCCTAAACACTGAATCAGGTCAACATCTGGACCCTCCTGCACATGGATCCAGAAGTTCCAGCACTTAAGCAAAACCCAAAAACAGCAAGAATTCAAGGATTCCAACGATTCTAGCTCATAGAAAGGGGTCACAAACCTCACAAAAACAGTGATGAAACAATCCAAAACCTCTCCAAAGATCCTCACAAAGATCTGGATCTAAAAATCCAAGAAATTCCATCAATGACCCAAAAATTCAGCACTTAAGCAATTACTCAAAATCTGAGCTAGAACTCACCTTTGAATCCTCAATTCCAGTGGGAAGAACCTCCAAACCAGCAAGGAAAGTGGAAGGATCAATCTTCACTTCGTAATTCCAGCTCCCAAGAGATTGGATCCAAAAGATCAAAGGAAAAACCCAAGTTCAGCTCAAGAACACCAGGGGTCCAGTAAAACATCAACTGTAGCTTACATACCTATCCAAATCGCGATTGGAAGGATTCCACTTCTTCCTCTGCGAGTCCTCTATCCAACAAACCAAATTTTGTTGGATTTGGATACTCCTATACTGCACACGAGCACGAACACTCCAGGTCGACGTTGCAGTTTCAGCAGGAAACCAAGTTCATCAATGGAGGAAGATGAAATTGGGAGAGAAGAGAGGGTTTCCCTTGCAAGCTCCGAGTTCACCTTGAAGAGGGGAGAAAAGAGCCTCAGGGGAGGTCGTCCATTGCTTTTATAGACCACTAGTTTCGGTGCAATGAGCCTCAAGAACAGAATTACAACTAACCTGTCCTCAGCAGAAAACCACACTTCCGGGCGCCCGAAACTCATGAAGTGGGCGCCCGGTTCTGCAGCCTGCACCAACTCGACCATCGAACTCTCTGCCGCGGTCCGGTGCGCCCAAACCTGGTCCGGCGGATCTCACCAACCGATCAACACGTGTCGAGCCGTTCGATACTCACGAGGCAGGATTTCCGGACTCACTTTCCGGGCGCCCGAAACATCGATCCGAAATGACTTAGTAATTTTCAGAAAAGGGGCACTGAACAACTGGGCGCCCAAAACAGAGCATCCGGGCGCCCGAAACTCCAAAAGCCCAAAACTTCAGTTTTGGCTCGCTTCGGTGCTCCGAGTCCGTTTTCGCATCTATTTGACGCCGAAACGACTCCGACTTGTCTCGACCTTCTCCAGAAGTGTCGGACAGTCTAAAATACTACAGTCATTCCGTCAGTTAGGCCCCAGGGGTACTACACATATCCATTATTTGCATGTCTAATATAGGAACTTAGTGTTTAAGGCTTGTTACCACCGATTCCACAGTTCATTATCCAACCCACATTTCGAACACTGTAATCACTATCTAGAGTGCAAATGGTAGTTGGGAGCATGCCATAGTCTCCGGGAGCGGTGCTAGAGTGATCGGAGGCTGGTCCAATCGCAGTGAAGGGGAGCATGGCGATGTACTTGCACCCAGAAGGGCCATGATCCACTGCTGGAGGGTTATCGATGACTGGGTTGGCCGAAATAGAAGGCTCAACCAAGGCAATCCCAAGCCCGCAGCAGATCTAGAGCAACAGCCTACTTCTCGGGCTCCAGCGGCAAGGGGCGGTGCGCGCCGGCCGGGAGAGTTTGTGGCTAATGGGAGGGGGTCTGGGGAGGCAGCAACCGACGGCGTGGAGCGGTAGATCAGAAAGTGCGGCCGCGACTTCACCAACTTGAGCTCCAGTTGGGAACCAAGCTTGGGGAGCGCTGGGGGTGATGGGGCAGGCCGGAGGGGAGTCGCCGAGGTGTTAGTAGTCAAGCGGCAGCAGTCTGGAAGCAGACTCGGGGACGGGAGAAGGAGAGAAAGAGAGAGAGAGAGAGAAAGAGGGAGAGAGAGAGAGATTGGGGGACGGGGCTCCGACGGTCGAAGCAGACTCGCTGGAGGCAGGGGAGGCGCCAGCAAGGTAGAGAAGGGAGGTGGCTACGGCTGGGGGAGAGAGGAGTGGAAAAGAGGAAGAAAAAGGGTTCCTTAAACCATAGTTCTTTTTATATAGCATTCATTTTTTTTGCAGTTTAATCCCTTATATTTAATATTTTATTACTGAAAACTCCCTAGCGTGAGTAATTTGCGTAGTAACAAATCCCCATAAAATTTTGTGCGATTTGACATATAAAATATCGCACTTTTTGCAGAAAAATTCTCATTGCCTCGATTACCTCTAGCCATTGTCGCTTTAAATCTCGCTTTTACCACGCAGAATCGCAAAACGGTCTCTTCCAGACTTCCTGTACTGTCAGACCATGAGGGTGGCAATAAAACAGTCTATTCCAGACTTCCTGTACTGTCAGACCATGAGGGTGGCAATTTTGTTTCATTGGAAACTATTCATTTTTGCAAGATTAGCCAATTTTTTGAATTTTATTAAATTTAAAACTCGGTGTCTACATCACTCCTCACTTATAATAAGTTTTGTCCCCGAAACTTAATTACAATGCCCCCGAAAATAAATATGGGTAATTGTCACGCCCCGTCGGGCCTTTAACACCAACTAGGTGGAAAGGATAACCGCACGGACGCATGCCCCAGACCCGCCGAACGGATAGAGTCCTTTCTACCCGCCCAAGGCGTCACAACACAAACTTATCCACGAGGTTCCAACTAGGAACGGAGTACAAGAGTTGCACAAGGAAAGCATCAACATAAAAAAGTTCTACTTCTATTACATCACATTGCACATTTATACATACCCAAAATTTTCTTTTCATTCCATACACCATGTTCCAAAACTATGGAATACATAAGTTTCATACATGTAATGGAAATCCCCTATACTATCAAAGTCCAAGACTAGGGGTACAACTCTATGTATCACCAAAATGGAAGGGCCGTATCTAGAGAGCTAAACCCTTGCCTCGCTCCGCCGCCTCACTCGCGGAAGGACCTGAAAACGTGGGGTGAGAACTATAAACATAGTTCCCAGTGGGTAAGGCCACCCAAGAGAGAAGCTCGACCCACCAGGTCCAAAGAAACACCATATGCATAAGTTAGATCACAAATAACTATGCAACAATTATTTACATGCTTGTAAATAAACATAAAGGATGCAACCAAATGAAATATAACTTATCATTCTCTCCTAGGTTCATCCTATATTTCACATTGACTAAGTTCAATTACTTGTCATTTACTTATGGTTTCGGAATCGCCGTCTCACCATAAGGGTTCCAACATTCAAGGAGTGAACTCGTCACCTCCTAGTTCGAGTAGCGAACTCGTCGCATACTCGGGATAGCAAAATCGTCGCATACCCCATCTCAACACCGCCATCACATGGCATGGGTAGTGAACTCGTCGCATACTCGGGATAGCAACCTCGTCGCACATCCCATCTCGACACAGCCAACTCATGGCGTGGTAGCGAAATCGTCGAATACCCGGGATAGCAAAATCGTCGCACATCCCGTGTCAACACTGCCAACTCATGGCATGGTAGCGAAATCGTCGCCTACCCGGGATAGCAAAATCGTCGCACATCCCGTTTCAACACCGCCAACTCGTGGCATGATAGCGAAATCGTCGCCTACCCGGGATAGCAAAATCGTCGCACATCCCGTTGTTCACATTTTCTTCACTTGCCAACCTAAGAATATCATCTATGAACACAACCACAAATTGATCCAATAGTGGTTTGAACACACGGTTCATTAAATCCATGAACGCTGCCGGGGCATTGGTAAGCCCCAAAGGCATAACAGTGAATTCATAGTGTCCATACCACGTCCTAAATGCGGTCTTATGCACATCCTCCGATTTGATCTTCAATTGGTGATAACCGGATTATAAATCAAGATCGAGTTCACTGTCTTGTTAATGAGAGATCTTTTCGAATGAAGTATAACGTCAGTCAAGTGTTCTAACATATTTCCTAGTGCATCTAATTGCAATTGAAGGCTTTCATTCATAGGTTTTTAGAACCTCCAAGGCAAAAGGCGTTACTGTTCACAGATTAACCTAGAAGTTTCAGCGAATTTTGGATGTGAGATTCCTCAAAATTTCTTGGGGTCATGTTCTACATTGCGGTTGTGATCTCCGGCCTAAGGGTTATCATGTAGACTCTAGTTCAAAGTATTGAGGCGCATAATCAATGCGATTGGGTCCTCGCGAACCCGACCAATGTCACAGGAAATACGAGGCTTATTTTGGGTCTTTGCGAGTGGTCCCAAAGCTCGGTTCCTGCCAAAGGATGTGCAAAACTCTTCTGGTCCCCCTCCCACCTGTGGATGACCGCCCCCCCCGCCCAAGGGAGGGCCATAATCATGTTTCCAAAAGGTACTATCGACCAAAGTTCGTTAGGATTTTCAAAAAGAAAGGTAGATCTACTAACGCGTCCGATTACCCGCATTGGAGCAATTGATGACCCCACCCACGACCTAGAGCTTGCAGCAGTGGTCTTCGCACTTAAGTTGTGGAGACACTACTTGTACGGGGAACACTGTGAGGTTTACACGGATCGTAAAAGCTTAAAGTATTTATTCACTCAGAAGGAGTTGAATTTGAGGCAGTGGAGGTGGTTGGAGTTGATAAAGGATTACGACCTAACCATCTTGTACCACTCCGGTAGAGCCAATGTGGTGGCCGATGCGCTCAGTAGAAAATCCGTGGAGAAGTTCGCAGTTGAGATGACGGGACAAATGTAGTTGATCAAAGAAATGGGCCGGTTTGACTTGGAGGTCGTGGCCCCGGGCGTCCCCGCTAGACTTATGAATCTCGAGGTGTGGCTGACCTTGTTGGAGCAAATAAAAGAAAAGCAATCTGGTGATCCGGAACTCCAAAAGGTACGGAGTACTATCGAGAGCGGGCGCGCCGGTGATTTTCATGTAGACTCGAAGGGCGCAATTCGATTCCGAAATCGATTGTGCGTGCCAAAAGTCGAGGATATTCGTGGGGAGATCTTGAAAGAAGCTCACACTTCTCCCTATGCGATTCACCCGGGCGGCACCAAAATGTACAAGGATCTTAAATTACATTATTGGTGGCCGGGGATGAAACTTGATGTTGGACGCTTTGTGGCACAATGCTTAGTATGCCAACAGGTGAAGGCCGAGCGTCGCTTTCCGGCGGGAAAATTACAAGGGTTGCCCATTCCAGTTTGGAAGTGGGAGAACATAGCAATGGACTTCGTTGTGGGTTTACCTCGATCACAAGATTGCCACGACGCGATTTGGGTGGTGGTGGATCGTTTGTCAAAGTCGGCACACTTTTTGCCAATCCACACCACTTGGTCGGGAGACAAGCTAGCACAAGTCTACCTGGACGAGATTATGCGGTTGCACGGGGTCCCGACCTCGATAGTCTCAGATCGAGATCCCCGTTTCACATCGTATTTTTGGAAAAGCTTGCAAGAAGCTTTGGGTACACGGCTCGATTTCAGTTCAGCATGTCATCCTCAAACTGACGGTCAATCGGAAAGGACAATTCAGATTTTGGAGGATATGCTGTGAGCGTGCGTGTTGGACTTCAAGGGTGCATGGCCTACTCATTTGCCGATGGCTGAATTTGCTTACAATAATAGCTATCAATCTAGCATCGGTATGGCACCGTTTGAGGCCTTGTATGGAAGAAAATGCCGCTCTCCTATTCATTGGAGCGAAGTCGGCGAGAGAAGGGTCTTAGGACCGGATGTGTTGCGTGAAGCGGAGGAAAAGGTCCGCTTGGCACGCGAACGCTTATCGACGGTGTAATCTAGACAAAAGAGTTATGTGGATCGACGTCGACGAAATTTGGAATTCGCGGTAGGAGACCGCGTCTTCTTGAAAGTGTCACCCATAAGAGGGGTGAAACGATTTGGTGTTCGGGGTAAGTTGAGTCCCCGTTACATTGGACCTTATGAGGTTTTGGAGCGTGTGGGATCCGTGGCATATCGGCTAGCTTTGCCGGCAAAACTTGCGGGGATACACAATGTGTTCCATGTATCGACGCTCCGCAAGTATATGTATGATCCGGCGCACGTCCTCGAGTATGTGCCTATAGAGCTTCATGAGGATATGACTTATAAGGAATTTCCCTTGTGTATCATGGATCGCGAGGTGAAAAATTTGAGGAACCGTGAAATTCCTTATGTAAAAGTATAATGGACGAATCACGGTGAGCGCGAAGCTACGTGGGAATTGGAAAGTTCAATGAGGGAGCGGTTTCCTTACCTCTTCGCTGTGTCCAGCTGAGGTATGATTCAGTTTCCCGGCCGAAACTCTCTTTAAGGGGGGAGGAATGTAGTACACTGAATTTCAGTGCATTGTACCGAACTTCTACAAATTATGGAGTTCCGATGGAAAAATAGCAAGAGAGGCTATATGTGAGGCTTCAGCCAAGTTTGGGACTCGTGAGAAGTGTTTTCAGCGCAAACGAGGTGCGAAAACGGACTTCGAAAAGTTAAAACTGCTAAACTTGTGAAGTTTGCACTGGATTCCGGTATGTGGACCTCCATACCGGTACTGAAGTGATTAGTACCGGTACGTGATGATGGGTATACTGGAATGCCATGGTTGAAACCGAGAACCCAGCTCTCGGGTTCTGCGGAATCCTCCGGGGTATACCGGAATAGCACCCGTATACCGGTATGCAATGCACATACCGGTATACAGTGTTACGAAATTCCAGTTTTGGCTGGTTGAAGGTGTTAAGTGTGGAGAGGGGCAAATGGGTCTTTTCACACTCGAGGGAGTGTTAGAAAGGCAGGGAACACCCCCTTTCTCAGTCATCTTCCACCTCCACTTCTCCTCTCCATCTCATTCACTTTCTCTCTCTAGAGATCTCTCCAAAACTTGGAGAAAAGGGTGGATTGATCTTGGAAAAGGCTTCCAAAGGAGAAAAGAAGCTTATTGGTGCAAGAAGAAGCTTGGGGAACTCGTGGTTAAGGTTAGTTCCTCACGTTTTGGGTTCAAACCTTAGATTTAATCCTTTGAAATGAGATTTTTGGGAACCCTAGGCAATCTAAAACACAAAATGTGGAGATTGGCCAAGAAATTTTGTGGTTCTACATGCATGCATGTGAAACCTAGGTTAAATGAGGGTTTTTGCCTTGGGAGGTTATAAAAATATTTGGACCTTCGGAAATTGCAATTGAGGCATAGGAAATCATGTTAGAATGCTTGATTTCGAGTATTGAGTTGAATTAATGGTTCGTAACGAGTAACGAACCGTTTTCTTGTAGAAGCTTGGGTTGAAACAAGAACTCAAGGCTTGGAGACTTAGGAGCTTGAAGAATACAAAAATTTGAAAGCTCTTGAGATGGGTTTGTGTTTACCGAAGTGATTAGGTCACTTCCATGTCTAGGGTAAATATCCATTTAAAGATAGAATGGTATGTGTTGTGAACCCTAGAACTTGCATGTTGGCAAAAGTAAAATCATGATAGGTAGAGCAATGAGCTCCTATTGCATGATATAGAATTCAAGTATAATTCAATTATCTATACTTGTTGCATGGTTGCATGTATGATTGAACCTAGTGTTATTGAACATAGGTTGGAACATGTGAGAATGGAACCTAGTGTTATTGAACATAGGTTGGAACATGTGAGAATAGAACCTAGTGTTATTGAACATAGGTTGGAACATGTGAGAATAGAACCTAGTGTTATTGAACATAGGTTGGAACTTGTGGGAATGGAACCTAGTGTTATTGAACATAGGTTGGAACATGTGAGAATAGAACCTAGTGTTATTGAACATAGGTTGGAACATGTGAGAATAGAACCTAGTGTTATTGAACATAGGTTGGAACATGTGAGAATGGAACCTAGTGTCATTGAACATAGGTTGGACATGAGATTGAAACCTAGAGTCATGGAACCTAGGTTGAGAATGAGAAAGTAAACCTAGTGTCATTGAACATAGGTGAGACTTAGTGACTTGAACCTAAGGTCATGAGACTTAGGTTGGCAAGTGAAAAATGTGAACAACGGGATGTGCGACGATTTTGCTATCCCGGGTAGGCGATGATTTCGCTACCATGCCACGAGTTGGCGGTGTTGAAACGGGATGTGCGACGATTTTGCTATCCCGGGTAGGCGACGATTTCGCTACCATGCCATGAGTTGGCGGTGTTGACACGGGATGTGCGACGATTTTGCTATCCCGGGTATGCGACGGTTTTGCTACCACGCCATGAGTTGGCGGTGTCGAGATGGGATGTGCGACGAGGTTGCTATCCCGGGTATGCGACGAGTTCGCTACCCATGCCATGTGATGACGGTGTTGAGATGGGGTATGCGACGATTTTGCTATCCCGAGTATGCGACGAGTTCGCTACTCGAACTGGGAGGTGACGAGTTCACTCCTTGAATGTTGGAACCCTTATGGTGAGACGGCGATTCCGAAACCATAAGTAAATGCCAAGTAATTGAACTTAGTCAATGTGAAATATAGGATGAACCTAGGAGAGAATGATAAGTTATATTTCATTTGGTTGCATCCTTTATGTTTATTTACAAGCATGTAAATAATTGTTGCATAGTTATTTGTGATCTAACTTATGCATATGGTGTTTCTTTGGACCTGGTGGGTCGAGCTTCTCTCTTGGGTGGCCTTACCCACTGGGAACTATGTTTATAGTTCTCACCCCACGTTTTTCAGGTCCTTCCGCGAGTGAGGCGGCGGAGCGAGGCAAGGGTTTAGCTCTCTAGATAGCGGCCCTTCTATTTTGGTGATACATAGAGTTGTTGTACCCCTAGTCTTAGACTTGGATAGTATAGGGGTTTGCATTGATTGTATGCAACTTATATATTCCATAGTTTTGGAACATGATGTATGGAATGGAAATGAAAGAAAAGAAAATTTTGGGCATGTATAAATGTGCAATGTGATGTAATAGAAGTAGAACTTCTTTATGTTGATGCTTTTCTTGTGCAACTCTTGTACTCCGTTCCTAATTGGAATCTCGTGGATAAGCTTGTGTTGTGACGCCTTGGGCGGGTAGAAGGGACTCTATCCGTTCGGCGGGTCTGGGGCATGCGCCCGTGCGGTTATCCTTTCCACCTAGTTGGTGTTAAAGGCCCGACGGGGCGTGACATATACGCCCATACAAAGCGTCGTACAACACTCATACAAAGCCTTGTACGGTTCCATCTCGATACTCGCATGATAACTGTTGTTGTAGCCGAACTCCACCAAGAGTAGATACTTGAACCACCCTTCACCGTAATCCAGAACACTGACATGGAGTATGTTCTCGAGTGTCTTAATAACACGGTTAGACTGGCTGTCACTTTATAGATGAAAAGCAAAGCTGAAGTTCAGGTTTGTACCCATTTCCTACTACAGTCCACATCATCAGTTGACCGAGAGCTGGAGTGACATCCACCTCTGCTCCTGTCAGTTGATCTTCTGCGCGGCATGTTCTGAAACACTAGATAGGGTTACAGTCAAGTTAGAAATAAAATCGACTCGACTCGACACACCAAGACTCAAACCCAAACGAACCCCGTGTTACAGATTTTATATTGGCGGATTTCGTGAAGTCTTATGGAATCTTGAAGGTTGAAGAAGAAGATACCAAGATGAAAGACTCAATGGCTTGCTTATGGAGCTCACGACTTCCAGGTATGTTTACACATAGTTAATGGTGATTTATGCATAATTTATAAGTGTTTGAAAGACATTAGAATAGTCAAAAACTTTAATTTTTAAAAAACTAAAGTTTTTTCAAGTTTCAGGGTCCGAACCCTATTGGAATGTCTGCACCCCGTAATCCTTCCTGGCTGTGTCGCAAGGAGGGTCCGGACCATGAGGGAAGATCCGGACTTTGATACTCTGAAAAGATCAAAGTCCGAACCCTACCTAAACCCGTTGCGAGTTTTCTAAAGACGGTTATTTCAATCCTAATCTGATTCTAATATCTCCTAAGTCTATAAATAAGATATGGGGGTTTCTTTAAGACGTGGCTAACATAGAATATCTTTCGAAAACCCTAGAAACTTATTTTGGTGCTTTTCTTTCATATCTCTAGAACAAGTTTCTTTCTTTCTTTCGTCAATTTGATTCTTGGAGTTTTATTCCAGATATTTTCTTAAGAATCAAATTGATGATTGCTTAGAAGGTATTTCCTCATATCTTATGAATTTCTAAGCATTGAAATCACCACCAACTATCCTTCTACTTGCTCCAGATGGAGCAGTTGCACGTCGACTCGCGTGTGGGCCGAGGATTTGGTGGACGCTTATGGATTCATAGCACTAAGGCTGTAAGGAGTCGTAGCGTGATCGATTGAAGAAGTTCAATTGATTGAGGACCAACGAAGAAGATCTATTTCAAGTCTAGGGTAAAGGTTGAGTCATGGATTCGGTAAATCACCATGTACTCAGTTTTTACTTAGTGAATTTTTTGTGTGATCGGTCCCGTGGGTTTTTTACTCCGCTTGGAGTTTTTCCACGTAAAATTCTCGGTGTGTTGGTTTTAGTTTTTCGCATTTACTTTTATTGCATTAAGTTATTTAGTTTTAGTTTACACCTATTCGCCCTCCCTCTAGATGTAGTTTTTACCTTTTTGATCTCTGGGTCATCAACTTTTACAAGTGGTATCAGAACGGTCATAGTTGTAAACTATGGGTAAGAGTAGTAACATTAATCGACCTCCGCTCGTCGATGGCACAAACTATGCTTATTAGAAGGTTCGCATGAGGGCTTTTCTAATTGTCATTGATGAGCGGGTTTAGCAATCGGTTGAATTACCCTACACTTTCACTGTTAAGGAACCCTCAATTAAGAGACCGAATGTAAATGCTGATAATAAAAGAGACCAAAGCATGAAGATAAAATTTTATTAATATAATTTGCTGTGTACATAGCTTAAGCAGGGGCATACCCCCACTGTACATGAATTTTGTAAAATTAAAATGCTCAGTTTATGGACTTGGCAGTCGAAATTGAGTTGAACTTAAATTTAATTTGCTTAGTTTAACAACTCGGCAGTCGGATTGGGTTGAGTTTAAATTTAATTTGCTCAGTTTAAAGACTTGGCGGTCAAATTGAGTTTGAATTTGAATTTAATTTGCTCAGTTTAACGACTTGGCGGTCAATTTGAGTTGAGTTTAAATTTAATTTGCTCAGTTTAACGACTTGACGGTCAATTGTTCGGTTTAACGACTTGACGGTCATTTGTTCGGTTTAACGACTTGACGGTCATTTGTTCAGTTTAACGACTTGACGGTCATTTGTTCAGTTTAACGACTTGACGATCATTTGAGTTTGGGTTGTTCAGTTTAACGACTTGGCAGTCAGATTGAGTTGAGCTTCATTTGATTTGCTCAGTTTAACGACTTGACGGTCAAATCAAGTAGAGTTTGATGTTGGCTTGCTTAGTTTAACGACTTGGCGGACAATTGATCAATTTAACGACTTGATGGTCATTTGTGCAGTTTAACGACTTGACGGTCATTTGTTCAGTTTAACGACTTGACGGTCATTGTTCAATTTAACGACTTGACGGTCATTTGTTAAGTTTAACGACTTGACGGTCATTTATTTTCGGCTTATGAGTCGATTAAGTTGACTTAGCCGGTTAAGTTGAATTTAGCTCGGTTTGAACTGTTGATCTGCTTCGGCTCGGGCGAAGCTGATTTACTTAAGTTGGATCATTCTGGTTGGGTTCAGGTTGAACTGATTTGAACACCTTGTATTCGATTTGAGTTGAGCCACTTTAGGCTTGTTTGGCCCTTTTTAATTTGGTTTGGGTCAAACTTCTATGCTTTGGTCTAGGACCCATTGAAATTTGATTTGGATCGAGCCCTTATAACTTGGTTTGAGGCCCTCCGTATTTGGTCCATGTGAGTCTTTGATGAAAGCTCATTATGGCGGAAAGCCATCTTTGGCTCATGATAAAAATTCCTTTTCGATTCATGAAGTTAGTTCATGATATGAGCCTCTGATGAAAGTCCATTCTGGCTCATGAGATTAATTCATGATAGAAGCTCATCTTTGGTTCATGAATTTCATTCATGATAGAAGCCCATTTGGAATGCCAATTGTGGTTCATGAAATTAATTCATGATAGAAGCCCATCTTTGGTTCATGAAATTCGTTCATGATAGAAGTGTTAGAAAATTGCGTGCGATTAAGCGCATCGAAAAAAGAAATCAAACAAATTTGATTTTTAAAACTCGAGATCCGATCTCTACCCTCATTTTGTTTAAGATTAAAGAAGAAAAAGATCTAATCTTCACCTTTGCGCGAATAGGTCTTCACTGTAATCTGATAATCATGGAATTGGTTCTCTTGAAGCCGCACAAGCGTCAGGCCTCTACAGGTATCCACACGAGATTGCTAATCTGATTGATGCCCTCACCGGGGTGCTAGCTCCCTTGCAAAGGACGTCTTTCTTGCTAGAAGATCGAAGAGAAGAAGAGAGAAAGGGAGAGAGATGACTGCTAGGATTTTCTAAAAACTTATCTTATAAAGAGGGATATAATCCCTTTTATAATAATATATTTACTATTAAGGATAAGAATAAATCTAGGCTTAATTTTATCCTTTCCTTAATTGGTTAGATCGATTAAATCGTAATTTAATACAACTTGAACTCTATTCTAATTTGATCATATCAAATTAATAATGCAATATTTGCACATAAGTCCTCTCATAACTTACTAACTGCTAGTAAGTCCTCTCTTACAACATTTGCACTTTAATACACTAATTTGTAACAATTACAAATTAGTCCAATTATCAACATATTGACAATTAGGTCCTTCGGCGATTCAAAAATTACGATCTAGCTATCCGATCAGTCACAATCTCTTATATGTGTGACCCCATAGGTTCTATTTTATCTGATAGTGAGATATATTCTGATCACTATCAACAATATCACTGAAACTCCTTTCAGTGGGTTGGAATAATTCCAACTCATCCCAATGAGAATTATCGATCATCCAGATAATTCTCATGAGTCTCACAATCCACCAGTAACGCCTAGCAGCATGTAGTTGCATTTCAGTAGAATGGAATACTAAATCTCTTGGTGCAGTTACCGTGTGATACAGTCCTCTATCAAGAGTCACGACTAGACGTAGGTCATGAAATAGCTCGTCAAACCCCATCATCTGTCATATGTCAAATTTATTCGACTCGAGTTTTTTTTTATATCGAAAATCCTTTCCGCTATTAACTCTGCCCTGGCTAAGGTCTTCTAAACTCGGTCTCATAAATCATATAGGACTAACGCCCCTATCTACCAAGGTAGATAGATTTCGTATAGGTGCACACCCTATTCCAAGAACAAACCTACTGCAGCCAACATGCATCGCAAGGACTCGAATGGCTAGGGACAAAGTGTATATACAGTCAAACTACAGTAACCTCATTGTGAATAGCCGAGGCACCGCAGGTCAAAGGACCAGTCACACTACTGCAACATTAAGTCACTGACGAGTGAGTAGACATCCAAGTGA
This sequence comes from Puya raimondii, assembly GCA_016920855.1. Lineage (NCBI taxonomy): Eukaryota > Viridiplantae > Streptophyta > Magnoliopsida > Poales > Bromeliaceae > Puya > Puya raimondii. The sequence goes on from JABWPP010000049.1 coordinate 49,019,415, forward strand.
CTTCTCGCGTTGGTCACGCTCGGTACCCTTGTTCTCTAATAGCCACCTGCATATTCACTCCAGTGTCCCCACACTGTTGACTCGAGACTCGTCTACCCAAAAAGAGAAGCAACCTATGCACCAATCTCACCAGATCAATCACCGTCCCCGTGATGATCCATCGATCGGGAGCATTTAGGAATTAACCACCAATGACACATGTCTCAAATTCTCAACTCTTAAGAATACGTGTCATCATCTTATTAATTCCTTAAACGATTCATGGACACATACACAATATGAATGAAAATAAGAATCCAAATTTATTCATAATATTTAAAATCAAGTACAAATTTATGTCCTAGAAAGAAAACATGTTTCGGTCTGGTTGGCTTCTAGGGCATACATCTAAAAATCTCCCATATTTAGTAAAGCCAATCAGCCACATACCCAAGCCCCATCTTCTCAACGTGGGCTTCAGTCTTCTGCTGGCTAAGCGGTTTAGTTAATGGGTCTGCCACGTTATTCGCGGAGTCTACTCTCTGCACCTCGATGTACTTCTTATCGAGGTAGTCGCGTATAATATGAAACTGCCGCTCTATGTGCTTGGACATCTGATGAGACCTAGGCTTCTTAGCTAGGGCTATGGCGCCATTGTTGTCGCAATAAAGTGGTATGGCATCTGATGGCATCACACCTAGTTTCGTGGCAAACTTCGTAAACCAGAAGGCTTCCATTGCAGCTTCAGATGCGGCGATATACTCTGCTTTCATGGTAGAGTCAGCAATAATTTATTCTTTGGAACTCTTCCAATACACTGAGCCACCATTACACAAGAACACGCATCCTGACATAGACTTTCTATCGTCAACATCATACATAAAGTCTGAATCAGTATATCCTTGTATTTTCAACTCCCCTCCTCCATAGACTAAGAACATGTCCTTAGTCCTTTTCAAGTACTTAAGTATGTTCTTCACAGCAGTCCAGTGATCCTCGCATGGATTAGATTGATATCTGCTTGTGACACTCACGGCAAGTGCGATATCGGGTCGTGTACATAACATAGCATACATAAGACTCCCTATAGCTGAGGTATAAGGGATCTTACTCATACGTTGAATCTCTTCAAATGTATTGGGGCACATTTTCTTGGAAAGATAAATTCCATATCTAAGGGGTAAAAGTTTCCTTTTGGATTTTTCCATGCTGAACCTCTTCAGCACCTTCTCTATATACATTTTCTGTGAGAGGCCTAGCATCCTCTTAGATCTATCTCTATATGTAAACATTGGATGTTGTTGTTGTTTGATGAATGAATGGTGGTTGTGATCCTGTTTTGTATCGTGTGTACGCCGTGCAAATACTGGAGAGACTCTGTCCGTGTGGACAGAGAGACCTATATTTGTGGCGGGTCAGTACGTCGCGCGGGCTAGGCTTCAAAAAAAAATTTGACACGTTTTCCGCAACTAAAACTAACTCGGGGCGTGACGTTCTCTTGAAGCCGCACAAGCGTCCGGCCTCTATAGGTATCCACACGAGATTGCTGATCTGATCGATGTCCTCACCGGGGTGCTAGGTCCCTTACAAAGGACGTCTTTCTTGCTAGAAGATCGAAGAGAAGAAGAGAGAGGGAGAGAGATGACGGCTAGAGTTTTTTAAAAACTCCCGTATCTTATAAAGAGGGATATAATCCCTTTTATAATAATATATTTACCATTAAGGATAAGAATAAATCTAGGCTTAATTTTATCATTCCCTTAATTTGTTAGATCGATTAAATTGTAATTTAATTCGACTTGAACTCTATCCTATTTTGATCATATCAAATTAATAATGCAACATTTGTACATAAGTCCTCTCATAATTTACTAACTGTTAGTAAGCGCTCTCTTACAACATTTTCACTTTAATACATTAATTTGTAATAATTACAAATTAGTCCAGTTATCAATATATTGACAATTAGATCTTTCAGCGATTCAAAAATCGCGATCTAGCTATCCCATCAATCACAATCTCTTATGTGTGTGACCCCATAGATTCTATTCTATCTAGTAGGGAGATTTATTCTGATCACTATCAACAATATCACTAAAACTCCTTTCAAGTGGGTTGGAATAATTTCAACTCAGCCCAATGAGAATTATCGATCATCCAGATAATTCTCATGAGTCTCACAATCCACCAGTGACGCCTAGCAGCATGTAGTGGTATTCTAATAGAATGGAATACTGAATCTCTTGGTGCAGTTATCGTGTGATACATTCCCTCTATCAAGAGTCACGACTAGACGGAGGTCATGAAATAGCTCGTCAAACCCCATCATCTGTCACATGTCAAATTTATTCGACTGGAGTTTTTTTTTTAATATCGAAAATCCTTTCCGCTATTAACTCTGCCCTGGCCAAGGTCTTCTAAACTCGGTCTCATAAATCATATAGGACTAACACCCCTATCTAACAAGGGAGATATATTCTGTATAGGTGCACACCCTATTCCTAGAACAAACCTACTGCAGCCAACATGCATCGCAAGGACCCGAATAGCTAGGGACAAAGTGTATATACAGTCAAACTACAGTAACCACATTATGAATAGCCGAGGCACCGTAGGTCAAAGGACCAGTCACACTACTGCAACATTAAGTCACTGACGAGTGAGTAGACATCCAACTGACTTCTCACGTTGGTCACGCTCGGTACCCTTGTTCTCTAACAACCACCTGCATATTCGCTCCAGTGTCCCCACACTGTTGACTCGAGACTCGTCTACCCAAAAAGGGAAGCGACCTGTGCACCAATCTCACCGGATCAATCACCGTCCCCGTGATGATCCATTGATCGGGAGTATTTAGAAATTAACCACCAATGACACAAATCTCAAATTCTCAACTCTTGAGAATACGTGCTATCATCTTATTAATTCCTTGGACGATTCATGGACACATACACAACATGAATGGAAATAAGAATCCAAATTTATTCATAATATTTAAAATTAAATATAAATTTATATCCTAGAAAGAATACAAGTGTCAGTCTGGTTGGCTTCTAGGGCATACATCTAACAATAGGCCCATTTGGAAAGCCCATTTTGGTTCATAAAATTAATTCAAGATGAGCCCATTTTTTATTTGGATAAATTTAGTTTGGGTTGGAGGCATAAGGATGATATAGGTTTGGTAGTTTTGGGCTTTATACTCTTGGGCTTTGATGGTTTGATAAATCGGACTAGATTGGGTTGGATTTTGTTGTGGACTTTGTATTTTATTTCTAGCCTGGAATGGTGTCACGCCCTGCCGTCCCTTCCCCAAATAGGTGGAAGATGCCCTGCACGGGTGCGTGCGCCAGACCCGCCGAACGGACAGAGTCTCCCCAATCCGCCCAAGGCGTCACAATCGGTACAATTCAAAACATTCCAAACAGGAATAAAATTCATACACATATTATATAAGAAAAGCATCATAAACATAAATAACTACGCAATTACAAGCATTCGTCTCATTCAAATTATATGTTACATTTTTTCTTTCCAAATACAATCAGATTGTTATTACAATTTTTCTCTTTTCTTTTCTACACCCTTTGGCTATGCTGATCTAGGGTACATCTATCTGTAGTTACAATGGCAGGACGCTAACTATCGAACTACGTCCTTTCCTCGCACCGCCACGCCGCTCACGTGTGGATCTGTAAAACATAGGGGTGAGAACTATAAACATAGTTCCCAGTGGGTACAGCCACCCAAGGGAAGAGCTCGACCCATCAGGTCCAAAGGAGACAATATAAGTATGGGTTAGTTCAATATAATCATATGAGAAATAACAAGCTTATGCCTCAAGTAAATACGATTATAAAAATCATGCAAGTAGATCTACTTTTTCTACTTTCTCTTTTACTATCCATTTCTTATCCAACCCGCTTCTAAGGTTTCTTTTACCTTAGCCAATCTATACCATATATATATATATATATATATATATATATATATATATATATATATATGGGCACTTTCCGCTGACTTTACTTTCGAACTGGCCCTTTCTTCGAAAAGGCTTTACAAAAAGGGGCTCTGGGGCGTGACAATTAGCGCGGCAAAGGCCATTAACGGTGCAAGCTCGACAAAAGAGTTATGCGGATAAGCGCCGGCGGGACTTAGAATTTGCGGTGGGCGACCGCGTCTTCTTAGAGGTATCACCCATGAGAGGGGTGAAGCGATTTGGAGTGCGGGGCAAGCTATGTCCCCGATACATTGGACCGTATGAGAGTTTGGATCGCGTGGGGCCTTTTGCTTATCGACTCGCACTACCACCGAAGCTTGCGGGAGTTTGTTGGCTTAAATGGGCCAGCATCCTGCCCTGTGGCGGGAGGCCAAGTGGGCCGAGTCACGTTCGAAATGGCATGAGGCCGGGTTGGGCCGAGTCGTGTTCGAAGTGGCGTAAGGCTGGGTAAGCCGAGTCACAATCGAGACCCATGGATGCTGTGTCTGTACGCTTTAAGTGAATTGGTTGCGTATTTCTAATAGCTCGAGCTTTTGAGATTAATGGTTAGCGCCAACGATCCGACAGAGTTCACAATGTGTTTCATGTATCCACACTCTGCAAGTATGTGCATGATCCGACTTACATCCTCCTATATGAGTCGCTTGAGCTCCAAGATGACATATCTTATGAGGAGTCCCCGCTTTGCATACTCGCTGGTGAAGTGAAAGGACTACAGAATCGTGCAATTACTATGTTAAAGTGCTTTGGGCCATTCACAAGGAGTATGAAGCCACTTGGGAGTTGGAGAGCTCGATGAGGGAGCGTTAACCCCACCTCTTCGCTGGTTCGAGTAGACGTAAGGTTTTAGTTTTGCGGACGAAGCTCCTTTTAAGGGGGGAGGGATGTAGTGTACTGAAATTTGGTATACTAAACTGAACATTACCCAAATTAGGTAAAATATAGTGAAAAGTGATTTGGACATATTGGGAGATGAGTTTCGAGGGTTTCAAAATAATTAGAAGTGAATTAGAACTTCAAGGAGTGAAAATGGAAATTTTTGAAAATTTTATTTTTCAGCTATTGGACTCTCGGGGTCCGGACCCTGACTTGAGGATCCGGACCTTGATACGGGCTAGAGTATCAAAGTCCGGACCCTGGTGCAGGATCCAGACCTTGACTGCGCAAATTACAGAATTTGCTTACGGGTTTCGGATCGGGAGGTAGGGTCCGGATCTTGCCTGCGCAGTGTGTGACCCTGAAACGGGTTCCGAACCCTAAATGGAGGGTCCGAACCCTCAGCCCGCAGAATGCCCAGTTTGGGGGCATTTTTTTAATTTTGATGGGAATGGGTTAAAGGGACACATTGGTCCTTTCTCCCTCATTTGCTCATGTTAGAAAATTGCGTACGGTAAAAACGCAGCGGAACAAAATAAAAAAATAATTGATTTTTAAAAACTCGAGATCCGATCTCAAAACCACGCAATAGGATCTCTCATGTTGTTCAAGATTAAGGAGAAAGGAAGATCTAATCTTCACCTTTGCGCGGGTAGTTCTTCACCACAATCTGATGATCGTGAAATTAGGTTCTCTTGAAACCACACACACGTCCGGTCTCTATAGGTATCCACACGAGATTGGTGACCTGATCGATACCTCACCGGGGTGCTAGCTCCCTTGCAAAGGACGTCTTTCTTGCTAGAGAAAAGAAGAGAAGAAGAGAGAAAATGAGAGATGACGGCTAGGGTTTTTTAAAAACTCTCGTCTCTTATATCTAGAGATATAATCCCCTTTTTAATAATATAATATCCATAAAGGATAAGAGTAAACTTAGATTTAAATTTATCATTTCCTTAATTGGTTAGATCGTCAAATCCTAATTTGATTCGACTTGAACTTTATCCTAATTTGATCATATCAAATTAATCATGCAATATTTGCACATAAGCCCTCTCACAATTTACTAACTGTTAGTAAGTCCTCTCTTGTAACATTTACACTTTAATACCACTAATTTGTTGTAGTATACTGAACTTTAGCAAATTGTAAGGTTCTAGTGTAAGATTAGTACTTTATACTAATCTGGAGGTTTTGGCTGTGTTTCGAGAGCTTGGGAGTGTTTTCGGGACTTAGGAAGTGCGAAAACGGACTCCGAAAGTCAAAATCTGCAAAAACGGCAGTTTTGACATTGTATACCGGTATGTGATTTTGGGATACCGGAATCCAGTGAGAAATTGGTTTGCGCTGCTCTCAGGTTCTGCGGAATCCGGCGGTAGATACCGGAATGAGATGGTATTCCGGTACTGATATGCACATACCGGTACTGGAGTCTTTTGTTCCGGTACTGGGTGTTGCATACCGGAATACTGTTGCGTGGCCTTTTTGGCCGAGGCTCGGGTTTGCGGGATTTCTGGCCGGATACCGGTATGCCCATACGCATACCGGTATACAGTGCAGAAACTGCAACTTTGTGCAGTTCGCAAATATTGGGTTTTGGAGGGGTGTTAGGGCAATTGTTACAACGTGTAACTTAACCCTTCACACTCCCTCACAGCCCTCATTGTGCTGAGGACTTGGAGAAGAAAGGTAGGGTTTCTTCCCCTTTCTCTCTCTAGATTTCTTGCTTCCAAGGTTATGGAACCAAGGATTTGATCTCTTTTCTCTTCTCCTTTGCACTCAAGCTTGCTAGCTTACCCTTGGAGGAACTTGGAGGTGGAGAAGAGAGCTTGTTTGAGGTTTATCTCCAACCCTAGCTTCTTTGGACCTAGATTGGAGCTCAAAAGAGGTGAGTAATTCTCTTGTAAACCCTCTTTTGTGGTTTATTTGGATCAGTGTTGATGAAACCTTGAAATGATAAACCTAGGGTTTATTTTGGGGTTTCTTAATTCTAGGCTTTTGGATGGGAATTGATGGGTGTAGAATGTTATGTTAGGTTGGATTTGAAGCCTCCTAACTTCGATTTGGAATTTGGACAAAGATTTCTTGGTCTAAGGTAAATTCCATCCTTTTTCCCTCTTGTATTTGTCGATTTTCGAAAGTGTTCGTTCGACACTTGTGACCCCCTAGGAATTTTCTTTAGGGTACTAGAAATCAAGAGGACAACTCCGTTTCGACGTACTGCGAGGTCTCGAAGGAGTTCCGGTGGGTTTGACCTCACCGAAATGGGTGAAATCGCCCTATGTCTTCGGTTTTGTTAAAAGCTCTAAATATTGCATTTACATGCTAAATGTAGCATTATGACATTGTTGGAATCATGACATATAGTTGTCATTCATAAGAATTGCATGTACCTTGTAGGGGTTGATAACATGCATGGAATAAACTTGTGTAATGGTTTTGTAGCATTTCATCTTATTAGATGTAGAAATGCATGTTGGATAAGTGAGACATCATGTGGGATACTAGATGTATAGTAGAATATGAGATTCATTCATGATGCTTATATATTGGCTCTTAGTGGCATTAGTCATGGCATATGACAAACCTTTGAGAATGTTAAACTAAGTATGTTGCATATTACTTAGGTGTATAACAAGTGGACATTATGACATAGTGTTGGACTCTTGGTCACTACTTGGCATTCCATGTTTTAGACATGATGAACGTGACACTTATGCAGTTGATTATGCTTGTTGGCCATTTGTGCTCATTCGCACATGCTTGTGAGGGTCGCTTCCTACAAGCCGGCACTCCGGAGTTAGCCTTGCGACATTGATCGCCCGTGCAGGTTTGGGCGCCGAAGTGGATCACCGTTGGGGGAGAGTCTCATTCTAGTGAGAGAATGCTGACTACCACGGGACCATTAGGCACGGCACAAGCGGGACGGCATCGTCCCCTATGGATTGGGTACCTATGTTACATGTGGTAGTGGACATGACATGGCATATAGTGAGATTATGACATTGGAACATGTGTAGCTAAAATATTGCATATTTACACATGTACATGAGTAGAAGATTTACTTGCACTGTAACATGATCATGAATAGAATATTACATGTTCATAACTTTATGGTAGAGGCATAGTAGTGTGGAACTTTTAAATGTACGCATATTTTTATACTAATCCTACTTTTGCCTCAGTTGACCTAGTGGTGTATCCCGCTCCTCTCGGCGGCTTACCCACTGGGAACTATTGAATAATAGTTCTCATCCCCCTGGGGTTTGTTGTTTTTATTTCAGAGCCTTCCACTGCGGGAGAGGCAAGGGATCGAGGCAAGGACGTCGCGACTAGTCAGCTCCTGAGGAGATAGTCGCTTAGGTGGATACCTTTCTTTTGTATTATATGAAAGGTGTATGTACTTTTGAGTTAGTAGTAGAGTTCACCCTATGTAGTGGATGTATTATTGGTGGAACTTGTATCACCTCTATTTTGCGTACCTTCCTTGTACTCTTTATGTATACTCCACCTTGTCATGTTTATTGTTCTTTAACCTAGAATGCTTATGCTCTGATATTCATGTTAGGACTGTTATATTATTCCTTTCATTGTATACTTGTTATAGACGCCTTGTGTGCACTGGGGCGCCTTGTGTACACGGCGGGTCTGTGCACGCGCTCGGGTGTGCTTCCGCTTAGGCCTCGGGGCGTGACAGATTATAGTGGTATCAGAGCCTAGGGTTAAGTCATTGTGGACCTAGTAAACCTTAGGCCGGCTGGGCTATAGGAATTAGGCTCGTGAGAGACGAGATTGTCTATGACTTGGGCGAAAGTAACGCAATTGGGTTGTGTTTTAACTCCAAGTGATTGGAGCTTGATCGAAGTGTGTGATATCTAACTCTTAGAGGGTCACGTTGGCAGCCGACAACGTGACATCGAGAGTTAGTTAAGAGCTTACTTCATTTACTTTCGCGTGATTGGGATTTTAATTGTTGTGTGGGGTTTCGCTGGCGTGAGTTTTCTAACTTATGCATTTTACGTTGTTGTAGCTTGTAATGCCGATTACTCGTTCTCAATCAACCAAGGCGGCCGCGGCAGCCGATGCAGAGAAAGTGGAGACCTCTGCTACCTCCGGATCTAGTGAGGTCCGAGAGCTTCGTGATCAGCTCACCTTGTTGACGGACTTGGTGACGCAGCAATCAACTGCGGCTCAGCGACAAGTGGACGCTTCCCGCCGACAGGAAGCGAGGATGAAACGATTAGAAGATTTGTTGTTGCAACAAGCTTCTACTAGGACGGCACAGTGTCCTTCATCACCTGCGCCGACAGGAGGTGTGACTGCAGGGGCACAAGCACCGGCACCGGGTGCGGATCGTGCGGCCACGAGTACGGAACCAAGGGAGGAGGTCGTTGTGACACCGCCAGTTCAGGCATCACCTTCGAGGACGGTTCTACCGACGATGGTGACTGGAGCAGAGCGAGATCGACTCATGGACCGCTTGAACGAGTTCAGGAGGTGCAGTCCTCAAACTTTTGATGGAGAGAAGGCTGATCATTGGGTTGTGGAGAAGTGGCTTCTTCACATGGAGAAACTATTCCACGACACTTTCGTGGAGGAGCGAGACAAGGTGTGGCTAGCGACCTATCACTTGGACAGTGTTGCATATCAGTGGTGGGCGGACATTCGAGATGATCCTAACACCGACCTTGCGGCCATCACTTGGAAAAGGTTCAAGGAGTTGTTGTTGGAGACATTCTTCCCTCAGAGCGTCAAGAGACAGATGGAGAGGGATTTGCGCAATTTGCGCCAGAGGGACAGGACAGTGGCGGAGTATGAGTGGGAGTTTTCTCGTCTACTGCACTGTGTTCCGTTTACTGTGAGAGATGATGAAGATAAGGCTCGTATCTTTGAGACGGGCCTTCTACCGTCGATCTACAGGATGGTTCAATCGGCGGGTCTACAGACATACCGGGAGGTGGTAAATCGCGCCTTGATTGTGGAGAAAGACGCGGAGATTGCTAGAGAGGAAAGTGAAGCTTGGGACAGAGCGAAAGGTAAGCGGTCGACGGATGAAGGAGGCAGCAAGACTAGCTCTAAGAGGCCGCCAAAGCATCCTAGGAGCCAATCCCGAGGGCGTGGCTCTACTTCAATTTAACTTATTATAAATAATAAATTTTTATTCAATACCATTAAAAAAAATTAAAATAAAAAAAATATACAATCATTTTTTTTACTTTTTACATAATATATTTAATACAACATTTTATTAACCTTAAATCAATCCCCTCGAAAATAATCAAATATTATAAAATTTTATTTTCAACAACAAAATAAAACATAATTTTTCTGCTCCCCAACACCAAACTATTTATTCAAACTAACTTATATACATATATAATCATTAATTAACTACATTAAACAATCAATATTTTACATTATTTTTTCTTTTATGATATTAATAATAACAAATTATTTATATATAATTAAATTCATATTAATAAAATTATCTTTTGTATCTCATTTTATTTTTTACAATCTTTAACAAAATCACTCCTTATTTTCATTCTTAATAAACGTAAATTGCATTATTACAAAATATTTTTTAACAATAATCATAATATAAAGAATAATATTATCTAAACATTATTGCTTTTAAAACTAACTATTAAATTAGGTAATAACAATCCTCAAAAATAAATTTAACTACCATTTTTACTTTCACAACAAATATGTTTTAGTTAATCAAAATTAAATTCCTTAACAAATAAACTAAACCAACTAAAAAAGCTCTCATATAAATAATTTTTTCTATTCAAGGTTTATTGCTTTTTCATTACTGGGTATTTAAAATCATATATTAAAACAAAATAAAAAATATCATAAGTATTTGTTTTTTATTGACAAATTTTTAAGTTAAATTACAATATACAATTAATACAAAATTCCTATATTTCAATTTTAAAACAAAATTCATAAACAATCAAAATAAATCTAATTTCGTTCACTAATATAAAATATTACACATGTAAATACACAAAAACTAAATTTTAAAATTAAAATAAATTTGTTCCCTTTTCTCCAAACATACACTATTTTAATTTAAATTCCATATTTTTTTGAATCAAAAAATTATTTCTCTAATTATAACAATTATTTAAGTATTAAATAAATTTATTTTAGATTAAAACATATAATGCTTAATTTTCTTGAAATTAAATCGACATTATCGCTTTATACATTTTAAGAAGTAAATTAAGTTTCTTAATCAAATAACATTCAGTAATTCAATAATTCGTGTTCTTTCAGTTCATAAGCAATGTTTTAACTTTTTATTACACATAAATAAAACACTTAAAATATATACGTACAATTCAACAATTTATATTTTATTCATCATAAATTAAAAACACTTTTTCAATTAACAATATTTCTATTTAAATTACAATATCTCTTTACTAAAAATTTAAATGTCCCACTACAACATTTATATTTTACTATCGTTATGTTTAAAAAATGGATTATTCAAATTTATTAATAACATAAATATATTCACTTTTATATTCTTTTAAATACATTTCAAACAAAAAATACAATAATAATTCTAATTATCAATTTTCTAATTTTTATTTCACATAACTAAACATATTATTTGGACTAATTACCAATTTAAGTTTACAATTACTGATAATCGTCACTAATCAATTTCATAATTTATCAATCAATCTATATCAACAAAATTTCATTCAAAACCAAACCATTGGACTTTTAATATGCGCAAACCCCTTACTTAACCATATAAAATTTTATCCTAACACAATATTACTCAATTATTAATTATTCTTTACTTTAATTCGTCGTTTTTTTCAAATATCCTTAATTAATTATAATTCAATCGAATTGGCTTCCTTTTATTTTTAATCTTTAAATTTTTTTTATTTTTCAAATAAATTAAACAAGCATAAATTAGATTTTTTTTTTAAATTTTTTTATAATTTTAAAATTATAATAACATAATAAGTTATTCAGAATAATTTTTTTTTTTAATATTGTTACAAACAAATACTTTTTATATTATTTTTTATTTCATTAAAAAAAATTTTTTTTTTTTACGGTTTATCAATAAAATTTTTTTTTTTTTTTTACCTTTTTTTTATTTATTTGGTTTTAAATTACAATAATTATATCACAAACCACATTATTATAATTAAATCAGATAAACTAAAATTAAACACAAACTAATTAATAAAATAAACTAATTTTATATTTTTATAATAATTATATTTTATTCAAAAAAATTATTCTAGAAAATTTATTTTTCATATTTAAAATTATTTATTAAATAATTTATAAAATAATATTAAGCTTATTTTTTTCAATACTAATAAGTAAGTTTTAATACATTGAAAATTTATTATTTCATTTATAGACATTAAATATTCTTTATAAAATAAAGTTATTATAAATTAAAAATTATTTATGACAAAAATATTTCCACAACAATAAAATTAACACATTAATTTATTAAATTTATTTTTCCCAATTTGGTCTTACACATTCCTCAACAAAATACTAAACATTTAATTAATCAAACAATTTAACAATCATTATAAATTAAAACTAAAAAAATTATATTTTTACACAATAACTCTCTTTTACATTTCGTATCTAATCTTTTTATTATCTTTATTTTATTTCATACTTTTTTACATCATTTTGGGTTTTTTTAAATTTTATGTAAATTCCTTATCAAAGTTATTTTTTTTAATTCCGGATTTTTATTTTATTATTCATGCGGCGTTTTTTAATTTCAAATTATATAAAATTTTATTTATCATTTTCCTTTTTAGTTTTAAAATCATTGTTTTAATCTTTGATTACATTTATTTTATATGGATTTGAGTTTATATTTTAACAATTAAGATATTTATTTCATTTTAGATTTATAATTAAAATGAGCGTCCTCAAATTTTCTTATTTACTCAATTTTTCACTTTTATCCTTCTACATTGCCCTTTTTTGCTATTTGTAAATTTTCACTAAGCATATTTATTTTTTAATTTTTTTTATTACAACATAAATTTTATCAGTTTTTTTTCAAATGAAATATTTTTTAAATTTCAAAATTTTTAAATTTAATTTTAAACTGTATTTTTTTACAATTTTCTTAATTTTTTTTTATTTATTTATTTTCATTATTTTTTAGCTAAAATGCATTTTATTTTAAGCTTTTATATTAAAAACATTACATAAAAATTATTAAATTATTAAATACACAATATAAATTACTTTAATATATTAAAACACATCGAATAATTCATCATTTTAAATTTATAAATTTTAGATTAATTATTTTTTTTTTTACAAAAAACAATATTTTAAAAATTATTTTTTTATTTTTTTTTTCATTTTAACTACTCTAATAAGGGCAAGTTTTATAGAAGAATTCTGCATTTTGAGTACTGAGAAAAACGAAGTGATTTTTGAGTTTATTCTTTTTAAGATTTAACCATCGGTTTTACATCTGTTCTTGATTTAATCTTATGAGATTTTTCACATAGATTTTAGTGTGAGCAGGGCTTAGCGTTTTTAGATGACCAGATTATATATTAGATACGTGTTTTACACGCACTAATCTAATCAATAGCTTAACAATAATATCCGGATTCTTTTTAACTGATATGTCCAGGTGTGGTGTTTACATTTAGTGTCAAGCATTAAGATAAGCAACTACAAGATAAAGAATCGACTCTATGTGTCAGAAAATAGATATTAATATGTTTATTATCTCGCAGTGTTATTTTTATAAGCACTTTTTTATGGAGTGGGCAACAAAAACTGGTTTATTCTTATTTATCTTTTTTCGGCGGTGTTCTATATTTTTTTTTTTTCGTCATCTTTTTTCTTTTCTTCCATTTAAATTTCTTTATTTGAATGAATTCTAGTATGGTATTATATTAAAAATTTAATTTGAAGGGTGGTACGGTTAACAGTATTGTACAATAATCTCACCCGTCTATGTCTCATAACACTAGTACTAATATCACCATATAGTCCATCATGTACGTAGTTTCTAATGATCGTGAGAATAATATACATTAGATTATCTGGACTTATATATGTCATACTTTAATTAGTGCCATTATACAATGTGTCTTAAGTCTGAATTTTTATGGTTTCATAATCGTGTATGCAGTTATCTATTCCCCGGATTAATATAATGTTGTCAAGATTTACGTCAATTGATAATCGGGCGTTAGAGCAGGGTCTCGTCGTATGAATCGTTCCTAAGTAAAATTAGATGTACACGTAACAACACTCTTGTTTTTTTACATGTTTGTTATGCGAAAACTCTTAATCTGTTTGTTATTAATTATGTAAAGCTTTCTGGTTTTACTCAAACAAATAGAACTAACAGGCTGAGTTAATATATCGTTTTCAACATTGAACGGGAGTTACGCTGTGACGTAGTACTTGATATGTGGTTTTGTGATCCCAGGTAGCATCTCTAGAGAATTTGAGTGTATTTTTTTCTTTATTGGGTGATTCTCCTTTTGGTGTATAGCTCTAAATTTTAGGCGATTTAGCTAATATACGCTACTTAATATATCTTGGGTTTTTTTGTCTATCGGCCCTTACGTCCAGCCTTCTCCCCAGGTCTATGCGCTTGATTCAATTATGCTTGATTTTAGGGTTGTTTTGTTTAAACGCCATCCGTATTATATATCAACTGTTTATTCGTATATATTTTCTCCTCAGTAGTACTGCGGGTCTCAGTTGCTGTGTCCTATATTCAGTTCGCTTTATTAGCTCCCTGCATACGTACAGTCCTGTATGTGTATTGCTCATGATCGGCTTCACATGGTACCAGGCGAGTCATTTGTATGGCTTCTAGGTTGTCTTTTATTTTGTGTAAATTTTCCGACCTTCCCCTAAGTTAATTGGTGGAGTTATAGTTATTCCTATTCCCACAACAGCTGGTCAGCCATAGATATGCATTTAATCCTCCCCGCTTTAGTTGACCTGGGCTCAGATTTGTTTTTTTTCTCACACTTGTCCGAGTTGGTAATTGCTATTTGATTATTTTTAGTGTGGTGTTTAGCCCGAATATCTCCCATGATAGTTGAGACCCATTCGACTACTACCCGTCTTCAGCATTGATACTTGACGTTCTTGTATCAACCTCACCCACCCCCCTAATTACTATATAAATGTCGTCAACCTAGCAAATGGATCTTAAGTTTTTTTATTAAGGCTGTACATATTGAGGCCTCCTCATAGGTTTCTTGGGTGATCGTTATTGGATATGAATTCACTCTATATGGTCGGACAAAAATTGGGTGTCTCCACATAGCATCTGGTTCATTTCCACCCATTCATATGTGTCGATTTTTGGAGGAAGCTTCCAAATCGACAATCGCGGTACTCCGTAGTTGAACATGATCCTAGAGCAATTTAAAACTCGAGTATTAGAAACCGTGTCATGATTTTTCGCAAAATTATTTTCTTGTCCATCTAAGGTGGACACAAAAATGAGATGGTAAAACATATATATCCTTTAAAAAAGTGAATTAGGAGTTATTTTTTTGAAGAATCCAAGATGCAAGGAGTATTGATCCTTGTTTTTTAATAGTTAAAGATTTTATCTAAACAAAAACTTTCAATTGTTCTTGACTGCTCTTTTTACACCTTTTAAACATAGGAAAGGAAAGTATCAATATCAGACCATGTGATTACAAATTACAAAAATTGAAACCCTTTTTGTTCAACTTACGCCTAAGGGGTTGTCATTGGGTATAATAATAACTGGGCTTAAGCCATTTGGGCTGGTGGTTTGGGCTCAACGAGGGTTTTATTAGTACTAGTGGGTGGGGGTCGTTACATTTGGTTATTGAAGGCGGTTCACCAGGCGGTGGAGTGTGAGATGAGTCTTGGCTAAGTCAGGATCGAACAATGATAAGGCTAGTAAGACAAGTCTCACACCACTTTGGTGATCTTAGGCTGTGTTCTGTTTTTAGGGGACGAGAAGTCAGGGGCTAAACGGGGCGGACTCTGATGTCACCCATAAGTTACATCGGATGGAAATAGGATTGTCATCGGGTATAATAATTAAATTGGGCTTAGTATTTTGGGCGGTGGTGTTGGGATCAACGAGTTATT